>CM060941.1:1022704607-1023954607 GCA_030765085.1 Allium cepa
CACTTCAAACCATTTTAAAATAAATACATACATACATACATATATATATATATATATTATACATCAAATCAAACTCGAGACTAAGTGGCTTTCTCACTTTGAGACTCGAAAATGAATGTCGATGATGCTGCAGTCATTATCGAAATTATTTTCCAATGAAAAAGAGAAGAGTACTGACTTACTTCTTTTAAAATTCTTTAGATACAATTTCCATTCGAAATGCTTTCAAATAATATATTATTTTTCAAACTTTGAAAACCAAATTTAGAAAAGAACCAAAAATTTAATTCTCCAATCTTTATTTAAGTCCATTTTATTTGCAAATCAGATTTATCAATCATATTTATAAAATTTCACCTCCTTATAACATATAACAATAGTTAATGGTTTAGGAAGGTTGAATAAAACAACAAATGATAATCTAGTATTATCATTTCTATCATTTCTAACAACTAATTCATTTAACTTTCCGATTTCAGAAATGATACTTTATATATAAATATAATCATACAAAAATTATTTCATTTACCAATTTCAAAAACAATATTGTGTATGTTTGCTATGTTCAAGTGTTTTGGAATTCCTATCGATAGCGTTGGCCAGATGAATCGATCGAAACCCAAAATTCAAACTTAACAACTCAAACAACACAATATAAAACATTCTATATCAATTAGAATATTCTCTCTTACATAATGATTCAAGAATAGATTTTAGAACAGGATAGAGATTCAAATTTAGAGGAATCCTAATCAAAGAAAATTCTAACTAACGAGAATATCATCAACAAAAACAAAGACAAATTTGTTGAGAACATCGCAGAAAACGCGATTCATGAGATCAATGAAGAAGGCTGGAGCATTGGTTAATCCAAAGGGCATGACTAACCATTCTTCCCAGAGGAAGGACAATAGGTCGAGCTCCAGGAATAAGGTCGATGCGGAATTCAATTTCCCGCTTGGGAGGTAGAGAAGTGACTTCACAAAAACATCAAGATAATCCCTAACTATCGGGGTGGAGTCTAGATCACTATATTGAGCATCTAGTGAAAAGATAAACTGCCTACATAATGCTGAGGCTAAGAGAATTACCCTGGCCGTCTACAAGAGAAACAGTTTGGGATTTGCAGTAGATAACAGCATCAAAACCGAGGACATAGAAATCTCCGGTTAATCGATGCCCGTCGTAAAGGAGTTTCACCCCTTTACAGATCATACTAAGGTTGGCGGGACCGCCGATGGGATCAATCACACATAAAGATGAAGTTGCTAATTGAGGTTGAGGTAGTAAGATGTGCTCAAATTTATTACAGAGATCAACAGAACTAAAGCTATGGGTTGTTCCAGTATAAAGAAGAATATGAACAGGAAAAGCCAAGGACGGCTTTTAGAAAAAAGGGAAACTTCCAAAATTTCAAAAGAAATCCAAATCAAAGAGGATCCTAATGAAGAATTTTAAGCTCGAACAAATATGATTCTATAATTAATTCCACTCATTCTAGGGTATTACTAACCTATCTCTTGTCTAAACCAGAGCTCTGATACCAACTGTAACGACCTGCTATTTCGAACCATTCAAATCGACAATCATCCATACATGTTAGACTTGAATTGCTCAAAACAACAAATTGTTAATTTATATTTGGCATAACTTGGCATATACAGCAAATAAATTCGTATCGGTTATGGGCCCTTAGATTCTTGGATTTGTGTCGATCTGACTCATTGAATTGGAGTCGATCTGAGGTATCTCTACAAGGGTGGCTCCAACTTGTTTTGCTTTGGTTCTAGGAGTGTTTGCTTTGTCTTCTAGCCTTTGGTTCTAGTTTCCAATTATTCCAATCATCTTTCCTTGCTCCATTCTTTTGAAGAATCTATCAAACAATTTTTCTTGTTAAGTTACCATCCTATCTTGTATTTCCTTTATCATTTTCTCCATATCATCTCAAGTTACATAGATGGATGGGGGGTTCGATCCTAAAGACACCTCCCGGCTGCCCCCATGTTCTTGCTGACTTTCTCCGATCATATATCTTGTGCTAGGCCTATTCAGCTTCTTCAGATTTAAGTTTCAAGTTATAAAATCTCAGTTCTCTCGGTGAAAGCACCAAAAATGTTGCACTAGAAAATGGAATAGTACCCTCAAAACAAAATTAAATAAAGAGATCTAACAAAATAAAGTAAGAAACAAGGGAAATTTTTATTATGATTTGGCGAATCCGAGGCCTACGTCCATTTTAATCTTATTATCCTTTGAATTCTCTCTAGAATAAAAATATTACAACCAAATCTGACCACAATTTAATAGATCTTGGATTTAGTAGAGGATTTCAGAGTTAAGGAAGAAGAAGGTTTCTATCTAGTTTGAAAGTCCCCCAATCCATTTTCTAATTGCAAGTAGCTTCATATTTATAGGCAAAATCTAGCATAGATCTTGCCATCCAAGTTTGAAAATGTCAAAGTTCTAAGAACTAAATATCCATCAAGTAGAATAAATCATGCTGCACAAATATCGAAAAGAAAATTAGATCATTACCGACATGAATTTATAGATGCAAAGCCAATTTTCTCTTCATATTTAAGCTCCTTTCATCCATCTCTTACCATTTCAAGTCTCAAAATCATGTTGGTACCAACCAAATCATGTCAGTACCGACATGATTTTCTTATTCGAAAGTTCATAAAACTTCTTGAGTTTCTTCATATCATCATCCTAGATGGTTGTGATCAGGTTTGCATGGATCATGTAAATGAAAATCATCTCTATTCTAATAAGAAACTTATAATTTATCTTTAATGTGCAAGAATAGCTATTAGACATTCTAATGTGTTGTGTCCTTTTAAATTTAGCTAATTTCATTTCATCCCTCATTGTCAGTTTTTTCTTTGGATCGTATCCTAATCCGTTTTACTACCAATAAATTCTAAGATAAATTTCTTCTCCACAATAATTATTTCTCAATGCAATGGCATAGGCATTCATAAACATTTATGGATTACCTTATACGTATAATTGATTTTAGCTTATGAAACGTATGTTCAAAACATAAAATGGTCAATCAACATTGAATAGTCCCGAATTCCTTTGAGGTGGTCCACGCAAGACCTCTCATGAACAATTATTATGTGCAGTCTCTCGGCTCACACAACCAGTCAACTCCTAGACCTAGGATATGTAGGGGTTTCCTATAAATTATTATATTGTATGATATCGTTAATTATGCTTAAAATGAAATTAATTTTAACCATATGTACTAATTTTATGTACACGACCTAAAATAAAGAAGTTAACTCAAATTTACTCATTATTTGTACTTTGCTCAACAAAGTTTGACCTTATCGATACATCATTATGTATCATAGGGAAGAGTAACTTTTAAGAATTAATCTTTATTTATTTTTGGGTAAATTTGGAACTCTTTTCAATATACTAACCTATTCGATCAAATTAGATTCTTTTATTTCATTTTCATGTTAGGTTTTCCCTTTTCAATTTATATTCAATGAACTTATCATAAATACATCACTTGTGTATCAAAAACGCATGTTCATTTCTATGATGATTCATCTGTGCATTTAACGAAATGAATGGTAAAGGTTTGTTATTATTAGACCTTAACTCCATACACCTATATATATCAATCTGAAGAGTCCGCCAACTCTTTTGCCACTCCTACTGAATGGGCGTTATTCCTTAACCGCTTGAGATATAATTCGCCAATACCATATGATTCTTATTCATAATATTGAAGAATTACTTCTTAAACTTGTGGCTCAGTCCATAATTCCAAAATCATTATAAAATTTCAGATGCATCTTTATTTTCTAATGCCTTACTTCTGTTATGGAAAAAATACCATTATTATAATCTTATCATATAATGAATATTCAAAATATTCATATTGAAATAGAGCTATGTCTATTTTCAACCAATACTAAAAGTAGTAATTATTTCATAAATAATATTTGGTATGTTTAAAAAAATAGTTCGTAACTTGATGTGACCACCAATTTTCCACTATTCCCACCATTACTATAATAGCTTACAAAATACAAAGCTTCATTCAACCACTTAATATGAGATTTTATTTCATACAAATTAACTAGTTTATAGTCTAAAGTTTTAGATCGGATACTATGAACTCGAAGAAATAACTTTCATAAAAAATAATTTTCTGTTTGAAAATACATTTGGAATTGAAATCATATTTTACATTCCTTGTTAATTATCTATTATTATTCAATCCAATTCTCGTTTTTGATATCTCTTTATGAAGCAAAATAACTATTCACTCTATTCATCCCAACTATTCCTTAGGTTACATCCACTCTTGTACATTTGATTTTATTTAAAGGGTCGAACCATGCAAAAGGAAACTCTTACTACAAGAAGGTAACAAACTCTTTAAAAAATTGTATTTAGTTGTCCTAACATTTTAACGATATCAGATCAGTTGCACTTTACTTAAACTGATTAAACTAAAAATTAAGTAATTGAATTCTTAGGTGCATCTTATACCTCTTGGTCTAATGCTAAATCTAACACACAAGATCCTCATTGTAATTTATCATATTGAATTCATGATCATATTGAATTCACGATTTCGCATTATGATTTACTTGATTAATTCGAATGAACTAACCTCATCGAAGTTTCGTACATTACGAATTATAATCATTCACCATATAACATTTATATATGATTTAATATTGTTCAAGTATTCATATTCATGTATTGTTTTAGAGTTCGAAACTCATAGAAGATAACACATAGTTTCAGGCAAACAATAATGTGACTGACCAAGTTATGAACATATTTAGTAGTTGTTTAATTAGTACATTACGAACTATAATCATTCACCATATAACATTTATATATGATTTAATATTGTTCAAGTATTCATATTCATGTATTGTTTTAGAGTTTGAAACTCATAGAAGATAACACATAGTTTTAGGCAAATAAATATGTAATTGACCAAGTTATGAACGTATTTAGTAGTTGTTTAATTAGGCACTTGCATGGTCTTGAATTGATACCATGCAAATATTTAATGGTAAGTATATTTTATGTTTCTATTTGTCAATCTTAATTCAATCCATTTGTATATTTCAATTGATAAACATTTTAACAGTTATACTAATTACATAAAGTTACCAAAGTAGATTAGTTTAGTTTATACATAACATATGTCCTTAAATTATAAATAAGGTTAAATATTTTATTTCTACTAAAAAGCTCTCATTTGACTTTAATGTTTCTCAAAACCCTAAGGGAAATAGTCTTTCGACTTCTCTAGTGTGTATTAGGACTCGCATGCCTTGAGATTCTGAGCTTGAGGAATATCAACAAATCATAAGCCTATATGTGCTAGATAACATTTTACTGATTGTATCACATACAATTCCTAACCTATAGTCTTTATCCTAATCTCATTTTGACCTTAAGGAATATTAACAATCAAAAGAGATTATTTACTCATACCTACCATTTTGAGACAACCTAAGTATAAATGCATATACCCTAAGAAATATCAATAAATACATGCATATATCTTACCTCATCTATTTCATATATTAATAGTATGACAGATAACATCTTTAGCTTAAGGAATATCAAAAACTATAGAGTATGCAAGTAATCTATTAATATATAAATGGTAGAGGACAATATTTATATCAAAGATTCATAATCTTTAAATTGTTTACTTAAATGATACCTACTTATGGAATAACGTATTCTTATGAAATATTATCATGATTCAAGCGTTAAAAATATATGAAATCCTGGCATATGTACCATACGTATGTATATATTCCTCAAATCTAAATTGAGTTATTTCGGTTCCACTTTTTATTAAACATTCATATTATATAAGTCTAATTCATGTATAACATATAATAATTTTAATTTAACTTATTTAACATCCATACGTATAATTACATATTAATTTCAATATTTTAATCTTATTTAATTAACATTTTAATTTATTTTATTTTATTTATTTTAAATATTTAAAAATTGATTATATACTAGTGATATATATATATATATCATAATACATGCATAATATTTTATTTATTAATTAACTTTAATTAATTTCAAAAACTATTTAATATTTAACTTTACATTATATATTTTTTTAGTTTAATTAATTAATTTTTAATTAATTTTCAATCAATTTTTTAATTAAATAAATTAATTATTATTGTTGTAATTATTGAATATAATTAATTATTTTTTAAAACAATTTTGAAAAATATTTTATAATTTTTATAGTTTTCTTACATATTTTAAACTTTACCTTGTAAGATTAAAATATTACTTATAATTTTAAAACCAATTTTGAAAATTAACCTAAGGCCCAAAATCAGTTCGGACCTTTATATTAGGGATAACCTTTGGACTTACTTCATCTTTTAGGCCGGGCTAGTAGTCAGGTATGGTAGAGTACTTGATTAACCAAACCCAACCTTTGATGCTACTTTTCTAGACACCATATTAAATGGGTAGGCTTTAATAAGTTAGTCATAATATTGCTAATATAGATTGCATATGCTATTAGGCTCTAATACAATTATAGGAAATAGGCCAGCATGCAATGAGTTAAATGGGTGAATTTCAAAAAAAAATCATTCTAGATCTTATTGGTCTATGAAGTCTAAATTAATCTTGATCCAATCTAAATAATTTTAAATAAAATATAGATTTAATTTAATTAATTTATATAAAATATTTGATTTGTTTTATATACAATATTTTATGTATTGTGTATCAAGTACACATATACGTGTACAGTGCACATGCAATATATAGATGTGTACATGATTTAATGTGCACGTATATAAGTGGTGGATTTATACCGGAATGGACACATTTGTCCCTTTATATACATATTTGCTTTCAATAATTAATTTTCTATTTATTTACATTTACACACAAACACAAACATGTGCGCGCGTGGGGGGACACACACATATATAATACATTTGTATATATTTATAATAATTGTTTAAAAGTACCAATTCAAAAGAATTAGATTAATATCTAAAATATCTTAAGATAAAGTTAAATTTTAAATACAGATCATGAACAAAAATCTATTTCAAATTTATATTTAAAATTCCAAATGTTAATGTGCTAAATATGTATATAAATAATTTATTTTTCAATTAAATATTTAAAGTAAGTTATGTTTGATTTTAAAATATATATTAACCTTTAATTAGTAATTAAAAATTTACATATGTTAATATATATATAATTAAATTTTGAGCTAAACATTTTTATCAAAAATCAAATAATAATTTTTTTACAAACAAATCCTTACGGATTTGTATAAAATAATTAATTTTTTTATAAACTTATAAATCTGTATGGATTTACAAAAATTTGTTTTATTAACATATATACTAATGTAAAATGTTTAAAATATTTATAAATTTTGATCTGTGTTTTGTAATTAATTATATATATAGATATAAATATCAATAGATAAATTTTATGAAATATGTATATATATACGTAATTACAAAATTCATGATTAATTTAATTGTTATAAAAATCATATCTATGGAAAATGTTTTTTTGTTAAAGGCCGAACATATATGTGTGTGTGTATTATATTTATGCAAGTTTTTCGAATTTAAATGAATATATATATATATGTTTGTTAAATCAGATGGCAAATACATATGTAAATTCGTAATAAAGCGGAACAATCTTCAATTGCACATTGACATTGACGAATGCATATAATAAAAATAGTATATAGAAATTAGCAATGGTTGTTGCTTTAGATTTGCACCTAGCTAGAATATGAAATTAGAAATCCTTAGATCGAATCCGTACTCTTCTAGAAATTATAGCTAATTGAAGAGAACACCACACATTTAAAATAGATTTAATTTGATTTTTATTTTGAATTGAAGGAGGAACACCCTTGTTATTTTCTCCCGTAGTTTATGTAGTGGAGGCTCCAAAATAGTGATATAAAATAAGAGAGGAATGGCGGTTTATATAGGCAATAAGAATGAGAAAAAGGAGGAGATCCAGATCTCCATGTTTACCTCTTCTCCTTACCATTTCAAACCAAGTATTTCAACCAAATATCACCTCCCCCTCCCTATTAGTATAGCTGGCCTATGTATGGGAATACATACCCATAGATATTTACAAATCCAATCGGTATTTATCAATTTTAAATCCAAATTTAATATTTATCGATATAGTATATTGATACATACATATATAACTTTTATATTCGCACTTAATTAAATATTGATCCAAATATATCAAACAAAATTTAATAATTAATATTTCATAAATATTAATTAATCCTTAACACTTATAATTAAATAAATCATGTGGTATTTTAGACCATTCAACATTGCGGTTATGCAACTCAAATGTGTAAATTTAGTAAGTGATTAATATTGAACAATTTGAATAGTAGCATCCACATGTCACCTTAACTAGTGATGCGACAGTTTGACCAAATTTATCGCTCACACATTTTTTGGTAAAATCCAATTTGTAACATCCTCCAACTTGGAGGCCTAAAACCAACGGCTACGGATGCTGCAGTCATTCATAGTTATTAATCCTTGATGACCAAATACGGCAATGTTAAATACATTGATACACAGATCACAAGAATATGGGAAAAATTAACAAATTAAAAACACATTTCCACATTTCATTTCAAACATTTCATGTTCATTACATAATCCCACAAACATTAACCACGTTCAGAAAAATATAATTATTACACATACGCCAAGAGAGACATATGAAGATTCTCCCTTGGTTGAGAAAAGTATATAATAAGGCTAATCAGCTTGCATTTACATCCAAAATACATCGTGGAAAAAGATAAATCTGTATACCTAACTGCCTCCTGCATGCCTCTGGAAGTTTTATTCGTCTAAGGAGTGAACCTGAACACCCTAAATATCAAACTACTAAAAATCAAATGAATACCCAAGAGTTTAAGGGAAAACAAAAACTTCGAGTTGGACATAAAGCCTAATATGAATAATAATCTAACATCTCAATCCATTTGATATCTAGTGAGACCACGCTGCTTAGCGGAATGGGTTTTCCTCTCATTGGTATCCTAAAATCTTTTCAAAACCATATAGTGTGCTCCTACATCCACAATGGTTAAAAAGTATCATTTAAAACATTTATGATGATAAGTATATATAAACATTTTGGATTTCCCATCCCCAGTTTAATTAATCTCCTGTCATATTTATAGTTTCTGGGGTCGCTATTTACCTATTAGTTTTCATGAGTTTACTAATAATCTTTTTATAGTTTATGGACACCCGATCCTATTTTATAGTTTCCATGGGATCACTAAGAACCTATAGTCCCCTGCCAATTAACTTAATAAATTCATGGGTCCTCCTAAACCTATTGGTCATTCCAATAACTCATCTTTTATCCTAATTTTCATGGGTTGACTAGGAACCTATGGATTATTCCAGTAACTCTCTTCTTATCCTAGTTTTCATGGGTTAACTAGGAACCTAATAATACCTCCTATAACTTCTTTCTTATCCTAGTAAACATGGGTTGACTAGGAGCCTTTTGACTGATGTTAATACTTGATCCGGGTATAGTTTTCATGGGTTCACTACAAACCAATTAGCCCCTTCCAACCATCCTTAATGCATAATTTTCATGGGTTTACTATGAACCTGTTGGTTACCCCTAATAACTTCTTAATCATAGTTTTTATGGGTTTATTATGAACCTATCTCCTGGACAACTTCAATGTTTAGGCTTCCTACATTTTGGTCTCCCTGACTCCCTGGATGCAATTCTACTCATTCAGGAATTTAATTAATTTATATTCACTGTTGGGTTAACCTACTGGTTCTTCTACCTCTTTATCCACAAAACATAGTTATGGGTTCTTTATCATGTGAATATATTCATATTTAAAGAAGTAAGCATAACAACTTAACAATATCACTCCTGTGGGTTTAAGGTCCTAGAAATACTTTTCATGTAAAGCATAGTTAATCCCTTTTAACCTATATTTTTATCAAGGCAATACTTCTTCGAATATACATGCTTAAAGTTATTTCAAAAATCCTTCATTTAGCTATGGGTTTTTCCATTAATAATGAGTATGGGTTTAAAAAGCCTTTCGACGCCTTCGAAACCTTGCTTTCGATTTCATTGGATAACCTTTTTTGAAAGCATTAAATTTTGTCTTTAAAAACATTAGGTTCCTTCCTTTCGAATACTTTAAAACATTTCTTTTAAAACCTTTCAACCTTGTTAAAGTATTATCATATAAGTACATAAGCATAGCTTCGAGATCATTTAAAAATACTCCTTTTGAAACTATAGAAGATTACCCTTCAAAACCAATACCTTTCGAAGCCATTGGGTTTATATTTAAATTAACATTTTGGGTCAAAGTGAACATAAGTGAAAGCATCTCTTTTGAAACCATTCTTTATTTCAAAGGTATTGGGGAAGCTTGATGGTGTTGAAACCATACTTTCGAAAGCATTAAAACATCTGGGTAAAACCGTTGAAGGTTGGCTTCGAAACCCCTTCTGAAACCATTGCCTTCGAAACCCCTAGCCCCTTTTGAAAGTAGTAGGAAGCGGCTTATATTTATAAAACAACAGTATCTTTCGACGATATTGATGTCTTCAATACCATTGAAAGGCATTAAATGACAGAAGGGTTTCGATCAAGTGTTTCGACTTGGTCGATACTAACCCTTCCGAAAGCTTCAAATAAAAACTTAGTAACTTATTCAAAAGATACTGCTTGAAAACAAAGGCGACGAATCTCCCGAAGTTTCTTTAGAAATTCCCTTTCGAAACCATTGGTACGACTACTTCGAAACCCTGTTCTAAACAGGCAAGCGCCTTTCTTTTATAATAAAACAAAGGAACTATCCCCTTCGGAAGCTACGTTTCGACACCTTAACTTCCCCCTTTCTCCAATCCACTACGTACCAGCTAAATGATACCATGTGTATTGGTTTACTGGTTTTGATTACCTAGAAGGTTTCGACTAGGTTGGAGACGGAAGCTCTGGGTCGAAAGGTCCTTCTAAAGAAGGCGGAACCCACTTTTCTGATTTAAAGGCTGTTTTTACTAAATAAAGCAAACTTTTTGTAACTAACTTGCACATATGAAAACACTTGATTGGCTACATTAATATTTTGAATTATTTTGCTAATATTTGCCGCATTTTCTTAGATCCAAAACTAAACAACATTTTCAAATAAGCCCTTCCTATTAACAAAACAATTAAATCATTTAGTTCCTCCTTTAAAAATAATTTTATTTCCATATTAAATCACTTAGTAAAAATCCTCAAAAATTCCAGAAATTCATTTTAATCATGTTGCCTAACATATTAAAATTGCAGATCCAAATCCTTAATATAATTTTCGAAATATATTTATAAACCCAAATAACCATAATTTCCTTTGAAAATTCATAACTAATTCTCCCCGGCTTGGAAAATTATACAAATTAAAACCTATCTCCAAAATCATGTTTTCCAAACATATAATTTTTCCATGGCATTTGGAAATCATTAAATCTCGGTTTTACTCTAAAACCATGCACATCTCCTCTTAAACAATCTTGTTTAAACTAAATAATTTATAAATCAAGCATATCATCATCCAATATATCATAAAAACGTATTTTCCCTTAAATCCGAAAACATATGATTATAGAAATTAAAATAGAGATATAGTGATTATTATTCCCTTTGATTGGACAAGAAAATTAGAGATTGATTGAGATTGATTTCTCCTAGATTGATCATAAGCTTTAGAGTTGATTTTTATTTTCTTCTTTCTCCTTAATGGCCGGCTCCTATTTTCTTTCTTACGTTTTTTTTTATTTTTTCTTTAGATAAATGAATGTGTATGGCTAAGGGATAATAGTATAAGGGCAGGGAATGTGGGCGGCAAATGACCCCAATGCCCTTATGTTTAATTAGTTAAGACTTAACCATTTTAAGATCATTCAATTTAAATAGCACAACCACTAAATTAATTAACCAACCTTAATTTCCTTATCACTCTACATTATTCTATTTAATTTATTCAGATTAAATCTTCTGAATAATGTTATTAAAAATTAGGGGTGTTATAGGATCATTTTCTTAAAGAATTTCGTCCTCGAAATTTGGTAAGGGCTAAATATCAGACATAGCAATCATTTGTAACAACTCCTAACATCCATACTAGCCTACCCGACTAGCAAATAATCTATATAAATCAGATATAGACATACCATCAAAGCAGCTCGGGATAAGCATCTCGAATCATATCCTTTGTCTCCCAAGTACAGTCCTTTTCGTTGTCGCTCCATTGAATTTTCACCAACATGACTGTCTTGGCCCTCAATCTCTTCTCATCTCTCGCTACAACCCGAACTGTTTGTCTAACAAAAGTCAAATCAGACTCTACTACCAAGTCTTCCAACTCTGTTTGAGTAATAGTGGCCTCTGGATCATGTACATACTTGCGAAGATGGGACACATGGAATACATTATGGACACCTGCCAAAATGCTCAGCAACTCTATTCTATACACGAGCTTTCCAATCCTTTCTAAAATCCAGAATGGACCAACATATCTTAGGGCCAACTTTCCAGACTTCTCAAACCGTACCACACCCTTCATCGGTGATACCTTAATGAAAACCCGGTCTTCCACTGAAAACTCTATGTCTTTACGCCTCTTATCTAAGTAACTCTTCTGCCTGGATTGAGCTTCCTTCATCGTCATCGGATTAACTCAATCTTTTCTGATGCCTCTCTAACCAAATCTAGACCTAAGACGAATCTGTCTCCAGTCTCTAACCAACATGCGGGTGATTTGCATGGCCTTCCATACAAAGCTTAAAGGCGCTATTCCTATGCTAGTCTGGTAACAATTATTATAGGAAAACTCAATCAAATGTAGGCGATCTCCCAAGATCCACCAAAGTCCAATACACAATCTCTCAATAAATCCTTGAGTACTTTGTTGACTCTCTCTCTACCCATCCTGCTGTAGGTGATAGGTTATACTCGTCTTGAGCTTGGTACCCAATACTTCTTGTAGACTCTTCCAAAATTCGCTAGTGAATAATGCATCTTTGTCGCTGACTATGCTACTAGGAACTCCATGAAGTCTAACTATGTTCTTCATAAACAACTTCGCCAAAAAAGTGTCATCCTGGTCGACTTTACTGGAATAAAATGGGCATTCTTGGTCATCCTGTCCACCATAACCCATATACTTTAATTTTCCCTATTCGACCTTGGCAACACATCTATTAAATCCATGGATATTGAATCCTATTTCCAAACTGGAATCTCTAAAGGCTGAAGCAACCCACTCGGCTTCTGATGTTCGGCCTTCGCTTGTTGACGGTTTACACATTGCCTAACCCACAAGCCAACATCCCACTTCATGCCTTCCCAATAGAAGCTCATCTTCATATCTTGATACATCTTGGTCCCTCTAGGATGAATCCTAAACTTGGATCGATGACATTCCTTAAGAACTTCTTTCCTCAAGTTCTCCACACCTGAAACACATAATCGCCCCTTCTTTCCCAACCTTCCTCTCTAGTCAAGATGAAAATCTTTCAAATCATCGACTTCGGTTCCAACCTCAAGCCTTCTGATCCTTTCAGCTAATAATAGATCCTCTTTCTGCTTAGAAGCAATTCTCTCGATCAACATTGGTCGAACTTCTAAACAAGACAACATGGCAGTCCCCTGACTAGAACTAGCAGTAAATCTTAACTGCACACCACAACTGGCTAATGCTTTAAGATCCTTCCATTTTGCTAACTTAGCTAATACCACATTTTTATGTTTTCTACTAACAGCATCAGCTGCCTTATTTCATTTCCTAGGAGTATACTCTATACCGAAATCATACGTAGCCAAAAACTCCAGCCACCTTTGCTGCCTTATATTCACTCCTCCTAAGAGAATAAATATCTTAAAGACTTATGATCGGTATACAACTCATATCTCTCCCCTAAGAGATAATGTCTTCAAATCTTCAGGGGAAAAATAACCGCAGCCAACTCCAAGACATGAGCATGATATCTTACTTCGTGCGATCTAAGCTGTCTGGATGCATAGGCAATAACTTTACTCTTCTGCATCACTACGGCTCCCAATCTAGTTCCACGTGCATCAGTGTATACTAACAACCCTTGGTTTCCATATGGAACTATTAGCACTTTTGCATTGGTCAACAACTACTTTAACTTAAGGAACCCTTCCTCACATTTTTTGGACCAAACAAACTTCTCATCTTTCCTAGTCAACTCAGTCAAAGGTGCTGCTATCCGAGAGAAATCCTTGATGAATTTCTGGTAATAGCCAGCAAGTCCAAGAAAACTCATGATCACGTTTACCATCTCTAGTCTTTTCCAATTTTTTACAGCTTCGATCTTATCTGTATCGATTAACAACCATTTTTCTGAAACCACATGACCAAGAAACTTAACCTCATTCTTCCAAAAAGACACTTGAAAAACTTTGCCTTTAGCTGATTCTGCCTCAGCATTTCAAGCACCACTCTAAGATAATTCCCATGCTCTCCTTCATCTTTCGAGTACACTAAAATATCATCTATGAATACCAATACGAACATATCCAAGTGCTCTCAGAAAACTCGGTTCATCAAATCCACAAAGAAAGCAGGTGCATTTTTCAATCCAAAAGGCATCACTAACCACTCATACGAACCATACCTATTTCGAATGTTGTCAAAGGAATGATGTCCTCCGCTACTCTTAACTGATGGAACCCCGTCGCCAAATCCAATTGGAAAAACACCTTAGCTCCACTCAATTGATCAAACAGATCATATATCCTCGGCAGAGGGTACCTATTCTTGATCGTCCTTTCATTTAACTTATGATAGTCAATGCACATCCTTAACGACCCATCTGATTTCTTCACAAATACCGCAGCCACTCCTTAAGACGAACTACTTGGTGTAATAAAATTTCTTCCCTCAAAATCCACTTGCTGCACCTTCAATTTCTTCATCTCTGTCGGTGTTATCCTGCTAGGTGGTCTATTCACAGGTTCAGATCCTGGTCCAAGATCTATCCAAAACTCAACAGCTCATTTCGGCGATAATCCCATGACTGGCTCAAAGACATCTACAAATTCTCTTGCCAGCTGAGCGTGACTTAACTCTTCTCCAACCTCATTGGCACTTAACAAATCCCAAACACTCCTACTAGAATTTTTTACTGAGACGGTGATTCGGTTATGACTATTTGGGTGTCTCAAAGATATTTCTCTATCTTGGTAAAATATCGTAGCCTTATACTTACCCAACCAATCCATTCCCAAAATGATTCTGAAATCTACGAAATCATAAATATACAAACTATATGCAAACTTATGACTTAATAAATCAAGTTCTAACTAGTCACATCTCATCCCCAGAGTTTCATACCCTCCTATTGGATTCGCAACCCTTAAGGAAGAAATAAGGTATATGGGTTCTAAGCATAACCTATCAACCAAACACTAGGATATAAATGAATGTAATGCACCGGTATCAAAAGTACCCTAACTAGTATACTCTGAATCAAAAGTGTACCTTCCATCATGATTTTCCCTTTCCTTGCTGCAATAGGCCTAGAAGAAGATGGTGGTCCAATAGCGAAAACCTTCCCTTTGTCCACCCTGACTGGCTCTGGACATTGGTTTTTGTAATGCCCAACTTGGTCGCAATTGAAGCATTTAACATTCTTCTGCTCTGGAGGCTTCTTCCCTTTGTCTGTCCGACACTCATGAACATAATGACCCTTCTTATCACACTTGAAGCATACCAAAATAGTCTTTGCCTTCTTAGCTGCCTCCCTTTTTTGGGCTCCCTTCTTCTTAAAGAATTTCCTTTTCTTTACTTGAGGACGCTGGGATTCAGCTGGCTTCTCCCTAGCGGAAATAGCAAGCATTTCTTCATGGCGAATAGCCATCTCCACTACCACATTACAAGGCTCTTTGATACGAGTCATGGTCATTCTTGCAAAATCCGGTCTCGGTCCTCGAATGAATCTTTCATTCCTTCTGATAGCAGTATCTATAGTAGCATATCCATATCGAGATAGCTCATCAAACTTAGCAGCGTACTCAATTACTGACATATCACCCTGAACAAAGTCCATAAACTTTCTCATCAATGCCAACTTGGCAACCTTAGAAAAGAACCTATGCTTAAATCTCCTTTTGAAATCAGCCATATCAGCTCTTCCTCCGGAACTCCGGCGGTCACACTATTTCACCAATGAAGCGCTACCCCTTACAACTGCCCAGAGGCTAGCCTTCTCTTTTCTTCATCATCCAAGCCTAGATCAGTAAAGATCCTCTCACAGCTCAATAGCCAATTCTCAACCTCAATAGCATCCTCCGTTCCTAAAAACACCTTTCCACTCAGACTGGTGGTGTAGTCCATGCTCAGTTTAGCATAATATATCCAACTGGAGCTACGGGATTAGCTCCTCCAACATTACATGCAACTCCAGCTTGCAAAAGATTGGCCAACAACTGATACACCATCCCCACATCTACTGGTAGATTTCCAGCACTTACATTGGCTTCAGCATTTGGGTTAGCATTAGCCTATCGACCTTGATTCCTCCTTGTACTAAGTCGAGCATTTCCGTTGGTTGTGGTGCTTCCTCCATCTAGATTTCCCCTTCCGTTTCCTACTTCCACATCCTCTTTCTCATAAATCAGCATACGACCTTAATAAGATACATAAGAATAGTCTAAGAGAGTAGGACATACGTACTTAGATATATACCTATATATCAAATACAAGTACGTTACTATAGCATTAACCCAAACCTCGATCACATTTCTATTTTATCGGACTATGTTTCAAAAATCCTTTAGGTTTTATTTCTTTTAAAATTTCATAATCTATGCTCTGATACCAACTTATAACATCCCCTTACTTGGAGGCCCAAAACTAATGACCATGGAAGCTGCAGTCATTCATAGTTATTAATCATCGGTGACCAAATACGGTGGCGTTAAATACATTGATACACAAATCGCAAGAATATAGAAAAAATTTAACAAATTAAAAACACATATTCACATTTCATTCAAAACATTTTCATGTTCATTACATGATCCCACAAATGTTAACCATGTTCGAAAAAAGATAACTGTTACACATATGCCAAGAGTGACATATAAAGATGCCCTTGGTTGATCAGAGTATATAATAAGGCTAACCAGTCTGCCTTTACATCCAAAATACACAGCATAAAATGATAACTCTAAATAACTAACTGCCTCCTACACGCCTCCGAAAGCTTTATTCGTCTAAGGAGTGAACCTGAAAACCCTAAATACCAAAGTACTCAAAATCAATTGAGTACCTGAGAGTTTAAGGGAAAACAAAAACTTCGAGCGAAACATAAAGCTTTGTATGAATAATAATCAAACATCTCAATCCATTTGGATATCTAGTGAGACCATGCCGCTTAGTGGAATTGGTTTTCCCCTCACTAGTATCCTAAAATCTTTTCAAAACCATATATTGTGCTTCTGCATCCATATTGGTTAAAACTTAGCATTTAAAACATTTATGATGATATGTATATATAAACATTTTAGATTTCTCATCCTCGATTTAATTCACCCCTTGTCGTATTTATAGTTTCTAGGGTCAGTATTTACCTATTAGTTTTCATGGGTCTACTAATAATCTTTTTATAATCTATGGACACCCTATCCTATTTTATAGTTTCTATGGGATCACTAAGAATCTGTAGGCCCCTTCCAATTAACTTAAATAATTCATGGGTCCCCCTGAACCTATTGGTCATTCTAATAACTCATCTTTCATCCTAGTTTTCATGGGTTGACTAGGAGCCTATGGATTATTCCAGTAACTCCCTTCTTATCCTAGTTTACATATCCTAGTTTTCATGGGTTGAGTAGGAACCTATTGATGCCTCTTATAACTTTCTTTCTTATCCTAGTTTTCATGGGTTGACTAGGAACTTTTGACTGATGTCAATACTTAATCCAATATAGTTTTCATGGGTTCACTACAAACTAATTAGCCCCTGCCAACCATCATTAATACATAGTTTTCATGGGTTTACTATGAACCTGTTACCCCCAATAACATCCTAATCATAGTTTTTATGGGTTTACTATGAACCTATCTCTCGGACAACTTTAAAGTTTAGGCATCCTACATTTTGGTCTCCCTGATTCCTTGGATGCAATTCTACTCATTCGGGAATTTAATCAATTTATATTCACTACTGGGTCAACCTATTGGTTCTTCTGCCTCTTTATCCCCAAAACACAATTATGGGTTATTATCATGTGAATATATTTATATTTGAAGAAGTAAACATAATAACAACACCACTCTTGTGAATTTAAGGTCCTTGAAATCCTTTTCATGTAAAGCATCGTTAATCACTTTTAACCAATATTTTTATCAAGACAATACTTCTTCAAATTTACATTCTTAAAGTCATTTCCAAACCCCTTTATTTAGCCATGGGTTTTTTCATTAATAATGAGTTTTGGTTTAAAAAGCCTTTTGACAGCTTCGAAACCTTGCTTTCGATTTCATTGGATAACCTCCTTTGAAAGCATTAAATTTTATCTTTTAAAATATTAGGCTTCTGCCTTTCGAATACTTTAAGACATCTCTTTCGAACCATTTCGACCCTTGTTAAAGTATTATCATATAAGTATAGAAGCATAGCTTCGATACCAATCAAAAATACTCCTTTCGAAACTATAGAAGGGTACCCATCGAAACCAATACCTTTCGAAGCCATTGGGTTTATATTTGAAATAACATTTTGGGTTAAAGTGAACATAAGCGAAACCATCTCTTTCGAAACCATTCTTTATTTCAAAAAGTATTAGGGAAACTTGATGGTGTCGAAACCATCCTTTCGAAAGCATTAACACATCTAGGTAAACCATTGAAGGTTGGCTTCGGAACCCTTTCGAAACCATTACTTTTGAAAGTATTGATGTCTTCAATACCATCGAAAGGCATTAAATCATAGAAGGATTTCAACTTGGTCGAAACTAAGCCTTCCGAAAGCTTCAAATAAAAACTTAGCAACTTCTTTGGAAGCTACTACTTGAAAACAAAGGCGGCGACTCTCTTTCAAAAGCTTTTTTGGAAATACCCTTTCGAAGCCATTGGTTTCGACTACTTCGAAACTCTTTTGTAAACAAGCAAGCGCTTTTCTTTTAAAACAAAATAAAACAAATGAACCATCACATTCGGAAGCTACGTTTCGACACCTTACCTTCCGCCTTTCTCCAATCCACTACGTACTAGCTAAATGACACTATGTGTATTGGTTTACTGGTTTCGACCTAGAAGGTTTCGACTACGTTGGAGGTGGAAGCTCTGGGTCGAAAGATCCTTCTAAAAAGGCAGAACCCACTTTTCTAAGCTAAAGGCTATTTTTTTACTAAATAAAGAAAAATTTCGTAACTAACTTTCTCACATGTAAAGACTTGGTTGGCTACATTAAACTTTCAAATTATTTTGCTAATATTTTCCGCATTTTCTCAGATCTAAAAACTAAACAACATTTAACAAATAGCGCTTCCTGTTTAACAATTTAATCGTTTAGGTCTTCCTTTCAAAATAATTTAATTTCCATACTAAATCACTTAGTAAAAATCCCCAAAAATTCTAGAAATTCACTTTAATCATGTTGCCTAACATATTAAAATTTTAGACCCAAATCCTTAATATAATTTCCGAAATAAATTTATAAACCCAAATAACTATATTTTCCTTTAAAAATTCATAAATAATTCTCCCCGACTTGGAAAATTATAAAATTGAAACCCAACTCCAAAATCATGTATTCCATAACATATAATTTTTCTATGGCATTTAGAAATCATTAAATCTCAGTTTTACTCTAAAACCGTGCACATCTCGTTTTAAACAATCTTGTTTAAACTAAAAAAATTATAAATCAAGCATATCATAATCCAATATATCATAAAAAGGAATTTTCCCTTAAATCCGAAAACATATGATTATAGAAATCAAAATAGAGATGTAGTGATTATTATTCACCATAGATTGGATAAGGAAATTAGAGATTAATTGAGATTGATTTCTTCTAGCTTGATCCTAAGCTTTAGATTTGATTTCTCTTTTCTACTTTCTCCTTAGTGGTCGGCTCCTATTTGCTATCTTACGTTTTTTAATTTTTACTTAAGATAAACGAATGTGTATGGCTAAGGGGATAATAGTATAAGGGTGGAGAATGTGGACGGCAAATGACCCCAATGCCCTTATGTTTAATTAGTTAACACTCAACCATTTTAAGCTCATTCAATTTAAATAGCACGGCCACTAAATTAATTAACCAACCTCAATTTCCTTATCACTCTACATTTGTGTAGTTAATGCTCCGCTATTACCCCGCTACAACTCCGCTACATCTCATAGCGGATTTCTACCGCTACGATTTTTCCATATAGCTACAGAATATAGTTTTTCCGCTTTAATCTCCGCTATATCCCATTATTTCCATTATATTCCGCTATTTTCGCTATTTCCGCTATATCCCGTTATTTCCGCTATATTCCGCTATTCCCGTTATATCTTTTTTAATAAAATGAATTGAAAATTTGCATTTATACATTATAAAATTATGAAAATAATTTATTTGATTTAGTTTTTAATATATTTTCAGAAATGAAAATACTCTAATATTCTACCAAATTCAATTATGTTATATAACAGTTTTTCGTTTATTTAAAATATATTCTCACATGTTTTTATTTAAAATTATTTATGTATTATTTATAATTTAATTGAATGATAATTTTTCATTTAATTACCATTTATATATTTGTTAAAACATTAAGTACGAGTTTTATATGCTATTTTAGATCATCCGCTATATCATCGCTGTATCCCCGCTATGACTTTTTGCACCTCCACCGTTTTGAATCTACCGAGCACATTAACTGCACAGCTCTACATTATTCTATTTAATTTATTCTAATTAAATCTTCTGAATAATGTTATTAAAAATGAGGGGTGTTGCACAATTCCACTATTTTAAGCAGTACCTGATAGTAACGAATATTCACACCAATTCTTTTCATCAAAACTATATCATACTAGGACTTATGGGATTGGATTTTAGTTAAAATTTCAATATCATCTACATTCAACTTGTACAATCCAAATACAAAATATTTGGTTCAATAATAACAATTATTGTTAATCAAACTGCTCTGGCCAAAGACTTTGACTTTGAGTTGACTATAGTTGACCGCAATACTAACCTCATATAACTAAGGGAACTCTCTGTTGAATAATATTTTACTTTCAAAGCTTTAATTCACACTCAATTATGTTAGTTCAATGGATACCGTGCAACAATTTAACTATAATCGAAGTGAAGTGTCCGCGTTGAAGTTGAGCATTATTCTCCAGTTTAATATAATTATATTAATATATTTGTTCATCACTTCGATATTCTCTGTTTGACTTTAGTAATATTAACCAACAGAAAACTATCGGGTAAGTCATTCTGTAGTTACCCAATAACTACCGGTACGTACAGTATGTAACCTCTTAGTTTCTCCAACAGCCATATACTACCCAACATTTGGAGAGCGTCACGTAGTCTAGTCGGAACGGATGCTTGGATACCCCATCTTGAAACATCTTGACTATAAATATTTAAAATAATATGCTATCTTTATTGCAATAAATTTCTCATGATTAACGCATTGTAATTACTACCACATGATATTCTATTTGATATAATTAAAAGTTAAGTCTTCCCATATAATTCTTCTATCAACCCGTGTGTAGTTTTCAACATAATAAGCATTAAAGTACAATCTGGGAATCATGTTCTCAGTTATTTTTTGCTTCAACATGGTGTTAGCTTTCCCTTATATTAAAAAACTCTGTAATTTTGTAGTTATTATAGCTTTGCTATAGATTCTAATAATAAATCTGACTCAAGAATTTCTCATTAAACACCTAATTTTGACATCTCCCATCAGTCGTTTCTTAGTAAACATCATACCAAAACAAACAAATGACTGGTCATAAGACTTTGACAAATTGGAATGTTTGTTTGACAAAATGGCCAACTCTAATGTGGGGAATCTTACATGATGTAAGCATTTGATATTAGGTTATGCCTTCTTAGTTGTTTGAGTTATTACATCCAAAAGTGGGTTTATTTTATTTCTGAAGTTTTATTTACTTTTTATTGTTTAAATTTTGAAGAGTTCTGTTTGTTACTTAGTTTTATGTGTCATAGTGTAGTGATGGTTAACTCTGAATATGCTTTGTCTACTAATTTTTTCAAAGTTTTGATTTGAAATCATATGTCAAAATCTGGGTACCACTGCCGAAGCATCGCTACCTTAGCAGAAAGTGACCTATGTGTCATTCCAGGATTGATGAATGGCGAGCAGGGTTGACAAGAGAAACGAGGTAAAATATAATTACTGTTTTTAAAGATAATTCGTAACCGTGACTCGTGGATGGTTAAAACATGATAATAATAATGTTTTTTCTTATTGTCTAGGGTGAAAGGGAAAAGTCAAGCTAAAATAAAGTGCTAACTCAAGTAAGTTTGGAGTTCTTTTTATTTTTTAGGATAACTAGGTCGTTTCAGGTATTTGTAACCAAAAGAGATATCCTTCCCGTTAGACCAAAATGGGTGTGCTTCAGGTGCATCTTCTTGGATGGATTCAAACTCAGTAGTCTGAATAAAATGCGATTCATAATGTATACATACTAAATAAATTAGTGAGAACACATTAAACATTTGTCATTAAATTTCTGCCATTGGTTCAAAGTATAATGTTTGAATTTAATGAGTGAATATTCTTATATTTTTTATTTTATTTGCCTTGAAACTTCAATGTGTACGCTTTTGTATTTTTTAACTATCATAAGAAATTTGTGTCCGGAAGAAAAGCTTCATGAACCTAAAGCACAATGTGGAGGCATTTTAGTCACACGTATTGGGACACATAATTTATTTTGATTAGGAAATTTTACTCTCATATGCAACCAATGTGGTAAAAATCCTTTTATGCCACTGCCTTAGCTCGGCCTAGACGCTAGATGAGACTTACCTCCTATCGATTTGTCTAGACCCTCCTAAATAAGGTTTACCATCTCATGTAAGAATCTAAACATGTATTTAAACGCTAGTTAGGCATTGTTGAAGATTCAGTGCTACATATAAGCATCATTGTGCTAGTTTTATACAGTTTTGGTTCCTTGGTTGCTTCTAAATACATCCAAAATCTCAATTTTTTAATTTATATCAGTTGACACTAAACAAATTACTAAAATTTTATTAAAAATAAATGAGTTATCAAAAATGTTTAGCTTCGATTAATCTTTGATTAATCCCCGCGTGAACGATTATATCATTAGCCCATACTTATCGTCTAACGTTCGCTTTGGGATTTTTACAACCATGTATGCAATATACATTTCACAATATGAGTAGCCAAATTTGGCTTCTATGGAGATTATTGACTATGTAATAATTATTTGAAAGTACAGCACTAAAATGCAACAAAACAAGATTCTATAAATTAATTTTTCAAGTGTAATGAGCTATTGATGTTCATATGTATTAAATGAATTTTTTTATTGTGTCACTACTTAGTTTATTCAGCACTAACTGGGTATGTGTAAAAAGCTTGTTACATATTAACTTCATATCTCACGTAATTACCATCCATAGTCACATCTCATTTTATTGATTATTCCAGTACCTGGTGATACAAATTAAAAGAAATAAGCTAAACTACATAAGGACTAAAAGGTTTAAGCATGTCGTATTTGTCTGTACTGATTCAACATAGAATTTGCACTTTTTTTTTTAGTTCTAAACTGATTTACAGAAGCGCCATGGTGACATCTTAACCAAAATTAGCATCATTTGTTCTGAACTAATTTATGCATTCAACATAGTCACAACTAAACAAAATTAAATAATCATACTTAATTATTTTCGCTCAATATAGCATTTAACACACGTTACAGATCTTAATTGTTAATATTTTGCATAAAATTACCAATTTAGGCAAAGTATTTAATAGTCATTCCCATAATTAAGTCGATTCTATTAATTGTTTAATGTTATACTAAATTGATTGTATTAGTTGTTCAATGCTCTAGAGAAGATACAGTTAAGTTTTCCTAGTCTCTTTCTCCATAAATTTCTAAAATATATAAATTTGTAGTGTATGCTGTAACTTTTAATAACATTCACTACTAGAAAAGGCTTTAATACCGGCAACGACGGCTTCCGACGGCTTTCGACGGGGCGTCGGCGGCCGTCAGAAGCCGTCGGAAAACTGCGATTATACGCCTCAGCCGAGACCTCTTCTTCTTCATTATTTCATAAAAAAATTAAACCCAAAAATCCACAAATCCCTTTTCCAAGCTTCCAATCCCTAATTTCGAGCTTCGGATCCTCCACGGCTGCCTAATCAAACTTTATTACTCTTAATCTTAGGTATAATCTCTTATTTTCATGAAAAATTCAGTTTTTACCATAATTCTAGATTTGCATAAATTGATTAATTAGGGAAAATTAGTGATTGCAATTGTTTCCAATAGCGTAATAACGGTTTATAGCATCACATGGTCTACCTATTTCATCTTTTATCGTGAAATTGTGAAAAACATGTATAATTTGTGCTTGTTTATGTATATGTAAATTGTTCTGTATACCTTAATTTTACGATTGTATACATTAGTTGGAATAAGATAAAATGAATGAATGAACTAGGAGTATTATATTGTGCACGTATTGACTTATGAAAAAAAGAAATGCATTACTCTAAATTATAATTGTGTGTATTGAAAAATGACAAAAATGTTAAACCAACCTTAAGTTGATGTAATACGTGGAATAAATGTGTTAAATTAATATATATTTTTGTAAATTTGAACAGTGAGTAAAACTGTATTTTTTCGTAAAATGCGTGCATGTAACTGACAAATGTCCCTTAGAGAGTTTTTGGCCCCGTCTGACGAGTGTTGTACATGATCGTTGTATAAATAGTCTTTTTTTTAAAAACGACCATTTATATTCATCTCGTACAATGTTTGTCAGATTTGTCCATGTATTGGACAAGTTATGAACACAGTAAGCATTTACATTTTGTATACTATTTCATCTCAAACGGTTCATAAAATTTCGGCCTAACTTTTCTTTTTTGTTTCCCGCGTACACGCATTTGTGTACAATGCAGGGAACAAAAGGGAAATGCCGCCGAAATTTTTTTGAATCGTTTGAGACGAAGTAATATACGAAATGTAAATGCTTACTGTGTTTGTAATGGGAAGTAGGATGCTTTACCAATGAAAAAAAATTTATAATTTTTTATATCGATACGTTAAAAATAAAATGTGCCATATTTTAAAATATTTTTAAATTTGTGAAGTTGTTCTTTAAATTCAAATATTATACGACCATGAAAATAATCTTTTTCGAATTTGTGTTCTTGAAAATAAATATTAAATTTTGAACTTCTCATTTTGTCAAATAGGAAAAATGATTGATTATTTTGTTGATCGGAGGGGATGGATGTACTAAAGAAAATGACTGAGGGGCTCAATAAAAGAAGATATTTGTAATGATATAAACGTATTTGTTGAATTCGCTTTAAGTAATAATGGAAACGATGCAGAAATTCGTTGTCCGTGTAGTAGGTGTAGATATTTGAAGTATTTGTTACCAGATATTGTGAAAGTTCATTTGTGCCAAAACGGTTTCGTACCCGAGTATTATGTTTGGGATCGGCATAGAGAAGTTGTAGCAAATACTTCTGTAGAGTCTGAAAGTGTCGTTAACGAAATAGTTTCGACGACCCGTATAGAAAATATGGTTGAAGATGCAGCACGATCAGTGTTTCCTATGGTTGAAGTTGACGCCGATGATGGAAATGTTGAAGAACCAAATATTGAAGCAAATTTTTTTTATGATTTACTAGATGCTGCTAAGAAACCCATTTGGGATGGTTGTAAAAGCAGCACTCAGCTGTCAGTAATCACAGAATACATTGCGATGAAGTCAAAATACAACATCACTGAAGCTGGGTTTACGGCTGTTGTACAAGCTGCAAAAAGACATATGCCGCCCGATAATCTAATGTGTGAAAATCACTATGAAGTTAAAAAACTTATGTCGGCTTTTGCTTTACCTTATCAGAAAATAGATGCATGTTTAAAAGGATGCATGTTGTTTTGGAAAGAAGACGCAAACCTTAGAAATTGTAAAGTTTGTAACCAGGAGAGATACAAACCAAGAAAAAAGAAGGGGAATGAAGTTCCGTACAAGCGTATGCATTACTTACCCATAACTCCAAGACTTCAAAGATTATATGCATCCTCTGTAACTGCATCTAATATAAGATGGCATAGCGTGAGAACGGAGGAAGAGAGTACGTTGACACATCCGGCCGATGGAGAAGCATGGAAGCATTTCGATAAAACGTATCAAAATTTTGCAGCGGAGAGTCGAAATGTTAGATTAGGAATATATACGGACGGTTTTTCTCCATTTTCTCAATTTGGTTCTAAATATTCATCCTGTCCCATTATCGTCACACCGTATAATTTACCTCCATGGATGTGTATGAAAACGCAATATATATTTCTTACTGTTGTCGTTCCTGGCCCCGACGATCCGACACAAGGAATCGATTTATATTTACAACCGTTGATTGAGGAGTTAAAAATACTGTGGAACGAAGGAGTAGAAACATACGATGTGTCCAAGAAAAAAAAATTCGTACGTTTGCTTCTTTGTTGTGGACTATAAGTAATTTTCCTGCCTATGCAATGCTTTCGGGATGGAGTACTGCCGGTCGTCTAGCATGTCCATATTACATGGATGAAACACGAGCGTTTTCTTTACCTCATGGTAAGAAAATTTTATGGTTTGACTGTCATCGATATTTTCTCCATGAAAATCATCCCTTCAGAGAAGACAAGAAAAACCTTTTAGCTAATAGAGTAGAAACCAGACAACCACCGACGATATGGTCAAGCAAAAGCATATATGAACTTGTTAGGGACTATCCAAAGATATATGAAACTAGCGAGCAAATAGAAATTGAAGGCAAATCAGTTGTTCATAACTGGTGCAAACAAACTATTTTTTGGGAGTTGTTATATTGAAAACATCTTCTGCTTCGTCATAACATAGATGTGATGCACAATGAGAAAAATGTATTTGATAACGTTTTTAACACAATTTTGAATGTGAAAGGGAAGACGAATGATGATATGAAATCAAGACGTGATATAGAAGAATTATGCAAACGTCCTGAGCTTCATATGAAACCAAATGACAGTAAAAAAACCTAAAGCATGTTACGAATTAGATAATAATCAAGTTAAAGCTGTGTTAAAATGGGTGGAAGAGTTAAGATTTCCTGATGGGATATCATCAAATCTTCGTAGATATGTTGACTTTAAAAATGGTATATTAAGCGGAATGAAAAGTCACGACTATCACGTAATGGTGGTATTTCCCGTTATGTTCAAAGAACTACTGCCGTTAAAATTTTGGAAGATAGTAACGGAGCTTAGTATGTTCTACAAAGGAGCTTTGTTCGACTACTTTAAAACTGCAACGTTAACGTAAACTTGAAGTGGACATTCCTATATTGCTTTGCAAATTAGAGAAAATATTTCCGTCGCGTTTTTTAATGTAATGGAATATTTACCAGTTCATCTCCCATCTGAAGCACGACTTCGAGGTCCTGTCCAATATGGATGGATGTATCCATTTGAGAGGTATGTAATATGTTATCACGTAATTTAATTGCATTTGAAAGATGAAGTTAATATAAATTAATTTTGCATAAATATTTGAATCATCTGAAGAAAAAAGTGAAGCAAAAAGTACGAGTTGAAGGTTCGATATGTAAATCTTACATCGAAGAAGAAGCTTCGTTCTTTTTCTCTCACTATTTCAGTGACCATGTGAATATTTCATTTCAAAGTGTTCCTCGTAATGACGAAGGCGACGAACAAGAGTCCTCTCAAGCAATGTTATCTATTTTTAGACAACATGGTCGGCCTTCTGGAAAATGTGTAGAAATATGGCTAGACGATAGAGATCTTCATGTAGTACACACTTATATTCTTCTAAATTGTGTCGGGGTTGCACCGTTTGTTAGGTAATCTGAAATAATAATTTGTGTTTTATTCTTTTCTATAATGCATGCGCGTGTATAACCTAATGTAATAATTTGTTTATATAAACAGTGTATATGAACGTGAACATCCGAACGGAGATCTCAGTAAAGAATTTTCCGGTTGGTTTTCAAATTACGTTTATGAGCTGAGAAATTGTATTGTTGACGAAGGGTTGAAACATCTTGCGATGGGACCAAAAAGAATGGTCAAGACATATCCAATATATTTCGTCAATGGATATAAATTTAACACCAAAGAATACGGTGCAGAAAAATTAACAATAATACTGGTGTATTTGTTAAAGGTAGTGACGATCCAGAAAATCACTTAAATAATTTTTATGGCGTTCTAACACAAATTTTACAACTGACATATTTCTCACGACCCGTGGAGGAGGTGTTTCTATTTAGATGCAATTGGTTTAGCAATGTTACAGGTTCTAGAATTAATGTGCACAAGGATTATAATCTTATCGAAATAAAGCATACATCGCACTATCACAAGTATGGTCCTTTTGTACTAGCCAAACAAGCATTGTAAGTTTATTACGCTCCTTATCCGTCTCTAAAAAGAGATAAAGCAGATTGGTCTGCAGTTTTTAAAACAAAGGCCAGATTCACATTCAATGAGAAGAATGTTCCGGACGAACAAGCTTATCAGGCAAATCTTGAGCAAAATAACGAAATAATAATTACAGATGATCATACAGATTTTGGTCCTTTGATCGATGAATCAAATGTTTTGGTAGAAGCGTTTGACAGTGTAGAGGAAAATATTGTCGAAAACGTGACCGAATCTGAATCAGAAGACGATGATGACTGATATAAATCTGAATCTGTTTTTTTTTGCAATTGATGTAACTATGTTGAATTCTTGATGTATTATGAAATTGATGTAACTATGAAACCAAATTCGTTTACCATTGTTTACATGTTTTATGTCATTTCCATTTGTCGTTTATTTAGCAATTTTTATTTAAAATGCAATGAAATCTGCTTATCATCGGAAGAGTACACCCATTATAAATCAGGTATAACACACTTCCATTTCTATTTCCATTTCAGTCATTAATTAAGCAATTTATATCGCTGATGTCATTTTCATATGAAATGTTTTTCATTATCATGTTATTATTCTCTTATATAATGATGTGTATATATGTCACAGGTTTATCACGATGTCATATAGAGGTAGGAGCTCTTCCCGATCGTCAGGAGGCGATGACAGTGACTCATCGCAAGAGCCACAGCGTCCAGTAGTTTCGTTAGTGCCTAGAGCAGAGGGGTAAGAATTAAATTTTATTCAGCATCTTATTTTTTTTATCATATACGTACGTACTTATCTATATTGTATTTAAAAACAGAGTGTTCGACCTACTTCTCTCGAAGGTTGTGCTGGATGTCTCTAGAGCTTCTTATCGTAGTAGGATGAGTGCGTGCTGGCCAAAGTGGGATAGTATCCCTCCTCACATCATAGAGTGTATATGGCAGGATGTCCTAGCATGTATATTTTCTGTTTTCCATTTTTAATTCGTTTTTGTCGTTTTTCTACTGTTTAATTATCGTTTAAAGTGTAATCTTTTTTTTACTTTTTATCGTGAAACACAGGCTGAGAAAGATATCCAGACAAACGATATGATGCTGACACGTGGATACTGGATGAAGAAGATGCGCAAGAACTATAGGGACACGATATCTGAGATTAAGAAATCTGATAAGAAACCACGGTAGATGGGAGAGAGTGTATGGCAAGCTTGGTTGAGGTATCGGGAGAGGGACGAGGCAAAGGCAAGTACACTAAATTTTTTACTTATTAATTTGACGTGATCGAAAAATAATGTATCAAATTTTGAATGTACAGGCAGAGTCGGATAGAAACTTTGCAAACAGAAATAAGAATTCAGTCACTCATCGCGAAGAATCTAAGTCGTTTCAGCAGTACCGGCGGGAGTTGGTAAATTAACTGAATAATAAATGTAAATAGTTTATGTTATATAATTTTAAATGTATAATAATTGTATGTAACAATCAACTTCAGGAAGCCGAGACACATGGTCATGTCAGCTATATGGACGTGTTCACCCGTACGCATGCCGTCGAGCATGTTAATCCATACGGGACTGCTTCGTATACATGGCAGGATGATAAATCCAGCAAAAGCCATGTACGCATATTTCATTTTATTCGGTATTAGTAATTGTTTTGCTTGTTAAACTATAATGAAATAAGATATGATATTATTAATTTGTTAATGCAGGAGAAGTTTATGGAGCAGCGACAGAAACTCCTTGCTGACACGGATAGAGATCAGCTGACGACCGATGAGGAGGACGTTATTTTTGAGTCCGTTATGGATCCAATAGAGCATGGTCGACGATACGGATTGGGCAATCTAGCGGTAAATAATTTATTTTTTCTTACAATACTTCAAATATGATATTTTGACCTTTTGGTTTGGAACTTGATATTGATAATGTGAGAGGACAAGGCTATAACAACGGTTCTAATATGAAAGCAAAAAATAAAGGTGTACAAAATAGATTACTACAAGTTAATCCTAATGCATTTTACATCCTTGTTGTTGTCATAGCCTTAATTAATCATGTATTTTGTGATGTAGTTAAATGTTGTACTAAGGGGCTTTTTTTTTTTTGAATTGCACAACGCATCATACTTTATTTTCATAATCAACTAAACGATGGAAAATATTTAAAGATAATGTTGATGGACTTACACTAAAGCCATTATTACAAACACATTGGGTAAGTCATGTGAAAAGTGTGAAAGCAATTTGGTCTCAAGCTCCTAAAATAAAAAATGTTTTAATTCAATTGGCAAGCCTTAATGAAGATCTTATGTGCAAAAGTGAGGCTGAAACTTTAGTAAATATACGAGTTTGAAAACTTTGAATTTTTACTTGGTATGGTTGTACTGTACACTTTATTGAATAATGTTAATAGAGTATGTGTAAGGACCCGATTCTTCGACTTTCGAAAATTCAACATCGATACTCACTTTATCGACTGCCGAGCAATCGAACGACGGAAAACCAAACACTTAGGGTTTTAAGAAAAAGAAAAAGAAAGAAAAAGAGAGAAGAAGATAGAAAATAGAGGGAAAAGAAAATAGAAAATAGAACGGAACAGAAAACAACAGAACAACATCAGAATCTCACAATTCGCAGCGGAACAACATATATAAATAAATGAATAATCTTTAAACAAAGAACTATATCAGTTATTACATTACATTACATTACATTACATTTCATTACATCAGAGTGTACAACAACAAACATCAAACAGTGCAACGGAAAAAGACATACTATATACTAGTAATACGTCATGCCATCCAGCTTGCCTCCAGCAACTCCTGAATATCCAGAATATCCTGATAAACCTTAACTCTTAACTGCCCGTGTGGAAATTGGTGGGCACCCAGAGTTTAGGAAGGAAAACAATAAACTCCGAGTCAGTCATGTGACTGGTGTGAGAACTCAAAACAGTTTATTTATCTTTTAAATCAAAATAGAGGAATATTTTTAAAGTCAATTCGCAATGCTTTTAAAAATGAGACTACCATAAGGCCTCCCGCACACACACACAATGCAAACGCAGAATCGGAGGAGATTTCTCCTTATGAAAGTCAAAGATGCTTGATACGCATTTAAAAAGAACATTTGATATTATTATTAGTGCATAGTGTAGGAAATATTTCGAAGGTAGAATATAAATCTTAGCCAACATACGACCATTATCGTATGCCTACTATAGCTAACTATGTTCAATAGCAGGTTACCGCCACATTCCATAGAAGGTTATACAACTAAAACCGTACAAGTCTCGTATTGTTTCTTTGGATTTCCAACGAATGATCAGGCCAAGGAACTTCCCATTGCCACCAACAGAAATATATTTGAAAGAAATCTGCTTTATATCTCAATTTGTAATGTCAGACATACAATCCATACAAGTCCGTTCCGGGATCGAACAGAACCGAAGGCACTTACAAAGAAGTCCTTGCAATCCGGATATCCACAATCCTGATCAGATTTCCCATCACATATGGAGAACTCAATACCGGAGCAACTCCGTGCAGAGTCAATCGACAGGTCATCCTATCGCTCTCGCAAATACCGGGTCTTCAACACCGATCTTCAAATGCAATTCATAACGACGTATCACATATTCGGAATGGGTTATACGACCCCATGGTCCTTTCCCGGTTAACCCGAATAGTGAGCGCTTATTCAAAAATAAGTGTGGCATTCAAATTCGAACAAATCACATCAATTACCCATTCAAAGGTAAATATTGATAGTCGGTTATTGAACTATCAATGGGTATGCACAACATCACCAGATTCCAAATAATTTTCCAAATTATTTATTTCCCAAAGATATCTTTACTAGATATATAATTTTCACACTTCAAAAATAAATCAATATTTATTTTTAACAAATTCCACTTTCTTTTATAAATTCCTTAGTGAATTTATAATCCAAATATCTATGAATATTCGATTTCAATTATTCATTTCAATTTATCTTCAAAAAGATAGATTCTCAAAACGATTCATTTCACATTGGAAAAACATTTCCATACTTACTTATTAAGTAATTCACAATCTTTTATTTTCAACCTTTGGAAAATATTCAATATACTTAAATCGAAATTAAGTATATATTTCATTCTTTAAGGAAATCATTCTCTTAAACATATTTATTTGGGCCAAAACGAATGTTGCGTAAAACATCGTTACGACAACCCAAAATCACTAGTATAGGGATTCGAAATTAAAATAGATATATAAATCCCAATACTATACAAAACATTTCCTTTCGGAAATCATTTACTATAACAACAGTGTTATAGTCCACCATTTCCTTTTATTTCTCGAAAACGTCTATTCCAACAATAAATGTTGAAATCTATGGTTTCGAATCTCAACACATTTTAAAACATCGTTAGATCGTTTTAATTCAATTTAAAACATCGTTAGATCGTTTTAATTCTGTTTAAAATATCACATCCTAACATTTTCTTTAATATATTATTCACTATTCAAAAACGTGAATATACTACGTTAACAAATTTCATCCTTTTATTCATTTTATATTCAAAGGATTATTCACAGTCAAAAACGTGAATATAACTCCATTAATAGGTTTCAACAATTTACTTATCAAAATAAGTCGTTTGCGAATTTATAAAACAACGTTTATAAACTCCATTTCTATTTATTTTATAACAACTTCCTTTTATAAATTCCTTTATTAACCTATTCAATTTATAACTCAATTATAAAACAAAATTTCATATCATAAGTGAAACACTTATAATTTATTTGTTTGCAAAAATTGTTCCTTTGAACTTCATAATTATAAATCTTATAACTTATAAGATTCAATTATTTATCCAAAACCATTCTTTTAATAACTTTATAAATTTTATAAACCTACTGCTTATAAAATTCCATTTATAACTTCACCATTTATAATTCTATGAATTTCATTCATTTATGAAATCCATTCATAATTCATTCTAACACTTATAAAAACTCATTTTATAATTCAAATATTTTCATTTATAAATTATCAATTTATAAATCCTTTATAAAATCAATTTATACTATTATTTTAAAACATCTTCAATCTCCTTTATAATTTCACCATTTTGATTTATAAAATAATCGAATTTTATAAATCCTATATTTTTAACCTTTCACAATAAATTCAGAAATCCCGTTTTAACTATTTTATAAAATCACTAACCCCATATTTTCAAAAATCAACCTTTAACTATATTTCTCAAAATCATAATTTTTATAACATTAAAAATTATACGTTTATTTATTTAAAATGGCTAAATTCCGAAAAATATTTTATAAACGTATACTTTCAAAAATCACTTTGAAATCCCTTTTTAAAATTCCAAAATTTGGTCCAATGATGCTACATACCAAATAGCCAATCACGACAACAACGATATCATATATCGATATGATAATCCATCAAATATCAAAATATCTGAATTCAATTAAATACTGTTGAGGAATCCAGTTGGATCCCTCCAACCTGTTTTCCTGCATCCAAAAACATTAGCACAATACCAATTCCGCTCCAGTACGGAATTATCGCGGTATATGGGATTTAAAATATTATCCGCTTAATAGACGGCGCAATAGGGTCTCATCCGCTATACAAATGCGGGAAATCAATAACTCCAATATATACATATGTCAATATATATATATTGCTATTATATATAATACCAATTTCACTGTTTATGAAATATTCGCGGTATATGTTTTTAATAAATAACATCTGCTTACTAACGGCGCATAATGTCTATTTTAACAATCAATAGATATCAATCATCATTCAAACATGCATTCAAATATTTTAAATCTAACTATTTAAAATAAAATCGAAACTGATTCGATTGAGTGAGAAGTTCTCACCTTGATTTCAATTTCGTTTTAGCGATTTATTTCGAATAAAATTAAACGGACGTTTAATTTTACCCAAAATTTTCACTAACTCCAAACGACTCCAATCCAATTGTATCGCGTAGTGCTCGTCCATACGATTCCAACGCAACTGGTTTCGCGCGTTTTCGACCTCGTATGAAAAAGTTATGAATTTTCAAAGTTTTACATGATTTATATAAACTAATTACAACATAAATTAACTAATTTAAACCCACACTAATTACTGGCCGTTGGATCCATCTCCTCTCTTCAGATCCGTGCGTCTCCCCCCCTCCTTCTTCTCTTCGTTGTTCACGCAAGCACAGTAAAGAGGACGAACCCATCTTGCTTATTAGGGTTAAATTTTTCGATCCAATTACTCGCTCGAAACTCCATCATATCGGCACCACAGCAAAGCTCTTCGCCTCCCCTACCCACGGCTACAACCTCTTGGAGCTCGGCCACCATATGCGCACGCAGTTCGAGATTGAACGTGCGACACTAATACGAGATTTGCCATCAATCTACTAACCCATTCGCGATCATAGCCGTTGGATATCAAGATCGTGTTGTGCTCTACAACTTTCATTTAGAAAGTTTCTTGAATTAATGAACGGATTTGGAGATTTCGAAGGGGAAAGGTTGCGAATTTATGGCCGTTCATATAGGAGGCGGCGGCTGCTAGGGTTAGGGTTTTATAATTTTTTTTTTTTAATTTATGAAGGGGTAAGGGTCTATTTATAAGAAAACGAACGAAACACCATTCATCCGGGAATTCCGAACTCCGATTCACGCGCCGTAACCAGCATTTCTAGGGTTTACCCCGCGTTCCGGACACAATGGAACAGGTTTCGAAAGCTAATTCGTACATCTGTGCGAGTTATGGCTATAAACGTTCAATTTAAATTAAACCGATTTAAACGATTTTCTAGGCGTTTTAATTTGTACCGGACAAACGGTAAATCCAATTGATACGAAATTTGAAACCATACAATAATATCATATTATGGATCCGATGAAACTGGTTTCGTCGAAATCCGAGACTTTTTAAAAAATGGCTATTTTAACTCGCCAAATTAATATTAAAAACAATTCGATGCGTTTCGAGCTGCCACGATCAAACGATAACTCCGATTGACACGAAAATTGAAATCTGATAATAACTAACTATTACGGATCCGATGGAACTGGTTTCGTTCAATTCTGAGACTGTTCAAAAAATGACTATTTTCACTAGTCGATTAAATATTAAAATATTCAATTTTCATAAATTAACTTTTAATTCAATTTTAAAAGTTCTAAAATATCGTTTTAACTTCAACATGATAAAATAAAATTTTACAAATCATTTTCAATCATATTTAACTCAATTTTCAATTATTTCCATAATTTAACATATTAAATTGCCGATTTAATTATTCAATTAAATCCAATTATTCGAAATAAAATTTATTCGACTTATAAATTCACTTATTAATATTTAAAATTAATTAAATATTCAAATTTTAATTATCAAAAATCCTGGGTCGTTACAGTATGCAAAGAGCTACAAGTAGAAGATATGCATATTGATGTTGCTATGAATCATCCAAGGATCTAATTTATTTTTTCAAATATTTTTGAGAAAATAGATTTGAATCCTCTATGGTTGAAGCCAAAAAAATTGCAAATGAATTGGAGATGAAACCTTTATTTTTTGAAAAGTTTATAATACGTAGAAAGATACAATTTGATGGAAATAATAGCAAAGAGACTATGCAATTACCAAAAGGATCTTTCAGAGTCAATTATTTTTTGTATATTGTGGATCAAAGTTTGTCATCCCTTGAAAATAGATTTGGACAAATTAAAAAGTATGATGAGATATTTGAATTTTTGTATGATCTAGAAAGATTGAAGCATGTTTCTTATGATAGCTTGAAGTCTTCATGTGATAATTTTGAGAATTATTTGAGACATAAGATTGTTTTCGATATTGATGAAGCTGGGCTATTTGTGGAGTTGCAAATCATTAGAGAGATTTTATCAACAAACGCAAAGAGGGCTATTGATGTATTAAATTATATCAAGATGTTGTATTGTCTTTATGTTAATGTATGTGTTGCTTATAGAATATTATTAATTATTCTCGTGACCGTTGTCTCGACGGAAAGAAGGTTTTCCAAGCTAAAATTAATTAGATATTTTATTCGAATTATTATGTCTCAAAAAAGATTGAATGGTTTGACGACGAAATCTATCCAAAAGAAGATTTTAGAATTATTTGATTTAAGTGTTTTGCTTGGTAATTTTACTGCTCAAAATGTAACAAGGTTAAGTACAATGAATACGTTTTTTGTTTCACTTCTACACAACTATCATTTTTCATTAATGATAATTTATCTATGTAATCACAGTTATCACAATTATCATTTTTTATATTCCAGGGCCTCAAAAAAAATTTGCCCAAGGGATCTTGTTACTCAGGTCCGGGCTTGTTGATATTTCTATGTTTATATACAGATGCGATCATGTTATAATATATAGAAACAAGCCGCTCATGCTACGAAAGCATTAATATGAAAGGCAAGAAGAATAATATTCCTAAGATAACAATACGACCGTGACAAATTTGGAAAAAAGAAACCAAATCAAACCAATTTCTTAATAAAACCAAACTAAATCAACCTAACTTTTTTGCTTCAGCTGATTTTGTTGGTTTGAACTAATAATTGCTCACTTGGTTATAACATTAACATAACTACCAGATTGCACAGCAAATCAAACCTCTGCAGCCAAAATTTACCTATAAATTATTAGTTCAAAATTTTAAGAGTAGAAAAATAAATTAAACCAACTAAATCAAAACACTAAATCTGAAACATACTTTCTACATCTCTATCCCATTCCCTACCAACCCTAAGAAGAAAACAAAAGAAAAACGCCCAAACTACCCTCCCTGCCCCAACCCTTGATGCCCCTCGGCCGCCTTACCAGCAAACTCCATCAAACTGCCAACCGCCACCGACATTCCAGCACACAAAACCCGACCCGCCAGCTCAGCAGTCTTCTCCGCCTTTACTTTCCAGCTCATCACCTCCTCCCTCTCCTCCCCAACCCTATACACCGACCCTATCCCCGATGCAAAGAAATCCAAACCGTCCACCACAGGCGCATTGTTGAGCGACTCCATGACATGGGCCCACTCCACGCTTGGTGATGGACCCTCAATGCAGCACCTGTGGGCCCATTTGGAGAGGGCTTGGGCGTAGGCCCGTTGGGATGTGATCCAGTTGCAGAAAACGGATCTCCAGTTGCGGAGCTCCGTTTCCAAGTTGATGGCCGCTCGAGGCGGTTTGGGCGGCGATGATTCTGAGCTTTTGGTGGCCGTTGGAAATGATGTGGACACTATCAGATGCTTGGCATTGTCTATTGCTTGCTTTTGCATGCTGTGGCATTCTGACATGGTTTGCCACATCCTTGATAGCCTGTACAGGGGCAATATTGTAATTTTGTTTAACATGCTCTATAAACAAATGTATATTTCTACTATGGCGGGCAAGCAAGTGGCTGGTAACTTAAATTAAATGTCTTCACAGTGAAATAGTGGGGAAAACAGTAAGATAGCCTGTAAGACAGTAAGCAAAAAATAGTATAAATAAAACAAAACAAATTGAATAGAGAGCATCCGAGGCAATTAGTTAGTGTTACTAAATTCCTGGTGTTTCAGAGTAATTAACAGGTAATGGATCAAACATTTGTTAATTCACACGTTTGTCTTAACCGCTAACTCTTCTACTTGTCCAGATAGTGTACTACATCCCATGTACTTTTTCAGGCAGCCAGTAAACAACACTGAGCAACTGACAAAAAATAATCATATGCATATTTATTTATTTGCTTTTTATAAGGCTCTAGTTTTGTGCTTGACTAAAGTAGGGATTTGGGTCACATGCTATCATTAAGAACCAAATGAGAAGTTCATCAAGTTGATCCAAACCTCCAGATTAGAAGATTTAATGATCTCGGTCAATAAGTGTATTTTATTTATCTTTTAGGCTATTGAACGTTTTAAAATGCAACAGTTAATACATAAATCATTATATTTTTTTCTTAAATTATATAGCTTTTGATCAACTGGTGAATAATCATTTCAGACATGCTCATGCTTCTAATTCTAAATCTTCATTTAGTTGGAAGTAGAAAAATTAAGTTATACATAGGAAAGGTAAAATTATATACATACCCTTGAACCAATTCAAGGAGTTGTGGATGCAATTCCTCATCTCTTAAGCTTTCTATTCTCTTTGATATGGATTCTACTGAATGTATAGAAACTTTTAATCTTGTATGCAAATCTCTTAAAGCCATTCTTATTTTAAATACTGATACAGGCTCTTCTCCATTCACATCTTGGTTTTGAAGCTGCAAGCATTTCTTCTCATATGCTGATCTTATGCGTTCTCCACACTGTTAATGATTACAAGCACATTAAATTTCGCTATAACTTTACTGACTCAACTCTACGCAAATTTGGCAACTAATTTGATTACAAATAGATGCAGCTAAATAATCACCTTTACTTCCTCATATAATTTCTTCTCCCATGCATATAGCCTGTCGAGTGTGGACTGGTGACTACCTGATAACATACATGAGTGTTCAGACCAGTCACTGCTACTACGTTCAAATGAATCTTCTCTTGAACTTGAAGAAAGAAGATATCTTGACGACGTCGATCGTGAAGACGCTGAGTGGAACAAAGCGATAGGATTCAACTTCCGAATCGCTGTAAAAAGAAAACTTTTGTTATGACAAATATATATCACACAAGGGACACATATAATACTTTAGACTGTAAGTAGTATCATCGTCTAATATAGGTAAACACACTCCTGATTTTATGAAGTTGAAGTTGCAACCCTAACGATTTAACTTCATCGTATAGCTCATCATATACCTATCAGATCACTGGAAGTAGAGGAATACTGAGCTCTGCTTGCCTCCAGCATAACCGAAACCTCATTAGCACAATCACAGATCCTCAAAAACTGATTCTCTATTTCCTTTATTACTTCTTTCATGCTTTTAGCCCTCCTATCCACATACACAGTGAAACCAGGGGTTTCTTCTGCACCATCTTCTTCTTTATTACTCTTTACAGCCTCTTCTTTGCTTCTAGTTGCTTCTAGATCAACCACCTTTTGCTCCTTTGCGACTTCAATGCTCCCCAAATCCTTTGATTTTATTCCTTTCGAATCATGTGTTGTATTCTTCTTCTTCTTCTTATTGTTACGAGCATTAACATTCTTCTTCGATTTCATATCATTCAACTTTATCTCGATAAAATCTTCCTTTAAAAGCTCTTCATTCTCATCTCCATCATCTATAACTTCATCATCTTCTATCACTTGACATTCTTCTTCAACATCTTCTTCTAACTCCGGTATTCCTTCTTCGATTCTTACTTGCCTCAGTCTATCCATTTCATCATCAATGGCCATTTCAGAAGAGTATGATTCATACATATTCGAAGAAGCAAATGGGTTCCAAAAGTAATCCCACTGAGACATATCTTGAGAAGACATCGATGGTGGATAACTCGATCTATCATTATTATATGTAGAGGCAAAGAAATTGTCCATGCTATAAGAATTTGCAGGGTAGTAATATGAATAGGAATCGACTCTTACAGTTTCAGAAGCTTGAGGCGGCTCTTCTACAGTAACGGATGAATTTGAATTCGACTGCAAGTACCTCATCACATGAACTTTCTTTTCTTCATTTTGCTTTTGAGTAGATGTGATGGATTCAAAAGGAATGCTTACAATCGCCGGGCTTAATTTCTTAACGGGTGTGAATGGAGGTGTATTGTATGAATCCAATAAGAAATCATGTCTTTCTTCCCCATCTACAAAGTTGTGTAAGGCAATAGAAACTCTTCTTAGAGATTGAAGATAAGCGATGTGATTAGAAGCAAATCGAAGCCTGTGTTCTACAGCTTGTTTGATGAAGTTTCTTCTATCTTTGCATATTTGAACAGCTTCTTCGTCGTCTAATTTGGAAGCAGAACATCCCATCACTATTGTTTTCTATCTTCAGTTAAACTCATATAGTTCCTCGAATCTTAAAATTTTACACTTGGATCTTAGAGAACAATGGTACGTACCATCAAATTTCCATGAAACTGAAAACATAGAAAAATGAAATTTTTAATTGCACGGTATGTAAATTAATGGGTAACACGAACCTTCAATTTTGCTTACAAAATAAAATTTTAATAATTAGAATGTGAATAGTATGACTACTACTGGAAATTAGGTAATGAACTAGTAATGTAAGAGATCGTAACAACACCTCACAACAAACTTGCCTTAAAAATGTTATCTTAAATTTCAAATCATCAACATAAAAGTAAAAATGAGAGCAACATAGTACATACCAAGAACTAAGAACTACCTGTACTTTAACTATTTAAAATTCTCAAACAACGTTAATCCCGATAACAAATTGTTTGAAACATATCGGAAGAAACTTGAAAACAAGAATGATAAAAAGTAATTAAAATCAGAAATGATAATCAGAGATAGAATTAATCAATATCTCTAAGAAGAAATTACAGACAGAAAACTAACCTTGGAAAACACGAAAGTAAAATTCAAACAAGACTATTCAAAGAGGACAACTTTAAGAAGACACTTAACATAAACACTTTCTGCACTTTATTTAATTATTTAGAAAAGAATTGTTGTTTTGAGCTTATAATCAAGATATAAATATATTATAAACAGGAAATTGAGGAAAAAGGTAAAAAAGTTAAATGTGATAGTGGTTTATCTATTGAATAAGATAAAAAGGAGACAACTTTAGGACCATATCATTCAAACATTGGGATGCTGATATATAATCTCAATTTTTTCACAATTTGGATGATATTCAACTCACAACTTAAAATAATATTCTACATATATTGTTAAGAGGTATATGGAAAAAAATTAAACTAACCGAGGGGAGGAAAATAAACAGAAAATACCTTAATTCATATAATTAGAGAGTGAAGCTTTTGAAAATGAATAATGGGAAACTGTAACAAATACTGAAAAGATTAAAATTTCACCTGAAATTCCTCCGAATTTTTGCAACGGTCAAAAAAGAAAAGGAAACAGAAAACAGAGTTATAAGTGAAGAATGTAAATAAGCAAACAACACCTTCGTCTTAAGAAGTATTACAGAAACACAGAGATCGTACTTTACTATGCAAGTCTCAAACAGGGCAGAATTTGTCAGTTTGCATTAGAAGTACAGACAATATATTTAATCGGGCAGTCGGGATCGATTAACATGTGTGTGATATTAATTGCATTTGGTTTACATGTAATTTGCAGAACTGATTTTAGTGTTGTATGGTACTCACATGGAAAGGTACAGCTGGCCAAATTTAGCAATAAACCGAACGTTATCCTGTTATTCTGAGATTTTTATTGCCTTCTTAATTTTTACTTAATCTGGTCAGAGATATATGTAACCGGTAATCAAGTGAATGGTATTTGTTGGGTGGTAAGTTTTTAAGGCCTTCTTAATTTGTACTTAATTTTGGTTTGTTTTTGGATGGAAACGAAAGCCGTAAGCAAACGAAAGATGTTTATCTATGTTTGGTTTGGACTTTTTAGTTTTGATTTTTTCATCAAACTGAAAAATATGTTACTGAGAAGTGTTGGAAATTGTTAACAACTGTTTTGTTTGTGGGTGTTTTTGTTTAGATGTTTCCTTCATGTATAATTTTCCATCTGTGTTAATAATGTTACTGAAGCAGCAGCGCTGCTTCAGAGCACAACTAACAAGTGCAAAAACTAACGCACCCAATGCATAGACCAATGAACTGAACTGAACACGGCTTATTAAAACGACAATTACTGTATTGTTTATGGAACGATAAAGGCTTTACCGTTTTTATATATAACAAAAGTAGCGTTTTATTTAAGCAGAACACTTATTTGATGTTTCAGAGATTTGAAATCACGACCTTTTGAAACTCAGTCTAAAACGATATATCACTAACTAGCTGAGCTAGTGGTATTTGACGTCTTTGTCGCGAAGTCCTCGCCGTTTTATACCCTCATGTCAACGTTTAAAAACGGCTAGTTAAACGACTAGTTTAATAAATCTACACTATATATATCATACCGTGTCACCACTTCCAATCACCAAAACAAAACTCTTCGACACATTATTCTTCTACTACCCAATTTCATCTGCTTTACTGCACAAACATGTTATCATCCAGCGGCAAGTAACAAATGAAAGAAAAAACAATCTATCTTCTTAAACTCAAGCAATGAACGTATCGCACCCTCCTCCGATTATCGAGACATTCATTCCTCGTAGTCAACAATAAATTCTTCTTGTACAACACGAATATGACCATATACCGTTTCAAAACATCAACTACACTCAACCTTACCATTGCCACATTCGACCTAGCATCCCTTATCGTTCTACTACGCCTTAACCATACTACCATTAATTCGTCCCCATCAGGCCAGTGCGTATGGAGACTATGTGTTGTTCATGCCATTGATAACACACGATGATCACCAACAACATCATCTTAATTCTCAACAACTAGACTGAGACGTTATACAGAACCTAAGAAGGCAGTTCTCTTGCACCCATAAAGTTCCAACACTATCATTGATGTCGAAGATAGAAATAGTGATGAAGAACAAGAAGATGCACAAACGGAAGTAGCTAAAGCAGAGAGAAAATGCTAAAGATGGCAATGAAGACGGGCAACAACCCGTACTTGACAATAGATTAATTGGGGTTTATAAAGAAGATTTAACTAAATAAAAATGATTTTAAATACTAAAACGAGGATAAATGTATTTGGGAATTATATGATAAAATATTTTATAAAGTATGAAAATAATTTGTTATCGTAAATTTTGAATTCTATAAATGAGTTCGGTTGTTTTAAAGGTCAAAATGATTATTAAAATATATTAAAAGTGGTTAAATATTTTTTATAAAGTTTAATATTAAAAAATATAAGATTGGAAATTTAATTCAAAAGAAAAGGAATTTTATTTCATTTGAAAAAGGAGTTTACAAATTTATTTTTGAAATTGGACTTTAAAACGTAAATACGGAAATAATTATTAAATTGGGTTAAATTATGGAAAATTGTTATTATAAAATTTAGGATGATAGTTAAACACATATAGAAAAAAAATGTGATTTTATTTGGAGTTTAAAACTAAATGGTAAAAGAAGAAATTATATTTGTAAAGGAAAGAAAAGAGTGTTAACAAATTTCTTCATTAACCCCAATATTGTAAGGACGGCAGAGTTGGTTAAGGGATGGCTAAGTTGATCCCAGTCAAAGTAACTAGAAAGGAGTATTCTCGATGCCAATTTCAAGATCATCTTCGTAGAATGTCATAGAGGAACTAAATCAATATGCAAGTCACAAATCAAGTCAATATGCAAGTTACAAGTCAAGTCAATATGTAAGTTACAAGTTAAATCAAGCCGATATGCAAGTCATAAAGTACATTGAATATGTCATGCCATAGTTCAATATTTGATCCCTTATGTGTACAAAGCTTAAGTGTTACAATCGGCCAAAATTGCTAAATTGATTTAGGGTTACAAAGTGAAAAATGTAAGAAGAGATGTGAGAATGATTCGTCCCTCCTTTGACCCTCTTGGGTCGTATTTATAAGGGTAGGTGTGCGGCATTGCAGCTTTGGGGTGGCATCGTTGGCCTTCGGCATCAACAAGGTCAGACGACATTAACGGCATTAGCTTCAACGTTGCACGGTTAAACATTAGTGTTGCTTTGGTAGATTCGGCATCGATAAGGGATGACATTGCTATGGTGCGATGAAGCTATATCATTCTTCAAAACATCGGCCTTAATAGATCTTATGAATGCTAATGGTTTTCGACATCGTTAATCTATGCATTGAGATGCTCTTGATTGATCGCCGGTAGCATCAATTGAAAGCAGCACAAAGAATTTACAGCACTGGTAGATTCTATGGACATTGATGGAGTTCACCATCAACATTGCACGTGTAGCCTCTGTAGTCGTTGACGATGTTCGCTATCATTATTATAGAATGACGGCTTTGATCATTGGCGACCTTAATGATTGGTGGTTTTATGTGGAGGACAACTTTAAGGACCGGCAATGATGGTATTGAAGCCACATCATGGAGATGTGACATCATTATTTAACATCATATATGAATGGTGGTATGGAAAAGCGGCAACATCAGCGATGACATTAATAACTTCGAGCGGCATTATTGGAGAAACATCGGCCATAGACTTCTTTCGGCGACAATGGTGCACATCATCAATTATTAAGTCGATGTCAGCATTAGGCATGACATCAATGAGACGCGACGTTGATAGGATGCAGCTTCATCCGGTATAGATTATGCCACTATGATTCTCGGTATCACTATGTGGTACATTCAATAACTGATGAAGTGTGGTATCATCGATAAGCGATATTGATCATACTCGATATCCTTACTTTCTTTGATAACTTATGATGTCGATTCCATTCGGCATTGCGTTGTGATGCAAGTCCACCTAACCCTATGGGTGATTGGCGGCAGTGATGTTGCCTAGGTTCTTTTAATTTGCTGATGAAATGTGATGCCAACGTTGATGAGAGTCGGTGCCATTGGTGTCAGCACTAACTCATTTTCATTATTTTAGCACTACTTATTAATGCGGCATCTTGATCAAGTAGCATGTCGAACATCTTCGTGATCGACAATAGTGATAACATTTGCCCCATAGTGTAGATGAGTCATTGACTTTTCAAGTCAATATTGTCGATACTGAATTTGCCGCCTATTGGTATCCCAAGCAGATCTGAACCATTTATTTGAATTGAATCAATGATTCCAGCTCGCCCTTCTTTTCTTTTATAAATAGTCAAGCTCCCTTTTCGCTATTCCTTTTCCGGCGATTGCAAACTTGGATAAGAAATCAAAATTCTTAAGGAAACTCAAAAATACTCCACTTTTCATGTACTCGAATCATCATTCGGGTATAATATCTGCTCCCTATCAACTCAAATTAATTACTTGATTTAATGGATTCTGTGTTGAAATAGCCGTTAGGGTTTAATTTGGGCTTTTCTTGATTTTAAATTGGCGTTGGGGTATAATCACAAAGTTTTGATAATTATTAACCAGAATGATTACCGATATGGATTAAATTAGCAATAGGTCTATATTTCCTACGTATTGGTTTCGATGTTAATCGACGTCGGAATAGAATGTAGCACACTATTTGTTTATTGACAAAGAAATCAATCCATTAGACCCGAAGCTACATACGGACTTACTGTGTCAACATTGATCATTTATGACATTATCAATGTAATTGGTGTTACACCCATTCTTATCACGAGTCACGACAGAAAGAAACACATGATACTTCCTGACGACAACAAAGTTAAGCAAAGAATAGGCTTAAGGCTACAGCATTTAACCAAATCAGAGCCCTCTCCATCAGAATCAAGGCTACATGAAGCAGATGCTGAATGTAAGAGGACATAGTAGAACACATTGGTTGCATCCAGACACGAAGGCCAAATAGGAAAACTGAACTAAGTCATAAAGACTGACAAATGAGGTTTTGAGCTAGCTATACTCACATTCTGTCAAGCATCTACCAGAACAGATCTGTACAAGCACACACTAAGAGGGCAACCTAGACAGCGCCATACAAAGCCTAAAGTACTCCACTAGAGCTGTATACAGGATCACCCAACATATGCTTCAAATACAGACTCAATCCTACAGGCAAACGATAAATGTGAAGCACTCCCCCCTCTCATTCTTTTGTCAGCAACAGCCAAGAAAACAATTCAAATAGCAAATAAGCCCCAAACTTGTTTCATTAGCTTTTAACACAGAATGGAAAGAGCTATTCCATTTTGACCCGACACGATGAAAAATTAAGCAAAGAGAATAAAAGCAGCAACCGGCAAGTATGGTCTGAACACCAAATAACGTCCACCCCTACACTTATTATCACACGTCCGCAGTACAATAAAGTTGGCAGTTTCCTACCACTTCTCTTAGAGCAACTTGCTATTTCAAGAGAGAGGAAGCTGACCTACGCTGACCTGGGCTTCTCGCCCACTTTTTTAGGCATCTCACTTCAAAATTCTAATGTCCCACCAATATTCGGATTACCCATCACCAATCCTGGTATAAAATATAAATGTCATGGATAAGCGACGGGTGACAAAATCCAAAGGGGGAAGCTAAAGGAAAATGCAGAAGAAGATTGCAACCATCGATAATGCACTTTTCATACTATAAAAGGAAAAGCACGAGGACAAAGAATGGGTTTTTTTGGGATCTTCTTTTTTAGCTTCTTCTTCTTCCTAAAAATAAATATGATATGCCTCAAGACCATAAAAATCTTTTGTACAAAAATAGTCAAATATAGTGGATTATCCATGGACGTAGGATTAAGAACAAGCCAAACCACGTAAAAAATCTCCATGTCTTTATATTTTTGCAATTTACTTTCAATCACATTTTTGTTTGCTAATCCATCTTAACATTTCAACAAACGGTTGATGTGCGACTACTGGGCAATATAAGTATTCAGCAGCACAATCACTTTCAAAAGGTGAATCTAACTAAGCTTAAATTCATTGATTCCTAATCGCGAGAATAGCAAATCACAAGCTTGCCTTATTATCCAGTCGAGTGCGGTGAAAACTAAAAAAATCATCAATATTTATGACTCTAGAATGAGGGATTGAACCCCTGTGCCTCTGTCCTTTCGTACCTCTAATTCCTTTTTTCCCAATTTCCAACAAAATTGTCAATTCCATCTTCCGCTTCTCTATCATCCACGGCTCACCTCCCTCGTTTATCTGCTGCATATGTCATATGGTAGATAAAAGATTATGGCACTCCCAGAAATGAGGACGATGAGACCAACCACACTATTTGATAGGAAGACTCAACAACCGGTGCTTCATAAAATCCAGTTGTAGAGCTATCACCCTTCGATTATGACTCTCAAAATCAGCCAATATCTAACTTTGGAGCAAAAAAAAATAGTAACTGTCAGCTTAGACAGCGATTTCGATGATGGCAGAAAACCTAAGAACGGAATCCGAAACCCCAATGTGTCCTACCGAAAGCGGCATGAAAAATTCTTTCATACGGCAAAAGTAAGGGCAAGGACCTTTGCACATTCTACCCTTAAATTAGAGGATTATGCTGATGCTCCTGTTGACTAGGGATTGAGATACACGTCGATTCGAAAGATCACTCCTCACCCCCATGACCAGCTAAGAACAAGGGAGCTATACTTATACTTCTCTCCTATGAGGAAAGCTGACAGCTTTAGCGGAGATCTGGAAAACGATGAGTTCGGGATCTGCTAGAGGAATTAAAATTGAAACATCAGCCAACAACTGCAAAGACAAGCATCCAGTACTTCATTGAAAGGCCCAAGTAAGGTGTACTGAGCCGTAGGCCAGCTCTACAAAAAAAAATGTATAAGTTGGACGTAGGGATATCAGACAGTTCGAGTATTAAATATATTTTATATATATATATATATATATATATATATGCACCTTCACAGTTCACCGCCAATAGTCACTGATTTGGCAAACAACAGGCGAACACGACATCTCAACACTAAGAATGGTGATACTGGCCCTATACACTTGGACTTGCATCAAATCGAGTCCGGCTCTTCAACCAAAACATTTCGCTGGACAGGTGACAAATTTACCTACTCTGGTATGAATTTTTCTATGATTAACTATCACAAAGATAGGTCGTAGGGATATTAGACTGCCTAATCTAGTATAAAAACACTTATGTCAATTAATTCGACATACCACACTAAACGTACGGATATTAGATTTCCCAAACAATGTAATAATAAACCATGCGTATGCGATCATAGATTGTGTCGCGACTTGACTTCACATTCAAATCTACTCCCTCAATGGGAAAAACCATGTCAAAAGCATGACAAATTACTCTTCCTGGCCCACCGCCATGGTTCCAATGGTGTAAATTCACCTACGAACGATAACGACGATCTCAGAAATGGGCACAGTCACGCTAGAGAAGAATGCGACTCATCATATGTATAACATTTATCCCTAGAGATAGGTCATTCTAAGCTCGCAACTAAGGACATTCACCCTAGAACTGGGGTAGGTCAATAATTCGGCCAAGCGTTTGGCAAAGGACATTTTGCCCTAGAACATGGGGTAGGTCAAGAGAGACATTTTGCCCCAGAATAGAGGTAGGTCCAAAATTTTGCCAAACATATGGCTAAGAACATTTCACCTCTGAACATAGGGTAGGTCAAAACATACATTCCGCAGCACAATAGAGGCAGGTCTAAATTCGGTCAAAGATATGGCAAAGGACATTTCTCCCCAAGGGTAGGTCAAAACAAGTATTTCGACCCTAGAATAGGGGGTAGGTCAGCCTAGAATCCACCTAAAGACACTCCGTTCCCATTATAATGAACAAGTGTTAGCACACACACTGTCAAAAAGATCAGAGCCCGTCTACAATACAAGGAGGTTGCGACATATCAAGCGATGATCGGGGATGCATACACTATTCCCTATAGCATATCCTCGGTGAAAGCAAACAAGTACACTACACGGAAGTGCTACCAATCATGTACAAACCTAGACGCTACTCAAGTCTCGCTAGGTATACAATAAAAACCGAGTCATTAATACTTAGCTATGAATCTTACAATAATTTTTCTTGTTTTACGCTTGTGCAAAAATTACCACCCAAGTCGTATTACAAAGGAAATACGCCATTTACAAAAGTTAGATTACAAATTTAGCCTAAACTTCGAAAACGAGCTGAGTATGACCGCACCATATCATTTCGATCTGCAAAACGCACCATGGTGAGCTAAGATGAAAATTAGCTCTCCAACTATGTAGTCACCATTGAAGATTGAGAACAAGAGACCTGGCCATGAGCTGATCTATGATATGCCATGCATGGGTCATAGTTAGCATTGCCCTAAACGTTTTTGTAATATACATATCTGTATTCGTAGTTAGTCCGATTATACATAAAGGATAAGTTAAGTCCGAGCTAGAAACATTTGAAAACGTCAATATCACGTTAACGTTCGATTTCTTCCATTTTGGTTTTCACTTTCTCTTTATGAAGGTTATCTAAAAGGAATGCCCTATCCATCCCACCTTAGGCAACTGCGATGGAATCCAGTCGGGCCTCATATTCCAAACCATATATTTTGTTTTCTAAAGTATTTATGCACCTCATAGCCATTTTATAATTCTATCAAACTCACAAAAGAGTTTTTCCTATGATTTATCTACAATCCTCGAAAAGAGACCAAAGTATTCATATTCCCTCCACAAGATCGGGGGCACGAGTTTTTGGCATCCCCAACTCTCCCTTGAAGTGATTCTCTAGGTCTTTAATCTTGGCCTCATAATGGGCTTTTACATCATTCTTCCACTAAAGGATCTCGGTTGGTTTAGTTCCAGATGGAAGCACATGGACTGCATCCAAATTAAGAGGTACGGGTGAAGTTGGGGCCGTTGGAGAATCCTCCTCTGCATTCATATGCAACATGATCTCTCTATCCATCTCCACAATATTTCCTCTTAACTTTTTAATCTCATCCGTATACACGGCTATAAATATTCTCTCAGCGTTCTTCAATAAATCTTCCGACTGTAGAGCAGAGCAGAGTCTAATTTCTTTCGCAGAGCATCTACCACGAAATCCTAAGTAAAATGAGTTAACCAGAAAGGGTTGAATAAGCTTGCAATTAAATAATAATGAAAAATAAAAAAATAAAATTACTAAATGACTCGAAGGTTTCTACATAAGAATATTAGCCAACTAACCATAGTAATACAAAAGAAAACATTGTAAAATTGAAGAAAATGTTCTCCCCCTCCAAAATCAAGTTAAATACTACAAAGATGTTTCCTAATATCGAAGACTTACGAGGGTCATAACAAGCTCCAGCCTAGGGGTTCTCACCTAGATCAAATGTTACCTCAAAGTGATTCTTATCACATAGAAAACTTTGGTTCATCGAAAGGTGGAAAAATTCCAAAACATCTTGGGAACACTGCACAAACACTTCAACCTTCTTATTCTTGGCTTTCTCTTATTCACGCTTATTCGAGTAAGAAGCAACCCTATCCCTAAAGGATAACCATACACTTTCAAGCTTTTACACCTCTAATGCTACCCTTCTTCTAATTTCATTTAAGATCTTAATTAGCTGAGCCTTCGTGTTCCCATTCTCACTTGAGAAGTCACCAAACAATGTACTAGCAATAAACTTCCAACCATCACCTTAAAGGAAAGAAGATTCAGAACTCATCGGCGGAACAGAATCAATGTCTGCTAGAGATACTTCAATCAACCTCCCTTGCTTGGGAACCTCCAACTCACCATGTAATTTGAAAATCTCAGCTGACATGTCCTCCACTTGTTTCTCGTATTTTAATAATTTCTTCCCTATAAACAATGTTCTTCTCTCATCTTTATGGTCTAATTTATCCCATCCAGTGTTGATGCCTCATCTTCAGACCATACGCGTAATCTTTTGTTACAATCATACTGCTATTCCAACACATTGTGGGCTTTAACAAGATCTTCAAAATTAAACTAAAGCTTGGTTTTGAGCCTCTCAACATCGTACCCGAGTTAACCAACATCATCTTCACGAACATCATTTGCCTTAACTATGTCAGAATCTACCCAGGCTAGAATTACAATAGAGGCAGAAGCAACCTAGTAATAGGTAGGATCGGTGCTGAAAGAGCTAAAGGAACCGATTTAAACCATAATTGAAATAAAACTTAGTTAAGTAATAAAACATGGAAGATTAAATCATAATATTGAAATGTTTGTTACATTGCATCTACTTAACTGCATGATAAAAAATGGCATACAAATTAACAAAGACATAGGGAGATTATTTGTCAATCAAGCCTCTAAACATAAGAATAAACCATTCTAGATCAGGGCTATAAGGTGGAAAAGAACCACTATGTAACATGTGAAGTCAACGCTACAAAAAAACACTAAGGTCCTCTTTTTTCCGAACTGCTTGGTCTATTCGGGCTAATAACTCCGCGGTCTCATTACTAAGATCTGTGTGGGTCTAGCTCAATTCCTTTTCATGCCTAGTCAAGGCCATTGTACTTAAGCCAAGATGATTTAATGTGTTTTTCTCAAGCCTAGCCTTAGTCCCCATTAATAGTTTTATGAACAAATTCACTCCGGAATACTAATCAAAACAATAAAGAGAATACAATCATACAAAACAACAAATATACCATTTCACATTACAAAAACCAAATGAGCTTTATAAGTTTAAGTACAATAGAACAGTAAAGGATGTCCAGTGTTAATCAGCTAAATCTATCAGAGAAGGTGAATTAACCTTATTTGCAAAATGGTCCTGCTCTTCAGGTTGAAGGTTCCTTTAATTTACATCAGCCTTCTCTTCCTAAAAAAGACGCTCAGAACGGCTCAGATCAACATATTCTTCCTTAGCTTCTTACTTACTCCACTTTTTCTAACAGTATGCAAAAATTGAATCCGCTGCAAATTCATTTTCCATAATGTCAAGCTTAACTTTCACCTTGTATAAACGCCTAGCCATAGTATAAAATTCGTTGTCCACAATGTCAAGCTTAACTTCCACCTTGTGTTGATGCCTAGTCATAGCGTACTATATGTTACATTCGAGGTGATGGTATTTAGTTCCTTCTCGGATTTCTCCAACTCCTTTATGACTTTGGCCAGATCTTCATCCCTTTTCTTTAACTCGTGCTCCTTCGCAGCTCGAGCTTCTTCAAGGGCCTTAACTGCTTCCTCAACCTACTCACAGAATGTTCTAGCCTCTTCCTCTGCATTAGCTTTAGCAGAAACTGGTGCAATATTGGCCGAAGCAAGATCGGCCACAAGCTTATCCACCAGACTTGATATCAAGGATTTCATGCTCTCCGACTCACATGCCTTCATCATCAAGGCAGCCGACTACAAGAATATAAAAAGCAAATCAACATGGATCTCAAACCAATGCAATGCCAAGAAGAAAAGGAAAAGAGAACATGATCACGTACATAAGACCAAATCTTCTCAAATTATGAAAAAATGGCAGTGGAAGACATCAAGCCAAGGTAGAAATAACAACAGGGCCCTATGCCAACCTCCTAACCTTCTCCATCAAAGTAAGAATGATATCTTCGGATGCAACAAAGCCACTGGCATCAGGGGCAGACTCACCCCTATAGGAAGAGTCGATTAACCTAGAAGGTATGGAAACCTCGGATGAGGGAGAAACGGCCAATTTCTTTAAATGAGTAGAATAATCATTCGATCCTCCAAGTAGCCTCTTTAGAGATTTCTCTTTCTTCTTCTTTCCATCCTTTCCTAAATCCTTATGGAGTATAACAATAGCATTTTTATCCATGTTACCTACAAGAAGAGAGATAAAAAAATTGAAATCGTTGGTATGGAAATCCTCACATTTGTTGTAGGATACTTATACCCGCAATCTTAGATGGGGAAGGAGTAGGATTAAATCTGATCCTAGAAAATATGGTCAGGATGTAGCAAACCATGAGCTTTTAACTTCGAATTAACAAACACTTTTGATACTTTCCTAACATCCACTGGTCAATCCTAAATCTACCCCCTATGAGATTCATATAATCGCTCATTGACCTCTAAAGAGATGGTGTGAAATAATAATGCTGGGAAAAGGAAAGGAATCCATCATAATTCAAAATAAAGAAATAGAACGAGATCCACGGTTCAGTCCTAATAGGGACACCAGTCAGAAACTAATCTTCAGCCTGAATATAAAAGAAACCCTTGTTTCCCTTTCGAGGACTTCTTTTGACCTTAAAATGAAACCAGTGTTCTTCACTAGTAATACCATTTTCATCATAAAGAATAAAGGTAGCCAATTCAAAGGTATAAGAATTAGGGGCAATTTTAATTAGAGTGATACCTAAGGTAGAGCGCCATTCATGGATTACCGAATGCATAGGAAGAAACAACCCACATCGGATATGCACAGGAGTAATAGGGATGTAACCCTCCTACAAAGTATCCATGCGTTCATGCGATTCTGGAATCCTAGGTGCATACCCATGGAATCCGAATTGTTTAAGGACACCAATGGCATCCTCCAAACTTGTAATTTTAGAAGGAGGAGACAAAGAGGAGGAATCAGAGGAATCCATGCTAAACCCTAGACACTACTTTGAAGAAGGATCGAGTAAGAATAAAACGACTTATGCTACTTTTAATCTGAAAGATCACCACTAAGTTTGGAAATTAATTCGATTTTTCATAAGCAAGAAAAGGAAGAGAAATTTAGGGAAGATGAAGAAGGAAAATACGCACTTGAGTTTGAATTGCAATCGCACAATTGAAATGATCAGACATTAGATGAAACATGGATTTTCTACAGAAATAATAAGTATAAAAGGCTTAAGGGAATCTGCTCTAAGAAACGAAAAGGCAGATTAAACAGCTGCAAAAAGATAGTCTAATGAGACACTGATATGTTTACCATAGCATTAAATGCATAAGTAGCTAAATAGACTTATTCCTAGCGCCGAAAAGATAGATTGGACAAGACTGGATGGAAGATACAGACCGGTGCATAAGGCGATAAGTTTATCCCGTCCTGCAGTCATCGCAGACTTGAGGGGCAAGTGTCACACCCATTCTTACCATGAGTCACGATAGAAAGAAAAACATGATAATTCTTAATGACAATGGAGCTAAGAAAAGAACAGGCTTAAGGTTACAGCATTTACCTAGATCTGAGCCCTCTTTGTCTGAATCAAGGCTACATGAAGCAGATGGTGTATGTCATAGGATAGAGCAAAATGCATTGGTTGCATCCAGACACGAAGGCCAAACAGGAACACTGAACTAAAGCATAAAGACTGATAAATGAGGTTTAAACTAGCTATACTCACATTCTGTCAAACGTCTATAGGGATAGATCTTTATAAGAACACACTGAGGGGGCAACCTAGACAGTGCTATATAGAGCTGAAAGCACTCTAGTAGAGCTGTATACAAGGTCACACAATCATAAATCACAGAGTCAATCCTATAGGCAAATAAAAAATGTGAAGCTATGCCCCTCTCAATCTCTCATCAGCAACAGCCAAGGAAACAATTCAAATAACAAACAAGCCCCCAAACTTGTTTGAGCATCTTTCAGCACAGAATGGGAAGAGCTACTCCATTATGAGCCGAGACTATGACAAATTAAACAAAGAGAATAAAAATAGCAACGGGGAATTATGTCCTGAACACCAGATAATGTTCACCCCAACATTTAGCCTCACACGTTCGCAATATAATAAAGCATCAGGGTAGTTCCTACCATTCCTTTTAGAGCAGCTTGTTATTTCAGGAGAGAGGAGGATGACCTAGGCTTCCCGTCCACTTTTTCAGGCATCCTAATTCAAAATTCCAATGTCCCACCAATATTTGGATTTCTTTTTGAAAACCCATCACCAATCCAGCCACAAAATACAAATTTCATGGATAAGCGACAGACGACAGAATACAAGGGTGAAAACTGAAGTAAAATGCAGAAGATGGTTGCAACCATCAAAAATGCACTTTTCATTTTTTTAAAAGGAAAAGTACGACGAAAATTAAGGGTTTTTTGGGGATATTCTTTTTCAGCTTCTTCTTCTTCCTAAAATAAATATTGTACGCCTAAGGGCCATAAAATATAATTGTAAAAAAATAGTCAAATATCATGGATTATCCCGTGAACATAGGATTAACAACAATCCAAACCACGTAAAAAATCTCTGTGTCTTTATATTTTTGCAATTTACTTTCAATCGCATTTTTGTTTGCTAATCCATTTCTTCATTTCAATAAACAGTTAAAGTGCGACTACTCGATTGTGTAGGCATTCAGCAACACAGTCGCTTCCTAAAGGTGAATCAAATTAAGCTTAAATTCACCAGTTCCTAATCGTGAGGATGGCAAATCGCAAGATTGCCTCATGATCTAGTCGAGTGCGGTGAATGACAAAAAAATTCACCAACAATCGACACTAAAGGCTTTTGGTATGCTATGGTACTCACCATTAATAAAGCTCTGTATTAGATTGTTTTCCTATTAGCTTGACATTCAATATTAGCATAACTATTGACACGGATTTTTTAAGGCCGCATATCTATCCTTATTGAATTTTCATATATATTTTCATGGAATTCCTTTGCCATAGTTAAAGTTTAAATCTTTCAATAAACTCAACACGCACTATCTAAAGGGTTACTAACTTGTGATTAACATATACTTTAAGCATCTTGATTCTAACACTTAGATAGTTGATAAATCATCTAGATAATATTTTTTTACTTAACAAGCAATGAAATTTTCTATATTATATAAATATTATCATTTCTTAAAATTGGAATAATATCACCTTGTAGGTCAATGGAAAGTTCAAATCCAATTAAGAAGTCCATCTTGAAGCCTAGCAAAGGGCCTAAACCTTCACCTTTAGCCAGCAAGAAAGAAGATAATATTTTGACTATGTCATATATCATGACCCGGGAAGAAGTGAATTTCAACCTTATGCAATTTGGAATTATTGGAAATGAAGCCATTCCCACGGCCCTATAGACAACATTTGTGACCCACCAGAGGGGTATTTTGCCCCCATACATATCAGGCACATAGGCTACCTCCCTTTTTTCGGCTTTCTCTTAAAATATCTGGAACATTTAGGCATTGCACCAATTCAATTCCTGCCAAACTCCTATACACATCAGGCTTGCTTAGAAGTTTTAGCTCGGGAAGCAAGACTTCCTCCCCTTAGTGTTGAAATTCTCCATTCAATAGCCTGCTAAGGTTGGTAAACAATTAGATCAATGATTTAATCGAATCCGTCCCTATCCAAAGAAACATGATTTCTGAGGGTGTCATAAAACGAGAGGATGGAAACACAATTGTTTTTCGTCAAGTGATTTCCTAATATTAGAGGAACATTCTCTACAGCTAACAAGTTTCTTGTTTTTGGTTATTCATGTTAGTTTATTATCCTTTACTAACAGGTGTTTTTCTTTCAGATTCCGCCCCTAAGAAGCTAAACCCTGAAGATCAAAAAATTATGTTGTCCCCAACTCAGGCAATAGAGAAAATGGGGAACATGCTCAAATTATTAACTCCCACAAAACTTCTTCAGTATTTCATTACTTTGGATTGCTATAAGGTCTTAGGGAAGCCTTTGATGGTCAAGTGTAACACTCGAGGAAATTATTCCTTAGTAATGGGCAATTCAAATTCCTTTACTTCTAATTCACCAGTTCAACCCGAGACGATTGGTAAGATATCATTGCCTTTTATACAAAATCTCTTGTACCATTATCTCATAAGTTTATTTTCCTAATCCAGACTCGTCTGCCTTAGGGGTTGTTTCTTCACAGAAGGAGGCCACAAGTGATACCCCCTAAGACAAAATGAGTAAAGATGATGGTTCTGCCTTGGTTTAGGCTCCCAATCCCAATCTCTTAGGGATGCCATTGCTAGTTTGTTCAAATCTATAAAAAGGAAATTAAGCGATGGTTCTATAGCTGATACCACCCTTAGTAAGAACCCTAAGGTTGGGAACGTGCAAACTCTCATTATTATAGTGAAGCTTCCATTTGTAGATATTGAATCAACTTCTAGGGCCCTAAACCTCGGCTCTTCTAGGGAAATAACTTATCAAACGACTAAGGTAGGGCGGTCTCAATATCATCTTTTATACTCAAGATTATTAATTTTCTATTCTTAAACAATTTCTGTCGGTATGTACTTTCCATGTTTAATTGTTACAGGTTGCTTAATCTTTCATGCATAACATCCTCTTTCACTTTTGTTACTCATTTCAGGCTGCTAAAAATATGTTTATGCTTCAAGAGGATGCTTTAGGATCTTCTAATGAATCATCAAAGCTTAAGGAGCAGGTTTCTTCGCTTAACGATCACATAGTTGAAACCTCAACGGAAAGGGATGAAGTTATAAAAGAAAAAGAGAAGCTTGCCACCTCACTTAAGGAAACATAAACTTTACTTCATAAAGAAAGAAATGCCAAATAGGTTTCAGATGATAAGGCAAAAGATTTGGAAATAGCACTTGAGAAAGCTGGCATGAGTGAAGCCAAACTTGTGGAGGAGAATGAATCTCTTAAGAGAAAGTTGCAAAAGAAGATAATCCTCATGAATAAATCAATTGGTGTGATTATTGATGCAAAGTAGAATACATCCCATTTCCTTGACTTGGCTCTCAATACCATTGTTGAGAAATCCTACGAGAAGGTTTATTATAGCATATGCTGAAAACGCTCATAAATGTCTATTTTGACTTCCTTCTCTTTTGTTAGTTTGGAATAAGAAGTTTATAAAGAAATTCGAAGCAATGTCAAATAAAGCTCAAGCATCTGGAGAGGGATCCTTTGAGGAGAGGAGAAAATTGATGCTAAGAAGCTATTGACTTCTGATGATCCTCCAACTGACAAGGAGACATAGTCAAATCAGGAGGAGGAAGATATCGATAAGAACCATGACAATGAAAACCATAGTGATGATGATGATAGTAATGATAATGAAAATGGTTAGGGTGGAGGTGATGGAAAGGGTTCTCTTTGTGCTGCTGTCGGATGATATGGATGGATTGAGAGATGCTAACCCGAACTTGGCGGCATAGGATATAAAAGCTACCGAAATTCTTGATCCCAAAACTAGAGATTCTTCCTGAAAAGACGGTGCTTCTCAAAGCCACAAGTCTAAAGGGAAGGAGCAAATTTCTTTCTATCCAATCCCACTCTCTCATTTATGATTTTCTCTGCTTAAATGTCTTAAATTACCAAACTGCTCTTAGTTAATACGGTTACTTTAGATAAGTAGAAAATCAAAATATCATTTTGATGTTATGCTTGAAAAAAAAAGAAAATGGAAGTAGATCGATTGAACAGAGAATTAGATAAGCAGCCGAAAGAGTATAATGATTTATTTAAGAAACACAAGAACCTTCTACAAGTGCGTCAAAATTAAGATTTTTCAAAGAAAGGGAAGTAGCTCCCCGAATGAAGTGAGCATGCCTCTATTGGGAAAACTCTTAACAGAGAACGCAAAGCTAATGAGCCCTTTTTGGATGTTGATTGATGATAGAAATACTTTGGAAGAGTTTCTATGTAGAGCTTACTCTAGGTGTAAGTTCGTTGACTTCTTCTATTTAGATGATAATTTCTGGGGGTTTGCTCATGCGCTTTCGTAGTAGATAATTGGATGAGCATGGGTCTGATCCTTATCCTGGGGTGTGTTGAAATTTGCTAAGAGGTACCTCAATTCCTCTTTCATCTCATTCTCTTCCCTCTGAAAAACTCAAATACAACGAGAAAATATTTATTTCCAAATTGTATAAGAAGTTAATTTTGTATGAACCCAAATGATGTATAATTATATAGTAGCAGCTTATGAACTTTGTCGCCTTTTGTTCTTCTTCTATTATTTTAATTTTATCATATTATTTAGACTAAAGACATCTCAAGAAATCTGGTTCCAATGGACCTCTTAAGTAAACTTGTCAAGTTAAAGAAAGATTTCAAAGAAAGATCTTTAATTCTCAAGACATTATAGTTAGCGAGACACTACTTTATCAGAGATCTATACCATTTCCTTGTTTCTATTTTGACTTCTTGGGTGATGAAAAAGAAAAGCTACTTAGTGAAATTTGAACTTATCACACCAAATTAATATACAATCACACTAGTCCTCTGATCGGAGAATGAGATTATCATCAATTCCCTTTGATCAAATCTCTAGAATGGATTAAAACTTCTTTCGATTCCACCCTCGCCCTATCTGTCGGGTCATTTGAAAAGGCCAAAACAGCAGTTTTGAAACTCTAAAAGTTAGTTAAATGTTTATGAAATAGAATTGTAATGTAATTTGATTTTATTTATTGCCTATAAACTTTACTATTATTAACGAAATTTTTGTTTTTTAGTATTAATCCTTATTAACTTATTTTGAATAGGAAACCCAATTATTGCATGCATCTAATCCACTGGACATTTTCTTGCAAGAGATTGATATTAAAGATATATTACTGGTAGACATTGAAAAGAGGAAGTCCTTCCAAGATGTTTCAATTCTACGATCTCCAAATAATCTGAAGGCACTAGAATGGCATAAGAGGTACGTTCGACTGAAATTGTCCTTTAGAAGTCTAAAGAAATGAATTTATAGCTTAGAAAAGAAATTAAGGAGAAGGATAAAGGAATCCTAGAATTAAGAGAATGGATAAACTTAGCCCTTGAATCTAGGCCTTCAATTGAGGTCGATGCCAAAATAGCTAAGCTATATTAATCAATAAACGATCATGAAGTAAAGCTACTGAAAAGTCAAGTGTAATGTCAGTCGCTAGTGCTTACTATGAGTGAAGGAGAATTTGACCTTTCTACCTCTACTCCCAGTAGAATGATTAGATCTCAATCTTTAGCTAGTCAAGAGTTCCTGCCTTATTAAATCCACCTTCGGGCTTAAGCGATTAGATGATCTCAAAACGGAGTAGAAAATTTAAACTTGCATGCATGCTACATTTCAATAAGAAGTGGAATGAAAAGTATCACAGCGCTTTAATGACCTAAAAGTAAAGTTGAAAAGCTTTAATGTGAGAAATATATTCTTATATACAAAATTGAAGAATTAAAAAGCTTGGTTAAAACTTCGAGAGGAACCAACAAGATACTCCAGAACGCATTGAAAATTCAACTGATTCAGTTATGATGCAAGTAACATTTGAAAGAAGGAAAAGAAATTCAAAGAGCTTTTGGATGCTACCAACCGTCATATTACTGACCCTTTAATTGCCAAACATATGGACAAGCAAGTATGGGGCCTTAAGCTTTAGCAAAAATTTGCTTTAAATAGACTCTTTTTTTTCTAATTTTAATACGAACATCTTTGCATATAGTATATTAGACCATGATTGAATTTGTATTTGAATGAATATTACCTCAAATGTATGGTATATAGCTTTATATAAAATTAATTCTTATTTGAAATTGTTTGGCTATCAGTATCATGCTTTTTGCATTTTGAGCTTTTTGTGTATGGACCAATATTCTGCTTGTTGAGGGAACTGAGACCCTACTTACTGAACTCTTTAAAACTTGATATAAGAAGTTGCTTTCTTATAATATTCGGTAGCTTGTCTAGTAACAAAGATTTCTGTTTAATGAATTTGAATTGAAAATTTTTTGGGCAAAACACTGTCGTCAAAATGATAAATTCTTTAAATAATTTCTTGAAGCATTCCGTCTGTTGATCCTTTATTAAAGAACCCATTCAGCACTTATCTAGCAATAATAGAAGACCAGAATACCAATCTAGTAATAGATGGGAGACCAGAAAACCCAATCCGTAATAATCAAAAGACCAGAAAACCTAATCTAGCAATAATAGAAAACAAGAACATTAGTACGGTAATAGAGGGAATACTAGAAAACCCAATATGGCAATAGATGGAAGACCAGAAAACCTTATCCGGCAGTAGATAAAAGACTAGAAAACCTTACCTGGCAATAATAGAAAACCAGAACACTAATCCGATAATAGACAGAAGACCGAAAACCCAATCTGGAGGTAGAATAAAGACCAGAAATCCTTATTTGGCAATAGATAGAAGACCAAAAAACCTTATCCAGCAATATAGAAAACAAGAAATCCTTATATGGTAATAATAATAGACGTTTGGAAAGTTATCCGGTAAATTACTTCTGCCTTAGGGCACAAGGGGCTCATTTTTGATTGGCCTTTCTCTAAAAGATTATTTTGCGGCGTTATACCATCCTCCCTCTTAGAGGCATTTTGGACAGGCCGAAGGCTTAAGGTGTAATATCGTCCTCCCTCTAGGAGACGCTTTGGACATGCCGAAGGCTTAAGGTGTTAATTTAGTGTTTGGAACTTTCCCTTTATTTATGAATACCTTTTCTTCTATAGATAGTCTTATCCCAATTTTTCCTACTTGTCTATTGTAGAAAAATCCATGTTTTAGACGTTCGAATGATTTCCTTTTGAATGGGAATTCTTCTGAGTTTTCTAATGAATTATTACAGAGACCCTAGCTTGACCATCTTTGAATTATTTCTGCCAAAGCACGGCATTCATCAGTCTTATGTCCATTTACTTTATGGTAACCAAAATAATTTCCTCCCCCATTAGGTTCAGGATGACTTCTTGATTTACAGACAGTGGGTTAAATTTCCACTACTTTTTGCCATGGTGGAAATGTGGGAGTGGGGTCTGTTTAAGTCTACACGATTGGATTAGAAAAGTTCCCCTAGGCCTTCATTTCCTTTCTCTTTCCTTTTTGGTCTCTTGTTGGGATGATTGAAGTTGACTTTTCTTTACTTTTTGTTCTATTGGGACCTCTTTTGGGCATGGTACCCCTTGTCCATGCGGATGAACTTGTCAGCTTGGAAATAGAAGTATTGTAGATTTTTACATCCATGAATATAAAGATCTTTCCAAAATAGGGTCTGCTATGTTATCCCTAAATGTACTGTCATTAAATTTTCTCTATCGGTCACATTTCTTGTGCTTTGCACTTCTGTATTAAATCTCTTTATGTATTCGCCCAATGATCCCTCTAGATTTTGCTTGATATTGGCTAATACATTAGAATATGCAGTAGGGTCTTTGCACATATAGAACTATATTGAGAACTCATATGAAAATTGGTCCCAAGAATATATGGTCTTTTCTCAGTAATTCCTTTACCATTTGGCAACTGCTCCACGAAAAGTCACGGGGAAGAACCTATAACAAATTGCTTCAGCATTATACAAATCCATTCAACTTTCGAAAGATAAAAGGCGATTGTTTGAATTGGCAATTCCATCATACTTTAGGAAAGGAATCTTGATATGAGATAGAACCTTAACTGCCATTTTTTCCTCTATTAAAGGAGTTTTTGAAGACCGTCATTATCTTCTAGGTCAAGAATTCCTCTTTCTTAAGGGCGGGTATATCCTTCGTTATTTGATTCGGCATGTCCCTTTGGTAGATTTCATTGCTATAGTAGTTCCTCTCGTAGGGCTTGTATTTCTTGTATGGAATCGAGCTATCAGATTGTTTGGGGAACCTTGTTGTTAATTTTTCTCAGTTTATCTTGCGATAGTCTACCCTAACCCTTGGTGAATGAATTTTTGGTTCCTTATCTTGGGTTCTTCTCTTTCTTAATGGGTTCATAACACTTTCATCTTGGCTTTTTTATATTGAGGTTTTGAGGTCTCTTTTTGGAGATTCCACTTCATCTCCTTCTTCCATAAGCCTTATTATTTCACAAGGTTCTTGAGATAGAGCCTTTTTAAGGAGCTCTTACATAACTATTAATTGTTGTGTCAAATCTTGAACATTAGCTTCACTGTTCATGGGCTTTGTTAAAATTAAAGGTTCTTCAACCTCCATATTTCCTAAATTGATGTTTGAAATGATATCGCCTTCCAAAGCCATTTGTTGTGTAATATCGTCCTTAGTAATTTCCATTTTTCTTTAATTTCAAGAAGAAATAGAGAAGCATGAGGTTCAAGCCAATGTTAACGAATTTCTTTGTTAACCCCAAAAGTGTAGGAAAAGTGGAGTTGGTTAAGGGATGGCTAAGTTAATCCTAGTCGAAGTCACTAGGAAGGAGTGTCCTCGATGTCAAGTTCAAGGCCATCTTCGTCGGATGTCATAGAGGAACCAAATCAATATGCAAGTCACAAATCAAGTCAATATGCAAGTTACTAGTTAAGTCAATATGCAAGTTACTAGTTTAGTCAATATGCAAGTTACAAATCAAGTCAAGTCGATATACAAGTCATAAAGTACATTGAATATGCTACGCCATAGTTCAATATTCGATCTCTTATATGTACAAAGCTTGAGTGTTATAGCTTTACAAAATCCCCAAATTGATTTAGGATTACAAAGTGAAAAATGTAAGAAGAGAGGTTAGAATGATTCGCATCTCCTTCAACCCTCTAGGGTCATATTTATAGGGGTAGGTGAGAGGCATTGTTGCTTTGGGGTGGCATCGTTGGTCTTCAGCATCAACAGTGTCACATGGAATTAGCTTCGACATTGCGTAGTTAAGCTTTGGTGTTGCTTCTATAGTATTCGGCATCGATAAGGAATGACATTGCTATGCTGTGATGAAGTTATATCATACTTCAGAACGTTGATCTCAATAGATCTTGTGAACGCTGATGATTTTCAGCATTGTTAATCTTATCTACTGAGATGCTCTTAATTGATTGCGGATAGCATCAATTGAAAGCAACATTAAGGATTTATAGCACGGCTAACTTTTGTGGACATTGACGGTGTTCAACATTAACATCGCATGTGTAGCCTCTGTAGTCATTGACGATGTTTGCTACCATCATTGTAGAATGGCGGATTTGAACGTTAACGACCTTAATGATGGGTGATTTTATCTAGAGGACACTCAAAGGAGCAGCAATGTTGGTATTGAAGCCACATCATGGAGATGTGACATCATTATCTAACATCATAGATGAATGGGTACGGAATGGTGGTGACATCGACAATGACGTAATTAACTTCGAGTAGCATTATTGGAGCAGCACCAGTCGTAGACTTATTTCAGTGATAATGGTGCACGATATCAATTATTAAGTGGATAGTAGCATCGATTAGGCATGACATCAATGAGACACGATGTTGATAGGAGGTGGCTTCATCCAGTATAAATTAGGCAACTATGATTGTTGGTATCAATGTGTGGTAACATTCAATAATTGGTGAAGTGTGGTATCAATGATGAGCGACGTCGATCATGCTAAATATCATTACTTTCTTTGATAGATTATGGTGCTGATTCCATTCAACATTTCTTTATGATACTAGTCCACCTAACCCTATTGGAGGTTGAGGGAACTGATGTTGTCTAAGGTTCTTTGACTTTACAGATCTAATGGGATGCCAGCGTTGATGAGAGTCGGCATCATTGGTGTCAGCACTAACTCATTTCCATTAATTTGGCACTATATATTAATGTGGTGTCGTGATCAAGTAACATGTCGAACAAATGGTGATAATAAAGAGAATAATATAAGTGTATAAATGGGCCATTAGGACTCCTAAATAAAATATCACCTCTCTATTTATTTCTTAAGAAGTCTAAAATCATAACTTGGCTTATAAAAATGATCTCTTGTATGCACTTTTGCATCCTCCTGTAGCAAAATCATCTTTAAACAAAATTATAAAAACCCTAACCTCCACTTTGAAAACCAAAATAAATTCCCAAAAATCCCAAAATCAAAGGATATCCCTCTCAATACCCCCACTACACTATCGGGCAAGAGCAAGTTAAGATTTTGCTTAAATTTAGGGTTCATTGGAAATTTATAGCAAAGGAGAAAGAGGGGAAGAAGAAGGTTACGAGTTAGGTGCTTAGCAACTTCAGGTGAGTGTTTATACTCACAAATTATGCCTATTTCTATAACATCATCCATTTTTAGGCCCGAAACTAAGCGTACGGATGCTGCAGTCATCCATAGTATTAATTTCCGATGATAAATTGTGGATATGTTAACCATATCAACAATCAGAAGCATACAAATATGAAAAATATTAAACACGATTTTTCTAATAAATTTTCACAATTCATTTCACAAATGGTATTTCATATTCGTTATATAATCCCATTTAAAAACCAACGTTCAGAGAAATTATAATTATTACAAAATACTCTAAGAGCGACATATGAAGATGCTTCTTGGTTGATCAAAGTCTAACACTTGGAAATTATATAACTTGCCAATACATCCATACAGATAAAACCAATAGCATAGTGGATTAGATAGGTACTCCTAAATAGCTAGATAGCCTCCTGCACATCTCCGGAGCTTATTCATCTAACTAGAAACCTGAGAACCCTTACTCCCGACCTACTCAAATGAGTATCCAAGAGTTTAAGGGGAAAAACAAAAACTTCAGGTTGGACAACAATCTGGTGTGAAAAATAACCTATCATATCAAACCGAATAGATATCTAGTGAGACCACGCCACTGAGCAGAACGGTTTTCTTCTCACTAGTACCTTAACCAAAACATCTCAACCATATACTATGCTCCTGCATTTACAATGGTTATAACATAATAATATAATGATATGCAAACATGCAATATACATTGGATTACCCATCCCAAGTTATTAGACTAACCATCTAAGTTTTCATTGACTATCCGTCTTATAGTTATGTAGGCTACCCATCTCACATATATTACTTCTTGGATTACCTATCTACTACCATGTTGACTACCTAACACCCATGGTTTCATCTATTTAAAATGATGTGGATTATCCATCACACATCCCATAGTTTTCCTAGGATGACTATGAACCCTTCATTAACCATCTAGAGACTATCCACCTCTGAAATGATGTGAACTATCCATCTCACATCCCATAGTTTTTCTTGGATAACTATGAACGCCTCACTTAACAATTAAATTCATGTTACCCACATGTTTAACCTATGTCTACTGGTGTCTCCTATTAGGTTATTTACCCCTTAAGCTTATAACATCTCAAATTTTCTGCATTAGTATACCTAATGTATCTTGTCGATACCATAAAGCAAAAAATATAATGGTATCCCCAATAGTTAATGTCGAAATTTATAAAATAAAATACATTGGTATCCCCAATAAGAAATATAAAGGTTATAAAGTTAGGTACATTAGTATCCCTAATGGTCTAGTCAAACTATAAAATATATTTATATGAGGCAATGAAATGCGGCAATGATATAAACCATGGGATATAAGCATGTCGACAATAGTGAAGAGCGACAAAATGCTTGGCAACGCTGCAGATGTGTGATGTCATTGCCGCATGCATGGCCCTAATACATCCCACACTTTGAATATAAGCGTCTGTGTTGTTCCATGTTGTTGTCGCCTCTCATCATTGACATCGAACCACATAGTGTTGCCGCCTCTCAATGGTGTTAATGTAAATCTTATGAAAACTATTTTATTACTGCTAAAAGTAATTGTTTTTCACCAAATACAATTGTTTATAAAAAATATGATTGATTTACAATAAAAGTTTGCATTTTTTTAGATTTTATGCCACATACTAGTTTTAAAGTTCCAAAATATTTACCAAATCCATTAATTAATATCTTTAATTAATTATCCATTTTAATGCTTGTCTAGCATGATAAATTCATAATAATTCGAAATCATTTCGAAAAAATCAACAAAAATCCCAAATATTCAAAAATACTGTTTTCTTTATTATACAAAATTTCGAGATCACAGCCATATTTAATTATTTTAAATGATTAAAACCCGGATTAACCCAATTTTCTCCTTAGGAAATTCGTAAAATATTTGGTTTAAAATAAAAAATTATGAAATAAAAACTCATCTTCACTTTAACGTTTTACACCACATATCCAAAAATCAAAAAATTTTGAGATAAGAAACTTAGGTTTTACTCTTAAAACCCTTTCAATTGATTTCATTAATAATTCCATAAATCATTATTCTATCCAAACAATGATTAAACAACTATTTGCAAAAATTATCAAAATCATTCAGATATCATCCATAGCCAAATTTAAGAACAAAAAATAGAGATGGTTCATGTACTATTCACCTTAAATTTAAACAGAGTTTGAGATTTGATATTGATTTAGTTTTCCCTAAGCTCCTTCTCTTTGAATCCCTTTGATTTCTTACTTCCTAGATTGATTAATGGATGGGTCTTTTCTTCCTCTTGATTGTTCATGTTTTGTGAAAAATGAGATTGATATGAGGGGGAGAGATTCTTAGGGATAAAGCATATGTCTATACTTAAATTTCCCCTCTCATGTATTTTTTTAATATTTAAGTTTAAAAAATCTTTCTTAGTTCATTAGTAATGACTTGACCTTATAAATTTTCAAATCTCATTCTCTTAACCACTTACATTATTCTGTTTAACCTACCCAATTAAATATCTTGAATAATGTTAAACTAAAAATAAAGGTGTTACAGGCTTCCCCATTAAGAATTTCATCATCGAAACACAGTAAAGACTACGTAACAATCATATCAAACATGCAAACGATGCTAGTATATCCGACCCGTTATAAAGTCTATATACAACAAATATGGAATGCACCATCATAATAGCTCAGGATATGTATCATTAATCATGTCCTCTATCTTTCAAGTACAGTCTTTCTCGTTTTAACTCCACTGGACTTTCACTAGTCTGACTGTCCTATTCCTTAATCTCTTTCCATCTCTCACTATAACCCGAACTAGTTGTCTAAAAAAGTTAGATTTGGTTCTACTATTAAATATTCCAATGCTGTCGGAGCAATAGCAATCTTTGGATTATGCACATACTTCCTAAGATGAGAAACATAAAACACATTGTGGACACATACCAAACTACTTGATAACTCTATTTGATATGCGCGTTTCCTGATCTTTTCTATAATAGGGAACGGTCCAACATATCTCGGTGCTAGTTTCCCTAACTTTCCAAATCATACCACGCTCTTCATCAGTGATACCTTAATAAAAACACGATCTCCAACTAATAACTCTAAATCTTTACGTCTTTTATCTATGTAACTCTTCTACCTAGATTGAGCTTCTCTCATCCTATTCTGGATTAACTTAATCTTCTCTATGGCTTCTCTTACCATACCTAGACCAAGGACCAATCTGTCTCCGGTCTCTAACCAACATGCTGGTGATTTATATGGCCTTCCAAACAAAGCTTCAAAAAGCGCCATTACCATACTAGTCCGATAACTGTTATTATAAGAAAACTCAACCAAGTGCAAGTGGTCTTCCTATGACCCACCAAAGTCCGGTGCACAAGCTCTCAACAAATCTTCAAGTACTTTATTGACTCTCTCTTTCCGTCCATCCGTATATGGGTGATAAGCGGTACTCATCTTAAGCTTGGTACCTAATACCTCCTGTGGACTCTTCCAAAATTCATTGGTGAACAAAGAATCTCTGTTACTAAGTATACTACTGGGAATTCCATGTAGTCTAACAATATTCTTCATAAATAACTTTTCTAATATAGGTATAATTCTGGTTGACTTAATGGGAATGAAATATGTAGTCTTAGTCAGTCTATCCACTTTGACCCAAATACTTTCATTTCCTCGGTTTGACCTTGGAAATCCGTCAATAAAATCCATGGATGTAGATCCTATTTCCAGACTGGTATATCTAGAGGCTGAAGCAATCCACTCGGCTTTTGATGTTCGGCTTGCACATTACTTCACCTACAAGCCTATATCCCTCTTCACACCTTCCCGGAAGAAACTTCTCTTCATATCCTGATGCATATTGGTTCCTCCAGGATGAATCGCAAATTTGATCGACAACAATTCCTAAGAACTTCATTTCTTAGGTCATCAACATCTGAAACACATAACCGTCCCTTCTTCCTTAACCTTTCTCTCTGGTCAAGACCAAAATCCTTCAGATCATCAATCTTGGTTCGACCTTCCAATCTTCTAATCTTTTTAGCTATTAATTGACCATCTCTCTGTTCAGAAGCAATCCTCTCGATCAATACCGGTCGAACTTCCAAGTAAGTCAACATGCAGTACTTTGACTAGAACTAACAGTCGACCTTAACTGCACGCTACACGTAGTCAACACCTCTATATCCTTCCACTCAGCCAACATAGCTGACACCACATTCTGATATGTCCTTCCAAGTGCATTCGCAACATTATTTCCTTTTCCTGGTGTATACTCAATACCAAAATCATAAGCGGCTAAAAACTCCAGCAACCTCTATTGTCTCATATTCAACTCTTTCTGAGAGAACAAATATCTCAAAGACATATGATCCATATACAACTCAAATTGTTCTTCTAAGAGGTAGGGTCTCCACACTTTCAATGCGAAAATCGTTGTTGCTAACTCCCAATCATGAGTCAGGTATCTAAGTTCATGTAGTCTGAGCTACAGAGAAGCATAAACAATCACTTTACCCCTTTGTATCAGCATAGCTCCTAATCTGGTTCCAAGTGCATCTATAACCATATCATCTTAAACAATTCAAAACAACATAACATATATCATTATATATATTATATATGTTTATATATTTAATTAATTAACTTATGTAAATAATTTGATTATTTTATTAATCTTATAAATGAATAATATTTTCGAAACTAATTTTATAACTTTTTTAAACATTTTAAAGAATCATATTATAACTTTTATTATGTTTTTTTATTTTAGATTTAAAACCATTATCTTAATTTCAAATTATATTATAACATTTTTTCTTATTTTAGATTTAACGGTCAAGTTTAAAAAAAAACTCTACTGCGAAGAGAAGAGTTGAGGAATTTGATAGGCTTGCCACTACCGACCCCCTTTAAGCCAGGCTCTCACTGAGGCATTTTTTGATCCCGAAGCTTTCAATCATTTAAGGTATCTTTACATGCCTCCGCAAATAAGAAACGAATAAAGTAAGGATGGCAGGGTTCAAATCGCCTCCTTCAATTGGGGAGCTGGGAACCCTATTAACTCGACTAGAGTTGTGGACAAATTTTTTTATTTTAATTTCAAAATAGGTTTTGAAAATTAGCCAAAGCCCAAAACAATTTGGGCTTCTATATCGAGGATAACTTCTGGTTTTACCTCATTCTTTTGGGATAGACCAGTATCTAGATAGGGTAGAGTGCTTGATTACCTAAACCAACCTTGGACACTACTTTTCTAGACATCCTACTATATGGATAGGATATAACAAGTTAGCCTTAACACTGCTAATTTAGACTGTATAGGCTATTTGACTCTGATATCATTGTTAGAACTAGACCAGCAAGCAATGGAGTAAATGAGTAAATTTCAAAAAAAATTATTCCATTTTGGATCTTACTGGGCCTGTGAAGTCTATTTTTTTGGCTCTTATCCAAATCCGTTTTTAAAAAATCAATATTTTATTTATATATAAAGTTTTATTTATTTTTAATGTATATAATATAATATAATATAATATGTGTATCATATACACATAGCTATGTACGTACACATGCAATATGAAATGGTACATGATTTAACATGCCCATATATAAATGCTAAATTTACACCGCAACGAACATATTTGCCTCTTTGTATACATGTGTGATGTCAATATATAAGTATATTTATAGTTTATAAATTAATTATAAATTTAGTATAAAGAATTTATGAATTTCAAATTCAGTTATTAGACTCAAAATTCAAAATTGGATCTAGATCGAGTTCTAAATATATAAAAATGAAATATCTAGTATTTTCAAATTCAAACTAATGTATTAAATTTGTGTACATACATACATACATACATACATACATATATATACACATACATATATATACATATACATATGCATATATATATATATAATTTGAAAATCATTTTGATTTATATGTGCGTGTATTTGTGTGCGACACACACACACATAATACATAGAAATACTATATATACGTATAATGTATACTTATAAATATATTTTGTGTAAATTAATATATGTATAAACATACATTTTTTCAGCTTAAAAAACTCTTTTTTACTGTACTTTTTTGTCTAAAATAATTTATTTTATTCATTTGTTTGATTTCTGCACGAAAATATAAAAAAATTGAAAATGATATATGTATGTATTATGTTGAATATTTATATAAACACATTTTAAAAAAAAAACCTGCTTCACGGAGTAGAGCTATGGGATACAAATGGCCCACCATAACCGACCCCTCATTTTAGCCAGCCCAACACAAAGCTCAATCCCCCAAGCATTATCGCTTTTTCGAGGGATAACTACTACACATATTAAGGGACACACAATGCAGCTTGTTAGGACTCCAACTTGTTACCCAACGATTATGGAACAAAGCTCCTTGAGGTTGTGGGTTCGAATTCTAGCAAGCCGAGTTGTGTCACCCTTAAGATATGGAGCAGTTGTCCCTCATAAAAGCGAGAATGCTTGTGGGATTAATTCTCTATATTGGACTAGCTAAAAAGGACGTTGTGGCGGGCCATCTGTATCCCCTAACTCTACTCCCCGAAGTAGGGTTTTTAAAATACATGTGTTTATTTAAATATTTAACATAATACATACATGTATAAACACATTTTATGTAATTTATAATGTTTATATACATTTATATATAACGTTTAACTTAAATAAAATAATGTATTGTATTCGAATATGAAACATTATATTCAAAAAATTGTTTTTTAAACTATAGTTGCATAAATGTATATATAATAATATAAAACATCTTTTACTTAAAAGTGTTTATTTTAAATCATTTTTATCTAAATAATTTATTATTATTACTTTCGAAAAATAAATTTTTTATGATCATAAGCAATATGTATGATTAAATATAGTAAATTTTTTATATATGCATATATACAATCCATCTAATGTAGACAACACAATGTTATACAAATTTATGATATATTCAATTACTATCTAAACACATATATATCATATAAGGAATATTATATCATTTATATATCATTGTAAAAAAAGAATTTTACCTTTCGACTAATGCCCATATAGTACACCTTGAAATGTAGAATTAGAAATAATCGAAACGATTTTAGAATCTAGAAAATGCTACTAGACTAAATGCAGCTACCACCATTGTTCGAATCTAATTAGATTTAACGTTTTAAGCTTGAATATTTTAAGGAAAATGGAGGGGAAGTGGCCGGCTATGGCTATAGAAAATGGAGGAAGAGTGTAAGAAATAAAGTGTGGGTTTATAGATGAATATATAGTGGACATGTAAGGAGAAAAAGGAGGATGTAGATCCACTTTTCTATCTTAGCTATTCATTTCTTTGAATTCAAAATCCAAGCCTTCTTTTGCATCATATGGTCAGCCTCCCTAGGCCATCATAGTCACACTCAATAGGTCCCATCATGGGCCTCAAAATCACTTCAAGCCTGATAAATAAATAACACGATTAAATCCAAATTAAATGCGTATCAGTATCATATATCGATTAGTTTATTTATAACTATTATATAGACATTTCCAATATTGATCAACATACATCAAATAAAATTTTATAATTAATATTTTATAAATATTAATTTAATTAATTTATAACAATTATAATTTATTCAAATCGATAGGTAACATGAGTATTCAACATTTTAGTTGTGTGACTCTTAAGTATAAATTCGGTCAGCGATTAACATCAAACAATTCGAATATCAATGTTCATACGTCACTTAGCAGATGGTATGACATTGTGGCCAAATTTACTGCTTACTTGATTTCGATAAAATCCAATTTTACTTTATTTAAGCATTATCCGATTGTGATAGTTATTTACGCTAATTCTCTTCATCAAAACTGTCACTTTGGACTTATGAAATTTGTTGATGGTTAAAATTTCAATATCGTCCATATTCAACTTTATAGTCCAAATATAAATTCCTTGGTTTAATAACAACAATCGTTATTACCTAAAGTACTCTGGACAGAGACTTTGACTCTGAGTTACCTTCAGTTGACCATGATATTAACCTCATATAAAAAAAGAGATGAATTCTCTCTTTAATGGTGTTTCACTTTCAATGCTTCCACTAGACCTAACTATATTCATTCGATGGACGTCGTGCCATGATTTAACTATAATCAAAGTGAAGGCTCCACATTAAAGATCAACAGTGTTCTCAAGTGAAGAGAACTGTGTAATGCTTTTTGATGACATGAGTGATACTTTATTCAAACAGAGCGCTCTTTTTTATGTCTCGAGGGCTCGAACCCATGACCTTTAGAACCTATATCTAAAGTGCCACACCCTAACCACTTGAGCTAGAGGTCCTTGACAAAGAACGGTGTAATTTTTTTGCCTCGTTATTTTCTATTTTACCTTAGTTATATTAACCAAAAAAACATGTAAAGTGAGTCACTCCATAGTTATCTAATAACTATCAGTACGTAACAATTTGGTGTCCTCAATGGTCTAGAGTAATACACTAACCAACATTTGAAGAATGTCATGTACTATAGTCTTAATAGATGTATCGATATCTAGTCTCGGTACATCTTGATTAGGAATATTCAAAATAGTGTGTTTAATTTCATTATGATAAATTACTATTATATCAAGTATATAATAGAAAGAGAACACCTTTTATTTCGAATAAGATTGGTTATCGAGTTAGATATATGTAACAAATTATATAATTGCCTCTAGGACATACCCTAAACTCTATCAGTTAGCCGCTCAAATGGAGTTAAATGAAATAGCAATATCAAGGATATTTTCTATGTGGCCTTAAAAAAAATTAAGACTCACTAAACATTTCAAATATCTCTATCATTGAAGCATTAGTGTTTTGTTTTTGTTTATTAAATTTTATCCGATTCATTTGCTCTAATTAATCTTTATATATATATATATATATGTATGTATGTATGTATGTATGTATGTATTATATTTGTGTATGGTTAATATCGGATAATATTGTTGATATATCACCGATATTGTTTACAAAATATCACTTAAAATATCTTAACCGATCCATCGTCCAATATTCGATGGTAATTACGCTGATATTCAGTGTATAATACTTAATATTTTAGCGAATGATAACCATTATATAAGTGTTGGTGAGGATTAAATGACAAATAAATAAATTCATATTCTTAAAGTTTAATTTTAGTATATGATGAATGAAAATAAGTAGACCATATTTGAAATCCAAATGCTATAACTCTTTAACTGAACCGTAATATTTCCGTCTGTTAATTTATCCTTTAATAACGAAGACTCTACTTATTGTTGGAATTGGGCCAACACATAGCGGAAGTTATGAGTGAATTTGAAAAAAAATCCCCTATTGGATCTACATTAAGCCTATAAAGTCTAATTTATTTAGAACATTTATAAACTTTATTTAAATAAAATCTCTTATTTTATTTAAATTTATAAATTATATGCAATTTTATTTGATTTATGTTCAATCAAATATAAAAGTACATATATGTGTCATATACGTACGTATGTGTGTGCATATGTAACATAATAATTCATGCAAGGTATAACATACCTGTATATAAATATTGGGATTTACATCACAATGGACATGTTAGCTCATCATTTATGCATTAAATGTTGCCTAAATATATGTGTGTATGTAAACTTGTTATTTAGATAAACATTAAAACTAGACAAGCACCATTCTCCCAATGGTTAAGTGATTCGCTTTGGTGCGAGAGGTCACAAGTTCGAAACTTGCGAAGCGTGATTAGAATGTTTATTGACATGTGATATGTTGTCCTAGTGACATGTTGTACATAAAATACCATTTCAAAAAAATATTAAAAAATTACATAAATATATACCTATACATACATATACATATAATTTACATGTAAAAATATTAATGATTTATATCTATATACAATTACATTAAATATTAAATAAATATATATGTATACACATACGTATATGCATATATAATTTTTTAAATCATTTAACACATACACATGAATATGTATGAATTAAAGTAACAAAATTATTATTATTATACTTAAATATATATATAAGTATATTTATAATATAAATATGTATATATGTGTTTATATATTGTATATTAATTATATATTTAATATATATATATATTCTTAAACTTTTCCAGATTGAACGCACAACACAAAAAATTTATTTATATTTTATAGCATTAATATAGATATTCACATATATTATTCGAAATAAAATAAAATAATAATAAAAAATAATTTTATGTTGTATTACTCAAATTTTAAATTTTTAGAAACTAAAAAATTATATTTTAAAGTCATGAAAATATTCCTTGAATTTTATAGGTTAAATTAATATTTCAATTAATTGATTAATTTTGGACGTTTATTAAATTGACTTTTTAAAAATATAAAAAAATGATTTTTAAATTCTCATTTTTTGACCGAGATTTTATACGATGATAAAAAAATTATAAAGTTAAAATTTAACCCTTGAAACATATTTTAGTTTATTCGATTTATTTAATTGGTATATTGATTTAAATAATATAAAATAAATATTAAAAATTAATTTGCAGTTGACGAAAAATATAATTTGTGGATATGCAATTATAAAATTTAAGTTCAACTATGAACAAGATATAATGATATAATTAAATACAAGTCATATAATTAAAATTAGGTAGTATACTAGTACATGCATACATATACATACATACATACATACATATATATTAATAAAATGATACTAATTGAAATAAAATTTATTTGGCTATGCACTTAATATCTATGTATAAAAATATGTGTTTTCAAAAAATTATAACATACATATATAACCAATCTAATATGTGACAGCTTTGATGATACATATAAGAATCTCACCTAAATAGCAATGTAATAATGATACATATATCCACATACATATACATATATATATACATATATATATGAATAATATAATATTATCCAGAAATTATAAATCATATAGTAAAGTAAATACATACCTAATACTAATGCCTTAGATCACACCTTGTAATGATGAATTCTCCCTCTTTGGAAATCTTCTCAATTTTGCAGACTGGTGATCCTAGTTAGTAGGCCTCTAGCTATCTAATAGTTGTCGTCTTTTGAATTGATTTGAGATGAAATTGTTAGAGCTCCTTATTGATGAGGTTGGCTAGCAATGATGAGGATATGGCAGCCAAAAAGTTCATTTTGCATTAGGGTTAGGGGTCCTTTTATGGTAGAAGAAATAGAGAGAAATATGGATCACATCTCGTACTATTTCTCATCAAATCTCAACCATCCATCTCCAATAACCTCTAGCCTTTTTAACTACCTTCTACAAGAATTATTGCTACCTAAATAACATCTTAACATCATAGTCCAATAGTTCATCTAAGGCCAAATAAATATTATTAATTAAATCTAATTTAATTGCTTGTCAATATCGCATATTGATCGATATATTTATAACTACTATAAATATATACAATAATATTTATTCATCAAATCATATTCAAAAATTTATAATTAATATTTATAAATATTAATTAATTTAATTAATTTGTAATAATTATAAACTAATTAAATCGTTTGGTCTAAAGAAAATTCATCATTCTGGTTGTGTGACTTGTCAAGTGTAAATACGGTTAGCTATTAACATCGACTTATACGAATGTTAATGTTTACGTCACTTAGCCAGTGGTGTGATATTTTGACCAAATTTATTGTTTACTTAGTTTTGGTAAAATCCAATTTTATATTATCAAGAGTTATCTGACATTTATTTACACCAATTCTCTTCCTCAAAACTATATCACTTTGGACTTATAGAATTTGGTAGTGGTCAAAATTCCAGTATCATCCATACTCAACTCTATAGTCCAAACATAAAGTCCTTGGTTCAATAATAACAATTATTAATAACCGAAATGCTCTGGCCAGAGACTTTGACTTTGAGTTTACTTGAGTTGACCGTGATACTAACCCCATATAACCGAGGTCACGAATCCACTCTTGAATAGTGCTTCACTTCTAACACTTCCACTTGACCCAACTATAGTCACTCGATGAATGTCTTGCTTTCATATTGAAGATCCACGGTATTTTCAAGTCGAGGGAACTATGTAAATCAATCACGTTGACATTTTTTGTTTGACCTTGGTTATATTAACCAACAGGAAACTATCAAGTGAGTCATTCCATGGTTACCCAATAGTTATCAGTACGTAACCCATAGGTGCCCCTAGCATTCATGAGTAGTACATAACCTGACATTTAAGGAGTGCTACGTACTCTAGTCTCAACAGATACATCGATATCCATTCTCGATGCATCTTGACCAGGGACATTTAAAATGGTATATTTGTTTTTATTGTGATAAATTACTCATGGTTACAACATTTAGTAACTACTATCATGAAACATATCATTTATGGATATTTTATTAAATATACTTTTAATTAAATTAATATAACACATTATATCAAGTATATAATAGAAAGAAATACTCTTATTTCAAACAAGAATGTTCAACGAGTTAGATCTATGTAACAAATTACATAATTGCCTCTAGAGCATACCTTTAGCTCCATCAATCTTCCACCTGCACTTGGAGTCATTTATGGAATCTTATTCCAACTTCTCCAATCAATTATCTAAAAACTAATTAGATTAGTCCCTTAGCAAATGGGTATGCTACTGTGTTTAAATTATCTACTTTGTCAATCGACTCTCTCCGACGCTGATAAACTACCTTTATCATGTGAAATAATTCAGAGCTTGTCTCTCAACTTATAGAGAGCTCTAAGTTATGTTACAAACTGTAACGCAACATTATTATCATATAAAAATTTTATGGTATTCTGAAGATTTGGAATCACCCTTGGTTCGGTTATAAATTTGCGCATTTATTATATATATACACATTGTTTTTAATGTCGTTATTCAAGTCAATGAATCAGCCACAGTCTCTTCTGTTTGGAACATTTCCAACTTAAAGATTCTTATTGTTGACATATTATACTCAATATCACTTATGATGTTTGAGTCCGAACACTCCTTCATAAGGAGTTCGTTTTTTTCTGTAAACAATTCTCTAATATTTCATAAATACACGAGAATGCTTCAAACAACCATTTGATAATGTCTATTTGGATTTGATATTTTCTTAATGAATCAAATGCATAAACAAATCACAATATCATAGTCAACATAACATGTATGATAATTTCTATCACAAATGTATAAGGAATCCATCTTGCATGTTCTATATTAAATTTTTTAATAAGGTGTCCTTGCATATCGTTTGGGACATTCCCAATATCTTTTATAGTTATTAGAAAATACATCATTTATAAATCCAACATAGAGTATTAAAACAACTGAAGCCAATTTTAACACAAATACATTGTTAACGATCAACAGTGTGTTGTTTGCCCATGGTTTAGAAATATCTATGTACCTTTTGATATTCTTTCTTATGAATACATGCTCCATCCGCATTTTGATTGACAATCAAATAATTTGATATTCCTATCAAAACACTTGTTCAATTTTGATTCTTTTCTGAATGATACTTTCGAATCCATTCTCGGATCATATCCGGAAAACCCACAAACTCAATATCACTTTCACTAACTTCGAGACACTTTGGTTATTTTGTGTAAACAATTTACTCTAAATAATTATTTAGAATTTTATGTTTCAACATGTATGTAACAAAACATGAAGTCATAATATGTGATAATTCCGTGAGTAAAATCTGAATTATCCTGAGCACGTTGAACAACGAACTTATTACACTAATTTCAACAATTGAAAATCATGATATTATTTTTATTAAGTTTCTCACTGCATTCCAACTTCATTTGTCTTTCTCTTAAAGACATTTTTGCTGCCAATGGATCGTTTCACTTTGGGTACAACTATCAAAATCATATTTTGATAATATACTTGGAATATACTTTAGATTAGCACATCATACCATATCATAGTATCGATACTCTTAATGGTTTGATTAAACAATCGAGGATTATTTATTCTAAACATTGGAAAGAAACTCATGGTTTCTCTTTAATGTACAAGAATACTCATTAGACATTCTAATGTGTTGTTTTCATTTAGGTTTGGTTAATTTCATTTCTTCCCTTGTAATCGGTTTTATCATTGGATTATATCCAAATCCATTTTATACCAATTATTTCTTAAAGAAATTCCTTCACTATGAAGTTGGTTTTTCTTAAAACGATGATTGTTCCTCGGTACAACGAAACGTGCAATCATAAACATTTTATCGATTTCCTTATATAAAACTGACTTTGCATTAGTTAGCAATACATTTTTGTCCACAACATAAATTTGTAACGACTGCCCTTTATAATACCCTGAATCAACGTTGAGTGACAACGTCTAACTCCTGAATACCACAAAAGACATGAAAATATACATTCGATTAATATTCAACTCGTTGTACCATCAATAATTTTTAAGATGATCCATCTATTAATATATTATATTTAAACATAATATATTATTCATAAAACAAACTATAAGCTTATAAATCATTTAAAAACTAAATATTATTTAGTTATAAAATTATAGTTAAATATATTCATCTATGCTATTTTATAAAATCATATCCATTTTATAAAATATCATTATATACTTAAAAACCAATTTAAGTGACAAATTTCACCTCATAACATTTTATATATCCATAAATCCTTTTAAAAAATATTATATTCATGAAACTCAATTTAAGCCTTAATACATTTAATTCGTTAAATTAAATCAAGTTTATTTCATTCACACTAGTTGATAAAATCATATAAACATTTTATACAATATAATTATAACACTTAATTTATCAAATTAAATTAAGTGTTAATCCATTTAACTATTCAACAAAATCATTCAATCATTTTTATAAAATGATATCATTTACCTAAAAATCATTTCAGGTAATCAAGACATATCAAATTATGTTATTTTACCATATTTAGGGTCATACGGTTCAATTGTGTAAATATGGAAACTCATAGATAATTCATAGACAAATATACTACATCACAATCGATTCTGCTAACCTTTGCCTTATTTTTTAGTCATCTAGATTGCAACAAACCCTATTCCATTGCAAGATGACAACTCCACGAGTCGAACGCAAGAAATCGCATCTTGATTGGTCCTCATAAGAGTCGGGCGCTTTTGGGGATACGCTTTCAGGACAATTGGAGCACTTTAGAGGCGAAGTCGATGCTTTGGATATATACTTGATGTTGTAGTAGTACATGACAGATAGGCTATTTATATACGGGACTTATTGTATCAAGCATTATATTATGGCCTTTTGTATTGACTTTCATTTATCAATTACTTTCATCATTATAGTCTCGTATATATTGTTTATCTTATTATTCATATATATTCAACATATTATATATTATTATTCTGCTATGAGATTCTATCAATATGTCTTGGTGATGTTTAGTTTTTTTTATTTTACCCCGACGAATTATCTTTTGTGGTATTCAGGAGTTAGACATTGTCACTCAGCATTGATTTAGGATATTGCAAAGGGAAGGTCATTACAAAACTAGTCATCCAATGACTGTTATACCCAAACTTCTTTTGGGCGATCCATACAAGATCCCTAAGGAACAATTATTACATGTAGACTTTCGACTTTCACAACCTACCACCTCCTTGGCCTAGGATATATTGAGATTTCTCATAAACCCTTATCTTGTACTATTTTATAAACTATTATTTATATGAAATAATATTAATCTTGTGTACTACTCTTAAGTATATGACCTTATAGAAAGAAATTAACTCAACTTCACTCTCAATTAATCATACTTTGTCCAGTAAGGTTCTATTACTCGTTATCGATACATAATTATGTATCATTTGAAAGAGTAACCTTTGAGATTGAATCTTTATTCATTTTTAGGTATGTTCGGAACTCTTTCTAATATACTTGCCTATTTGATCAAATTGAATCATTTCTCTCGCATGTTACATTATATAATTCCATTGTATATTCTATAGGCTTACCATAGACTTATACATACATATCAAATATACATGTCCATGTCAGTGATAACTCATTGGTGAATATAACGAAGTGTATGGAACTGTTTTGGTATTAATAGACTTACGATTGCATATATCGATATGTATCAATCCGAAAAGTACATCAACTCTTATGATGCACCCTCTAAAAGGGCCCATAGCACTTTAATTCTTTGAGATATAATTAACCTGTATCATATAATTCATAATCATATAATAAAAATTATTTATCAAAACTACGGTTTAGTCTATAATTCCAAAATAATTGTAAATAATTTTAGATACTTTGGTATTTTCAGCTGAATTACTTTTGTTGTGAAAACTAATACCAGGCTATAGTTTTATTTCATAATGAAATTCATATTATTCATACTGAAATATAACTATGTCTATTTTTTAGTCAACACTGAAAAATAGTCATTATTTCATAAATAATGTTCAGTGTGTTTTACGAGAATAATTTTCATAATTTGATGCAATCAATAAGTACTGCATGGTATGCTCCCACTATTTCCGCCATTACTATAATAGCGTACTAAATTGGAGGTTCATCTTCACTTAATATAGATTATTTATTTCATATACTGCAACTAGTTTATAGCAAAGAGTTCTTTGATCAAATATCCAAAACATAGAGAAATATATCTTGTAGAAAACAATTTTCTGTATGAAAATACAATTTGGAATAGAAATCGTATTTCTCATTCAAATGTTAAGTATCAATTATTGTTATTAAAATTCTCATTTCTCATGTTTCTTTATGAAGTAGAGTGATCATTCATTCTCTTCATCCCAATTGTATCTTAAATCACATCTACTCTTGTATACACGTTATTCTTTCTAAATGGTTGAACCACTTAAAAAAAATCTTACTATAACATTATAATGAACTCTTTACAAAAGTGCATTCGATCATCCTTAACATTTAAGGACATCAAATATGTTGGGCCTTGCATAAACTAATCAAACGACGTCTCAATGATCAAGTTCTTAGATCTATATTGTAGTTTTGATCTTGTGTTACATTTTACACAATATGAACCTTTTGTAGTCAATCAACTTGAATATTCGATCTCACGATACAATTTATTGGCTTATTTCAAATGAACTAATTTCATCGAATATCGTATATTATGAACTATGATCGTTCCTCATTTAACACTTATATGCGATGGTATATGGATCAAATATCCATGGTCTTGTATTTCTTTTAAAGTTCAAAACTCATTGAATGCAATAAACAGTCTCAACCAAATACGTACATAAGCGACCAAATTATGAATTTATTAAGTACTTGTAAAATTAGGTACTTGCATGGGTATATAAAACATTAGCATGCAACATGTATTTAATAGTAAGTGTATATGTTATATTTCTATTTGTCAATCTTTAATTAAGTTCAATTGTATATCATAATTGATAAACGTTTTATCAATCGTATTAAATGCATAAATTTATCAATGTAGATTATTATAACACCATATAGCGTATGTTCTTACAATATTAGAAAGGTTAAATGTTATCATTTCATTTTTCTAATAAGGCTCCCACTAGTTTTTTATGTTTCACAAAACTCTAAATAGAAACATGGAATTCTTTCGACTTCAATAGTAGGTGTTAGGATTCCTTTCGGATGATGGATAACTCCTTTCGATTGTATCATATATAACTACTAACCCTCTAGTAGCTTGTCCTAATTCCACTTCGACCTTGAGTCTACTCAAAAAATCGAAATGAAACTACTCTCTCGTACCTACCATATTACGATAACTTAAGTATAGTATATGTACTTTGAGTCTGCCTAACAATATACATATATATATAGTTATCGTACCTCGTCTATTTAATATATTAATAGTACTATACATAACATCCCCAGCTTGAATCTGCTCATATATATGCGGTAAAGGACAACATTATATTGAAGATTCATAATCTTTAATATTTAATATTGAATGATATCGATTTATGGAATAATATAATTCCGATGAATTACTCTAGTGATTCAAGTGTTGAACACCTCAGAAATCACGGTATATGTACAATACATATATATTTATCCCTTAAGTCTGTTTAGGGTTTCTTTAATATTCCAACTTTAGTTTATACATTCACATATATAAGTTTTAATATTATATTCATACTACTTGTATAATAGTCTTATGTATAATATTATACTAATTAAATCTTATTTAATTAATTTATAATTAATTAACATTTTAATTAATTTGTAATTAATTAACATTTTAATTAATTTATAATTAATCAACATTTTAATTAATTTATAATTAATTAACATTTTAATCAATTTTATATAATTTTAATGTAACAAATATATTAAATATTTATTACATACTGTTATCTTTATAGTATTACGTATATATCTTATATATGTATATTCATTTAATTAATATTAAGTAATCAACTTTTAATAACTTATTCAATTAAACAATTTGAATTAAAGTTATACTAATTTCAAATTTCAATATATACATGTATGCTTATGTTATTTTAAACATTTTAAAACTATGTAACACATATCATAATATATATTTGATGTGTACATTTATTAATTGATTAACTTATTTAATTGATTTAATTTATTTACTTTATTAATGAATTTTAAAATTTTGAAATTATTATTTATTTTCAAACATTTCAAGAATTTTTATTATATTATAACTTTTATAATATTTGTATATTTTATTTTAAATGAAACTTTAAATTTAAAATCTTTTATTTTAATTTTCAAACAATTTTGAAAATTAGCCCAATATGCAACTTAAATTTGGGTCTTTTCTATTAGAGATAACTTTTTGGTCGTTAGCTTAATAGTTAACCCTAACATGACTAATTTAGACTGCTAGGCCATAGGATTATGATAATGCTACTGGAACTAGGCTAGTTCACACCAGAAATTATGAGTGAATTTCAAAAAAAAACCTATTATGTTTACCCGCTTTTTGACCAAAGCAGCTAACTTAAAATAAACATAGAGACCTCATACGGAGTCGGATTGACTTGAAATTTTAGAAGAACATTTGGAAGACATAAAATAAGGCTTAAAGGAAAAGTGGGATCATTTGGAGGTTGTTTGATAGGTTGCTAGCGACCTAAATAAATGAATCGCTACCAATCCCTATAGATTAAGCCCCACAATCTGTAATTTATAAGGTAGATCCCACACACCTTATAGAGAGGACTTGCAAAGCTTTATTTGGTTTTGTTAAGTTTTGAGCGAGTTATGGTTGATTCTTCTTCGAATTAGACCAGTTTGATCCATCAGCTCCAACCCATGAGGAGTGGGCCTTATAACCTTTGATCCATAGCGGAAGCTCTCCTACTCATCTACATTGCATGTGTGAATTTTTATGTGATTTGGTTAAGTATTTAGTGAGTTATGGACGAGTCTTCTAGACTAGATAACCCATGAAGACCAATGATCAAACAACTTCAAACGACCTGATATTCGGACAAGGCACTTAAATAGAAGATAGGAAGACAATCAAACTAAGATCACTCAAAAATATGCTAAATGGATGGATAACTAATGATCCATCCTTATGGATAGCTAACGATCCACCAAGATAGGTCGGATCGCCCTCAAACTTTCCGAGCTCCTTCGTAGCAATAAGTAAAGGTTTTTGGTAGAAAAATATGCCAAGTTGATGGGTAGCTAGTGATCAATCCTTTATGGATAGCTAGCGATCCATAGAAATGACTCAGATTGATTTGAGATTTTCGGTGATGACTTAATAACTGGACTCTTTTGCACGACTTCTATCCCAATACTCACTGAATTCCCCTATAAATACTCACCTACCTGCAACTAGAGATTGAACTTTTTTGGGGTGAGAGCCGTCGTTACTCTACTAGAATTCCTTCATCTCTTCGACTTTCTTCTCCCTCACAACAGTCAGCAAGGGGGTTACTGCGATTCTCCAGTCAACACTTGTACTTGTGATTTATTCTAACTCATTGTAACTTAGATCTAAGGACTAACTAGTTGATATCTAAAGAGATTCAACTAGTATAAACATAATAAAGATTGATTAAAGTGGACGTAGCCCAGAGTCAGCCGAACCACATAAAAAATTCTATCTCTTTTCTTACTTCTGCTTTATTTGTTGTTTATCTGAGATTTGTGCTGCTGATTATTCTACATTTGTGCTTTCACGCTCGATCTAGGGTGTTGATTCCTTTTTTGGGTTAACATTTTGGTACTTCCACTAAAATCCTTGAATGAGATATGAAGAATTGAAGTTTGAATCAAAGATTTAGAGAAGATGAATGGACCTAATACTAGATCTAAAGCTGTAGCAAGTTGACCGGAGTCTGGAAGCAAACAGGAGGTATCCTCAATTTCTCATCAACCCACCCATGTGATTATAAAAGAAATGGAAAGGTTGATGAAGGAGATGCAAGATGGAATCTTGTCTAGGAAACAAGAGATGATGAATAGCTTCTTCCAAAGGATGGAGCAGCAAGGGATAGCTAGATCTACAGGGAATATGAATCAAACTCCGAGAAATAACAACAAAGAGCCACTAAAGTTGGATAGGAACAGGCTGGAATACTGCCTCCACACATAGAACAACCGATACTTGGTGGCAGGGCTAGAATCAATAATACGACCCAATGCACAAACATCTGGAGTTAGAGCAAAACACATTGAAACAATGCCCCCAAGACTTGGGGGCACGATATATCTGGATCTGCGATGAGCAGTAATGCCTGGAGCGGGTGATGTTGGAGCTAGAGTAGCCAATCAGAGTATGAATACATGACTGCATGAGTTGTAACCAGAAGCCTACAGTTGGAACAGGGGGCATGTTCGTCCCTTTCTCTCTACCTTCTGCTTTTTCTGCCTTCAATAACCTTCGACCGCCTACACATGTAAGAGACCCATATTGATCTCTAGGCACGCTCTAAGTTGGATGTCCAGGATGAAAATTTAGGATTTCTACCTGTTTTGATTTCTGCTTTTTTTATTTCTACTTCTTTTTACCTATTTTGATTTCTTCTTGTTTCGATTTCTGCTTGTTTTTATTTTCGCTCGTTTTGATTTCTACTTGTTTTTATTCTTTCTTGTTTGATTTCTACTTGTTTTCTTTGGTTTATATTTGAATTTGATTTCCACCGGAGAGTGATGACTAATATTGATCGCCTTAGAGTCCCGATATAAGACCAGAGTGCAAGGTGCAAGTCCCTTTGCCAAAAAAGAAAATGGATGGACTTGTACGATATTGATCGCCTTAGAGTCCCGATACGGGACTGGAGTGTAAGATGAAAGTCTCCTTGGATGGACTTGTACGATATTAAATGCCATAGAGTCCTGACCAGAGAGACATGACCGGAGTGTAAGAAGTAAGTCCCCTCATTAGAGAGTGAGCGAATGGTCTTATTTAATCCCCCTTAACTTAACAAACAAACGATCCAAAGAGTTCATCCCCTTAAAACATTAAACGATCGGGAGAGATCGCACATTAAACTAAACATTAAATGATTTGGAGAGATGGCACATTAAACTTAACGATTAGAAGAGACCGAGCCTTAAAACATATTTGATTTAATAGTAGGATTGGAATGCCATATAAATAGAATAAAATTGATAAATCTTTGATGAACACAGGATGATTTTGATATATGATGTGATTATGATATATGAGGTGATTGTGATATATAATATGATTTTGATATATGATGTGACAACTTTGAATGAGAAGCAAAACGATAATGATGTAAATACCGAATGAACATAGGACAATTAGAGTTATGTGATGTAATTGGAGATATGTGATGTAATTGGAAACATGTGATTTAATTAGAGATCTATGATGTAATAACTTCGAATGAAATCAGAATGATTGTGATGTATATATTACACTTAGGTAGAGTCTAGAGTCTTAGGTTATAATAGGTCTGGAACGACTTGTGATTGACAAGAGAATCCAAAGGAACTTGATGATTCACCAAGGCTGAAGTAGGTGGAAAGCTAAACTATCGAAGGCGGAAGATAGGAACTTGTTCTTAAGCAAAGCACACCTTTCATTTAAAAGGTTTAACTTGGGGGGAAATGTTTAACCGCTTTTTGACCAAAGCAGCTAACATAAAATGGACCTAGAGAATTCATACAGAGTTGGATTGACTCGAATTTTAGGAGAACACTTAAAAGACATAAAAGAAGGCTCTATAAAAAAGGTGGAGGTTATTTGATGGATCGCTAGCGACCTAACTAGATGGATCACTAGCGATCCATGTAGGTTGGGGCGCATAACCTGAAATTTATAGGTCCCACACACACCCTAGAGAGAGTAACTACATAGTTTCGTCTGTTTTCGTTAAGTTTTGAGCGAGTTATGGATGATTCTTCTCCGAATTGGGCCAGTTTGATCCATCAAGTCCGACCCATAAGGAGTGGGCCCCATGACCTATGATCCACAGGGAGGCTTTCTTACTCATCTACATTGCATGTGTGAAGTTGATTTGGTTAAGTATTGAGTGAGTTATGGGCGACACTTCTGGACCAGATGACCCATGAAGACGGATGATCAAACGAATTCCAAACGACTTGATATTTGGACAAGCCACTTAAATTAAAGATAGGAAGACAACTAAAGTAAGATCACTCAAAAATATGCTAAATGTATGGATCGATAGCGATCCATCCCCTATGGATAGCTAGCGATCCATCAAGATAGGTCGGATTGCTCTCAAACTTTCCGAGCTCCTTCGTAGCACTAGGTAAAGGCTTCTGATAGAAAAGTATGCTAAGTTGATGGACAACTAGCAATCTATAGAAATGACTCAGATTGATTTGATATTTTCATGGTGACTTGGCATAACAATTGGAATCTTCTACACTTGGACTTTTGGCCCAATATTCATTGAATTCCCCTATAAATACCCACATACCTGAACTAGAGATTAATCTTTTTCGGGAAGAGAGCCGCCATTACTCCAATGGAATTCCTTCACTTCTTCAACTTTCTTCTCCCTTGTACTTGTGACTTATTCTAACTTATTGAACTGAGATCTAAAGGCTAATTTGTTTCTATCCAGAGAGATTCAACTAGTATAATCATAATAAAGATTGATTAAAGTAGATGTAGGCCAGAGTCAGCCGAACCACTATAAAAATTCTGTGTCTTATTTCTTTCTTCTACTTTTTTATTCTTTATCTGAGATTTATGCTACCGATTATCCGTTCTAGTGCTTTCGCACTCGATCTAGGGTATTGATCTATTTTTTAGGTTAACAATCTATATTAGGCCTGTGAAGTCTAATTTATTTAGAAGATTTCTAAATTTTATTTAAATAAAATATCTTATTTTATTTAAATCTATAAATTATATACAATTTTATTAATTTATATTCAGTTAAATATAAAAGTACATATATGTATCATATGCATAAATGTATGTATGTGCATGTGTAACATAACAATCCATGCAAGGTATAACATGCTCACATATAAATGTTGGGATTTACATCATAATTGACATTTTAGCTCATCCTATATGTATGAAATGTTGTCCAAATATATCTATGTATGTAAACATGTTATTTATATAAATATCAAAAATTATGTATATATATATGTATGTATGTATAACTATATGTACGTACGTATGTATATAACAAATATAAATTATTTTAGATTATTTTGTACATATACATATATATACGTATGAACTACTTCAACAAAATTATTATTATTATATTTAAATATGTATATATATAAGTATATTTATAATAACTAAATATGTGTATGTATAGTATATTAATTATGTATTTAATATATATATATATACATATATATATATATATGTTTGAACCTTTCCAGATCGAATGCACAACACACACAAAAATATTTATATTTTATTGCACTAACACACACACATACATATATTAATTATTCGAAATACAAAAAAAAAATTCGCGTTGTATTATTCTTATTTTAAATTTAAAAAAATTAAGCATGATATTTTAAAGTTACGAAAAAAATTTCCAAAATTTTCTCGATCAAATTAATATTTTCAATTAATTGATTGATTTCGGCCATTTATTAAATTGACTTTTTTAAATGAAAAAATGATTTTTAAATTCACTTTTTTTGCCGAGAGTTTATATGATGATAAAAAGAATTTATAAAATTTAAAATTTAACTTTTCAAACATATTTTATTTTATATGATTTATTTAAGTAGTATATTGATTTAAATAATGTTAAATAATAGTAGGTAAATATTAATTAATTTCCAGCCATCGAGAATATAATCCATGTGGATATGAATTTATAAAATATAATTTTAACTATTAAAATTATATGAAAATATAATTAAATACAAGTCATATTATAAAGTTAGGTAGTATATTAATACATACATACATACATACATACATATATATATATATATATATTAACAAAATGATAATAATTAAAATAAAATTTAATTGGTTGTGCACTTTATATCTATACATATAAATTTGATAAATTAAAACATACATATAACCAATCTAATATGATACAATATTGATGATACATTTAAGAATCTCACATAACTAGAAATATAATAATGATATACACACACACATACACGAATAATATAATATTATCTAGAAATCATAAATCATATAGTGTAGTAAATACATACCCATACAAATATCTTAGAGCACACCTTGTAATGATGAATTCTCCCTTCTTGGAAATCTTCTCGATTCGGCATATTGCTAATCCTATAACCTTAAACTTTTAGCCATCCAATAGTTGTCGCTTTTTGAAATTATTGAAGATGAATTTGTTGGAGCTCCTGGTTGATGAGGTCGGCTAGCAATGTTGGGGACATGGCAGCCAAAAAGTTCGTTTTGCATTAGAGTTGGGGGTCCTTTAATAGTGGAAGAAATAGAGAGAAATATAAATCACTTCTCATACCATTTCTCATCAAATCTCAACCATCCATCTCCAAACCACTCTGGTCTTTTTAGCCCCCTCCTACAATCCCTATTATTGTTGAAATAACATCTTAACATCATGGGCTAATAACCCATTTAAGCCTAATTAAATATTATTAATTAAATCTAATATAATTGTTTGTCGATATCGCATATCGATGGATATATTTATAACTCTTATAAATATATACAATAATATTTACTTTTCAAATCATATTCAAAATTTTATAATAAATATTTCACAAATATTAATTAATTTAATTAATTTATAACAATTACAAAATAATTATATCGTTTGGTCTAAAGAGAATTCATCATTTTGGTTATGTAACTCGTCAAGTTTAAATTTGGTCAACAATCAACATTGAATTATTCGAATGCTAATGTTCACATGTCACTTAGTAGGTGGTCTGACATTTTGTGAAATTTATCGCTTACATATTTTCGGTAAAATCCAATTTTATATTATTAAGTGTTACCTAGCTATGACATTTATTTACATCAATTCTCTTGGTCAAAACTATGTCAATTTGGACTTATGAAATTTGACAATGTTCAAAATTCTAACATCGTCCATATTCAATTCCATAGTCTAAACACAAAATCTTTGGTTCGATAATAACAATTACAATTAACCGAATGCTCCACCAAGAGACTTTGACTTTGAGTTGACGTGAGTTAACCGTGATTAATTCCATTTAACTGGAGAGAAGCATCCTCTCTTAAATAGTGTTTCATTTTCAATACTTCCACTCGAGCCAAATATAGTTACTCAATGAATGTCATATCATGATTTGAATATAATCAAAGCAGAGTCTACATATTGAAGACCCATAGTATTCTCAAGTTGAGAATACTGTGTAAAACCGTCACATCAATAATTTTTATTTGAACTTGGTTATATTAACCAACAAAAAACTACCGAGTGAGTCGTTGCATAGTTATCCAATAATTATCAGTACGTAACTCTTAAGTTCCCTCGAAAGTCAAAAGTAATATATTGTCCAACATTTGTAGAGCGTTACACACTTTAGTCTCAACGGATACATCGATATCCAGTCTCGATGCATCTTGACTAGGAAAGTTAATCGTATATTTGTTTTTATTATGATAAATTACTCATGATTACAACACTTTGTAACTGCTATCACAAAACATATGATTTATGGATTTTGTATTAAATATACTTTTAATTAAATTACTTAATTGATATAACACATTATATCAAGTATATAATAGAAAGAAAACACCTTTATTTCAAACAAGATTGGTTAACGAGTAGATATTTATAATAAATTACATAATTTCCTGTAGAGCATACCCCTAACTCTATCATTTATTTCATATGTTTTATTTGATGTGAACAATTCTCACTTAAGAAAACATCTTGTAAGAGCTACTTCACTTTTTAGTGGTTATTTTTTTTCTAATTAGTAAGTTAAGTCATGAAGATTCATTCTTGTGTTTTTGTTATTATCATGCACTAAAAACCAAAAGTTGGGTAGCAGTATACTTAAAATTTTGCATACATAAAGAAGGGGCTAGAAATAGTTATAGGTATCGAACAATATTACTTATCTAAAAATTTGAGTAAAAATGAAAATGAAGCAACTATGAATATGAAATTTGAAAAAATAGAGATTATTAGATGAAAGAAAAATACTAAATGTAGTATAAAATGAAAATAAATATAATATAAGAACTTTATAAAAAAAATATTGTGAGTCTACTTTATGATTTGTATTTAATAGAATACTCTAGTAGATAGATTTCACTCTAAAGCGGTAATTTGACTAAAGATCAAAATATGTAATAATTTAACATAATTAGACCTACAATATCATTTATAACTTGTTATAGATATTCCAAATTTATTATCGATATATCATGATATTAAAAAATATCTCATATCGGTACTTGATCGATATATACCTGATACCAATGTTAACTACTTTAGCACACACTCGTATATATATTACTTATTTGCATGTGTCGAGTCCTTGTGAAATATCTTCATAATATTTGAAAAACATTGACAGCTTGAAGAAACATTAGTAGTGGTATTTATATGGTTGTTGTCATCAAAATTAATACTCAATATGTTAACATTATGCTTCGACAAAAAATAAGCCACAAATAGGTGAAGATTAGGATTCAAAGTCTTTTATCCTCACAAGATCTTCCAACACCTATGCTATAGAGTATGTAAGCCCTGGATATCCAATTGTGCAAGTGACTCCAATGAGTAAAGCGCACATGGTGTATGCTCTATATACTCAGTAGGATCCTGTCAAGTTAAAATATAGTCAACATTATTAATGGATTTCCCGTGAAGATGTGGATGCATATTTACCATGGATCAGTAGTAGTGAAACGGCAAAATATACCAAAATTCGAACAATACCAAAACTGTGCCATGAACTTATGTATCAAGTACGGCATATGGCACACTACATAAAGTTTTTCTTCTGTCAATAATATGTAATAAATCAATTTCTGCTAGATCTGCAAGATAGTCCAAATGGATCGTGTTCTTTTGGCTCGAAAAGAACATCGATTCGAAAAGTTATTGCAAACTGGCATGAATAACAAAATCATTAAAATCGTTAATGTTTATGCGCAACGATATAATCATATAAAAAAGTTGTACAGACAGCCGGCACCTATAAATAGTCAACACCTAATGTGTCCCTCGTACACATTAAGTAAATAAACCAAAAATAATTCAGTTAACTACTACCAGACGGTAATGTTGTAGGGTATATGTGTGTATGCGCACATACACTTAATACCAATCCTCATATAAAACTAGTCAGGGTCAAACCTACCTCAATGAAAGAACATAAAATTTATATGGTGGGTCACCAAGACAAAGCATGAAACACGGATTACATGATTGACTATGTCTAATTCGTAAGAAAACCATTAGAAATGATTAAAATATAGCTATAATAGTTTGGGGGAGTGTGTTCTAAAACTCTTTATGCACTTATATGATCACAACGAAGAGCCGAGTACTTCGACAATATTTAAAATATTATTTCGTAGATAGTATTTAATTGGTAAAAAAATGTATTAGCATTTCTCTACAATCTTTCATGATTTATATCATTTGAATGGTATATTTGAAATATCGAAAAATCAGTTTTAAAATTTTTATAATGGTCAATTAATCCTTTATAATTACCAGTAGTTTTGCAATATTGGTTTTAAAAGAAATATTAAAAGTAAGTCCGTCGATGGATATTTTCAAATGCGGATAATACCATAGTCGCATCCACGTCCGAAGTCATTTTTGAACATCGAGTATTCTTATTTGCGGATATGAAAGAATATCAGATATTTATCTATTCCACTCACAATTGATAGTAGAAAAATTAAAAAGATTAATCCAACATAAATCCCTTTCGGTAGTAATGCTAACATAAATAAAGAAAATAAAAATACAATGATAATAATTAACTTTTAATAGTAAATATCCATTTGTGCATACAGTATGAATTATTATCACGATGAAACAAAACAAATGAATCATCTTATATAGCAAGATATATATATAATTTTAACTATTTTTTTTTAATAAAAGGCAAACGGGTTATTTTCATATGCGGATGCTATTATATTCATATCTGTATCCTTTTAGATTTTGATATTTTATCAGATAAAGACGCAGACGGATTTTGAATTTTTTGAACATTCATTAACAATCTTGATTGAAAGAACACCATACGGAGTTAAAGCTGACACGCTCCATGAGTATATCTACGTAGTTAAGCGGTATGAAATGAGAACATCATGAATCATTGTATCCGCTACTGGTAGAGTGTAACGAACGGGATTTTCGACCTACGAAAATCGATATTAATATGTCTATTGTATAATATGCCAAGCAGTCGAATGCCAGATATACCTGCTCTTTAGGGGTGAAGAAGAAGGAGATATAGGAAAAATAGAAACAACAACATAGAATCTCACAATCGCAACGGAACGAAATATAATATATAATAACAGATTATATACAAAAGAATCTGTAACAGTTTATATACTTTCAATGATCATAGTACATCAATCGGTACATTAAAATAGATAGTTATAACTTTTCCTTTACATAGCGGAATATGATTCAAGTACGGAACTACATCTGAAACTCCTCCAGCTAGCCCCCTGAGCTCCACAGCATTTAAATGGAATCTGTAATACTTGGTCTGACCCGAGCATTATAATAAAATTACACCCGATTCAGTCTGGAAAACGAGCGTGAGAAAACACACTCAATTTAAATTTTTAGAGTTATCAAAATTCTTTGAAAAAACAAAGGTGTCTCATAAGACCACGTCACAAATAAACACGATGGGTTTTTACCTTATGATAACAAATACATTTTTTTCAAAATCGTTTGATATTATAATAATGTCTATAGAAAGTAAATAGAAAATAGCTGAAATGGTTGTATCTCACATTCCAGCATAGTTGGCCACAATCGAAACCATACGGCGCTTATTAAAGCATGGATTCCATCAAATGATCGGGCCGCTAGGGTACTGCCTACCATAGTACACCTCTAGAACAATGTACCGAGGACCACGTCGAGATCCCTTTCTACACAAGACTGGCATACCCCTGACCTGGATAGACCGAATATGTTATCACCCTGGGTTTCCCACCCTTACTACCAAACGCTCCTTCCATGCACAACCATATTCATAAATAATAGGTTTCTGAGGACATCTAGAAAGGTGATACCATACCCTACTTGGGTGCGACCCACTTAGCCTTGCTACGTCTCCCCTGTTTTAGTCATTCTTGGTTGATAAGGCTCGAGGCTAAGCGTTACCTTTCAAGAAACGAAATTTTACTTAGAATGCTCATCGTCCTCCAATGATGATATTTCAACAGCATTCATCCATCCAATTTATCCTGGGTCTGGACAAACCGATCACCGTCTTCATCATCTTCTCGGTATCCATTCGTAACGTTCAAATCGGATCAAAGTGGTTTTTGGTTAATTAAACCCGATCTTGATTTCTTCGAAACGATTAGCGAAATTGGCCAAAATTGATAGTCAGTTATTTAACTATCAATAACATAATAACAATCATCATGACTTAACATAAATTTCCTAAAATTTATTTCAAGATATCTTTGAAAGATATATCTATTCCTTTCAAAATTTGAAAACAATTTTTCAAATACTTAAATCCATGACAGGATGCTTCCAAACATCTCAACACCTAGAAATATTCCCAATTTCTGTTTTCTATACTTAGAAAAGTATTACAAGTCTTATTTTTCCAAAATCCTTTCAGTATTAACATTTCAGAGAATTATTCCGCAACTTATTCTAAAAATCTCTCGAATCATAAATCAATTTCCTCTCTAAAAAATCAAATCCTTTTATAAGCCCCTTTCGAGTCTCGAGATAATTTATAAATAAAATTTTCAATTATTTTAAAACTCTATATAAATATAATAAGTATTTAAAAGATTAATAAGTTATTTTTTTAAAAATAGGTTCAAGTAATTATTTAAAATATAGAAAACACTTTTATTACATTAATAGATCATTTTTAAACAAACATATAAATTATCACAGTTGATTTTTACAAGTTAGAATTTCCTAAAATAAATACTAGTTATTTGAAAATCTACTTACCGAAGTATTTCAACTCAAACTAGATTAAAATTTCATAGTTTAAAAAAAATAAAAATTTTCCTTTCAAAAACAACTAACTTCTTGAAATTAAATATATACACACACTAAACCTCAATAACTAATTCAACTTATTAATTCGTCTCGATTTCCATCACATCACTTCTATTCTGATTTCCTTACCCATTTTCACGACTACAAATAGTAATCACTCATTTTTCTCTCTTCCTATTTCCATAATCTAATATAAATTCACCCTACGAATTTATATTATCGATATATCATCCTGATATCAATTTTCTTAATTTGTAAACATCGTTTAAAATTGTATAACTCCTTTGAGTTCAACTCGCTTATAAAAAAAATTTATTTATAAAGTTTCACTTTGATGAATCCATTTTCTTATAAATCCCACTTATACTTCAAACCTATTATAAATATTTAATTTAACTCCCTTTTTTATATTTCTTTAATATCACTTTATAAATTCTCTTATATAATTCATTGTTTTAAAAGTGTCCATTTACTAATTCACAATAGTTAACTATACCCAATTCAAATATATATATTTTTCTTCTCTAATTCAATTTCTTTAAAATAACTCCAATTTCAGTATATATATTTTTGTTTCAAATTCCCTTTTATTCCATAAATTCTAAAAATACATTTATAGTTTTTAAAATTATCAAAATTCAGGCCAATGCTATAATAACATCCAATAATTCCAATCACTACAATAACGTATAATGGATTATTCTACACATATCATATAACAATATATATGAAAAATAATCAATATATTTGAGGAATCCAGTTGGATCCCACCAACCTGTTTTCCCTGCATCCACAGATGTTAATACAGCATAAAATAAATACCAATCCCACTTCGAGGGGAATATCGCGGTATATAGGGCCATCCGCTATTATGCGGTGCGCATAGGGTCTCATTTGCTATAATGTGCGGGAATATCACTCCAAATACTAATATATATACCACTATATATATTTAACATTCAAAAGATAACAATAATAATCGAGTCATTCAATCAACCAATAAATTTAGATTTTCAACATTTTAAATTAAATTGGCAATCCAAAATTGAGTGAGATTTACTCACATTTATTTTTGTTTGCAATCCACATCAATCTTGACTTGATTTTCACGATTTTTGACCTCACGTAAACAATTTACAAATTTGTAAATATTCGATTTATAATATGATTTACATATCCCAATTACCATATACATATTTTAAAATCAACCAGTTAGTTAAAGTATGTATATTTTTCTTCTTAATATATATATATATATATATATAAAACTATATTAAAAAACTGTTATATACCTCACTGCCAAAACCCCCTCTCGCGAACCCTAGCATCAATCGAACTTTCGGCCAATACATACGTTCCACCTGACAACCCGAGATCCCCACGCGTGCGTCCTCGCGACCCCCGTTTGGCTTTCACGCATACGCTAATTCCCACGCTCGCCTCATCGTCGCCTTCGATCTGAACCACCACCTCCCATCTTTCTTCTCCCCTCACATGTGCTTGCTGCCCAAGCACCCCCTTGCCATCATGAAAATATCGAGCTCGAACCTCATCAGGAGCTCATGGCCTCTCCCTTCCTTCTACTAGTGACTTCTCCCATGCCCCTGAGCGCCTTCGCGATTCCAATTACGAGCGTGTGGATTTGAATTGAGGAAGGACTTGCGGTCTTATCTCGTTTTTATTTTATTTTTTTGTAGAGTTCGATGTCCATTTTTGAGGAACTAGAGAGGAAGTGGTTGAGATTTTGAACATTTGATTTCGTTCTTTTCATGATATCCGATTGAGAAGACGAGATAGGGTCCATATTTTAGGTAATGGGTAGCGTGTTGGTGAACAGTTGTATGTTCTAAGAAAATGACGTGATTCAAACGTGAAAGGGAAAGGTAGGTCGGCTAAGAGAATATGCCTTGATTTGATTTATATATTATTATTATTTGATTTTCAAAATATCCCGAATATCATAACTCGAAATCCTGAATCTCTATTGAGGCGTACCGCCATACGTTCAGAATGTTGTAACCCTATTCCGAACACAAAGGAAAAGTTTCGAGTCCTAATTCGATCGTATGGAGAATATAGCTTTTTGAACCCAAATATTTTATTAAATTTTTGATATAAATTCCACGCGTTTATATCCCGTACGATTAAACGATAACTCCAAAAGCTACAAAATTTGGAATCCAATAATAGTACACTATTACGGATCCAATGGAACTAGTTTCATCGAATTCTGAGACTGTGTCCTAAAAGGCTATTTATATATGTTAATTTAAACGAAATCTTTTTTAAATTGAACATATCACTTTTTAATTCAATTTAAAACTTTTATTATCTTTATTATTAGTAATATAAATTTTACGATCTTTTAAATTATTTTTATCGAGCTTAAAACTCAAGATACAATAATTTAACCAATATTCAATTATAAAATTCAATAATCAAATTATCCAATAAATCACTATATTTAAATCCTGAATTTATTTTATTAAATAAAAACCAAATTTTCATACTCAAAATCAATTTAAAACTCAAATTCAATATTTAAAACCATTTAAATATTCCAATTCAAATGTCAATAAATCTAGGTCATTACGTTCCTTCCCCCTTAAAAGAATTTCATCCTCGAAATTGCCAAGACAGAAAGAATGCCTAAACCCATTTATTTATCCAAAAACCAACTTAGTCAAACTTGACACCCCACCCTTCTATTCTTTTAGTTTCATCCAAATCAGTTAGTTCCAGTTCTAATTCAAAACCCTTTATTCCAACTACAACTCGAAATCAAACTACATTAAGAATTTTTTTCCATAATTTTCAAAAAAAATCCAACATCCTAAATTTCCGAAATTTTTTGACAGAGTCTCCCTTATACGGAGGACCTTTTGCAATATGACAAGATATATATATATATATATATATATATATATATATATATATATATATATATATATACATCGACCCACATGGTCGTAAAACAAAATATATAACAATATTTTATAATTTCTTTCTTTTATTACGTAGGTGTACCTTTATTTAGTGTTTTTAAGCAAGTGGCTTATTTTTTTGCAATTAACGCGACCAAAGTCTAGCCAAACGGCCTCCAAGTACCTGTACTTACTCAATTTAAACATATAAGTACCAAACATATGAAACTAATAACATTTCACTTATTTAAAAATAGCTAACACATGGATTCCACAAGCAATGCATACTAAACAATTATCCATAAGCAACTTTAAGGTTTCGATACTAATTCAATTTGCTTTCACTTGATTTTCATATCATTCCATTCCATTTAAGTGATATACAACTCACTTTACATGCATTCAATTTATTTTTAAACTAAACAAACTCATATTCATTCCAATTGATTTAAAAATCAATTTTATTCGCTTCTATTAATTCATAGAATTTTATTTACTTCCGTTTAAGCCAAACAAAAAAATTTCCGTGCAAATTTTTGACACGTCTATTTAATAAAATATCCACTTAGTTTATAACTATTTTGAATTGATCCCAAACCAATTTATATTTAGCTCTATTCCATTTTCAATTGATTCTCAATCAATTAAATTTACATTCCATTCAAATCCATCTTTTACTATACTCAAATCTATTTAATTTAGCTCGGAAACATTCCAGGCTATTTTATTTAATGCCCATTTCACAAACTTACTCGAAACCAAGCTTCTATATTAACTTAAGCTAATTAATTTACTTAAATCTTTTCAATCAAACAACGAAAGTTCATTTCTTTTGCGACCAAATTCTATTTCCATTTTTGGATTAATTCTCATTCAATTAACTCCATCCCATTTTACAAACTAATTCAACTAGTTCATCCACTCCACCCATTTCAAATTTTAATTCCATATTCAATTCCATTTTTGAATTCATTTAATTATTATCAAGGCTTTTTCCAATTTATTTATACTCAATTTGGATTTGTTTGCAACTCAACCATTTTCTATTTCAATCCAATTTCATTTTATTCGACACTATTTCAGTTATATTAATTAACTAATAATCTAAGTCGAATTTTATTTATAAACTCGAGTTTCATTTTCAAATTCCATTTTTAACTAACAATCCAACTTTATTAATCAAGTTAGTTTTCATTACCATATTCCATTAACTAATTAATTATCCAATTAGTTCGCTTTCAATTTAAAATTCAATACCTGATTTTTATTTCAAAAATCACTTCATTTAATTCACTTGAGTTCAAATTTATTTTACAATTCAAATTTTGGATTTAAACTCTTCACCAATATATCAAACAATTTTTATTTTGGGTTTTCTATTCCACTTTTAAATTTTATAAGTCACAGAACTTATTTTTCACATTTCCATTCATACTAAGCTTGAGTGCATTCACATTTTATTTTTATTTTAAACCCGAGATTATACACTTATTTATAGCCCAAGCATATTTTATTCAATTCATTTCAACTTTGTGAGTTATTCCAATTTATTTATTCCAATTCAATTTTTATTTAACTTACTTACGTTAAATCTAAACTTCATACCATTCTTTAATTTATTTAAGTAAGAATCTAATTCTATTCAATATTATCTATAAATCAATTGAATTTTTATTTCAATTCCGATCGATATCATTTCCAATACAACTCTATTTAACTTAGCTCAAGTTAAATTTCATCCATTTTAACTTTCTCAAGTTAAAATTTTATTCCCAAAAATTCAATTCCATGTTTTCTTCAAAATCATTCACCATTTATAAGTTTATAACTTATTTCCTGGTTATCTCTAAATTTAATTAAATCAGCATTTCAGAAATTATAAACACCCGGTACTTATTTCAAATCGTTTTTGAAATCACAAATATCCCAAATCACTCTTTTTAAAATTTGAAACAAACCTGGTTTTTATCTAAAACAAATTTCCTTTGGAATTTGCAAATCAAACTTGTTTTTCCTCAAAACAATCCAAAAATGACGACCATGGCAGCAATCCCTCACTTAGAAACTCGAAAATGAACACCGATGATGTTGCCATCATCATCGAAATTATTTTCTACGAACCGAAATGATTTCAGTGCTATAAAATCTCCAAAATCCATTTAAACCCATTTTCTCCCGAAATCCCTTCTAAAAATAATATTGCTATTATCCTATTCAAACACTTTGGAAAATATTTTCAAAAATCTCCAGGATTTAAATATTTTCATAATATGGTTATAATCAAATCTTAGTTTTTTTAATTCAATTATACAATCCATACTTATACAATTTCTATTTGGTTATAAATATATAACTATTTCAAATCTTATTTCGTTTATAATATTATCAACTGACACTCCAACATGCTATAATAATTTCTAGAAAATTATTTCCTTTATATAAAAATTTAATTTGGATAAAATTATTTCATTACCCGCTTCAAAACCATACTGTGTCAGTTTATCATGTCCAAATGTTAAGAAACTCCTATCGAATTAGCGGCATCGCGTTACTCGATCAGAATTTACATTCGACTCAACCAATAAATCAAAACAATATAAAACAATTTATATTCACTAACAAATACGCGCTTATATCTATTAATACGCTCAAACTCATTCTAGAGTATTGCAGACTCTATCTCTAATGAGTAATCCCCGACAGAGCTAAGGTTCCCGCTTAACCTTGCTCTAATACTAAGTGTAAGGAATGGGATTTTCGACCCTCGAAAATCGACATTAATACGTCCAGTATAAAATGTCGAGCAGTCGAACGTCGGAAATACCATATCATTTAGGGTGAAGAAGAAGGAGATAGAAGAAAAATAGAAACAATAACACGGAATCTCACAATCGCAGCGGAACGAAATATAATATATAATAACAGATTTTATACAAAAGAATCTGTAAGAGTTTATATATTTACAATGATTAGAGTACATCAATCAATACATCAAACTGGAAAGATATATAACTTGTCTTTTACACAGTGGAATATAAGTCAAGTACGGAAATACGTCTGAAACTCCTCCAGCTAGCCTCCTGAGCTCCATAGCATTAAACCTGAATCTATGAAACTCGGTCTAACCCGAGCGTTATAATAAAATAACATCCGAGTCAGTTTGGAAAACAAGCGTGAGAAAACACAGTCAATTTGAATTTTTAGAGTTATCAAAATCCTTTGAAAAACAAAGGTATCTCGTAAGGCCACGTCACAAATAAACACAACGGGTTTTTACCTTACGATAACCAAAACATTTTTATCAAAATCGTCTGATATTATAATAATGTCTATAGAAAGTAAATAGAAAATAGCTGAAATGCTTGCATCTCACGTTCTAGCATAGTTGGGCACAATCAAAACCGTACGGCGCTTATTGGAGAATGGATTCCATCGAATGATTAGGTCACCGGGGTACCTCCCACCACAGTACACCTCTAGAATAATGTACCAAGGACCACACGGAGATCCCCTGCTACACAAGACCAGCCTACCTCTAACCTGGAAAGACCGAATATGTTATCACCTTGGGTATTCCCACCCATACCACCGAGCACTCCTTCCATGCACAACCATATCCATAAATAATAGGTTTTCGAGGACATCTAGAAAGGTTACAACATACCTTACTTGGGTGCGACCCAATTAGCCATGCTGCATCTTCCTTGTTTTAGTCATTCCCGGTTGATGAGGCTCGAGGCTAAGCGTTACCTTTCAAGGAACAAAATTTTACATAGAATGTTCATCGTCCTCCAATGATAATATTTTGGTAGCATTCATCCTTACAAGTTGTCCTGGGTCTGGACAAATCGATCACCGTCTTCATCATCTTCACGGTATCCATTCGTAGCGTTCAAATCGGGTCGAAGTGGTTTTTGGATAATTAAACCTGATCTTGTCACTTCGAAACAATTAGCGAAATTGGGCAAAATTGATAGTCGGTTATTTAACTATCAATAAACATCCATAACAATCATCAGGGCTTAGCATAAATTTCCCAAAATTTATTTCAAAATGTCTTTAAAAGATATATCTATTCCTTCCAACATTTAAAAACAACTTTTCAAATTCATAAATCCATAACAGGATACTTCCAAACATCTCAACACCTAGAAATATTCTCGATTTCTATTTTCTATACTTAGGAAAATATTACAAGTCTTATTTTTCCAAAATCCTTTCAATATTAACATTTTAGAGAATTACTCCGTAACTTATTCTAAAAATCTCTAGAATCACAAATCAATTTCCTCTCCTCAAAATCATATCCTTTTATAAGCCCCTTTTCGAATCTCAAGAGAATTTATAGATAAATTTTTCAATTACTTTAAAACTCTCTCTATATATATATAATAAGTATTTAAAATATTAATAATTTATTTATTAAGAACATGTTCAAGTAATTATTTAAAATATCGAAAACACTTTTATTACATTAATAGCTCATTTTTAAATAAACATATAAGTTTTCAATATTAATAGCTCGATTTCCATCACATCACTTCCATTCCGATTTCCTTACCTATTTTCACTTCCACAAATAGTAATCCCTTTTTTTCTGCTTCTATTTCCATAATCTAATATAAATTCACCATACGAATTTATATTCCCGATATATCATCTTGATATCAATTTTCTTCATTTGTAAACATCGTTTAAAATTTTATAACTCCTTTGAGTTCAACTTGCTTATAAAAACAAATTTTATTTATAAAATTTCACTTTGATGAATCCTTTTTCTTATAAATCCCACTTATTCTTCAAATTTGTTCTAGATATTTACTTTAACTCCTTTCTTTTTTATATAGTTCTTTAATATCACTTTATAAATTCTCTTATATAATTCATTTTTTTAAAAGTCTCCCTTTACTAATTCACAATAGTTAAGTATACCCAACTCAAATATATATTTTTTTCCTTCTCTAATTCATTTTCTTTTAAATAACTCTAATTCCAGTATATATATTTTTGTTTCAAATTCCCTTTTATTCCATAAATTTCAAAAATACATTTATAGTTTTTAAAATTATCAAAATTCAGGCAGTGCTACAATAGCATCCAATAATTACAATCACTACAATAATCTGTAATAGATTGTTCTACACAAATCATATATCACTATATATGAAAAATAATCAATATATTTGAGGAACCAATTGGATCCCTCCAACCTGTTTTCTCTGCATTCACATATGTTAATACAGCATAAAATAAATATCAATCCCACTTCGAGGGGGATATCGCGGTATATAGGGTCATCTGCTATTATGCGGGTTGCATAGGATCTCATCCGCTATAATACGTGGGAATATCACTCCAAATACTAATATATATACCACTATATATATTTAATATTCAATGGATAATAATAATTATCGAATCATTCAATCAACCAATAATTTTAGATTTTCAACATTTCAAATTGAACTGGCAATCCAAAAATGAGTGAGATTTATTTATCTTTATTTTTATTTGCAATCCACTTCAATCTCTACTTGATTTTCATGATTTTTGGCCTCGCACAAACAATTTATGAATTTGTATATATTCGATTTTTAATATGATTTATATATCCTAATTACCATAATACATATTTTAAAATTAATCAGTAAGTTAAAGTATGCATATTTCTTTTTCTTAATATATATATATACACACACATATATATACATATATTAAATTAAAAAAAATTGTTATATACCTCACTGTCAAAACCCCCTCTAGCGAATCCTAGCATCGATCAAACCTTCGACCAATATGTACGCGCCTCTACCTGACGGCTCGAGCTCCCCACGCATGCGTCCTCGCGACCCCCGTTTTGCCCTCACGCATATGCTAATTCCCACGCTCGCCTCATCCTCGCCTTCGATCTGAAACACCACTCCCATCGCTCTTCTCCCCTTACGCGTGCTTGCTGCCTAAGCATCCCCTTGCCATCGCGACAGTATTGAGCTCGAACCTCTTCAGGAACTCGCGGCCTCTCCCCCCTCCTCCTACTCGCGACTTCGCCCATGCCTCTAAGCGCCTTCGCGATTCCAATTACACGCGCGTGGTTTTGGATTGAGGAAGGACTTGAGATCTTATCTAGTTTTGATTTTGTTTTATTTTTTTGTAGAGCTCGATGTCCATTTTTGAGAAATTAGAGAGGAGTGTTTGAGATTTTAAACATTTGATTTCGTTCTTTTCATGATATCCGATTGAGAAGACGAGATAAGATCCATATTTTAGGTAATGGGTACCGTGTTGGTGAACAGTTGCGTGTTCTAAGAAAATGACGTGATTCACACGGGAAAGGGAAAGGTAGATCGGCTAAGAGAATATGCCTTGATTTGATTTATATATTATTATTATTTGATTTTCAAAATATCCCAAATATCATAACTCGAAATCCTAAATCTCTATTGAGGCGTACCGTCAGACGTTTAGAATGTTGTAACCCTATTCCGAACACAAAGGAAAAAGTTTTGAGTCTTAATTCAATCGTATGGAGAAGATAGCTTTTGAACCCAATTATTTTATTAAATTTTTGATATAAATTTCATGCGTTTATATCTCGTATCATCAAACAATAACTTCAAAAGCTACGAAATTTGAAATCCGATAATAATGCACTATTACGGATCCAATGAAACTAGTTTCGTCGAATTCCGAAACTATATCTCGAAAGGCTATTTATGTATGTTAATTTAAACGAAATATTTAAAATCGAACGGATCATTTTTAAATTCAATTTTAAAACTTTTATTATCTTTATTATTATTAATATAAATTTTACGAGCCTTTAAATTATTTTTATCGAGCTTAAAACTCAAGATATAATAATTTAACCAATATTCAATTATAAAATTCAATAATCAAATTATCAAATAAATCACTATATTTAAATTCTGAATTTATTAAATAAAAACCAAACTTTCATATTCAAAATCAATTTATAACTCAAATTCAATGCTTAAGACCATTTGAATATTTCAAGTCAAAGGTCGAAAAATCCGGATCGTTACATAGAGTATGTATATATAAAATGAACTGAAGGTAGATGTATTTGTATGGTGTTATCCAAACGGATGACCTGTGTACAAACAACATAAAAACATCAAGCAATTCGACGACACGTTTTATTTATATTTATATTATATCATAGACAGACGTCTCTGAACCTGGAACCGAATCTGAGATTGGACCATCATGTCAAATTCATAAACCGTACACGTACGTCTTTTTTGTATTAGGTCTACAGCCAAACGACTGCATAATAACCGCCCACATATTGAAGATTTACTTTGTTTAGGATGCAAGTTTGGATCCTAGAAGATTGCATATAGCCTTACTAGCAAAGCGAGCTTCTCAAATTTCCTCAAATCGAACAAAAACTGCAAAGGAAAATTCTGCCGCGAGCGACAATTCAGGAAATGATTGGTAAGTTACATTTTATCTTATTTTATTTTTAATAAATATTTACGTGGTCCCACTGTTTCCTCCACTGATTATCCTACAAGCAAGGGCGACTGTGAGGCCTCTGCCACAGAACCCTGGATTTGTACAAAAAATTACTAAAATTACACAAAAAATTTGATCACACCAAAACGTGCCAGGCAGTTTGCAAGCATGTGACATAAAAGTGAAAAGGTGAACGGCACATACATTTACAGGAGCAGTAGATTTATAAAGGAAAAAGAGGAAAAGATAAAGGGCATATTAAAATAACTGCGATTGACACTTCTCATCATTCAGGTCAAGTTGTGATTAATATGTGAAAATCACCAGGGAACAAAACCATCATCACATCACATGTACCAAATAAACACATCAACATAAAAAATTAATAAAAAATCAACAGCAACAGGTCGTAAAATGATCAAGTTATGCAGAGTGCAGAACCAAGTATAATTTTTATGCTCAAGCAATGGACTGGAAACCATTGCCAACGTCCTCGCACTAGTCCATTAACATTCAAGGTCTCCCACGAGCAATTTACCTGCATAAGATAAGTCGGATCACCAACAAACTCAAATTAAGATAAAAGATTGAATATTCAAGGACATTGCCAATATTTTACATAACTAGCACAATTCATATTCTTAACTGAAATAGAAATGCGGCGGTACTGACAAAGTAATTATAACAAAATACTAGAAAGTATTCAATTTAAACTTTGATAACTTCATAGAGAGAGAGCACCATAATAACCATAGTCATTTCCAGGACTGAGCATTGATATAATATCCTCCTTCTAAGCAAAATCTGAGAGGGACAAAACAAAAAATACGGTTAGTGACACAACACCAATAACTACCATTACTATATATATGTAAAATTCTCTAATGATCATCTCCCTTTCAGCTGAAACAACAATAATACATCATGGTTGAAGAGGCCCCTGCAAATTTAAACAATGTATCATAGCGATGAAAAGCTAACTGCTAAATTAAGAAACATGAATGAAAGTGTAGCAAAATAAGGATGAGTTGGTTAATATAAGTTGCACAATAGTGGGTACATTGTTGCATGAATAAACCCTACTTAAAAACAGACAATCATCCATATCAGTGTCCATTTAAACCAAGTACCCATAACACAATATGCTAATTGCTACTACAATGTTTGTTAAAGAGGTAAAATATGTTATCGTGCTATAAACACGGCCTCCCTCACTACAGCAAACTAATTTGAGAATTTGCCGTCATTGCCAACTACTAAAGAAATAGAAAGACTTTTGAATTGCTGTTAGGTGGGGCAATAAAGTGAATCACTAGGTCATATTTTGGTGTATAAGTAACTCAGATACCTTTCACAGAAGTCTCAACCAATTCAAACACTATTGACTTTTGAACTGATGTGAACTAGGGTGAGTTCACCCATACTCATGGATCATATTTCCTATGAATAATATCTTAAAAATTTTAACCAGTCAAATCATTCAAGTCGATGTGAACGGTTGAAAACAAAATATTGTTCAAAAGACAGACATCAGAACACACACGGATACACTCTATATGGCGACTGAGTTGATACGTGTGTGAAAACGAATGATGTCCAACAGCAGTGAGACCAAGTTTTAATAGTATGTAACTATTTTAACTTAATGTCATCATAAGGCTTTTTTGACTGCAATTAGTTTCTGACCGCCTTAAGTTGGCCAATGATCATTGCACTGTTCACCCTTGAACAGAATTATTTTTGTGCATATTTGCTAAACAATAGATAATACATATTAAACAGAATCTATTTTTGATAACTTGAAATCACAATTGCGAGAATGGAATAGGCCATGTAGATATCGCTGTAGTGAGAATTGAGAATACTATTTGAATGGAACGTAGCTGGTTAATCTATTTCTAGGATATGAGTACATCAGTATTTTTATTATTGTTGTTCTCCAACCATAGTTGTGAAAGGGATGCCATGGCACATAGTGCAGCACAACATTAGGGTCTTCTGTTCCTATGGCGCCGCGCACATGATACAGTGCAAAAAAGGCATGTTTTATCGACGATATTTTTCTCATTTTTCCATGATCCAAAGCGGCAAAAATTAGTAGATTCTTTTTCAAATTTTTTGCACATTTTAGAGGTGTAGGCTGTTTTTCCACACTTAAAAGACTACTGCGTTGATAATTGATTTTGAAAAAACTAAATAATTTTAATATTCTTAAAACAATTCTATGTATTTCACTATCTACCATGTAATGATCATATAAATGAACTAATTATAGTTTTTTACAAACCATTTAGCATTTTTATTTATAAACTTTACTTAAATAAGATACAAATAAATATATTGTGATTTAGAATGATTTATATTACTCATATGATGATGATACATCATTTTCGTTTTTAAATGTGTATCTGAACAAAATGTAAATATGATTCAAACTACAGTTTTCTATCGTACATTAAATAGATAAAACACACAACACTAAATAAATGTACCAAAACAACAGAATAGGTTGCATCATTCTTACTACTATAATTTAAAATGTACAATAAAAACACTAATATGTATTTCGAAAAGGCGACATTGATTGCGCTGTACCACACATCAGGGCTTCAGAAAATTTTTGCGCCTTTGTGCGTTTTGCGCCATGGACAACATTTTCTCCAACTGGTTGAGATATGATGCTAGGATATAGGGATAAGTTGGCTTGTTTACTTATTAGAAAATGAAATCATGTATGAAGAGACGACTACTTTTCCTGACGACTGAATCGGGTTCGTTTCAGAAAATTTTATGTTCTGTGATGTTATGTAATTCATTGTTAGAAAAAATCTTACGATCTTAATCCCATTTTGGATAGGATCTCTCTCTTTCCAATTTACAATCCTATTCAAACTCATTTAAATTTAAAACCATAGTTAAGAAAAATCATTCCGTCGATATTTATACATTCAATATGCTTAATTGGATGCACAATTTGAACTCTAATGTTTTCTAATTAAAATAAAAATGGAGAAAGAACCGTGTTTTAGGTATAGATGCAGAAGCTCAAACATCATAATCAATTTCAAAGTTTGTACGAACCTTAAAATATCTACATTTTGAATCTACGATTTATGATTTAAATCTCGTTTCCATTTAAAGTCTGAACTTTACGATTTACGGTTTGAATCCCGTTTTGAAAACCTTGACGTAATTTAAGAAAACTGTCTTAAATTTCTTTAGAACTTCACTCAAAAAACATATAACAATTAAAAGAAAAACAAAGATGGAGTGCATAAATACAAGCCTTTAATTGCAAAATAATGTATATATTTTCAATAATAATGTTATAGGATACAATTTTTAACAAGTTTTTCTAGCCATCGAGGCCATTAGGCCATTATTATTTTTAAATTAAGTTGTATCCATAGTATTTCTGCAGGTATGTTTATGTACAAAATAACAGAGAAGTGCTATTAAGTATTGTCTTAGGAAAACACATGCACCAAATTAAACAGGGAAATATTAAATTCATTAAGAACATACCTAACATCTAGAAATGGTTACATCCTTCAGACAAACATGTGAAGCTCAGGTCGGCTATACACATTGTTCCCCTCATCTTCTAACACAGGATATGCTGCGACAAGTGCATCTTGTGCTCCAATATACAGAGAATTATATATTTTCCAATACACCTCACGCACTTTCCTGGCTGGATGAAATAAACCCTGAAGACAGTAATTCAGAATAGTAGCAGCACCCAACGCCACCCTCATGCCTTCAATTGCTTCCATAACAGCATTTATAACATGAGGGGAAGTCTCAAATATGTTAGGCCATACATAGTTGAGCAGATGAACAAGAGCATCTTCGCAACCCAATCCAGCTACTCCTAGTGCCATATGCTTAACAGCAGAAGCAGCAGTTTGTCTATGTACGAGATCTCTATCCATTAAAGCATCTTCAAGCAAAGGTGTGACTGCATATATGTAATCTTTGCCCATTTCTCCTATGTACTCGAAAAGGAAGGAAAGTGATTTCAATACTCCATTTTGCACATTAAGCTCAGGCACACGATACTCATTCATTAAAGCGGGCAATACAGTAAAAGGTGAGCATGTTTCTGCCACAATAGCAATAGCAACAGTAGTGCAAACACGATTCTGACGCTCTTGAACTTTTAAATTGTTTAATAATGTTGCCAAAACATCTTGAGGTCCAATTGCTTTAGCTATGTACCCAAAAGTGTTCACAGTAGCTCTTCTGATTCCTTTTTTGTGTGCTTTCAGCATTTCAAGAAGCTCAAAGCATATCCTCATCCATTCTCTAGCAGGAACAAATTCAGCACCACGATCAGCAATTCTACCAACAAGATCAATACAGTTCTCCTGAACTTTTTCATGTCTATTTTTCAAAATGGGTGTGAGACGAGGAAGCAAATCTTTAATTGGAGGGGTCATTTTAGTCATACCAATGACATTAACAATGGCTTTCAACGCTCCTAAAATAGAACCTAACACTTCGGGATATTCTTCTCCCAAGTACTCGTATAAGATAACACCCAAGTGACCCATAAGCTGCTCTTCTTGGCATTGCTTCATTACAACTGCAATTCGAGAGATAAGATCAGCAGCTTGCTGCCTTACTTTTGCGCTCTTATTGTTTAACCGCCATTTAATTGTACCACAAATCTGAGGAAGATAAGCCTTTACTCTTTGGCCAAGAGAATTCACCACAGCACCAAAACCATTAAGCATTACATTAGCATCATCACTAGTCTGCTCTTGGAAAGCATATAAAATACCATCAATAAGCAGCTCTTCTAATCTTGCATCGATATCTGAAGCTCCCAGATTAGCAACAACTTTTTCAATGGTTTCCATCACCATTCGCCTGTAAGGTTCACTCTCATCCTTAAGGTCTTCAACAATTCTACCAACAATATCAGCAACACCAACCTTGTTTGCAATTTCAACTGTTGTGTCCACAAGTTGCTTATAGTTTCTACGATCTAAAGCCATTCTTCTAACCCAAAAATTCTTGAAAAACTCAGGAAGCACATCACTGCGTATATAATCAGCCTCCACACCTTCAGTACTCACACACTGCTTCACGACTTTCAAAACAATCTTTTTCATTTCTTCATCAGGAGATTGGAACTCGCGAATAAGCACGTGCATCACTTCTCTTGTATAGTAACTAGCATAGACAGCATCCATAAGTGGAATAATGAAACCAATAGCTTTCAAGAATGCAGCAAGAACCTTACCACGATGAGCCCTAATACCCTTCCAAAGCGGCTTCAATACCGAATCAAAACTTTCAATGCCATAAGGAGCAGCTGCTTCAGCTAGCGCAGCAAGTGAAAGAGCAGTAATAGTTCTCACTTTCTGATTCTCATCGCTCAAACCATGCTCAATAATTTCAACAAGAGATCTCAAATGTGGGAGAACAGCACATCCCATAAGAATAGCAATCTGCTGAATAATTTTTATACCAGTATGACGAGCCTGCCATGACTTCTTACTTTGACAAACTGCTTTCAAGAATGGTACCAAAGCAGGGATACCCAAAGCAGAAGCAACCACACTAAAAGCTCTAGCAGTAGTGTTTCGTACATACTCATCGATGTTATCAATATCGGGCCTCATAGCAGCAATCATAGTAGCCAAACCAGCAGCTTTACTCAAATTTGAAATGATCTCCCTACCTTCAACACGTGCATAATAATCCTCATCGATCAACAATGGCTCAATTACCACAAGAATCTTATGCACGAAAGGCCTGACCAACTCATCCAATTTATACAGAACCCTATCGATAACCTTCACCAAGAGATGCCTTTCCTGATCTTCCAAAGTAGGCTGCATAAGCAAAGGCAAAATCTTGTTAAAAAGAGGACCTGCACCGAACTCTCTAGCCTTATCTGTAAGCTGCCTAAGTGCAGTCTTCCTCTGAGGCGGCGTACCATTCTTAACCTTAAGCAACAATTTCATAATTTTCCTTTCCTTCTGCTCTTCCTGAGACAACTTCTCCTCCTCTTCCTCATTCAACAATGCGCCAAAATATTGATAATCTTCTGGCTTCATGAATGGCAAACCACCAGGAGCTTCCTTCGGAACATCAAACTGCTGCCCACGATTCTCTTCTGGAATAGCATAAAGCGGTGTACCCATCGGAGTAGGTGTTGCCAACAATTTTCTAGCAGGAGTTCTAATTGGAACATAAGAAGCAGGCGGGTCCAAAATTTTGTAACCTTCTTGTGGAAACATAGCATCAAGCTCTTCATCAGTCAATGGCCTATTCCTCTCCTCAACATCCCTTTCCCATCTCAACAAATTATACTGCTCTGGTGTAACAGCGCCTCTCAAATTGATCATGCCTGGAGTAGGAGTGGCGAGATCAACTCCACCTATAGGTGTAACTCCAGGCGTAAAAGCAACAGCTGGAGTAGCACCAGGTAATGGAGTTGCACCACCCATATTAGCTGGTGTCTCATCCCATCTCGATCTCTGCCTTTTTGGAGTCGGAGTAGCCATCCCTGAAAGCTTAGGGGTAGCATCCCAAGTCATGCCAGCTGGAGTTGCCCCAGGAGTGACCCCACCAACTGGGGTCGCTTCTGCATCTGCCACTCTTCCTGGAGTTGGGGTCTCATCCCACCTGTTCCTCCGTGCAACACCTGGTGTCATATCTACACGTCCCGGTGTTGGTGTTGCATCCCACCTTCCTGACCCGATACCCGGAGTACTATCGGGCACATCCCAATCCGAATCACCACCTGTTTTTGCCTTTTTGACAGCAACGGCCTCATCGTTCTCTTTTGACTGATCCCACCTGTTCCTCCTCTTCTGTTGAGGTGCAGGCTCTTCAACCTTTCCAACCTTTATATTGTTCTTTTCTTCCTCTTTCTTCTTTGCAATCTCCTTCAGCACATCCTCCTTCTGTCTCTTCAAAGCCTCCTCTCTCATAATCTCTGCATATGTCCTAACACTTGGGTCTGGCGTCTTCTCCCCACTGGCAAATGGATCATTTCTTTCCGGACTGATAACTCTATTCAGCCTTCTTCTCCTGTAATCGTCCTCCCTATCATACACGGTTTTTGGCTTGTTGAATCCAGAATCATTATCATTACCGTCGCTCGCAACAATTCCATGCAGATCTTTAGGGCCGGTGATGCCAGAAATTCTGCGAACGACCTCACGGTTGTTAGTGGCGTCGTTATCGTCCATTGGTTCTTCGTCTGTGGCAGGGATGGAGAGTTCATAGCCTTCGAATCGGTTTTGCGTGGCGTACAGGTCGGAATCAAAGGTGACAGAGGTTAAGGGAGCTACTTCTTCCATCTTGCGGCGTTCTTCTTGCGCTTTGGCGATTTCGGCGTCGATCGGATCCATTGGAGCTGTTTTGAGGGAATTGAAGGGGAAATTAGGGTTGTAGTTTTGGCGATTTTAGGGTTTGCGTTTGAAGAGCAAATAAAACTATAGTCGGTATAGATGGTATCTGTACCGTCTTATATGGATATGGTCGGTTAGCGGTTGGCACAGCCCACGAAACAATCCAGTGCTTCATTATAAATTGGTTTAGATCCAGTGGAAGAAAAACTTCACTTACAATGACTCGGCCATAGCTTTCTATAATATCTAAAATCCGTCTATATCCATATTCGAAAAACGGACAAATAATCCGATATTCGAAAAAACGAATGTGGATGCGCATATAAAGGTATCTGTATTATCTGTTCGGTTTTTTTCAAGATTATAGTTTATTTTACAGGGAATTAGGCTGAAGGAAAAACCTAAGAACACTTTTAGTCTGAAGGACAGAAGTTTTAAAATTTAGTCTGAAGGACAAAAAATAATATATATTCATATAGCATTGCACATTCATAATGCTATATTCATATAGCATTACACAGCTGCTTGTTTGTGTATGCAGAAACTTATAAAATTGTGTTGTATATAGCATTATAGATGTGTAATGCTATATGAATATAGCATTATGGATGTGTAATGCTATATGAATATATCATTTTTTGTCCTTCAGGCTAAATTTTAAAACTTCTGTCCTTCAGACTAAAAGTGTTCTCAGGTTTTTCCTTCAGCCTAATTCCCTCTTTATTTTATATATTTTTGTACAAAGATAGACATGTGTTTATTTATTTAGTAAACTAATAGTTTGTATTATATGAATTTAACTCGTATTTATTGTTCAAAACTATTTATTATCATTCTAGTTTATTTTTCACATTTTTATAATCAATAGATTGAAGAAGAAAAATTATGCTAAAACAAAATTTTCTATTTATATTTCTCAATTTATCGATCGTTAACAAATAGAATAATATTCCGATATTCATCTGAATCTGCGGATGCAGATATTCGATAACGAAAATAATTTCAGATACAAATGCAGATGCGGATATAATACTATTCGTACCCGAAAGTATCCATTTACAGGTCATTTTATCGATCGCAGTTACGAAACAGTTTGTAACAATGAGTACTGGATCATGCAAATAAACAGAAATACTCATTCTTTAGTATTTCTTGACATTTGATACTTCGAGAACGGAATATCGATATACTGGCAAGATGAGTGAGTGTATGTAAGGTTATCCACACGTTGGATGATGATTTATTCAAAACTGTTGACGACACCAATAATTTGCGTACTTATTGTCATTTAGAATGATTACAAGGTAATTCACCGATAATCTTTCATGGGTTATAGAATCTAAGTCAAAAAAAAGACCGCATATGACTATGTGCAGTCTTTCAATTTTGGAGTATTGTGGATTATATACAATGAAGACCTTACATTGATTATGGTTTATCACGCAATATTGATTCACATTATGATCAAGATTAGGTATGTCTCATTACTCATGAAGTGAAACACTACTCAAAAGTAGATTATTCTCCTTCGATGCGGAAGGTTAGTTGTCAATGTGATTAAACTTTGACATGAAGTCATAAGTTTTCAGCCAAAGCAATCGTTAAATATTATCAGATTGTACCAAAGGACTTCGAAAGTAAAATTTTATAATTTAATACCGTAGTTATTAGAGTATTGGTCATATCGAACTTTTAAGGTAAAGTGACACAATGACGACGAAGAGACATAATATGCACATCAAATATGTTAACCAGGTTTCGAGCCAACCTCAAAATTATGATTAAGAGTAGATTTTAGCAAAGGTGATTCACTAAAACTGTGATTAAAATGTAAAATAAAGAGTAAATTAGAGAATTATATGTAATGTCAATGATTTAGATAACACCGAATATAGAGTGGTTCCATTTGGGAAAAAGATCTATATCCATTATGATTGATGATTTTTATTGTTTGATATTTTGGTTACGGGAGAATTATTACAAGAGTTTTAAGCTAAATTCTATTGTTCGTAAGACAAAAATTTCAATCCACGTACAAGTGCATGGGATCCATATTTATAACCATAGAGATCGCGTTTCATAAGGTTTGGATTAAAGCCTTGGATGCTTAGTTTCCATGTGACCGTTGATGACGATACACACTTCAGATGGCAGCTAACTCGGACGTCATATAGAAAGAATGCTTCGAATGAAGTTCTAGCAGGGCATAACACGGCATGCTTGCTTTACTAAGGTAGCATGGAGTAGGGAACTGTTGACGAATATGATGCTTTTAAGGGAGGCATCAAAGTACAAAGAATGGTTGTGGCATATGATGTTTTTTTAGCTGAATGGTATGGTTTTATGCCATTCTTGTGGGGAGAACAATACGGGGGTTGTCTCTTTTTTGTGCAAGAGCATCCATGACCATTTATCGTATGTTTGTCAAGTCACGAAAATGCGAGATGGGCAAAAGGGTTGCATGACTATTAGAGTGAAAGACGAGGAGAGATGTGGGATGTGAGACTAAAGGAACTAGGTCGGGCCGTAGAGGGATAATTGGGTGAACTTCAACAAATTTCCATATTTACATCTTATTGGGCATCTAAAGTCTAATTAGTTTTAGATTCAATCTAAAAAATAATTTAAAATAAAATATTTAGATTGTTTTATTTCTGTATAAGAAAAAATATATTTTATAAGTGTATCAAATACATATATATGTGTGTATGGTACACATGCAACATATATAGGTGTGCATAGTTAAATGTGCCCGCATATAGATGTTGTCCCTTTATTTTATATGCAAATTACATACATGCATACATACATACATACATACATACATATATATGTATGTATGTGTTTGTATGTGTGCATATAAAGTATAAAATAACGATTGTGGGTATGTATCTAAGTTGCTTTAACTAATTCAAACTATTTTAGATTAACATATTAAAAGTATCTTGTATTCGTTTAAAATTCAAATTTAGATCTAGATCTAAGTAAATAACTATTTTGAATTTTAAATTCAAATTACAACTTATATATATATTGAATATTTATTTAGAAACTTTTGACTAATTCAAACTATTTTGAATTGATATTTTAAAATATACCGTGTTAGTATAAAATTCATAGTAAGGTCTAGATTTAAGTAAAAATCTATCTTAAATTTTAAATTAAAATTACAATTTATGCATATATTTAATCTTCAAACATTTTATTTATTTGAAATATACAGATACAAATGTTATGTATTTTAATTTAATATACACACACACACTCTATTGACTAAATATATATATGTATGTATGTAATAAAAACTAATATTTTTTACTTTTAGCCCAAATGATTTTAAATAAACATTATTTTTATTGTTCCACAAATTTGTATGGAGTTGATTAAAAAATCCTTTTTTTATCTTGTAAATATTAGTTTGTATAAAAGAAAATAATGTGTGTATGTATACTAATAATTACTATGCAGAAATATTATTATTGTTTTAAACCAAAATACATATATTTGTAAAAAAGTTTTAAATAATTTAAATATAATATACTTATTATGTATATAATTATATATATTACATTATAAAATTATTAAAACTAGTTGAAAATTAAATTAAATTTTGAATATATACATATACATAATACACACACACATACATACGTATATATATATATACACACGTAATTTGGATGAAAATAAAATGAATGTTTTAATGATGTTTTCACGTGTGTTTTTTCAATTTCAATTTAAATATATATAAACAATTGGACGACATATGCTATATAAAAATTCGTTATAGTAATAGTAATCTAAACACTATGAATAAGACGAACAACATATAAAATAACAATTATTGTGAAATTGAAATGCTACCAAATCAAGAGCCGATGTCTAGCACCTTGAATGAAGAAATAACTCCTAGATCCAACCGAAGGACCCTCCAAAAAATGCTATGATAGAGTACCACCTTAGATTTATTTGATTTGATTTTGTATTGATTTTTCTCCTCGGGTTTTCAAGCATGCCTCCCTAGAACTTATGGCCAGCATTCGGTGAATAGATGCAGTAAAGTTTGATTCTATATCGAGTGTTGAAGTGGACATAAGAAGGGGTAAAAGATAAGATATTTTATCCCTCTTGGTCGGCCATGCATAGGACCATTTAGGCCTTCAACAGTCCTAAAGCCCAGTAAGTAAATAATTAATTTAAATTTAATTTAAATTTCCTTCGATATCATATATCGATAAGTACATATATGACTTTTATATACGCACCAAATTAATTACTCATAGCACCAAAAACCAAATAAACTCTAATAATTAATATGTCATAAATATCAATTAATTTACAACTTTATTTACAACATATATAAATTAATTAAGTCGTATAGTAGTTTGGAGTATTCAACGTTACGATTATATGATTTAAATGTGCAAATTCAATTAGCGATTAATATCAAATAATTCGAGTATTAATGTTCACACGTCACCTTAGCTAGTGGGGTGAAAGTATGGCCGAATTTATAGTTTTACGTTTTTTTAGTAAAATCCAATTTTACTATTTTAAGTGGTATATATGGAAATAATGGTTATTTACACCAATTCTCTTTATCAAAACTATATCACATTGTGACTTATGAAATTTGGTTTTGGTCAAAATTTTAACATTGTCCACGTTCAACTTGATAATCCAAAAACAAAGATATTGATTCAATAATAACAATTATTATTAACTGTACTACTCTGCCCAAAGACTTTGATTTTGAGTTGTTCGTGATACTACCTCACATAATCGAGAATTTTTTTTATTGAATAGTGTTCACTTCTAATGCTTCAACCCAGATCCAACTATAGTCGTTTGACGGACTTTATGCCATGGTTTAACCATGATCAAAGGGGAGTGCTCACATTGAAATTCAATGGTAATTTTAAGTCGAGAACCGTGTGATATCGTCACTTCAAGATTCTCTATATGATCTCGGTTATATTAACCAACAGAAAACTCTTAGGTAAATCATTTGTAACATCCCAGAAAAATATAAATAACTTATATTCAAATATATAGATTATTTAAATATTTGAATTGTGAACTAAATAGTAATTAAATGGATTTAATAATCTTTAACTCCTTTTAATTAATAAATAATAACGGTGAACTCATTTTCTAAATTTATTTACAATCATAAATAGTTCGAATAAATAACAAAAACGACTTGATTTTAATAACGTATTTTTTGGAAAACGTTGGTATTTTTGAAATATTCCTAGAATAAGATAATCGGTGTATTTTATTGTTGTTTTAAGATCGTGTCGCATTTTCGATTATATTTTTATTTCTATCGTTCGTGGTTCATACGTGAACGCAATTCTATGTAGCGAAGTGCTGAAAATTGTAAAATAAACCAAACCTAAAACAAGAATTTTCTTCATTATTTCTTCTCCTTCTTTTACTTTTCAAATTTTCCTCCTCCCTCTCTTTCTATTTTTCTATCTACAGTAAAACACAAAAACCTACATCCACTTCAAAAATCCCAATTAAGAGCTACAAGCCACGTAAAATCAGGAGATTTGATCTGTTGAGTTCATGAGGGAGATAGCTTTAAATCCATACTTATGTTGTCATGAGCGGTGATGTTTGAGGTGGTCGACCTCTTGTAGCCGCCTCTAGGGTTACACCTTGTCGACGATTCGTGCAACAATGGGATATAGAGTTAGTGTCGATATGTTTCTTGGGCGAAGATGAGCTAGTAACGATGATTTGGTGGAGTTCGATCGCAGGTAGAGTGGAGCAAATTTTTCCTGTAGCGGAAACATGCTCTTGGTCACATTTTTATTTGCTGGACCGGGATTGTTGTTTTGGTGATTGTCATGGAGAGGAGGCGACATGTGATGCGTTGGCGAAGGCGACTCATTCTTTCGTGGAGAATTGACCAAGTAAAGGAGGAGAGAAGGAGGTCGATGTTGGGTTTGTGCGTGTATGTCTTATGCCTGTACATGCATATCTAATTTAGGGAATAAGTAGGTAAAGGTGATTAGTTAATTTGTTAATTAATTAAATAATTAATTGATTTGATTTATATCAAATCTTATAAAATCAATATCTTACTCATACGAGGTTGGACTTGGACGTGGTTTTTTGCATTGAACTCATATCGATATTATATATGATTGAAGTTAGATTCATTGAATTTGGAGCTAGTGAAATTTTGAACTAAATTGGAACATCGTTCGATTTAGATTAAACAAAAACAAGAAAGCATCAATTGGAATTTTGGTGAGTCAACTCACCTCTAAATAAACTATATGATATATATGTTTCTTTAGATTATTATTGAATGCTTGAATGATAGTTTATATAGATGTTTATTTGGATTTGATTCCTTCTTGAAAGTAGATGACATAAATAACCATTGTGTCGTAGGGAACAAAAACAAGAGAAAGTCGAAGTGTATATTTAGCGACTAGGTCGCTATGGAACACTTCAAAGTACACATACATATGTGTGATTTATGTGGGACTTTTGTAGAGAGACCCTAAGCGGTTTCTCGCCAATATTGATTTACTTATATTCTTACGTTAATTATATTGACGTTTAGTTGAAATATTTATGACATATGGTTTGATTTACATAAGTGTTGTTATAGAAATTATACTTCACCAACACTTATGAAATATCATCTCCTTAAACCTGTGTATGTATGTTGAATTTATGCTTGTATTTTTACAAAATATATGTTTGGTCGCATTTTTGCACTATGAAAGCGGTTTAAACGATATTTTCAAGTATTTTTGAGGATTTTAAATAAAGGATAAATGTTTTTTAAAATTCATAAAAGGAGAGTTATAAATTTGACAAACAATCTTTCATGATAACTAATGTTGTTTTAAATTTATAAAAAGATTTTTGATTTGTTTTCTTTCGGGACAATTAATGCTGTTTTAAATTTATAAAAATATTATAAATTTTATTTATATTTCTTTGGGATTATTAATATTGTTTTAAATTTATAAACAGATTATAAATTTGATTTATTTTCTTTCACGATAATTAATGTCATTTTAAATTAATAAAATGATTATAAATTCAATTTATTTTCCTTCGGGATAATTAATGTTATTTTAAATTAATAAATAGATTATAAATTTGATTTATTTTTCTTCAAGATAATTGGTGTTGTTTTAAATTTATAAAAATATTATAAATTTGATTTATTTTCCTTTGGGATAATTGATGTTGTTTTAAATTTATAAAAAGATTATAAATTTTATTTATTTTCCTTTATTAGGGTGTAATGGTACACTTAGAAAAATTATAAATCTTGTTTGATTAGTCGTTTAACATTTTAAATAATGTTAAACGATAGTTTATTCCTTTATGGAATTTGATTTGATTGATAGTGTAGTTTTATATACTATGGTTTATAAAGCTTGGATGTATAAACAAAAGATTTTTAAGTTGTTATTTAGTAAGACTTAAATCCTGGTGCTTTTGAAAGGTGATTTCAAAAGAATTTGTGCAAAAAATAATAGTATTATTATTTTGAAACTTTGATGAAGTATTATTATTTGAGGACATTTAAAAAGACTTTTTGTGAAGTGTCTTTTCAAATATTTTGTTATGACCTAACTTGGGGGTTTGGGAGTTTTAGGAAGACTTGCTAAATATACTTGTTTACTCTAGTCATTATTTTAGAAGGAACTAGAACACCACTGTATGCTCCGTGTTGTTTTGATTCTAGAGTTATACCATGCTTCGGTAGGAGGGAGACCCTCCTTGTCATAATTAATTTTGGTTTTGATACATTTCTCTTTAAATGAATTTGAAAATATATTTTGAATATAAAAACCCAAGCATTTAGTTCTAAATATATTTTGAAAAGATTGGATACTTAGTGCAACGACCCTGGATTTTAGCCCTATTTATTTTAATAAATATTCAAATTAATTTAAATAAAATGTAAACTTATCAATTTAAAATGGATATGATTTTGAAATAATTGCATTGTTTATATAAATGTTATTTTAAAGGGAAATTGATTTGAAAATTTAAATAAATTATCTCAATAATATTCATAATAAAATTGTCTTATATGATTGAATTAAAATACTTTACTTTGTTTATATTTGGTAAGTATACATATGAATGATAATGTTTGAAATAGAATTAAAGCCAATCAATATAAAATATAAATATGAAATAATAATCAAACTTATGCATATAATTTAAAATAAAATACAAATGGAAATTAATATAAAAACAAGTATAAATGTAAGTAAATCATAATGTACATAATTTAAAGATTGATAGTTAAAATATAAAATACAAATAAAAGTAAATATAAGTATAAAATACAAGTCACCATATTGAATATAACTTAAATATTGATAGTCAAAGTTAAAATACAAATAGAAATAAAAATAAGGATAAGTATTAATGTATACTTGCAACATCAGTTTAAATTTGCAAGACCAAAGGTATAAAGTATAAATCCGACTAAACATGTACATGAATTATTTAAGCTAAAAGAAATATTTACTTACAAAAATATCTTCATATATATGATCAAGTGTTGCCTGCAAGTTCAAACTAGAAGTTATCAAAGCAAATATTTATAAACAAATATCTTTATACAAGATATCTTCCTATATAAGCCAAGTCTAACTGCAAAAAAATAAAACAAACAGTTTTTATACCAAACAAAGATCATTATACCATGTCTTCACACACAAGAACATCTACCTGCAAATATATATTTTTATGCAAATACCTATATATACACAGCAGACATAATTATTTTAGTGTAAACATTTTAAGTAACAGGCATTATTACCATCTTCTCAGCCAACATTTTGTCTAGTCAAAATATTTAGCAAATCTTTTGCTTTGCAGTAATAAAATATGTTCATATAAAACAAAATGAAGAAAGTGCTTGGCTAGTTAATACCTTCCTTAAGCTTCCAGGTCTTTTCTTATATATATATATATATATATATATATATATATGAATACATCTGACCGTTCTAGTTCATTCAGCTACCATAGAAAACCTGAGAAAAATTAAAGCAAGAGAAAAAAAAACAAATTCAACTTGAATTCAAATTAAAAACAGTCAGATTCAAGGCAGTTCAATCTTCAGGGCTTTCAAATGAAAATAGAAATGGTTCTATTCAAAGGGAATGAAAGGTGAGTAAACATTAAAATTTCAAGCTTGAGTTTAATTTAAAAGCAGTATGATAATTCATGAAATACAGGGAGTTGTATGTGTTTTATACTGATATGAATCTGGGTTTACATATATTCTGTTCATCTGTGCTATGTGTTACTCTGTTGATACAGTTACATACTTTTGTTCAAAACACAAATTATTCTCATCAAAACAGTGTTAATCTGTAAGTATTCAACTTAAACAATATGATTAAACTAGATTAAGATTTTTAACTAGCTAATTAAACTAAGTGTAACAAACATATATCATTGTATCTTGTTTAACAGGTAATCTAATTTTTCTTTGATAAATTTGAATGCCATAAATTGTTAATTCAAGTTTATATCTTGAATTAATACTAAAAGTATGATTTTTAAAATTTGAATGAAGATTTTTAGCTCAGTATTTCAAGAGCAGTTCGCTCTTTAATAAAAATTGATTTTTTATCAAATTCTCGAAATTGAATCAATAATAAAGGTTGAAACTCGAATTGAAGCAAGTATAAGTGATTGTGATCTCAAGAAAAATGTACAATGATTTTTCTATTGCATGAAATTTGTATACGAGATCATCATAGGGTTTTATTACAAGTTTGCGTTCATGTCAGTAATATGTTGGGTTTGACTCATGTACGCGATCGAGTGGTTCGATGCTCTGGTGGAGGTTGCTGGGAGTGTTGACGAGGTGTGGACGAATTTCCGTCACCTCCGGTGGTCAATACGATGGTGGCGAGGCGATTAGAGTCAGTGAGGTTGTTCGCTATTTTTCGTTCGAACTGCAAAATTTCGAAATCGAATTTTTAGAGGTAATTCGATTTTAATTTTCTAGTGTTCGTGTTATTTGTGATTTGCCTGAAGCATTGGAAGTTCGCCAGAGCCTCATGCGCCACCGTGCACGTGTACGGCATGGTTTAGTGTCAGCGACATTGACGTTGGATGCCTCGAGTAGTTGCTCGGTTTGCTGGATGATTCCTTCGAGTTTGTGATCGAGCGTTTGAGTATGTGTGACAGTCACCTGATGTTTAAAATTTATATCCAAGTTAAACTTTAACTTCAGGAAATAAAAAGAAAGGGGAGAAGAAGAAGGAGTGGGAAGGACTCGGGTGATTTAGGTGTTTAACTCGAAAAGCTTCATGAGATTTTGAAGGGAGGTCTCGGGTTCTTTGCTAACTGAAGTGTAAGGTTAATGAAGGTTGATTAGTGAATAAATGTTTCAACAAATTATCACAATAAACCGATAAATGTTTAAAATTTAAGTTAAAACTTAATTCAAGTTTTAATTATCCTAGTTAATGTTTAACAGCGGTTTAACTCGTAATTAATTATTTTAATTAACTAATTACTTTAGTTAAGGCTTAACCATGTTGTTAAAACCTTGTTAATATTTTATTTAAGTAATAAATAAAGTCAATTAACAAATAATGTTATAGTTAGTAATATAATTGATTTCAAATTTTAATAAGACTTTAAATGTTAATTAAGTGAATAATCAATTTTAATTGATTATTTTCAGAAGTAATTTAGAATAATTACTTTTTAATTGTAATTAGTAATGGATTATAAGAAATAAATGAATTTGTAATTAACTATTTAAGTTAATTAATGAACGATTAATATTTAATTAATCAAGTGATTTAACTAAGAATTAAGAAATGATTAATGAAGTAATTAGCAGTAAATAAATAGGTAATTAAGTTTTATTTAGGTGGTTAATTAATGATTAAGAAATAATTACTTAAGAAATTAAAGCTAAATAACTTGATTAAGAAGTAATTAATTAAATAGCGTGAATAAATTAATTAAGTAATTAAGACATAAATATTAATTAAGAAATGATTTACTAATTAAATAATTTGAAATGAAATAAGTAATTAATTGATAATTAATGATTAATTAAACTAGGTTAAGTAATTAATTCTCAAGTAATTGGTTTAATTGAATTGATTAAATTAAGAATTAAGGATGACTGCTTGTGGATGTTGTATGTGTGGAATATCTGATTGTGATATTTATTGATGATATTCTGTGATATTCTATGTTATACTATGATGATTGTGTATGATTTATCTGTGATAAATGTTCTGTGAATTCAGATGTTGAATTAAACTGGTTTGATTAATTAGATAACTTGGCCTTTAAAATGGCGTTTGGATTTCGATGAGACCGGGATCGGGTATGATTTATGATTATCCGAAAACCACATCGATCCAAATTAAACGATAAGTCGTGAGTTCTCAAGTGAAGATCGAGATGGTGTTTTCAGAATGCAAGGATTATTGTCGTTAACTATGAGGGTGATTCCAAAATGAGTGTGACGAGATAATACCTTTGGTTTCGTTCGAACCTGGAACGAACTTGTATGGATTGAATGCTTTCAGCGCATCGTCAACTGGACGATGAGCATTCTAAGAGATATGTTCTATAAAGGTAAACGCAGCCTCAAGCCTCATCAACCGGGAATGGCTAAAATAGGGGAGGTGCAGCAAGGTTAGGTGGGTCATGCCCAAGCAGGACAAGATATACCCCTGTCTAGATGTCCCTTTTTATTTCGGCTGTGTGGGCAGTTGGATATGCGCACCAACCACGGGGTTATCTTGTTCGGGACTGTTCAGTAAGGAATGGTTCCGGCCTTGTGTTGCAGGGGAGTTAGGGTGGCTCCTCGGTACGTTGATCAAGGCCACGTACTGTGACGGGCGGTACCCCAGTAGCCCTGCCATTGTATGGAATCCAATCTCCAATAAGCGCCGTACGTTTTGATTGTGCCCAACTATGTTGGAATGTGAGATGTAAGCATTTCAGCTATTTCTGTATTTTACTTGAAAACCCTAGACACTATTGTAATATCATTGGATTTCCTATAAAATGTTTTGGTTAGCGTAAGGTAAAAACTTACCCGTATTTATTTGTGGGGAGTCTTACGTGATACCTTGATTTTCAAATGTTTTTCCAAAGTTAAACAATTTAAACCTTTTACTCATACCAGACCCATGTTTGACCCGAAGTTTATATTTGTTTTTCATAAACTCTTGGGTACTCAAATTTTTACGAGCGGCCAAGTGACAGGTTTTGCATCTGATTTCTGGAGGAGCTTGGAGCAGGAGTTTCCAGACGTGTGTATATATATATATATATATATCTAGTGCCGCTGTGTCAGTAGTTGATGTATGTTGTATCTCTGATATATATAGTGTCAGAATGTATGTATGACTGTCATGTGTATTGATATTGTATAACTCTGATATATGTAAAAACCATGTAATAATTATGTGATATATTATATTTTGTTCCGTTCCGCTGTGAGATTCTGATGTTGTTGTTCTTTCTTTTCTATTCTTTTCTATTTCTATCCCTATCTTTCTTAATGATGATACGTCTTTCTGGGGGTTAGAAGGACGGGTCATCACATTTGGTATCAAAGCGCTAGGTAGAGCGAATACCTAGGCTCTTGAGTGATTTCTTTCTTGAGAGAGCGTATTTGTAATTTTAATATATATATATATATATATACACCTATTTGTTGGGTTACCTGTTCAGGTTTTCCAATATAAGTTATAAAGGTAGATAAGGTAGTGGTGTGAGTAACACGACTACCAATGGTTGGAAATTTGAATGTTTGAGGTTGGAAGTGTATCTGACGAGACTGTAGACCTATTACCGTCTCGAGTGAGCTTTGGGTGGTGTAAGGATTTCATCGATCTCTGAAGAAAACCTGTTAAGGTTCTGAGTTCATCTTTGAAGTGTAAGTTTGGATGAGCTAGAATTTGGATCTGTCGGTTGGATGGAAGCAAGTCATGATATCTCGATATCTCAGGGTGTAGTAGCTGTGTGAAGAGACACGGTGATTATGGATGTCTCCGAAGATGTTTCTTTGGAACAAGTTAAGGAAGTATGTCTGATTCGGGGTTGTGGCTAAGTTTAGTAGGGTGTTTCGGCCTGGTTCGAGGTTCGAGTTTCTCGGAGAGTTTTGGATAGGAAGTCTTTGGGCATCTGGTCCAGCAGTGCTGCTCGAAGAGTTCTGTGTGCCGTCGAAGAGATTTTCTTGTTAGCAATTTTTCTTGAGGTAATTTCAGAAGTAGCAGAGCAGATCCATTTCTTTGATGGATTGGCTCGATAAGTGTAGGCTGTTCTGAATTGTGATTAGAGAGCAGTTTCATTGGAAACTGATTTGGGTAGAATTGCCAGAGTGTCGTGTGACAATTCTGGAATTCACTTGAGTAGTCTTTTATATGGAATTGAGACTTCTCAAGAGAAGATTGAAGTTATCGATGTGGACCAAGATTTCTCGGATGTATTTGAGGAAGTTAAGTGTTTGCCTCCCCATCGAGAGATAGAATTTCGTAGTGATTTGATTCCAGGAGCAGTGCCGGTGATTAGTCCTAGTTTTTTTTCTTGTTGGGAATTCTGCGACTGTGTTTGTCGCTAAGTCGGATGGATCGCTAAGATTCTGTGTGGATTATCGAGAACTAAATAAGTTTGTTTTGGTATTCATTGACGATAACCTGATCTTCTCTAAGTTGGAAGGAGAGCACAAGTAGTATTTGAGAATAGTATTGGAGACACTGAGGAGGCATGTTTTGAAGGCGAAGTTCTCTGAGTGCCATTTTTGGAAATCGGAAGTTATATTTTTGGGCCACATTATTTCTAGTAAGGGTATCTCTGTAGATCCAGCGAAGGTGGAACCTATTCTGGAATGGAAGCAACCGAAGTCACCAACGGAAGTTCGAAGTTATCTGGATTAGCTGGATACTACAGGAAGTTTATCAAGGATTATTCCAATATTTCTTCACATCTGACCAAGTTGGCAAGGAAAGGAGCTAAATTCAAATGGACATCCCAATGTGAAGGAGTTTTTCAAGAATTGAAGACGAGGCTAACCAGTGCTTGCTATTCCGGATGGGAAAAAGCAAATTCGAAGTTTATACCGAGGTTTGTATAGTTGGTTTGGGACGAAGTGTTGATGCAGAATGGTAGAGTAATTGCATATGCGAGTCGGCAATTAAAGCCTCATGGAAGAAACTACGCTACGCACGAACTTGAATTGTTACTCATTATTTATGCTTTGAAGATTTGGTAACACTATCTGTTGGGAGAGAAGTTGGGTTATTCACGGATCACAAACCATTGAAATATCTTTTCTCTCAAAAGGATATTAATCTGAGGCAGCCATGGTGGGTCGAATTTCTGGGATCATGTGATTTGGATATTCTGTATACCTCGGGAAAAGCGAATGTTGTAGCTGATGCTCAGTGTTGTCTCTTTTGGGAGTTGTTCCATCTCTCCAGGACAGAATCGTTGGTAAGCAAATGGAGAACAGATCTTTTGAGGAACTGATTCTTGGAACTAAGAATGGTCGGTATTTTGGATTTCAAGGTGGACGATCAAGGTGTTTTGAGGATTAATGGTTGTTTGTGTGTGCCTAATATAGTTGGATTGAGGCAATAAGTTTTAGCTGAATGTCATCGCTCTAGACTGAATATTCACCCCGGAATCTTTAAGATGTATAAAGATATGAGAAGAATTTTCTGGTAGCCGAGTATAAAGAGGGATGTAGCTGCTTTCGGAATAATTGTGCTATCAGCAAGTGAAAGGAGATCAGCAGAAGTCAGCCGATTTGTTGTAGTTTCTGGAAATCCCAGAATGGAAATGGGAAATGATTTTGATGGATTTTATCGACTTTGCCAAGATCCAAGAAAGGAAACGATGAAATATGGATTATTGTGGATAGGTTAACTAAGAGTGCTCATTGTGTACCAGTTAAGGCAACTCGTACTGCAGTTTCTTTGGCAGAGATTTTCTTGAGAGAGATAGTCAGATTGCATGGTGTTCCTGATAGCATAGTAAGTGATCGTGATCCTATTTTTCACCAGCAAATTCTAGAAGGCTCTACAATCAGCTTTGGGAACAAGTTTGAGATTAAGTACAGCCTATTATCCTCAAACAGACGGAGAGACTGAATCGTATTTTAGAGGATATGCGGCGAGCTTGAGTTTTGGATTTTGGTGGATCTTGGGAAGACCATCTTCAATTGGTAGAATTCTCCTATAATAACAGTTACCAAGCGAGTATTAAGATGGCTCCTTATGAAGCTCTATATGGAAGACCGTGCAAATCCCCATTCCTGTTGAATAGAGTCGAAAGATTGTCTTGTGCATGGTTCAGATCTGATTCGTGAAGTTTCTGCTCAAGTTGAGCTTATCAAAGGGAGAATGAGGGCTGTTCGGGAAAGTTAGTAAAAGTACGCAAACAAGAGACGAAGACAATTGGAATTTGAGATTGGTGATTCAGTTGTTGGTTAAGGTTTCCCTGATTAAAAAGAGCTATTAGATTTGAAAAGACGAGAAAACTTGCCCCAAGATGTATTGGTCCATTTCGGATTTTGGAAAGAGTTGGTGCTGTAGCTTTCAGAGTTGGATTGCCAGAACGGATGTCTGGAATTCATAATGTATTTCATGTATCCAAGGAAGTTTGTTCAGGATCCATCATTAGTTGTAGAACCAGTAGTACAGGAAGATTTGGAAGTTGAGCCGAATTTGACTGTGGTCAGGAATCCAGTTTGGATTTTTGATCAAGACGAGAGGCAACTCAGGAATTAGTAGTGAAGCTTGTCGAAGTGCAGTGGAGCAAGGATCCCAGAAATTGCACCTAGGAAACTCTGCATAGTTTAAGCTTATCTGGAGTTGTGTTCAGATAGCCAGTGATGTTTGTTAGGATAGACTGTTGGTTGTTTGTTAATATACGAATGATATCTATGTTTGAATGGTTGGTATAAAAGCTTTTAAATTACCTTTGTTTTAAAATTTCGAGGACGAAATTCTTTTAAGGAGGGAGGAATGTAACGACCCTGGATTTTGACCCTATTTATTTTAATAAATATTCAAATTAATTTAAATAAAATGTAAACTTATCAATTTAAAATGGATATGATTTTGAAATAATTGCCATTGTTTATATAAATGGTATTTTAAAGGGAAATTGATTTGAACATTTAAATAAATTATCTCAATAATATTCATAATAAAATTGTCTTATATGATTGAATTAAAATACTTTACTTTGTTTATATTTGGTAAGTATACATATGAATGATAATGTTTGAAATAGACTCAAAGCCAATCAATATAAAATATAAATGTGAAATATAAGTCAAACTTATGCATATAATTTAAAATAAAATACAAATGGAAATTAATATACTAATAAGTATGAATGTAAGTAAATCATATTGTACATAATTTAAAGATGATAGTTAAAATATAAAATACAAATAGAAGTAAATATAAGTATAAAATATAAGTCACCATATTGGATATAACTTAAATATTGATAGTCAAAGTTAAAATACAAATAGAAATAAAAATAAGGATTAAGTATTAATGTATACTTGCAACATCAGATTAAATTTGCAAGACCAAAGGTATAAAGTATAAATCTGACTAAACATGTACATGAATTATTTAAGCTAAAACAAATATTTACTTACAAAAATATCTTCATATATATGATCAAGTGTTGCCTGCAAGTTCAAACTAGAAGTTATCAAAGCAAATATTTATAAACAAATATCTTTATACAAGATATCTTCCTATATAAGCGAAGTCTAACTGCAAAAAAATAAAACAAACAGTTTTTATACCAAACAAAGATCTTTATACAATGTCTTCACACACAAGAACATCTACCTGCAAATATATATTTTTATGCAAATATCCATATATACACAGCAAACATAATTATTTTAGTGTAAACATTTGAAGTAACAGGCATTAATTACCATCTTCTCAGCTAACATTTTGTCTGGTCAAAATATTTAGCAAATCCTTTGCTTTGTAGTAATAAAATCTGTTCATATAAAACAAAATGAAGAAAGTGCTTGGCTAGTTAATACCTTCCTTAAGCTTCCAGTTCTTTTCTTATATATATATATATATATATGAATACATCTGGCCATTCTAGTTCGTTCAGCTACCATAGAAAACTTGAGAAAAATTAAAGCAAGAGAAAAAAACAAATTCAACTTGAATTCAAATTAAAAACAGTCAGATTCAAGGCAGTTCAATCTCAGGGCTTTCAAATGAAAATAGAAATGGTTCTGTTCAAAGTGAATGAAAGGTGAGTAAACATTAAAATTTCAAGCTTGAGTTTAATTTAAAGCAGTATGATAATTCATGAAATACAGGGAGTTGTATGTGTTTTATACTGATATGAATCTGGGTTTACATATATTCTGTTCATCTCTACTATGTGTTACTTTGTTGATACAGTTACATATTTTTGTTCAAAACACAAATTATTCTCATCAAAACAGTGTTAATCTGTAAGTATTCAACTTAAACAATAAGATTAAACTAGATTAAGATTTTTAACTAGCTAATTAAACTAAGTGTAACAAACATATATCATTGTATCTTGTTTAACAGGTAATCTAATTTTTCTTTGATAAATTTGAATGCCATAAATTGTTAATTCAAGTTTATATCTTGAATTAATACTAAAAGTTATGATTTTTAAAATTTGAAAGAAGATTTTTGGCTCAGTATTTCAAGAGCAGTTCGCTCTTGAATAAAAAATTAATTTTTATCAAATTCTCGAAATTGAATCAATAATAAAGGTTGAAACTCGAATTGAAGCAAGTATAAATGATTGTGATCTCAAGAAAAATGTACAATGATTTTTCTATTGCATGAAATTTGGATACGAGATCATCATAGGGTTTTATTTCAAGTTTGCGTTCATGTCAGTAATATGTTGGGTTTGACTCCTGTACGCGATCGAGTGGTTCGATGCTCTGGTGGAGGGTTGCTGGGAGTGTTGACGAGGTGTGGACGAATTTTCGTCACCTTCGGTGGTCAATACGATGGTGGCAAGGCGATTAGAGTCAGTGAGGTTGTTCGCTATTTTTCGTTCGAACTGCAAAATTTCGAAATCGAATTTTTAGAGGTAATTCGATTTTAATTTTCTAGTGTTCGTGTTATTTGTGATTTGCCTGAAGCATTGGAAGTTCGCCAGAGCCTCATGCGCCGCCGTGCACGTGTACGGCATGGTTTAGTGTCAGCGACATTGACGTTGGATGCCTCGAGTAGTTGCTCGGTTTGCTGGATGATTCCTTCGAGTTTGTGATCGAGCGTTTGAGTATGTGTGACAGTCACCTGATGTTTAAAATTTATATCCAAGTTAAACTTTAACTTCAGGAAATAAAAAAAAAGGGGAGAAGAAGAAGGAGTGGGAAGGACTCGGGTGATTTAGGTGTTTAACTCGAAAAGCTTCATGAGATTTTGAAGGGAGGTCTCGGGTTCTTTGCTAACTGAAGTGTAAGGTTAATGAAGGTTGATTAGTGAATAAATGTTTCAACAAATTATCACAGTAAACCGATAAATGTTTAAAATTTAAGTTAAAACTTAATTCAAGTTTTAATTATCCTAGTTAAGGTTTAACAACGGTTTAACTCGTAATTAATTATTTTAATTAACTAATTACTTTAGTTAAGGCTTAACCATGTTGTTAAAACCTTGTTAATATTTTAGCTAAGTAATAAATAAAGTCAATTAACAAATAATGTTATAGTTAGTAATATAATTGATTTCAAATTTTAATAAGACTTTAAATGTTAATTAAGTGAATAATCAATTTTAATTGATTATTTTCAGAAGTAATTTAGAATAATTACTTTTTAATTGTAATTAGTAATGGATTATAAGAAATAAATGAATTTGTAATTAACTATTTAAGTTAATTAATGAACGATTAATATTTAATTAATCAAGTGATTTAACTAAGAATTAAGAAATGATTAATGAAGTAATTAGTAGTAAATAAATAGGTAATTAAGTTTTATTTAGGTGGTTAATTAATGATTAAGAAATAATTACTTAAGAAATTAAAGCTAAATAACTTGATTAAGAAGTAATTAATTAAATAGCGTGAATAAATTAATTAAGTAATTAAGACATAAATATTAATTAAGAAATGATTTACTAATTAAATAATTTGAAATGAAATAAGTAATTAATTGATAATTAATGATTAATTAAACTAGGTTAAGTAATTAATTCTCAAGTAATTGGCTTAATTGAATTGATTAAATTAAGAATTAAGGATGACTGCTTGTGGATGTTGTATGTGTAGAATATCTGATTGTGATATTTATTGATGATATTCTGTGATATTCTATGTTATACTATGATGATTGTGTATGATTTATCTGTGATAAATGTTCTGTGAATTCAGATGTTGAATTAAACTGGTTAGATTAATTAGATAACTTGGCCTTTAAAATGGCGTTTGGATTTCGATGAGACCGGGATCGGGTATGATTTATGATTATCCGAAAACCACATCGATCCAAATTAAACGATAGGTCGTGAGTTCTCAAGTGAAGATCGAGATGGTGTTTTCAGAAAACAAGGATTATCGTCGTTGACTCTGAGGGTGATTCCAAAATGAGTGTGACGAGATAATACCTTCGGTTTCGTTCGAACCTGGAACGAACTTGTATGGATTGAATGCTTTCAACGCATCGTCGGGCGGACGATGAGCATTCTAAGAGATATGTTCTATAAAGGTAAACGCAGCCTCATCCCTCATCAACGGGGAATGGCTAAAACAGGGGAGGTGCAGTAAGGTTAGGTGGGTCATGCCCAAGCAGGACGAGATATACCCCTGTCTAGATGTCCCCTTTTATTTCGGCTGTGTGGGCAGTTGGATATGCGCACCAACTGCGGGGTTATCTTGTTCGGGACTGTTCAGTAAGGAATGGTTCCGGGCTTGTGTTGCAGGGGAGTTAGGGTGGCTCCTCGGTACGTTGATCAAGGCCACGTACTGTGACGGGCGGTACCCCAGTAGCCCTGTCATTGTATGGAATCCAATCTCCAATAAGCGCCGTACGTTTTGATTGTGCCCAACTATGTTGGAATGTGAGATGTAAGCATTTCAGCTATTTCTGTATTTTTCTTGAAAACCCTAGACACTATTATAATATCACTGGATTTCCTATAAAATATTTTGGTTAGCGTAAGGTAAAAACTTACCCGTATTTATTTGTGGGAAGTCTTACGTGATACCTTGATTTTCAAATGTTTTTCCAAAGTTAATTTAAACCGTTTACTCATACCAGACCCATGTCTGACCCGAAGTTTATATTTGTTTTCGATAAACTCTTTGGTACTCAAATTTTTACTAGCGGCCAAGTCACAGGTTTTGCATCTAATTTCTGGAGGAGCTTGGAGCAGGAGTTTCCAGACGTGTATATATATATATATATAAATATCTGTCTAGTGCCGCTGTGTCAGTAGTTGATGTATGCTGTATCTCTGATATATAGTGTCAGAATGTATGTATGACTGTCATGTGTATTGATATTGTATAACTTTGATATATGTAAAAACCATGTAATAATTATGTGATATATTATATTTGTTCCGTTCCGCTGTGAGGTTCTGATGTTGTTGTTCTTTCTTTTCTATTCTTTTCTATTTCTATCCTCTTATCTTTCTTAATGATGATACGTCTTTCTGGGGGTTAGAAGGGCGGGTCATCACACTTAGTAATTTATTGTAGAGTATTCTCTATATTTTGTTGTATATGGTTGTCATATTGCTTTTGTTTGTATGTAGCTTTTTTCACACTAGAGTTGCATCATGATTATTAGTTGCATCATATTGCCTTATTGCATATGTACTTATGATAGAAATAACTAGTATATTGCTTTTTTGTCAGCCTAAGTCTATATTGAATTACGTAAGTATAAGATAGGTACAACGAAGTGAGAGATTAATATTTGATTTCTTACACATCGGCATTTGCATTGAGATAGTAAGTTACTTGCTAAAAATCAAACGCAAAAGTGGTATGTTGTAGATATAGAGATTGGTGATTGATTGATGATTTTATGCCCCATATATGGGAGGCCGCTTTTAGGCTTTTTTTTTGGTTTGGGCCAGTTGTGGTGAGTTGTATTTTTCGAATCTAGCCGGGTAAAGGAGGTGCCGCTGAATTTTTTTGTAGAAGGAACTTTAAAAGCTTAAGTGTGAGAAGTCATTTTCTTCCTTTGGGAATTTCGAGGACAAAATTCTTTTAGGGGGTAAATGTAACATCCAAAAAAAATTATAAATAACTTATATTCAAATATGAGCATTTAAATATCTGAATTGTGAATTAAATATTAATTAGATGAATTTAATAGCCTTATTTAACTCCATTTAATTAAATAATAATAATGGCGAACTCAGTTTGTAAATTTATTTACAGTAATAAATAGTTCGAATAAATAACAAGAAAATCAATTGATAATAAAAGGACTTGATTTTAAAGACCTATTTTTAGGGAAACGTTGGTATTTTTGAAATATTCATAGAATAAGATAACCAGTTATTTTATTATTATTTTGAGATCGTGTTGCATTTTTCGTGTACTATCGTATTTTTATTTCTGTTGTTCGCTGTTTGTACGCAAACGAATTTCTGTGTAGCGAAGTGCCAAAAATTGTAAAATAAACCAAACCTAAAACAAGATTTTCCTTCATTATTTCTTTTTTCCCTTTTATTTTCAATTTTCTCTCCCTCTCTCTTTCTATATTTTTATTTAAAGTAAAACACAAAACAATACATCCAGTTCAAAAATATAAATCAAGAGCTATAAGCCACGTAAAATCATGAAATTTGATCCATTGAGTTCGCAAGGGAGATAGCTTCAAATCCATACTTATGTTGTTGCGAGCGGTGAGGTTTGAGGTGGTTGACCTCCTGTAGCCGCGTCTAGGGTTACATCCTGTCGGCGATTCAGGCCGCGATGAGCTATGACGTTAGTGTCGATGTTTCTTAGGCGAAGACGAGCTAGTGGTGACAATTTGGTGGAGTCCGATTACAAGTAGGGTGGATGACTTTTTCCTGTAGCACCAACATGCTCCAGGTCACATTTTTATTTACTGGGCCTAGATTGCTATTGTGGTGATGGCTCTGGAGAGGAGTTGGTGCGTGATGCGTTGGCGAAGGTGGCTCATTGTTTCGTGGAGAATCGAGAAAGTAAAGGAGGAGAAAATGAGGTTGATGTTCGGTTTGTGTGTATATGTCTTATGCGTGTACGGACATATCTAATTTGAGGAAGAAGGGGGTAGAGGTGACTAGTTAATTTGTTAATTAATTAAGTAATTAATTAATTTAATTTATACCAAATCTTATAAAATCAATATCTCATTCATACCGGTTAGGATTTAGGCGCTGTCTTTGGCATTGAACTCATTTCGATGTTATCTACACATTGAAGTTGGATTCATTGAATTTGGAACTAGTGAAATTTTGAGCTAAAATCGAACATCTTTCGATTTTCAATCAAGCTGGAATGCGAAAGCGTCAACTGGAATTTTGATGGTTAACTCATCTCTGAATAAACTCTATGATATCTATGTTGCTATAGATTATTATTGAATGCTTGGTTGATAGTTTATATATCGTTGTTTAATTGTTTGTTTGGATTTGATTCCCTCTTGGAAGTGAATGGTATAAACAACCATTATGTTGCAGGGAACAAAAGCAAGAGGAAGTCAAAGTGTATAAATAACAAATAGTTTGCTAAGGAACACTTCGAATTACACATACATATGTGTGATTTACATGGGACTTTTGTAAAGAGACTCTAAGGGGTTTCTCGCCAATATAGATTTACTTATATTCTTATGTTGCTCATATTGATGTTTGGTTGAAATATTTATGCATACGGTTTGATTTGTGTAAGTGTTCGTTATAGCAATTATCGCTACACCGACACTTATAAAATACCATCTCCTTAAACCTATGTATATGTGTTGAACTTGTGCTTGTATTTATACAAAATAATGTTTGGTCGCGTTTTTGCACTTTGAAAGTGGTTTAAACAATATTTTCAAATATTTTTGAGAATTTTGAAATAAAAAATAAGTGTTGTATAAAATTCATAAAAGAAGTTATAAATTTGATTAATTATCTTTTGGGATAACTATTGTTGTTTTAAATTTATAAAAAGATTATAAATTTGATATATTTTCTTTTAAGGTAATTAATATTATTTTAAATGTATGAAAAGATTACAAATTTGATTTATTTTCCTTCGAGATAACTCATGTTGTTTTAAATTTAAATATTATAAATTTGATTTATTTTCCTTTAGGATAATTAATATTTTTTTAAATTTACAAAAATATTATAAATTTGGTTTATTTTCCTTCGAGATAATTAATGTTGTTTTAAATTTATAAAAAGATTATAAATTTGATTTATTTTCCTTCTGGATAATTATTATTGTCTTGGATTTATAAAAAGATTGCAAGTTTGATCTATGTTCTTTCGGGATAATTAATGTTGTTTTAAAATTTATAAAAAAGATTATAAATTAGATTAATTTTCTTTTTGGATAATTAATGAGGTTTTTAATTTATATAAGAGTTATATCAATTATCTTTCGGGATGATTAACATTGTTTTAAATTTATGTAAATTGATCTTTTGGGATAATAAATGTTGTTTTAAATTTATATGATAGTTTATAAATAAGAAAATCTTTAAAAAGGAATGTATAAATTAAAGTTAAGTGTAAATTATTTTGGGCTTATAATGAACGATGCTTTAGTGACATTTGTTTTTGACCTTTCTTTTTAATATACTTAGATATATAATTTTCTCTTTAAAAAGAATATTTTAAAGAGCGTTTCTAAATTGTTTTACAAATATTTGTGATATGACAATCAAGCACAAGTGTGAGTCAAATGTTTTAAAAAGTTTGATTTATTTATTAAAAATATTTAGTCTTATACTTAGCACTATACATGGAAGGAACTCTTGCTATTCTTAAAGTTAAGAATGTTGTCGTGATAAAGTAGGAAGCAACACTGCCCTTGTCGTTCGGCTTCTTTGTTTTCCCCAGTGTAGTTGTAACACCCTATGTTTTTAACGCTAATTAATTAATAAATAGTAAACATCGAGAAATTTTTTTTTTTACAAATGTCATAATTTGGCTACGAAACTTACACCATTGTGTTTGTAGCAATTTTTTGATCAATTTTCATATCTAATATTTTTCGATCAGTGTTCAAACGAAAAAGTTATTAGCGTTTAAAGTTTAAACATCGAAAATGATTATATATGTAAATATGGTAATGGAATTAATCAATTTTATTAGATGTTAATAAGTGTTAACATTAAATTAAAAATCTTAGAGGATTTATAAAAAGAGTAAGGAATGATTGAGATTAACCAATAGAGGAAAGAATATGCAAAATCTTTCCAACAAAGGAAACAAACAAACTGAATCAACTAACGTTTAAAAATGCTCGAAAATTACCATTGTAGGTTGACTATGACCTCCATAAGTCGACCATGTGCCTAAGTTGTCCCGAAGGGTTTGTGCACGATAGTGAATTGTTTTTCTAAGCGTTCTGGATTTAATCTAGTTTCATCTGACGGTTAGTGTTGATTTGAACAACTATAAACTAGGACCTAGTCTTCACTTCTAACTCATTATTTTCTAATGAACACGGAAGCTTTATTACTTTATCTTCTCTTTCAAAAATTTATAAATACACATAAATAGATCTAGATTGCACGGATATACTTTGGAGAAGAATAGAAAAGGATATAGGATAGAGATGGTTCGAATCAATTTGCTAAATCGAAGATAAAAGTTTAGATCCGATCATAAATAATAAAATTAAATCTAAATCTCTCTTCTCTAATCCAAATTCTAATAGGTTGGTATAAATGTTATTTGTGGATCCGAGTAGAGAGTCAAAATGGAAAATATAGAAAACAGAAATTTAATCTGGATTAGAACTGGAGATTTGAAATACTAAAGCAAGGCGAATGGAAATATTATATATTTTAATATAATACTCGATTATATCATTGCAGAATGATTTCAACATGCCTGATAAGTTAAATTAAATTGCAAGTTAATCGCTATTATATGAAACAATTTAATTTAATATTGCCTATGAATTTTATTGTTAAAATCGAACACTTCCCAATTATGAACAAGTTTGTAATTTTATATGTAATTGATTAAAGTTGCGTAATGATTAAACTTGTTTTTTTTATCAGATATTAATTTAATAAATCATAATTAATAGAATTTTATTTATGCAACGAATATGAATTTTATGATATTTTAATAAACAACGTATTGATTAGAATTTCTTATTTATTCGACGTTGATAAATAAAAATTAGAGAATGAAGTTATTTAATTTTGGAGTTTTAGAGATATTTTAGTTTATCGGAATTCATATGGTTGCAAGTAGATTTCCATACATTATCAAGTCTAAATTAGTAAAAGTGTGATATTTGAAATGACAACGGATAAATACTTGCTTACAAAAGAAAGAGGCGCACAAAATAGGGATGATTACCATATTTTTTATTGTCTACTTCAATAAATAAAAAGAGAATTCCTTATAATTACAAACACTGCACAAGCCGCCTCTTTTTGATAAGATATGGGAATTTATCGTGTTAAAAATTAATTGATAAAGTATAATTCCAATCTATTAAAATATAGTAAATCCCTAGAGTTGAATATTAAGATAAGAATGAAATAAACATGTCAATAAAATGAGAAGTAATGTAATAAGAAAATGCGAAGTTCTAGGCATGAATAAAAGAAATAGAGGATAAAATGAACGAAAATCAAAGTGAAACTAATGAATGTAGTAGCCACAATATTGATACGGTAAATGAATTTGTTAAAGTGAAAGATAAACGCATAATAAAATGAAAACCTAAGGTCAAACATAAAAGATGTAGAGCCAGCAAAGGAAATGTAAGAAGAATAAATATACATGAATATGAAATATGTGTATAAGTAATCTTGGATATGTGTTTATGACAGGTGTGGATAATTATAATATAATTGTAGAAAAAAAATGACATTAAGAGTCATTAGAATAGGTTGAAGTGCGAAAGCATATTCAACTGTATGACCCATAGAGAGTATACTTGCATATGGATGAAGGGTTACCCTCAAGTTATGGTAGTGCTTGGAACAAAACCTCCGTAATTGCAGGCACTTGGCGAACCTTTTATGAATGACGATACTATACAAGCACTAATAGTAATCTATTTCAAATTTTTTAGAGGAGGGTATGGCTTTGATTGCACTAGGCAATCTAAATGGATGGTGAGTGGAGTCAGATGCTATGCAACACGACACGCGGGTAACAACCACTAAGGGTAGGGTTGCATAGGTTGCGAAGGACAGTCATCTATCCCTTACGGTCAACTGAAAGGACAGGTTTACATCTAGACTGGGTGATTCACCTACCAGGATATTCAGTAAGGTTATGCAACGCCACGATTGTTTTCTAGTTGTTTGATAGGACAGAGCTAGATAACCCTAATGAGATTCCTTTAAAATATGGATGGGGTGGTTTGTGGAGCCGAGTCCACATAATAGGAAGCGGATAAAGTAGAAAATCCCCAAAAAGAACACAACCTAATGGAGTAGAGGTCGTCGGTGCGCACTATAGGATTTCCTCGAGTTATACGGTGATTGTGATACGGTGAGGGGATAAATCCCGACGAGGTGCAGAATGAGAGATGTTAGTGGGGACAGTATCTAGGTCCATCAGGGGACAATGAGATATATATATATATATATATACACAATTATGTACATAGATATAAATCTACGAAAGGTAGATGGTAAAGGTTCAAACGTAGAAATGGAGTTTAAATGACTAATAATATAATCTAACATAACATAAAATAGTGAACAATCGACATAAGATAGTGTTATGTATAAGATGTATAATTTATCAATCATCAAAACTTTGTTCTGAGCCCCTCCTCATTACAAACCATATGTTAGATAGAAGAACAAGTATCGCTGCTTGGCGTGTTCGGTACTGATAAGAACACTTGACTTTGAAGTGTCAAATCTTGGTCAGTAATTATGTGATCTATTATATTTTAGTTATCCCACTGCAAGTTATTTCGCTAGAGTTTTGATATGCAATCTTTGTTTCATTTGCAAGATACCAAACCAACGATGGTGGACTTGGGTTTTTGATTTAGCAAAAATTTAGACCCATAGAGTGCGGGCTGTCACATTTGGTATCAAAACATAGGTTAGTCGATCCTGAAAATTTTAGGAAACATCGAGTGAATGTATTTGTACTTTGTCTATAAATATAAATATAATATATTTTAAATCCTAAAAATTCCGACCATAATGTAGTTGCATATGGAATATCACTAAAGCTGGGTGGTACATGACTCCTAAGTTGGGCCTTAGTAGCCCAACGATTGTAGATCTCCATATGATTGCCAATTGATAATGTATAATAGGTCCAGATAAAGAAAAAAGAGAGTATATGTTATAGATAGTGGAAGATTGAGACGTTCCCGAAGAAGGGTGTGAAATGGTCACTCCTAATTGATAATTGGATTTTCAAGATTTAAGAAAAGGATATTCTTATGAACAGTTAGAGATCCACTTTGAGTCCAACATAATAATAAAAAGTTTTAAAGAAATGCGAAAAGGTATAAATTGTATATTAAAAAGGACTTTTAATGAAAATGGTTGAAAAAGTATGTAAAGATTTGATTTTAGGAAAAATAATTATATTGTAAAATATTTCATTGGAAGAATATAAATGTATATATACAATATGCTTAGTTAAATCTAGAAAATATATATGGAGTGTATGTGAGTTAAATCGAGAAAATATATATGGAGAGAGAGAGTGTGTGTATGTGTGTATAGATCTAGTTTGTTTCATTATAAAGAAAGATAAGTGTAAATAAAAACGTCTAATAGAAATAAAGATTTGTAAAAGTCTAAAACTTTAGTAAAGGATTTTTTTTAGAAAGCTATGTTCTTTTGAAATGAAATGGTAGAATAATGTAGCTCATGGATTTTCTATATGATGAAAATATTTAAAGTTGTAAAGTTAAAATTATTTATGGGTGGACAATATGAAGTGGGATAAATTTGTAATATGGGTAAACAATGCAGAAAGAAGATTTGGAACCCTAAAATAAAGCTGCAGGTGAATGCATTATAAATGGTTTGAGTAAGAAGACAGTAAATTAAGAGAAAAACAATTGGAACAAGTGCAGTTTAGTACAGTAGTGATTAGTAGAAAAGTTGTGATTCTTCTCATATATAATAAAAACTAGTTATGAAAGACAACTAGAAACGATAATTGATTTATTGTAATTAAATTGAGATTTTTTCATATTTTAATTCTTTGGAATGAAAATGGATAACAATATAAGTTTCTATTAATTAATCAAGTTACAAATATAGGTGTTTTGTTTGAAATAAAAAGGAATGTAACTACAAAGAAAGAGATGCACAAAATATGAGAAATTCCATATTTTGTACTATCTATTTCAACAAAGAAATAAAGTAAAATTTCTTATAATTTCACACAAAACAAGAATTCTCTTTTAAGTGATTCAAAGGGAATTATATTGTTAACAATTGGGGAAAGCAGTTCCAATGCATTAAAATATAAGATCCTTAAAAATAATGGTAGAAATCTAACTAGAGACAACATAGGAAATTAAAAGCAATACTAGAAAAATGAACATCTTCCGCCATTATGCACATTTATTTCTAGTATCTATTAGAAGGTCCCCTTTTATGATGTTAGAGATTCTGCCAAGATTGGGAGTATGAAGAGCATGAGATATAACAAAAGTGACAAAATGAGAGTTGTTCTTATCTACTTCAGTTTTTATAATTTAAAAAGTTATGAAAGGTGTTTTTGAAACATTTAAAATATAATTTAAATGGAATGGTTTGGTGGAAATAAACAAGTTTTTGAAAGAAAAACTGAATAAATGGTTTGAACTAATAATCCCATATTTTTATGAAATAAAAGTTAAAAAGGTCTTTAAAAGAAAAGGTTGACTCAATTTTAAAACTTAGAAATGTTAACGTTTTCTTTTAAGTTTAATAAATAAGTTAAATTCAAAAATCTTAAATTTTAAGTTTTAGAAAGGGTTAAGACACCAAGTATTTTTGAATTTAATATAAGTTTAAAAGTAGCACTTTTGAGGACAAAGGTTTTTGGGATTAAGTAGTTCAAAATTTTTGAAATTTTAATTTGTGAAAAAACTGATAAAGACTAAAGCAGAATTTTAAATATGGAGTGGATAGGAATTAGTGTTTAGGTAAGACGGAGTAAAGAATAAGGCTTCGAAGAAGATAACAATGACTGCTTTTGGCATAGTAACAAGGAATCCCCGTAGAGTGTGAAGGATACTAAAAGGGCCTAGGAATATTATGTTGATATGTGTGAAGCCATAAACTGGGTATTGAAGTACACTTCTACAAGTTTTGGAGATATGCTTGTATGAGGATTATGGATAAAGGAAATATCATGGATTAAGGATAGTCTCAAAAGATAGTAATGATGGTTAATGAGATGACAAACACACATGGAGGATATTGGTCGACTTAAGTTAGGGTAGCAAGAGAGGAATTGGAAAGGTTATTTTCCCAAGCTTAGTTGTCATTTATTATGAAGATTATATAGATTGTATTTCTTATCCACTGTAGTGAGAAAAGGCATAATTGTTCCACAATTAGGTATGGAATAGAAGAGATGAATAGACCTTATCATCAAAAGTAATAAATGGATGATAAGATATGAAGGTTGTTATAGAGGGATGGCTTGTTAGGAAGGTCCATTCTAGTAGCGGTAATAGTTAGTGGGGTTGTATTTCCTTACAATGTTAGTTTTTTTCCGTGGGTTGTAAGCATTATTTGTTGCTATAGAATTGCGTATGATGATGTTTCTTTTATGTGTTTTCTATGTGGACTGCTATGATTTGAGAATACAATAAAAACAAGGAAATTTCAGAAAGTCATTTAACTAATATGAGTGAAAAGAAAATAGTTGAAACTGGAAGTTAAATAATAAATTAAGAATTTTTTAACTAACTACTAAATAAAACTAAAATGTAAATGTAGGTTCCGAAAAGAATAAAAGAAATTTGAAGAATAAATTTCAATAGTTGGAGGACAGGAGTACGAAGAGGTAAGCCACGGGTCAATGTTCTTGTTCCTCGGAGACTAAATTTAAAATTTTAATGTGTGCTAGTTAGTATTAATAGAAAGAAAAGTTTTTGAGAACTTAAAATTTTACCACGCAATTAAATGAAGTCCGTTGTGAACGATGGATTGTTGGTTAAACTCTAATTGTAGAGTAATAAAATGTAATTATACATATATTTTGAAAGAGAATTTTTATATGGAAAACTTATTTATGAAAATTTTCGTTATAAGTATGACTTTGAAAAAATATAAACAAAAAGTTTTAAAAGCTAATGATTTTGAGTTTTGGAAATTTTGAAATGCCGCATGCTGATATTGGGGAATAGTCTGTAGATTTTACTGTGCAGTAGTGATCATAGTAAAATGGGTACAATAAGCGACAAGAAAGCTATTTCATTGATGTAGTATTTTCCCTGTATACATTGTCAATGAGTGAAAATTTAAATAGATGCTTTTTGAAACAGCAATGTTTTTAAGCTTTAAAATAAAAGTTACTTATGTAGTCTGTACTTGGGAAAGTAGGCAAAAGGATTGGGGACAAATGGGGTAGATCCCAAGGTACAGAGAAAAGAGGCTACATAAAAGAATGATGAAAATACGGGATTCTCTATCTAGACCCTCTCCAAGCATAAGAAAATAAGTTTAGAAAACTGATTTTTTCTAAAATTGGATGTTAGTAATGGTGCTATAGGAATTTGAATGGTAGGAGTTAGATGAAAAATTGGTTGAACTATGCTCATATTAGTAGAAGTATGGAAAAAATTGGTTGAAAAAGCAAGTTTTTGGTTTTCAAAAGTTGCATTTATGTAGAACTACCGGTATATTTAGGATGTTAACATCATATTTTCAAAATTGATTTAAAAGAAATCATTCATATAGGAGGCGCCACTTAGAAATTATTGTTCATGCATATGTACATGTACATGGGTTGTTACAAAATTGGTTGTACACTAATTGATTGTTAGTATAGAATGATGTGCAATAGGTTTACATTATTGGACACTTGCGGAATTTCAGGGGACAAAATTCTTTTATGGAGGAGAGAATTTAATGCCCTACACTTTTACCACTATTTAATTAAAAAATTAATTAATAAATAGAACAGTGAAAAATGGAATTTTACAAATGTTGGAGTTTGGCAACGAAACTTACACCATTGTGTTCATGGCGATATTCTGATCAATTGTTATATATAATGTTTTCCGATCGGAGTTCAAATGGAAAAGTTATTAGCTTTTGAAGTTCTAGTGTCGGAAATAATTATATATGTAAATATGGCAATGGAATTAATTAAGATTAGCTAGATGCTAATAAGTGTTAATATTAAACTAAAAATCTTAGAGGATTTATAGAAAGTGTAAGGATTGAATGAGATCAACTAATAAAAGAAACAATCATGCAAAATCTCGCAAACAAAGGAAACGAACAAACTAAATCAACTTACATTTAAAAACATTCGAAAATAACCTATGTAGGTCGACCATACCTCCCTAGGTCGACCATGGGTCTATGATGGTCTGAATTTGTGAGCTGTAGTGAATTGTTTTTTAAGCATTTCGGGTTTAATCTAGTTTCATCCAACGGTTAGCGCTGATTTGAACCTCTACAAATTAGGACCTTGGGCTTTACTTCTAACTCATTATTTTCTAACAACCGCGAAAGCTCTATCACTTTCTCTTCTCTACTAAAATTTCTAGAAATTAGATCTAGATTGCACGGATACACTTTGGAGAAGAATAGAAAAGGATAGAGGGCAGAGATAGGTTTAGATCGAGTTTGCAATTTTATATGTAATTGATTAAAGTTGCGTAAGATTAGAATTGTTAGTTTCTACATCGGATGTTAATTTAATAAAGTGTAATGATTAGAATTTTATTTATGCGAGGGACATGAATTTTATGGCATCTTAATAAACAGCGTGTTGATTAAAATTCTTATTTATTCGACGCCGATGAATAAAAATTAGAGAATGAAGTTATTTGATTTTGGGGTTTTAAAGATATTTTAGTTTATTGGAATTTATATGGTTGCAAGTAGATTTTCATACATTATCAAGTCTAAATTAACAAAAGTGTGATGTTTGAAATGACAAGGAACAAATACGTGCTTATAAAAGAAAGAGATGTGCAAAATAGAGATGATTATTATATTTTATACTGTCTATTTCAATAAATAAAAGAAAATTCTTTGTAATTACAAACACCGCACAAACCCCTCCTTTGGATAAGATATGGAAATTTACCACGTTAACAATTGATTGATAAAGTTTAATTTCAATCTATTAAAATTTAATAAATCCCAAGAGTTGAATATTAAGATAAGAATGAAATAAAAATGTCAATAAAACGAGAAGTAATATAATAAGAAAATGCGGAATTATAGGTAAGAATAAAAAGGGATAGAAGATAAAATGGAATGGAAATCAGAGTGAAACTAGTGAATGTAGTAGCAACGATATTGATAACTGAGGATGAGAAGCGGTAAACGAATTTGTTAAGGTGAAAGATAAATGCATAATAAAAATGAAGACCTAAGGTCAAACATAAAAGATGTAGAGGTGGAAAAAGGAAATGTAAGAGGAAAAAATATACATGAATATGAAATATGTATATAAGTAACATTGGATATGTGTTTGTGACGGGTGTGGATAATTATAATTTAATATATAAATTATAGAAAGGAAATGACATTGAGAGTCATTAGAGTAGGTTGAAGTGCTAAAGTATATTCAACGGTAGAACCCGTGGAGAATATATACTTGCTTACAGATGAGGGTATACCCTTAAGTTATGGTAGCGCTAGGAATGGAACCTCTGTAATTACAAGAACTTAGCGGATGTTTTTTTGACGGCGAGATTGTACAAGCACTAGTAATCTACTTCAAATTTGTTAAAGGAGGGTATTATCTTGATTGCACTAGGCAATCTAAATGGATGGTGAGTAGGATCGGATGCCATGCAACATGGCGCACATGTACCAACCACTAAGGGTAGGGTTGCATAGGTTGTGATGGATAGTCATCGATCCCTTGCGGTCAACAGGAAGGACAGGGTTACACTTAGACTGGGTGATACAGTCAATAAGAAGGTCAAGGTTGGATGCCATTCACTCATCGAGCCTAAAAAGGACATTGTAATGGAGTAGAGGTCGTCGGCGTGCACTATAGGATTACCTCGAGTTATACGGTGATCATGATATGGCGAGGCGAGAGATCCCGACGAGGTGCAGAATGAGAGATATTAGTGGGGATGGTATCTAGGTCCATCAAGGTACAATGAGATATATAGTTATGTACATAGTATAAATCTACGAAAGGTAGATGGGAACGGTTCGTACGCAGAAATGGAGTTTAAACGACTAATAATATAATTTAACATAACATGAAGTAGTAAACAATCGACATAAGCAAGAGTTATGTAGAAGATATATAATTTACCAGTCACCATAGCTTTGTTCTGACCCATCTTTATTACAACCCACATGTTAGACAGAAGAACGGCTATTGGTGCTTGGTGTGTTCAATACTGACAAGGACGCTTGACTTTGAAGTGTCAAATCTCTGTCAATAATATGTGATTTATTATATTTTAGTCATTCCGCTGCAAGTTATTTTGCTAGAGCTCTGATATGCATTATTTGTTTCATTTGCAGGATACCAAACCAACGATCCACACTTTGATGGACTTGTGTTTTCTATTTAGCGAAAATTCAGGCCCGCTGGGGATGTGGGTTGTCACAGTAGTGCTAGTTTGGGACTGACGAATTGTGATAAGCATAGGTGATTTAATTTTCATATACGATCATTTCTTTATCCTCGATTGTTGACTTATTGACTATTGTTCATGGTTGTATTCGTCGATTCAAGATGATTTTGTTGCTCGTTGGGGCATTTAAACTCTTACTATTCTTGAAGTTAAGAATGTTGTTAAGTGAAGATAGGAAAAAACACTTCCCTAACTTGTCCGGCTTCATTCTTTTCCCCGTTTTAGTACTAGTTTGTTTCCGATATTTGATTTATCGACTATCGATTCTAATATCCTTCTTTGTGCTTCGTCAATCTAAGATGATTTGTAACTCATTTTGATCTTTGGCATCCAACATCCTGGATAACTAAAACCAAAGAGCGAGTGGAGCCAAGCTATGTGGGTCGCACCCATAAGGGTTATTCACATTTATCTATATATTTGTTGGTAGCATGCATACGATGATGTGATATATTCAGATGCCTACAAAAGTGAAACGGGGTCCAGCTTGGAAGTTCCCGAGAGTGTTGCGTGTTTGGTGCCAGCTCTCTAGTATATTTTTATCTAGAGATATACTGTCAGTGTAGGAGGCACACCCTCCTAGTCATGTTGGATGAATTCATTACCCTTATTTCGATTCGACCTTGGAATCAATCTTTTCTTAATTGCATCGAGAAGTGCCTTGTGTTCTCCTCTAAGTTTAATTATTTTTATCAATTCTTTAAGTTTAGATTTTTATCTTAATTATGCCCATTCTGTCAAGTCTGATTTTTGTTCCGACTTGTTTCCATTCTTTCATCTATGGATGTTCTTGTGAGGTAAAACCCATTTCATGTTTAACGGCGTTGTCTCATATATTTTTATATGTTCACCATGTTTCTTGAGTTTCTCACGCAGGTTTTCGAGACTGATCCAGGTGTTATTTTATTATAATGCTCGGGTCAGACCGTGTTTTTTCAGGCTGCCGTTGGTGGGACTTGGAGCTCATCGAGTAGAGCTAGATGTTCACCTGCCGTAGCATTTATATTTTCTGTTGTATTATTATATATATCCATCAACAACCATAAGGTCAGGAAGTTATAACTGTCCAAGCCGTTGAGGTTTGTTTTTAGTGGAAATAAGGGAGGCATCCTTATCATACTTTCATATTGTAAGGCTGGAAACGAAGAAAAATTATTGCTGAAATGTCAGCAAATTTTATAAATAAGTGCTGATATTTCAGCAACTTTCCCTGTCAAAGTTTCATTGTAAATCCGGTCCCTATTTTCTAAAAACAAAGAAAAATTATTGCTGAAATGTTAGTAACTTTTATAAATAAGTGCTGAAATTTTAGCAACTTTCATAAACTGTGTTCACAATATACATAAATGTTGCTGAAATGTCAACAACTTTTATAAATAAGTGCTGATATTTCAGCAACTTTCATACACTATGTTCACAGTGTACAGAAAAGTTGCGGAAATGTCAGCAACTTTTATAAAATGTTGCATCATGCTCTACTATAATCGTGAATAAAAAACAGGGACCTAATTTACACTGAAATTTAGTGAAGGACTTTTCGTGAATTGTGAAACTTAATAAGGACCTGTGTCAAAGTACCCTTGTTTTTAACTCTGATATACTATTTATCTTAGAGTGACATCTTTTGTTGTCTTTGTTATATTATATGCGATCATTCCGCTGTGAGATTCTGTTTTCTTTGTTCGTTTTCCTTTTATTTTACCCTAACAATCTGTCTTTCTAGCACTTGGACACTCGGCATTCTAATACCATGGTTGTATCAAGTGCCGACTTTCGAGGGTTGAAAAGGCTGGTTGTTGCATCATTCTATAAATATCAAATAACTATCGGTATGTAACCCTTGGTGCTCCCAACAGCCATGGGTAATGCACTGCTCAACATTTGAAGAGTATTATGTACTCTAGTCTCAATGAATGTATCGATATCTTGTCTCAAAACATCTTGACTAGAAATATTAAAATAATGTGATATTTTTATGTGTTAAATTTCTTATAATTACAACACATTATAATTACTATCACATAACACATCATTTGAGGATTTTCTATTTAATATACTTAAATTAAATAATTAATTAACATATCACAATATGACAAGTATATAATAGAAAGGAAAACACCTTTTATTTTGAATGAGATTTTATTATACAGTTGATAATTTACAATAAAGTATAAGATTTCCCTTAGACCGTAATGCTAACTCTATCAACCTCCCACTTGCACTTAGGGCCAATTCTGGAATCTCAATCCCGTCCTTCGAGTGGGTTGCTTAGAACTAGTCGAGTTGGTCCCTTTATGAATGGATCTACTATGTTGTTTTAATTATCTACTTTATCAATTAATTCTCTTCGACGCTAATAAACTTTCTGTATTATGTGGGACTTTTAAGTGTAACGACCCAACTTCCAGACTCCAGGAAGTCGCATCGTTAATAAGAAAGAAAGGGATAGAGAAGAGAAAGAAAGAGAAGAAGAAGAAACAACACATCAGAATCTAAAACAGCAGAACGAATAAATTATATTAATAATATAATATATTACATAGTTTACAACTACTATCAGAGTTACACAACATATACATCATATACTAGACAGTTATAAACACCTGTCTAGTTATACAACTCAATACAATACAACACAGAAATACCAATACAGAGAACACATAGCGGAACTATATATCTAACGCAGAAGCCTCCTGCTCCATTGCTCCTCCAATATTCATCAAAGCTAACCTGAATCCCTTGGCTACTCGTAAAAATTTGAGTACCCAAGAGTTTATGGAAAACAAAAATAAACTCCGGGTCAGACATGGGTCTGGTGTGAGTAACAGGTTAAAGTTGCTTAACTTTGAAAAAACCTTTGAAAAGAAAAGGTAGCACGTAAGACTTCCCACACATAAACATGGAAAAGTTTTTACCTTACGCTAACCAAAACATTTGATAGGAAATCCAGTGATATTATAATAGTATCTAGGGTTTTCAAGTAAATATGAAATAGCCTAAATTGTTACATCTATTAAATTCCAGCTACTAGCCACTAAAGTGGGTAATACAATCAAAACCGTTGGCACTTATTGGATTTTGGATTCCATACAATGGCAGGGCTACTGGGGTACCGCCCGTCATAGTACGTGGCCTAGATCAACGTACCGAGGACCACTCCCGATCCCCTGCAATACAAGACCGGAACCATCCCTTACTGGACAGTCCCGAACAAGACAACCCCGTAGTTGGCATACGTTCCAACCGCCCATACAGCCGAAATAAAATGGACCTCTAGACAGGGGAAAATCTTGCTCTCCAGTGGGAGCTACCCACGAAGCCTTGCTGCACCTCCCCTGTTTTAGCCATTCCCGGTTGATGAGGCTTGAGGCTACGATTACCTTTATAGGACATATCACTTAGAATGCTCATCGTCCACCTGACGATGTTCTGAAAGCATTCAACCCATACAAGTTCATTTTGGGTTCGAACGAAACCGAAGGCATTATCTCGTTACACTCATTACGGAATCACCCACAGAGTTAACGACGATAACCCTTGCATTCTGAATCACAATCTCGAATCTACAAGTACTATTTCGTCAACTCATTACGGAATCACCCTCAGAGTTATACTGACGTATAGCGCTTACACCTCGAGTCTTCACTCGCTCCACTTGGATTCACGACCTAACGTTAATTTGGATCAATGTGGTTTTCGGATATCCAAATATGGAAACCCGATCTCGGTCTCATCGAAATCCAAAGCGTGTCTTTTAAGGCCAAGTTGTTTAAAGTTTAAAACAATTCAATTATCTATATACACAGATAGATAAATCATAGATTCACAATAGGTAATCAATATCGTCATCACACGGATAATCCATAATATCATTATCAAAGATAATCTATATCATCATCACAATGCAACCAATACATCCAAATCACTCAACATTATCTATCTCATACTTGAGATTCAATCCATTTAGGCAATCAACATTAACCATCCATATAAGCAATGATCTATCATTCCAAATATAATTAATTTAAAATGAATTAAATTAATTACATCATTCAAATTAATTTAAAGTGAATTAAATTAATTACTTCATCAATATAAATCTTGCTTATTACCATTAATTAATTACAAATTAATTAATTAATCATCTTTCAATTTATCACCTTAATTAATCACCTTTGACTAATTATTCCTTAATTACATTTAAGTAATTATTCTTTAATTAATTTTACAAATCAATTATACTAAACCAAATACAGTAATTAACCTTTAATTACTTCACAAATTAATTAACTATAACTAATTACATTAATCCTTAATTAATTATATTAATTAATTACCTTAATCACTTATTATTGATTAACTAATCTTAATTAATCAATCTTAATTACATCATTAATTATATTAATTAATGATCTCTAATTACATTTACATTAGTTACTTTATTTAAATTAATTACATTAAGAAATTAATCTTAATTTAACCCATAATTGTTAATCACCGTTGATTAACCCCATTTAGTAATTAACTACCTTTAATTACTTTACCAAATAAATCAACTACTCCATAATTAATTATCTCAAATTAATTCCTTGATTAATTCATAAAGTAATTATACTTACTTCAATTATCAAGTCATCTTTAATTAATTACGTATAGTAATTACCCATTAATTACTACCCTAAGTAATTTCTCTTTATTTAATTACATTAAGTAAATATACTTCACAAATCATCAAAGGATTATTTTAAATTAATTAAACTTAATTAATTAACTTAATCTAATCAAATTTAAACTCAATTAATTATAATAAGTTATTAATTTACTTAATTACTTCCATAAGTAATTATACTTAACAATTTACACAAATGATTATCCTTAAATTAATTAATCCAATTAATTATTAAAAATTAATTAACTAATTAATTATTAAATAATCCTTAGTTAATGACATTCATTAACTATTAACAATTCATTAATTATTTTCTAAAATAACTAACTTATTTTAATCATTATTAATTACGAATTAATTAATCATTAATAACTCACTAATTAACCCTTAATTAATTAAATAATTAAGTGTTAATTAAAACTTAATTAATCCATTATGACTTGATCAATTAATTACTAATCATTAATTAAAATCAAATCTTATTAAATTAATTATTCTTAATTACATGTTAATTATTCAAAGAATAATTAATCTTAAACCTTTAAGATTAAACCTTTAATTACTTTGAGTAATTATTTATTTCATTAATTCATAAAATAAATTAATTATCCATTTAATTACCTTATTAATTAAATGAATTATAAATCATTAACTTCTAATTTACTTTAACAAGTTTTTAAAATTAATTTAAAACCTTTAATTGATAAATAATACTTCCACTTATAAAAGAAATTTTACAAAGGTTTAAATCAAATTCCCTTTTTAAATTCAAAACATTTAAATTTTTCTTAATTATTCAAATTTGTTAAACACTTCAAGTTTATAAAACTTAAATTTATTTTAAACCAAAGATTCAAACTAGATTTGAATAAAATTTAAACTTGTTTAACACATTCTTTTATATTTCAATTTCAAATTTAAATTCAAATTTCTTTAAAACATTTCTAAACAATAAAACCTTTTTAAAGTCTATTTAAATAAATTTGAATTTAAAACTTAATCATTTCCAACTATGATTCATTTCAAAACTTGAATCCATAATACAAAATTAGATTTAAAACATATTTTAAATCTTTGCTTAATGATTTAACTTTTCAGTTTTAAAATTTGAAACATGACAAATTTTAAAACTGCAAACTAACCCGAACTCAAAGGATTCGCTCGAGTAAACGCTAAATAAACTCGAGTAGCTTTCATTCTGAAATCTTTCAAACTAACAGTTTACAGGTTTTATACGAACCTGGAACTGTCAACCCCACCCGAGACCACAACTCAACCCCTTCGAGTCTCCTACTTCACTGGTTCGAGCAAATCATGTTGCAACCCGACACCATACTCGAGAAATCCCTCTTCCCCAAAACACAGAATGCACACCATAAATTCGTGCACCTGCACCATCCCTTCACCCAACTCCGACCCCTCGTGGCCACTCACGCATGTCGCCGACCACCCCCAACTCGTCTTCGACCCTCCAATCCACTGCAGAATTCCCAAACCAAATTTGAGCATTTGAACCGAAAACTGGAACAAAGAGGTCAAACCTGAAAATCACTTCAACCACCAAATTCTGACCACCAGAAAAGCTTCGCCTCAGTCCACGACTTCCTCCCTACATCATCAATCTCCCATGCAAATCTGGAAACACTCGTTCACCTATAGGGGTTTCGGTGATCATTCCTTTTCAGGTGAACAAGACTAGGGTTAAAACCCTTAATCCCAAATCAACACTGCCTCATTGATTTAATCCACCTTTCTACATTTTTCCTTGATTCTTCAATAACCACTCTATCACCAGAGCAAATCATGGCCACCCCGTCTACCTAGAATAACAGTTCTACCCCATAACTTGATTTATGATTAAAACAGAATTTCTCAGTCATTCTTGAATTAAAATTCCTGATTTTAGTTTTAAAATTCAAATATGGGTTTATGTAATCGATTTATATTCTTGAATTAATGAAACAGGATGATCAAATTCTTGCTTATATTCAATCATTCTGTTATTACTGAGTTTATAGAAACATTACAGTTTTTATTATCTTTCATATTTACTAAAATAAAAAACTTTACTTATTACTCACATGCTTGTTAAAATCTTAAACTATAACAATGATTTTAACATGAAGTCATGATTTTTGAACATACAAAAATCTGGAATTTAGAACAGACAAAACAACACAACATGCATTCAAACATATAACAGAGGATGTCATCATATTAATCCATTCCAACATGATTATCTCAGTAGTAAATCAAGCAACTATATTACTTAAATCATTTTAGTTAAAATGTTACTCACCTAAATTTTAATGAGCAGAGCACCCAGGTTTTGACAAGCTTGAACCAGAATGTATTTTGAACTTCAATTTGCCTTACTATTTAAACTGCAGTTTGCTATTAAAAACTTGCTTTTGTATAATGCTTTCCTTGATTCCATTTTAATTTACTGCAAATGCCTTTGCTTCTAGAAAACAATGCAGGTTTGGTTGATGAAGCTCAAAACTTTGCAGGCCTTCATAAAAGGAAGTGCATGCAGTTTTATTGAGTTGCAGATTTGATTCAGGTGATACAGATTTGATTATTCAAGTTAATGATTTGAAGAATGAATTTCAGGTTAATGTATTTGGGAAGCCACAGGTTTACACATGATTTTCCTTTCAGGCTTGAGGATGTGCTAATGATTTTCAGACATGGATTCAAGAGGCTACAGGTTAATGTATTTGAAGGATTACATGTTTATGCTTTGATTTGCATAAATGGAAATTTCAGATTGAGGAAATATTGGTGTAGGTGGGTTCTTTGAGGGGATTTCAAATTTCTGTTTGAAGAAAGATGCAGATTTTGGAACTTGGTTCAAGTTTTTGATTATAGATCTTTCAGCTGAAATTTCTCTTAAGTTATGAAGAAGAATAGGGAAAAGAAAATGAAGTGAGAAAAGAAGTGTTTATATAAGTAAATGTAAAAAAAAGAAAAAGAAAATTAAATAATACACTTGCCCTAAATCTTTAACATTTGTCACTTTAGTTCATGCTATGCTTACACATGTCAATTAGGTATAAATAAATTAACATATGTAATTTAAGAATATTTTAGTTTTAATTTAAATTGTTTGTAAATACTTTTAAACCCTAAATTCTTATGTATATAAATGAATTTCTTCCCACTTTAAATTTATTAAAGAAATGAAACAAAACAAATATAAATACAAGCTTATACAAATATTTTTAAATACTTATCCTTTTAAATTTCAAAACATCAAAGTCAAATTCAAATTAAATTATAAACTTCAAAATGAAAATCAAGTTATATATGTGTGCATATATATAACTCTTATTAAATTTTAAAATAACAAATCCTATTTCTAATAAAATTTATTTATGTTTATAAAAACTAAGTATTCTCAATATCATTTGAAAATAACAAATTAAACAATATTTAAAATGATTTATAAAAGATATCATAAACTACTTCTATTACTTAATAAATTAAGATCATATGTAAATTTTATTTTAAATTCTTATATATAAATTCAAGCAATAATTTAAAAAGAAAAAATACAACTAAGTTTTTAATGTTAATCTAATTTAAATTCATATCCAAGTTAATTAAATATAAATTTAAACAAATAAGATTAATCTTTAATATTTACTAACCATATAATTGTTTATTTGAATTGCTTTGAAAAATTATATGTTAAATTTAAATCAAATTTCCAATTTACCAAATATAAATTAAAGTTAGAAAATTAATTCATTTACTAAATTTTAAATCAAAGTTTATCCATTTACAAGATATACAATTATATATATATATATATATATATATATATATATATATATATAAACAGAAAACAGTTTATTAGCTTTAAAAGATAAAATCTACTAATTTAAATATTTATTATAAGATGATTATTATATCAATTCAAAATTTTATTATCAAGAATTATTAAATCAAATAATTTTTTTAAACACAGATTATTAAATTTATATTGCCAAATTCCGGGATATCACATTCCTCCCCCTTAAAAGAATTTCGTCCCCGAAATTTAAAAGCAAAGGTAATTTAATAATCTATCCTAAGATTTTATTTTAAAACACAAGCATATATTATCAAACATATGCTAACAACCATAGCAACCAATTCAAACAAACAAACAAATCTAATTATCCAGACAAAAATTCTGGATAGAATTTCCACGAGTTTCCCCGGTATAAATATCGGAATACTCACCCTAAAAAATCCAAACAATCTATACTACTAGGCTATATAGCTCCTATCCAACTAGATCTTCAAAACTAAAAAGGTTATCAGACTTCAGACAAGTCTAACTCAACAATCACATCCTTCTGAACTGCTGATTCCACAACCAGAGATAGATCATACACGTACTCCCTCAGAGATACGTGAAACACAACGAATCCCAGTTATCCAAACTGGAAATTCAACCTTGAAAATCAAACACCCAACCTCACAAGAGTACAGGAAAGATCCAAAACACCTCGGAGCTGACTTACCCAGTCTTACTAAATCTTATGGCTCCTTAGATAAGGGAAGACTTCCCCAAAATCAAATTTCCGACCCCGGAATCCGAATTTCTTCGTCTCTTACCCACAGAACTCTTCTGATGATCCTGGGCTGCCTTCAACTCTACTGATCAGCTCAACCCTTGTTGATTCCTCTAGAAACAAACAGAACCAAAACTTCTCAACAGAATGATCTCCTCAAGATCAATTCCAAACCAAGAACACCAACTCTACTCCATAAACATCAGAAGACCAACTTACTTCTCCTATCCGGAAAAGATAAAACAAAAGCATTTCCATCTGCTTCTGCTGCACAACTCTGATCTGGAGTAGAAGAAAAATTCGAGCACAAACTGGACAACACATCTCAGAAACATGGTTCAATAGATCCGTAAAAGTAAACTCAGATGCCCCATCTGATTCTTCTACTAAACTGAACCACCAGTAGCATTCCTGGAATCTAGTCGATAAGAAAACTCAGCCTACAGGTAGGGACAATCTTCTCATAGCTCAAGAGAACACTCAAACGATCGCAAGTCACTTTTGCGATCAACCCGTCCAATATCCAAAGAAAACTGTTCTCTCATTACTAAATCAGGACAGCTTATGCTTATCTAGCCAATCCATTGAAGAAATGGATCCACCCGGCTGCTTCTGAACTCCTTCAGAAAAACTGCTAACCAGGAATTCTTCTTGTCAGCATAGAACACTCCGAGTTGCACTGTTAATACCGATGCCAAAGACTTCCTAATCCAAAATTCTTCGAGAAACTCGGGTCTCAAACCAGACAGAAACATCCTGCTGAACCCAGCCACAACATCAAAGCAAACATACTTCTAAAACTTGTTCTAAAGAAAAATCTTCGGGAACATCCATAGTCACTGCGTCTCATCACACAGCTACTAATTCCTGAGGTATCAAGATACCATTACTCACTTCTGCCCATCCGACGGATCCAACTCTACTCATCCAACTCAAAGATGAACTTTGAACCTTTACAGGTTTCTTCAGAGATCTATGAAATTCTATACTTTGCACAACTTACTCGAGACGGTATTAGGTCTACAGTCTCAATAGATACACTTCCAACACCAAACTCCAACCAATGGTAGTAGTCATGTTACACACCCCACTACCTTATCTACCTTTATAACTTATATTTGGAAAACCTGAACGGGTAACCCAACAGATAGGTAGAAATAAATATATCTATATATATATAAAGATTACAAATACGCTCTCTCAAGATAGACACCATTCCAGAGCCTAGGTATTCATTCAACCTAATGCTCTGATACCACTGTAACGACCCAACTTCCAGACTCCAGGAAGTCGCATCGTTAATAAGAAAGAAAGGGATAGAGAAGAGAAAGAAAGAAAAGAAGAAGAAACAACACATCAGAATCTAAAACAGCGGAACGAATAAATTATATTAATAATATAATATATTACATAGTTTACAACTACTATCAGAGTTACACAACATATACATCATATACTAGACAGTTATAAACACCTGTCTAGTTATACAACTCAATACAATACAACACAGAAATACCAATACAGAGAACACACAGCGGAACTATATATCTAACGCAAAAGCCTCTTGCTCCATTGCTCCTCCAATATTCGTCAAAGCTAACCTGAATCCCTTGGCTACTCGTAAAAATTTGAGTACCCAAGAGTTTATGGAAAACAAAAATAAACTCCGGGTTAGACATGGGTCTGGTGTGAGTAACAGGTTAAAGTTGCTTAACTTTGAAAAACCTTTGAAAAGAAAAGGTATCACGTAAGACTTCCCACACATAAACATGGAAAAGTTTTTACCTTACGCTAACCAAAACATTTGATAGGAAATCCAGTGAAATTATAATAGTGTCTAGGGTTTTCAAGTAAATATGAAATAGCCTAAATTGTTACATCTATTAAATTCCAGCTACTAGCCACAAAAGTGGGTAATACAATCAAAACCGTTGGCACTTATTGGATTTTGGATTCCATACAATGGCAGGGCTACTGGGGTACCGCCAGTCACAGTACGTGGCCTAGATCAACGTACCGAGGACCACTCCCGATCCCCTGCAACACAAGACCGGAACCATCCCTTACTGGACAGTCCCGAACAAGACAACCCCGCAGTTGGCATACGTTCCAACCGCCCACATAGCCGAAATAAAATGGACCTCTAGACAGGGGAAAATCTTGCTCTCCAATGGGAGCTATCCACGAAGCCTTGCTACACCTCCCCTGTTTTAGCTATTCCCGGTTGATGAGGCTTGAGGCTACGATTACCTTTATAGGACATATCACTTAGAATGCTCATCGTCCACCTGACGATGTTCTGAAAGCATTCAACCCATACAAGTTCGTTCCGGGTTCGAACGAAACCGAAGGCATTATCTCGTTACACTCATTACAGAATCACCCACAGAGTTAACGACTATAACCCTTGCATTCTGAATCATAATCTCGAATCTATAAGTACTATTCCGTCAACTCATTACGAAATCACCCTCAGAGTTATACTGACGTATAGCCCTTACACCTCGAGTCTTCACTCGCTCCACTTGGATTCACGACCTAACGTTAATTTGGATCGATGTGGTTTTCGGATATCCAAATATGGAAACCCGATCCCGGTCTCATCGAAATCCAAAGCGTGTCTTTTAAGGCCAAGTTGTTTAAAGTTTAAAACAATTCAATTATCTATATACACAAATAGATAAATCATAGATTCACAATAGGTAATCAATATCATCATCACACGGATAATCCATAATATCATTATCAAAGATAATCTATATCATCATCACAATACAACCAATACATCCAAATCACTCAACATTATCTATCTCATATTTGAGATTCAATCCATTTAGGCAATCAATATTAACCATCCATATAAGCAATGATCTATCATTCCAAATATAATTAATTTAAAATGAATTAAATTAATTACATCATTCAAATTAATTTAAAGTGAATTAAATTAATTACTTCATCGATATAAATCTTGCTTATTACCATTTATTAATTACAAATTAATTAATTAATCATCTTTCAATTTATCACCTTAATTAATCACCTTTGACTAATTATTCCTTAATTACATTTAAGTAATTATTCTTTAATTAATTTTACAAATCAATTATACTTAACCAAATACAGTAATTAACCTTTAATTACTTCACAAATTAATTAACTATAATTAATTACATTAATCCTTAATTAATTATATTAATTAATTACCTTAATCACTTATTATTGATTAGCTAATCTTAATTAATCAATCTTAATTACATCATTAATTATATTAATTAATGATCTCTAATTACATTTAAATTAATTACCTTATTTAAATTAATTACATTAAGAAATTAATCTTAATTTAACCTATAATTGTTAATCACCGTTGATTAACCCCATTTAGTAATTAACTACCTTTAATTACTTTACCAAATAAATCAATTACTCCATAATTAATTGTCTCAAATTAATTCCTTGATTAATTCATAAATAATTATACTTAAAATTACTTCAATTATCAAATCATCTTTAATTAATTACGTATAGTAGTTACCCATTAATTACTACCCTAAGTAATTTCTCTTTATTTAATTACATTAAGTAATTATACTTCACAAATCATCAAATGATTATTTTAAATTAATTAAACTTAATTAATTAACTAAATCTAATCAAATTTAAACTCAATTAATTATAATAAATAATTAATTTACATAATTACTTCCATAAGTAATTATACTTAACAATTTACACAAATGATTATCCTTAAATTAATTAATCCAATTAATTAAATTAATTGAACTAATTAATTATTAAATAATCCTTAGTTGATGACATTCATTAACTATTAACAATTCATTAATTATTTTCTAAAATAATTAACTTATTTTAATCATTATTAATTACGAATTAATTAATCATTAATAACTCACTAATTAACCCTTAATTAATTAAATAATTAAGTGTTAATTAAACCTTAATTAATCCATTATTACTTGATTAATCAATTATTAATCATTAATTAAAATCAAATCTTATTAAATTAATTATTCTTAATTACATGTTAATTATTCAAAGAATAATTAATCTTAAACCTTTAAGATTAAACCTTTAATTACTTTGAGTAATTATTTATTTCTTTAATTCATAAAATAAATTAATTATCCATTTAATTACCTTATTAATTAAATGAATTATAAATCATTAACTTCTAATTTAACTTTAACAAGTTTTTAAAATTAATTTAAAACCTTTAAATGATAAATAATACTTCCACTTATAAAAGAAATTTTACAAAGGTTTAAATCAAATTCCCTTTTTAAATTCAAAACATTTAAATTTTTCTTAATCATTCAAATTTTTTAAACACTTCAAGTTTATAAAACTTAAATTTATTTTAAACCAAAAGATTCAAACTAGATTTGAATCAAATTTAAACTTGTTTAACACATTCTTTTATATTTCAATTTCAAATTTAAATTCAAATTTCTTTAAAACATTTCTAAACCCTTTTTAAAGTTTATTTAAACAAATTTGAATTTAAAACTTAATCATTTCCAACTATGATTCAAATCAAAACTTGAATCCATAATACAAAATTAGATTTAAAACATATTTTAAATCTTTGCTTAATGATTTAACTTTTCAGTTTTAAAATTTGAAACATGACGTATTTTAAAACTGCAAACTAACCCGAACTCAAAGGATTCACTCGAGTAAACGCTAAATAAACTCGAGTAAAACTCGAGTACCTTTCATTCTGAAATCTTTCAAACCAACAATTTACAGGTTTTATACAAACCTGGAACTGTCAACCCCACCCGAGACCACAAATCAACCCCTTCGAGTCTCCTACTTCACTGGTTCGAGCAAATCATGTTGCAACCTGACACCATACTCGAGAAATCCTTCTTCCCCAAAACACAGAATGCACACCATAAATTCGTGCACCTGCACCATCCCTTCACCCAACTCCGACCCCTCGTGGCCACTCACGCATGTCGCCGACCACCCCCAACTCGTCTCCGACCCTCCAATCCACTGCAGAATTCCTAAACCAAATTTGAGCATTTGAACCAAAAACTGGAATAAAGAGGTCAAACCTGAAAATCAGTTCAACCACCAAATTCGGACCACCAGAAAAGCTTTGCCTCAGTCCACGACTTCCTCCCTATATCATCAATCTCCCATGCAAATCTGGAAACACTCGTTCACCTATAGGGGTTTCGGTGATCATTCCTTTTCAGGTGAACAAGACTAGGGTTAAAACCCTTAATCCCAAATCAACACCGCCTCATTGATTTAATCCACCTTTCTACATTTTTCCTTGATTCTTCAATAACCACTCCTATCACCAGAGCAAATCATGGCCACCCCGTCTACCTAGAATAACAGTTCTACCCCATAACTTGATTTATGATTAAAACAGAATTTCTCAGTCATTCTTGAATTAAAATTCCTGATTTTAGTTTTAAAATTCAAATATGGGTTTATGTAATCGATTTATATTCTTGAATTAATGAAACAGGATGATCAAATTCTTGCTTATATTCAATCATTCTGTTATTACTGAGTTTATAGAAACATTACAGTTTTTATTATCTTTCATATTTACTAAAATAAAAAACTTTACTTATTACTCACATGCTTGTTAAAATCTTAAACTATAACAATGATTTTAACATGAAGTCATGATTTTTGAACATACAAAAATCTGGAATTTAGAACAGACAAAACAACACAACATGCATTCAAACATATAACAGAGGATGTCATCATATTAATCCATTCCAACATGATTATCACAGTAGTAAATCAAGCAACTATATTACTTAAATCATTTTAGTTAAAATGTTACTCACCTAAATTTTAATGAGCAGAGCACCCAGGTTTTGACAAGCTTGAACCAGAATGTATTTTGAACTTCAATTTGCCTTACTATTTAAACTGCAGTTTGCTATTAAAAACTTGCTTTGTATAATGCTTTCCTTGATTCCATTTTAATTTACTGCAAATGCCTTTGCTTCCTGAAAACAATGCAGGTTTGGTTGATGAAGCTCAAAACTTTGCAGGCCTTCATAAAAGGAAGTGCATGCAGTTTTATTGAGTTGCAGACTTGATTCAGGTGATACAGATTTGATTATTCAAGTTAATGATTTGAAGAATGAATTTTAGGTTAATGTATTTGGGAAGCCACAGGTTTACACATGATTTTCCTTTCAGGCTTGAGGATGTGCTAATGATTTTCAAACATGGATTCAAGAGGCTACAGGTTAATGTATTTGAAGGATTACATGTTTATGCTTTGATTTGCAAAAATGGAAATTTCAGATTGAGGAAATATTGGTGCAGGTGGGTTCTTTGAGGGGATTTCAAATTTCTGTTTGAAGAAAGATGCAGATTTTGAAACTTGGTTCAAGTTTTTGATTATAGATCTTTCAGCTGAAATTTCTCTTAAGTTATGAAGAAGAATAGGGAAAAGAAAATGAAGTGAGAAAAGAAGTGTTTATATATGTAAATTTAAAAAAAAGAAAAAGAAAATTAAATAATACACTTGTCCTAAATCTTTAACATTTGTCACTTTAGTTCGTGCTATGCTTACACATGTCAATTAGGTATAAATAAATTAACATATGTAATTTAAGAATATTTTGGTTTTAATTTAAATTGTTTGTAAATACTTTTAAACCCTAAATTCTTATGTATATAAATGAATTTCTTCCCACTTTAAATTTATTAAAGAAATGAAAAAAAAACAAATATAAATACAAGCTTATACAAATATTTTTAAATATTTATCCTTTTAAATTTCAAAACATCAAAGTCAAATTCAAATTAAATTATAAACTTCAAAATAAAAATCAAGTTATATATGTGTGCATATATATAACTCTTATTAAATTTTAAAATAACAAATCCTATTTCTAACAAAATTTATTTATGTTTATAAAAACGAAGTATTCTCAATATCATTTGAAAATTACAAATTAAACAATATTTAAAATGATTTATAAAAGATATCATAAATTACTTCTATTACTTAATAAATTAAGATCATATGTAAATTTTATTTTAAATTATTATATATAAATTCAAGCAATAATTTAAAAAGAAAAAATACAACTAAGTTTTTAATGTTAATCTAATTTAAATTCATATCCAAGTTAATTAAATATAAGTTTAAACAAATAAGATTAATCTTTAATATTTACTAACCATATAATTGTTTATTTGAATTGCTTTGAAAAATTATATGTTAAATTTAAATCAAATTTCCAATTTACCAAATATAAATTAAAGTTAGAAAATTAATTCATTTACTAAATTTTAAATCAAAGTTTATCCATTTACAAGATATACAATTATATATATATATAAACAGAAAACAGTTTATTAGCTTTAAAAGATAAAATCTACTAATTTAAATATTTATTATAAGATGATTATTATATCAGTTCAAAATTTTATTATCAAGAATTATTAAATCAAATAAATTTTTTAAACACAGATTATTAAATTTATATTACCAAATTCCGGGATATCACATTAAGTGTATGTTTCTCGACTTCTAATGAGCTCTACGTTCTTTCATGATCTGTATCATGACATTACTATCATGTAATAGTGACATGGGATTCTCAATAGTTGGAATTACTCCTTGCTCAATTATAAATTTACCCATTTATATACATTACTCTTATGTTAGGATTCTCATGGTGGGTTAATTTCCAACTTAAAGCTTCCTAATTAAGATTGATCATGAACTTATGATTTAAATACTATACTCGGTATCACTTATGAAGTCCGTGTCTGAGTATTCCTTCATAAGAAGTTCGTTGTTTCTATAAAAAATTCTCATAGTGTTTCATAATTACTTGAGAATATTCTTAAATACCATTTATCGATCTTAATTCAAATTTGTTATTTGCTATATGAATCAAAATACATAAGTTAAATATGATATTATAGACAATACAACATGTATGATAATTCCTATTGCCAATGCATAAGGAATCCTCCCACATATTATATATTAAATATTTTAATATAGTGCTTGTAACGACCTACAAATTCGTACCTTTTGAATCGACAATAAACCACGCAAATCTGACCCAAAAAGCACAGACTGACGGAAAGTCAAGAGAAAGAAAAGAAAAGAGAAGATGAGAAGAGAAGAAAGAAGAAAGAACTAAACAGAACAATACAGAATCGCACAATGTAGCGGAATAACATATAATATCATATCAATGATCTTTACAAAATAAAAACTGTATATACATACATCAATCAGAGTTCAACAATCAATCACTAGTTATCATCCTGGACAGTTATAATAACCGGTCCTGACAATTGCCGATAATATACAATAACTAAGCACAATGGATAATCAAAACAGATACATGTATACGAAATGAAGATTTTTAGCTCTCTTGCTGAAGCTCTAATAGCACCAAATCTGAACCTGTAAATATATTCGGTCTGACCCGAGCATTGAAAGGGAAGAACGTCCGGATCAGTTTGGTAAATCAGCGCGAGAAACACACTCAAACTGAATATATTAAATTACCAAATTTTTCCTTTGAAAACAAAAGTATCTCGTAATACACACCCACACATAGACACGGGCATGTTTTAACCATATGATAACTAAAACATTTCTTATCGAATCCTCTTATTTTGTAATTGTATCTATTGCACAAATAATAATCAAAATAGTTGAAATTGTTACCATTATTAATCCAACATACTAGGCTGTACAAATAAAATGGTAGGCACGTAGTAGAGTTTGGATTTCAATACAAATGACCAGGTGAAGGGACTACCTTCTGATGGGTACAGCTCTAGATGGATGACCCGAGAAACCAACACAAAGTTCCTCCACCAACACAAGACCGGCCTACCTCTATAACTAGATAGTATCGAATATGTCATCCTCCAGTCATTACCAACATTTTCCGAGGGCCCTTAAAGCATACAAACCACAATAATCAAATACACGAGTCATAGAGTGTAAAGATATATCTAGAAGAGGATGATCATATCCTAATGGAAGCAATCCACTTAGCCTTGCCGCATCTGACCCTGTTTCGATCATTTCCGGTTGATGAGGCCTGAGGTAACGATTACCTTTCACATATCACAATCACATCACTTTGAATGCCACATGGCCATTTCATTGACTACTAATTGCCTTCCATAAAAATAAAACTCTTAAGCTCATACATCTCAAGGAGGGTGTTAAGCTAAGAGAAGTTGCCTTCTCCACCACCACTGATATACGTTTGTAAAAACCAATATACATAATCTTAGAAATGTAATGTCAGACAAACATCCATACATGTTGTCCAGGAATAGAACAAACCGAAGGTACTTTCCTACCACATCCTGTAGGAAATTCCTAGGATCAGTGGCGAATAGTCCTTGCATTGGATATTTAATAATGAAGAGACTACCGCTACTGGATGAATATTAGGATTTTAACCCCAAACGATCAAGAAGCAGTCCTCCATTATGAAAATCCTGAATATCAATACCGATCAACCTGCACAATCGTCGCATAAATGTTGGTCCGAAGTGGTTTTCGGATAAACCGATCCCCGCCTCTTCATATCAACAACGCAAAAGCGTTTCTCAACCTTACATAGAAACTAAGTCTCATAGACTTATCATGTCTCCGACTTTCAACTTGCTATCCTTTGGGCTAAGAAGGAAGCTCAATAGATTGGAGTAATACTCTACACTACACGAATCAACATCCCCAACACAGACGATAATCAAGCCTACACAGAAGGCTACGTACTAAGTGCATGATTAAATAGTTCCTGCATCAAGTCGAGGAACTAAAATGGTCAAATTTGATAGTCGGTAACTATCAAAGCAAACAAACAAAAATCTAGCACCATAAGCAATCACTAGGCCCTTTTAGTTAAAATTTTATAAATTAAATCACTTGCCAAATATTCACATCAAATTATCTTTAAAAAGATATAATTCCAAAACCATTTCAATATTGGAAAATATTTCCATATACTTATGTAATAATAAGTAATTCACAAATCAATTTATTTTCAACACTTTAGAAAATATTATATATACTTAAATCACGATTAAGTATAATTTTATTCTTTAAGGAAATCACACTCTTGAACATACTTATTCGGGTCAAAACGAATGCTGCGTAAAACATCGTTACGACAACCCAAAATCACTAGTATAAGGATTCGAAAATAAAATAGATATATAAATCCCATATACTATACAAAAAATCTCCTTTCGAAAATCATTTACTATAACAACAATATTATAGTCCATCATTTCCTTTCTTCTCGAAAACGTCTATTTCAACAATGAATATTGAAATCTATGTATTTGATACTTAACACATTTTAAAGCATCTTCAAATCATTTAACTTCATTTAAAATATCACTTTCCAAAACATTTATTTAACTTAAAATATTATTCATTATCCAAAATTGTGAATATAATTCCTAACCAAATTCCATACTTCTACACATTTAATTAAAAGATTATCCACTGTCCAAAATCGTGAATATATCTCTTCTAATAAACTTCCACTATTTAACTTATCAAAATATAGTTAATTTCGAAATTATAAAATAATGTTTACAAATTCCATTTATATTTTAATAAAAACTTCCATTTATAAAATCTTTTATTAACCAAACTCATTAATCTCTTTTATACGCCAAATCCAAATTATAAGTTAATTACCTATAAATCTCTTATTTGCAAATTCACTCTTTTTATAACATCATTAATTCATAAATCTATAAATCTTCTTTACTTATAAAATCCATTTATAACTTCATTTTATCATTACAAAACTCGTTTATAATTCCATCACTTTTGATTTATAAAATACAATTTTATAAATCTTGTATATATAACATTTATAATAATTCAAAAATCTCAATTTAAACTATTACAAAATAATTAACTCCATATTTCAAAAATCATATTCTGACTATATTTCACAAAAATCTTAATTTTTGTAACATAAAGATTATAACATTTATTTATTTAAAATAAATTCATTCCTTTAACAATTCAAAATTTTATATATTTTCAAAATCACCTGAAAATCCTTTTTAATTTGAAAATCATCGCACTAATATTTTTAAATTACCAAAAGCAGGACCAATGCTGCAACAACACTAAATACATCAATCACATCAATCCTGACGTCCAAATCATCATATATCATATGATAACAGCGTACATCAATATCTGTAAATAAAACCAATACCGGTGAGGAATCTAGTTGGATCCCTCCAACCTGTCACTTGCAATAAATATAAATATTATAATATGTGTACAATTTCTGCTTCGAGGTAGATGCGCGTACAAAGAGTCATCCGCTCATACACGGGAACATATAAGGTCTCATCTGCTCTAATAGGCAGGAATATAACCAAATACAAATCAATATATATATATATATATATAATATCATATATCATCCAAACAATCATCAATCAACATAAAATAATTTTATTTCCACTTATATAAAAATATCAGTGAGTTAGAAAGAGTGAGTTGTACTCGCATTGGTTCCAATAGCAGTTGCAGTGTTTTATTCCGAATAAATTAAACAAGCATTTAATTTTACCCAAAATTTACACTAGCTCCAATTAACTCCAGAATAGCTCTAAAATATTGTGCTCGTCAATAAGAACCCAACGCAACTTGTTTCGTTAAAAACGGACTTCGTATGAAGAAGTTATGATGTTTTAAAGTTTGTACGAATTAATATATAATTAATTTCAATTTTCTATTTTATTTTTAACCTTTAATCAATCTGGGCTATCGATTTTGATAGGATGAGATCTCGGCCACTATCACGTTCTTCTTCATCACGTATCGTTCCCAGACAAATCAAACCCATCGTCGATCATTTCAATCGAACGTCGCACCTCCCTCGTCGCCATCGACGACTATCAAAAGCCACCGAACGACGCGCCTACGCGAGCTCTACCACCACCGACAATCTCGTGAAACTCGGTCGCTCATGGTTCTTTGAAAACACACATGAACTTTTCCCGTTCAAAGCCATTTTGCCGATAATCCACCACCCTAAAATCGATCACAACCATTGATCTAGAAGATCTCGATGCCCTTTACGTTTTTGTAGTTGAAGATTTTCATGAAAGTGGATGGATTGGAATAAAAACGACGAGAAAGGATCGAAAATATCGACCATTGAAATGAAGAAGTGGCGGCTAGCCTAAGCTAGGGCTTTGGAGTGAAAAATAGAAATTGTAACGTCCTTTTATAGAAAATTTTGCGACCCTATTCACCTGAAAATTTTTCGAACTCCAATGGAAGCATACCTCCTGACGTTTATAATGTTTTACCCCTATTTCGAACACAATGGAATATATATCGGGAGCCAATTCGATCGAATTTGAAAGATAGGTTTTTGAATCGACTATTTACATTTAAAATTCACTTAAATAAATTTTCACGCATTTCAGCTTGCCACGACTAAACCGTAAATCCAATTGACACGAAATTTGAAATCTTACAATAATGTACGGATCCAATGAAACTAGCTTTGTCGAAATCTGAGACTGTGTGAAAAATGACTGTATTTACACGTTAATAAAATGATAAAATATTCAGTTTTTATAAATTTACTTTTAGTTCAATTTCAAAAGTTCTCTAATATCATTCTAATTCGAATAGAATTTAACTAAACTTTGTAAATTATTTTCATTCACATTAAAATCAAATTTCCAATTATTTTAGCAATTTCAAATATTAAATCGACAATTCAATTATCCAATTAAATTACTATATTTCAAATATAAGTTATCAACTTATAAAATTAACTTGTGAATATTTAAAATCAATTAAATATCCCAATTTCAAATGACCGAAATTCTGGTTCGTTACATTCTCCCTTACTTAAAAGAATTTCATCCCCGAAATTACCGAGTAAGAAAAAGCTACAAAATCCATTAATTTTTCAAAACAATTCGTTAAAACTAGATTTACCAAATCCATCTAAACCTTTTAACTTTTCCAAAACTCCATTTCTTAAACTTCTTATAAAAACTTTTCTAAGTTTTCAAATCCATTTATAACTATCTTTCCAAAACCACTAATATCGTTTAACTTCCAACTCAATACCAAAATTTTAGTTATCAATTTTGTTTCCAATATTCCCAAAAAATTCTTAACGCCTTAAATTTTAAAAAATTTCGCCATAGTCTCCATTGTGTGGTTTGATCATAGTAGGATCACAACGTACGTATATATATATATATATATCACAAATATACATCTCATCTTCGAGGATGAGGCATCCCGTAGGGAAAAAATATAAAAGTGCGATATGTAATCTGAGATATGTATCTTATGTATTATTAGCGAGCATATACGGCTAACATAGCGTGAAAGCGAGCTCCTAATGCGTAGCAAGCGCCATCCGCACCTACTAAATACTCAACAAACCATGAGAAACATATATATAGAAAGTAATATCAATATACAACATATACCAAAACAACTACTATATATACCAATACAGCAGTGCAACCAAGCAACAAATTCAACCATCAAACAACTATTATCTAACTAACATCCAACAAACTAATATCTATCAAATCAATCCATAACCAAATCAATATACATTCACTCCTTATTAATTATTCATGGAATTGATTTTTAATTTAATCACATTTGATTCATTAACATCGGATTTTACTAACATTCATTCATTCATATTCAATTAGTTTACATTCACTACTTTACATTCATTTAGTTCACTCCCAAACTAAATCAAATTCAATTATATTTAGATTTACTTACTTCCAATTTGGATTCAATTATTTTAGCTTCCATTTTTATTAATTCAATTTTGTATGAATTTCTGTACAATCAACTAACATCCATCTAACAATAAATGCATATCCAACATAACCAATTTTATTTAATTTACACTCAACATTTATATTTACTTCGTTACATTCAATTTTGTTTAACACATTTAATTTCAACTGGTCGATTTCTAATTGACTTTCGTTTAATTATTCAATTTCCAATTTCATTAGCTTTTAATGAATTAACACTCACATCCATTATTCCATATTGATTCATTTATTTAATTCAATTGCTAATTCATTTAACAACTAAAGTTGAATTTCATTTAACCATTCAAGTTTATATTCATATTCATTTAACTACTTCAGTTCATTGACTTCTTATTATTTAACTTTACTTTGCATATTCATTTTGATATTAAATTCAACTTCATTTAACATTACTTAAGTTACGTTTCATCACAACATTTCATTCTATTTGACTTAACTTAAATTTCCACTTATAAATCCAATTCAGATTCCAATTCTAAAGTCATTTTATTTAACTTTTACTTAAGTCAATTTCATATCACTATTCAAATTTAGATTTTGTTTTGCTTAACCAAATCGTTTAACCATTTTAACATTCGGTTTTACGTACCTTTTCTCATTTTATAAGTTATACAACTTATTTATTCAAACTTCCAAATTCATATTATATAATGACTTACCCTTAAGTTTAAATTTCATTTCAATAATTTATCTAATCTGGTTCAAATTTAATTCAATTTTTTAAATTTCTTTTAGTTAAATTTTCAAATCATATATTTTATTATACTAACTCAAATTTATTTCAACTTTACCAAAATTAAATTCTTATTTCATATTCTAAGTCAAAAACTCATTTTATTATATTTATCAATTTCAATTTGGATTTTAAATTCAAATTCGTTTACAAAACTTTAGTTTCAATTTATTAATGGTAGCAATCACATATAAACTTGAAAATGATACTAATGATGCTGCGGTCATCACCCTTATTATTTTCCAACAACAGTAGTGAATTCAGTGCTTTATATTCTTTTAAAAATCCTTTTATATTTACAAATCACATTTATAAATCTTTTACTTATATAAGATTCATCCCAAATTCAATTATCTTATGTAGATTTATAATATCTTTAACTTTTGAAAAACAACTTTCAAAATAAACAAGATTCAAATCTTCAAATTCTTAGTTTAAATTCATTTTTATTTATAATTCATATTTATAAATATATTCGTATTGTTTCATTTCTTATATATAAGATTATTTCACAACTGTAAATCATTTTAATTATAATTCCATACTTTATAATTTATTTGCTTATATAATTTATCCTTTTACAATTGTTGTTTTTATTTAAACAGCTTTTATTAACTCATATATATTTACAATTTCACACAACCAAAAAATCAATTTACATACACTTTAATATTTCTGAAAAATTAATCCTTTATATATAAAATATAATCGAGGTAAAATTATTTCATTTACCCAATTTAAAAATAATACTAGGTCGACTTGCCTCGTTTAAGTGTTTAGAAATCCATATCGATAACATTGCGTCCTACATACCGACCAGAATTCACAAACAACTCGACGGATAAGCAAACACAATATAAAACATTTTATAATAACTAACAAATACGCGCTCCTATACATAATACACTCAAACTCAATCTAGGGTGCTGCTATCCCAATCTATACTGAGTACACATCAAAGCCTAGGAATATACAAAATCTAAGTTCCAATACCACGTGTGACGACCCGCAAATCCATACCCTTTGAATCGACAATAAACCACACATGTCTGATCCAAAAAGCACAGACCGATGGAAAGTCAAAAGAAAGAAAAGAAGAGAAAAGAAGAGAAGAGAAGAAAGAAGATAGAACTAAACATAACAGTACAGAATCTCACAATCCAGCGGAATAACATTAAATATCATATAATGATCTTTACAAAATAGAAACTGTATATACATACATCAATCAAAGTTCAACAATCAATCACTAGTTATCAGCCTAGACGGTTATAATAACATGTCCTCACAATTGCCGATAATATACAACAAGTAAGCACAATGAATAATCAAAACAGATACGTGTATACGAAATGAAGAACTCCAGCTCTCTTGCTGAAGCTCTTGTAGCACCAAATCTGAACCTGTAAATATACTCGGTTTGACCCAAGCATTGAAAGGGAAGAACGTCCGTATCAGTCTGGTAAACCAGCATGAGAAACATACTCAACTGAATTTATTAAATTACAAAACTTTTTCTTCAAAACAAAAGTATCTCGTAAGACACACCCACACATAAACACAAACATGTTTTTACCTTACGATAACTAAAACATTTCATATAAAATCCTCTTATATTATAATAGTGTCTATTGCATAAATAATAATCAAGATAGCCGAAATTTTTACCATTATTAAATTCCAGCATACTAGGCTCTACAAATAAAATGGCAGGCACGTAGTGGAGTTTGGATTTCCATACAAATGACCAGGTGAAGGGACAATCTTCCGATGGTTACACCTCTAGATGGATGTCCCGAGAAACCATCACAAAGTTCCTCTACCAACATAAGATCAGCCAACCTTTATAACTAGATAGTACCAAATATGTCATCCTCCGGTCATTACCGACCTTTTCCAAGGGCCCTCAAAGCATATGAAACACAATAATCAGATACACAATGTCATAACATGTAAAGATATATCTAGACGAGGATGATCATATCCTAATGGGAGCGACCCACTTAGCCTTGCCACATCTAACCCTGTTTCGATCATTTCCGATTGATGAGGCCTGAGGTAATGATTACCTTTCACATATCACAATCACATCACGTTGAACGCCACACGACCATTTCCATTGACTACTAATTGCCTTCCATAAAAATACCACCCTTAAGCTCATACGTCTCAAGGAGAGTGTTAAGCTAACAGAAGTTGTCTTCTCCACCACCACTGATGTACGTTTGTAAAAACTAATGTACGTAGTCTTAGAAATGCAATGTCAGACAAACATCAATACAAGTTGTCCAGGAACAGGACAAACTACTTTTCTACCATATCCTGTTGGGAAATCCCTAGGATCAGTAGCGAATATTCCTGACATTGGATATTTCATCATGAAGAGACTACTGCTACTGGATATTGGGATTTTAACTCCAAATGATCAATAAGCAGTCCTCCACTATGAAAATCCAGAATATCAATATCATTAAAACCAACCTGCGCAATCGTCACATGAATATTGGTTCGAAGTGGTTTTAGGATAAACCAATCCCGGTCTCTTCGCACCAACAATGCAAAGCGTTTCTCAACCTGATACAGAAACTAAGTCTTATTGACTTATCATGTCTCTAACTTTCAACTTGCTATCAATCGAGCCAAGAAGGAAGCTTGATAGATTGGAGTAATACTCCGCACTACATGAATCAACATCCTCAACACAAACGATAATCAAGCCTATACAGAAGGCTACGTTCTAAGTGTACGACTAAATAGTTTCCACATCAAGTTGAGGAACTAAAACGGTCAAATTTGATAGTCAGCTATTTAACTATCAAAGCAAACAAACATCTAGCACCATAAGCAATCACTATGCCCTTTTGATTAATCTTTTATGAATTAAATCACTTGCCAAATAGTCACTTCAAATTATCTTTAAAAAAATATAATTCCAAAACCATTTTAATATTTCAATATTGGAAAACCTTTCCATACACTTATATAGTAATAAGTAATTCACAAATCAATTTATTTTCAACACTTTAGAAAATATTACATATACTTAAATCGCGATTAGGTATAATTTATTCTTTAAGGAAAACGCTCTCTTAAACATACTTATTTGGGTCAAAACAAATGTTGCGTAAAACATCGTTATGACAATCCAAAATCACTAGTATAGGGATTCGAAAATAAAATAGATATATAAATCCCATATACTATATAAAAACATCTCCTTTCGAAAATCATTTACTATAACAACAATGTTATAGTCCATCATTTCCTTACTTGCCAAAAACATCTATTTCAACAATGCATGTTGAAATCTATGTATTCGATACTTAACAAATTTTAAAGCATCTTCAAATCATTTAACTTCATTTAAAATTTCACTTTCCAAAACATTTAGTTGACTTAAAAGATTATTCACTGTCCAAAATTGTGATATAATTCTTAACCAAATTTGACAATTCTACACATTTAATTAAAGAATTATCCACTGTCCAAAATCGTGAATATTAATCCTCTAATAAACTTCCACTATTTAACTTATCCAAATATAGTTAATTTCAGAATGATGTAATTAACAATCATATAAACAGTCACGAATCAAAGTGCAGATAAAAGTAAATGTAGTAAAAGTAAAAAAGGAAAGAATACAGCATGATTTTATATTGGTTCGGAGTTATCCTACATCCAGTCTTGTAATTCCTTATACGAATTTCTTTAAACTAGTAAATGCAAATACAAATACAAATACAATCTCAACTTCAAGGCTACTAGACACACCCTCTAGAATCCTGATCTCTAAGTAGAGTCACCTAATTTCCGAGAAACTAGCACACCCACTAGATTTACGGGCTACTAAGCACACCCAATTGATTTTATGGGCTACAATTACACCCACAAGTATAACAACGGTATGATTTGATAGAGTTTTATAAACTCAGATCTTTGATCTTGATGATAATTGATCCTATAACTCTTGAATAACACTTTGATCTTGGTTTAAGTGGGAGAGATGAGAGAAATCAGAGATTAGATGAAGGAGAATCAAACGAGTGATGATTGAATTTGATTCTGGTTGAATTTCAGTAGAGATTGGGTATATTTCAATTTACAAAATGAGAGTGTGGAAAGAGGAGAGAAGAATAACAAAGTAAATGTTTAAAATTTATTTGGAAGTCTGGTATATATAGGGAAACAACGGTCATATGTCCATTCGCAAAGGGATACGACGAGAAGACACTTCCATTCAAAGTCGAATTTTAAAAATTATGGCCACTATGTCGACATACATAGATAGAGTATGTCGACATACTCTTCACAAAATTGAAAAACACTTTAAAAATATTATTATGAAAATTCGTTACTTTGTAAAATAATTTGATACTTTGTAGAATTATTTAAATATAGTTTATACACATTTTAATCAAAATATAACTTAATAAAACTTTATAAAATAATTTTGAAAGATTTAATATAAGCATTCAATATAATGTAAATAATACATATAAAATCTATATAGTTATAAATTATAAGTAAATATCTAAAAACAAAACATAAATATCAAAAATAAGCATAAGGAAGATATAAACTAAAATACCAAAAATTATAATTAATTCAAAAGTACTTAAAAACTTAATATAATATCTTTGCACTATAAAAGGTTAAGAAATTATTTTGAGAAATATTTCGAATAGATGTTTGTAATGACCTGCCGTTTTGGGCAGTTTAAATCGACGATAAAGCACACACACCTCGGACTCAAACCATACAAAAGAGCAGATTGTTATTGGGATAAATAAGAAAAAGCAAAGAAAGAAAAAAACAAAACAGAATCTCGCAGTGGAATGACAAAATATAATAATCAAACAATAGTTCATGAAGCCGTTTACATAACATTTGATTATACTTATACAACACAGAATCAGAGTTACATACAACAGAGGTAAATAACAATGCACTGGAACAACATGATGCAGTGGATACATACCATAAATATCAATAGTATAAATCTTCGTCTTCGTCCTCCAGAAATAAGGTCTTCAACCCTGAAATGCTCAGGCTGACCCGAGCGAATTGAAAAGACAAAACACTCAAGTCAGAACTAAAAGATCTTAAGCAAGTTAAATCAACGGTAAATATGAGTGTAACAACGTAAGAGTTGTTTATGGGTTTTGACATCTTCTATCTAGTGTCTACGTGGGTGCAGTACTTAAGAGATGTTCATGATTCACATCTCCTAAGGATCCGTTAAACTATCTACTATGAAGTACAATACGCTATTATAATATGTCTACTGTAACAACCCTGTTGTTAATGACTTGATTAATTATGATTAATTAGTGTGATTGATTTAAATTTGGAATTTTGTAATTTATTTACAAAGTTTAATCTGATTTGAATAAAATGATTAAAATTATGGAATTTAGTTTAGTTGAAAAGAAAACTTATTGATTTTTTTTTGATTTTTTTAAATATAATGATTTGTAAAATTTGAATTATTTCATAGAAGATGATCTAATCTAGTTTGGTTGATTTAATTAGTTAGGCTAATTAAATCTATTGGTTAAGCTAAGAAAAGAATTCTCTTATCTAAATCAATTAGGCCTTAAATTTAAATCAAGCCCATTTGTACCATTAACCCAATTCTATTACTTAAGTAAACAAATACGTTTACTTCCTCTCTTCTCTATTGACTTCCTGTAAATAAAATCATTCACGGTTTTTCTTCTTTTGGCAAACTACAATTTGAAATTATAGAAAGGGGAAAAAACTAAAGAAAATAGAAACATAGCTAATCACGGTAACTCTATCTCATTCAAAGTAAGGAGAGCAAGGCTTAGGACTGCAGGGGAGATCGAGGCGCTAGATCGAGCAAGGCTGGGAAGACCTAGGGCATGGTGGCAATTGCAAATTTATTAGCAAAAGTATCAGTGAGTTAATCACTCACAAAAGCTCTCTGAATTTTTGAGTATATGCCTTGATTTGATGTGTTGTTCATTGTTTATTTTTGTTCGTCGTATATTGGTTTCGTTCATTGAAAAGTGAAATGCCCATGGCCTTGAGTTACACTTTGAACGTTGCCTGGTGCCTTTATTGCGTGCATCCCTTATGTTAGCTATTGCCTTAGTTTGTATTTCCCTTCCTATGCTCAGTTGACCATATTTGCACGGACCTAAGTGTAAGTTTCTTTTAGTGAATGGTGCTTCTTACTTTTATTGCTTTTTTTAAAGGTGCTTGTAGCTTGTAAATGAGATGTGCACCATGCCTATGCTTTGATTTGTAGCTGTCCAACAAATGCATTGATTTATTTCATCCTTGCCTCATGAAAAAGGATCACATATTTATTTCCTATTCTCTTATTTTGTACGTCCTTGTTATTTTAATTGGTCATTCCTTGTTTTGAAGCAATGTTTTCATAACTGGACCGTGAATCAAACTGCGGAGACTCAAGGTTCGAGGTTTCGAGGGTTCGACCGGTCGAACCGTCAAGAACTGCACATACTCTTTTTTGAAAATGAATACATTTAGATGCAACGTATCAGCCATAAGTACACAATAAATCAACATATTCAATAAATATATACGATATAATTCATAATCCACACATTAATTCAAATATGAAAAATTAAACAAAATTTATTACACTAGCTGCACTAATTACGAACATAAAACGGACGGAGATTTGAAAACATATTTTGAAACGAAGAAATTGCACATATGAGAGGGTTCAACCGGGTTCAAATGAAGGGTTAAACCGCCAATTCAAAGGTCGAACCAAGGTTCTTGCATGAAGAAGGTTTGACCGAGTTCCCGGCCTTTGACCCATAAGGCTCGGGGTTATTCGCGGTTCAACCACGGCAGTTGCTCATGCATGTACCTTTATTTCTATATGTGGCTGTGCCTTGAATTTTGTCCCTGATTATTTCCAATTGATGGCTATTTTTTTTTACAACTTGTTGCTTTCTTTTTTTTTTAGGGTTTTATAAATGTGAATCCATTTCTTTGATGAATTTTTGTGAATCAAAGTTTCTACCGATTGTATTATATTTGTGTGGATCTTCAATTGAGTTTTTTTACTAAATATGATATATATATATATATATATATATATATATATATATTAGAAAACTATTATAAACCCATAATGGTTTAAGTTTTGTTTAGCAATTTATATTGTCACGCTTGCTTTTCTAATTAGACTTGGATACTTAAGAAAGTATTTCATAACTTTGTGAATTATGTTTTTATAGGTTACTGCATATCTATTGAAACCGATTTCTAAATTTATAAAGATTCATGTTTTGGATACGTACAAAGATATATGCGCCTATATATATTAGCTGTAGTTTTTACAAGTCATTTGGTACGAACTATTTTGAACTAAGAGTTACATCTTGCACTCTATATTTTAAAAATGCTCAGCGCTATATTTATATATATAAGCATAGTTTTCATAACCCGACCCTGTTGCGGTTGAACCGCGAATAACCCCGAGCTTTGGGGGTCAAAGGCCGGGAACTCAATCAACTCTCCTTCATGCAAGAACCTTGGTTCGACCTTTGAATTGGGGCTTTAACCCTTCATTTGAACCCGGTTGAACCCTCTCATATGCGCATTTCTTCGTTTCAAAATATGTTTTCAAATCTCCGTTCGTTTTATGTTCGTAATTAGTGCAGCTAGTGTAATAAATTTTGTTTAATTTTTCATATTTGAATTAATGTGTGGATTATGAATTAATATCGTATATATTTATTGAAGATGTTGATTTATTGTGTACTTATGGTTGATACGTTGCATCTAAATGTATTCATTTTCAAAAAAGAGTATGTTCGGTTCTTGACGGTTTAACCGGTCGAACCCTCGAAACCTCAAACCTTGAGTCCCCGCGGTTTGATTCATGGTCCGGTTATGAAAACATTGTATATAAGTATTGATATTATACCAGTCTTTGTATTGTAGCCTGGCACTATGCATTGTACTTGTTTATTTTGGTAGCCAGGCCTCACTTAAATGCAAATAAGACGAATCATGTTCATGTCCACTATTATATATATGTATATATTAGAAGTAATACAAATGGATGCCAAGTACAATTTTCTTTTGAAATAGTAGCCTGACAGCACTTAGATGTGCTGTTGTCCATGCTCATGATGCTCTATAGCCATATCTATGCTTAAGTATATAATAACAATAATCTGACATATTTTGCTTTGTGAAATCACAACCTATTTTGAATATATATATATATATATATATAGTCTGACATCTACTGTTTTTACTTTAAAAGAAGAACCACTTACTTTCTTTTTAAGAACTTGTAATTGAATAGAAGTTAGTGCCTAGAGTAGTAGCAGATCAAAAACTTATATAAATATACTTGCATTTTATAAACTTAGGTTTTATAATAAAAAGTGTTTTGTTTGAAAGAAGTCATTTTGCTCTACCTTACTATTAGAGTACCGTGCTTAATTTATTAGTACTCTTTGCTTTTATGTGTGAGCTCGTGACTGCTTTTTCACTTGTGAATGCCTAATTTCATGAGTGAACCGTTTTTTTTCTAGCCCTTTGTTTTGTTGCTATTGATATACTGAATATTTGATATGTTATTGTAGTTAGTCTCCATATTCATATATATGTAAATTTTAAAAGCTATGTATAAAATAAGAATTTCCTACATACTGTAGATTTCAAACTTGTTTCAAAGTAGTTATAATTTCTTTTATAAATGATTCCAATAACCAAGTATGTATACACACACACATACATTGCTTACATTTGTAAGCACCAAACAACTTAGTTTGACATACCATTTATTTTAAACAAACAAATATATTTTATGGTTTTTAATTTGTGATATAAAGTGTAAACCTAATTTGTTTTATATAATTGATTTAAACACCAAATTGTTTTTTTTGAGCTATGGTTTTATAAATTTAAGGGCTTGTATAAAAGTGGATTTGTAAGTATAAATAGATAACTAAATAACGGAGTAGTTTAATAAGTGACAAATTAGATAAATGTTCTGAGAACCTTAATTCTATAAATTGAGGAGTACTAATAATCGACTTAGTATCATCGATTGGTTTAAATGTTTTCGAATAACGCTTCGTCGAATATGGTATGACTCATTGAATAGAACGTTTGAGTGGAATTTACTAGCCTATTAACAAATACTCGAATTTTATTGGGTAGTATGGGATGCCTTGGTTAAATTCTTGTGATCGTATTTGGGAAAGTACTTAACACTTTAGAGTTGTATTCTCTTCTTGTGCGCGACAAGTAGTTGCTATATCCTTAAGAGAATATGGTTCAAGTTTTCTAGTTGTATCCGTAATAAGTGATATTTACTAGCTTTTAGTAAATACTTGAATTTCACCATATGGTATGGGACGTATTAGTTAAATTCTAGTGATTACAGAAGGTGATAATATTTGGCACTTTAGAGTTTACTCTCTTTTGGTGTGTGGCAAGTGGCTACTGGATCCTTAAGAAGTTTATTCCTGGATTTCTTTTCAAACATAATAATTTAATATTATTAGACAAATGTGGAATCATCGAGTTATGGTTTCTACGATCACCTTGATCAGTATAGACTATCCTTGAGATCATTCTGTGATTCTATGTTCCCGGTTTGAGTACGATCCTTGGTATCAGATCGGTTCGAGTGATACCAATTTGTTTGCTTGTTTGCCATGGGTTTTGAGTACAATCATTGCGATTGTTTTGGACGATCATTACGATCGGTTTGGATTAAGATCTCTTGGATTTTGGGTATTTGGATTTTGTGACTGTTCTGTATTCATGAAATAAGTATATATTCTTGTGTCTTGTGTTTATGAAATAAACATATATTCTTGTGTTGTGTGTTCATGAAATAAATATATGTTCGTGTGTTTTGTGATGGATATTAAGTTAATTCTATGGTCTTGTGTTTAGTGATTAGTTCGTTTTGATGACGTAAACGTATAACACTCTACTGAGTTAATAATTGATATTGCGTACTTAGAGATATTGTGTTTTGTTCTATGAGTTCAATCCCGAACATCTGTATTTACTTATATGTTGTTTGTTCATGTGCTTTATCTTGTTCTCACCCTTTGGGATATTTAGAGATAGTCTGACCCGGGTGTTATTTTGCTCAGGTCAGGCTGAGACTTTTCAGATTACAGGATAGATTGACCTTTGAATGGTTGTGCTAGCAAGGAGACAAATGTTTGGACTTTTAGTTTATCTCATTTAGGAATTTGGACCTTGTATATAAAATGTAAAATTGAGATTATAGAATTGTTAAATTTGTATAACAATCAAGTTTAGTATTTTATTTTGTAAACTAAATAATTTGTACATGTACAAGTTGAGATTTATTCCATTGTGATCTGTGACTGTTATTTATATGATATACTGTTCTGATTCTGAGAAATCGATGTGTCTATTACTTTGTATTAATATTGTACATATCGAATTTAGTTCAGATATTAAGTGAAAAGGCATAAATGACGTGTCAGTATTAGTATAAAGATATATTCACATTCGATCGCTCTTAACAAGCCGTATTCTCCAGATTAGCAGACGACATTACTTGTAATGTTCTTTGCTAATCTGGGCATCGCGGTGGGGCCGTTACATCTAAAGTAAGCTAAAACTATTAAAATAGCCTTAAGGTGTTACCCATATCCCCCTTAACACAATTTATATATTCCTATAGTCTATAAATTACCGTAATTCCTTCATAAATTGGAGGGCTATCAGAGGGCACTACATAGGTATAGTACAAAACAAACTTGTAGAAGGCATGCTAGGGCATGTAAACACGGCACTTGAGGCAATGCCAGGGTAGATATACCAATTTCGGATTCGGACTGGTGGTAACGCATAGCAGCTACTACCGCCCATCTCGGAACACACTTCCAAATCAAAATCAAGGGTGGCCACCAAATCAATCACCGAGCAACAGAAATGGTATCGAAGAAATGTGTCTGATAGGAGGAAGGACCTCACTTGACCCTACGTGGCTCCTATTTTAGTCACATCTAAGCTGACTCACGGGAGTCAAGGTCACGTCATACCTCATGCAGAAATCATTCACCAACCATCCTACTTCATTTCTGAAATCTCCACCACGTACACAGTTGTTAAAATGGTTTTCGGTATTGGCAGAGAGTATGACAATATCCGATCCCGGTCTCTTTAACAACCAACTGCTTATTACACACCGGATGGTTCTTTTACATTTTCAAAATCATTTCATATGGATATCAAAATATCATATTCAATTCAAACCATATCGCTTTCATATTCACTTTCAGAAATCATATTTTCAAAATAGTGTAAAACCCTCATTTCAAAACTTCATATTCAAATCAAATATGTAATTTAAATCCCAACTTAGGATAATACCATGTAACCATATTCACTTTAAAATCGAGGATTTAACATATAAACACATCTACTGTATTTAGTTTGAAATTTAGAAGGATAGTTTAGATAGTTTTAAATAGTTATAAGTAGTTAAAATACTCTAAAATAAATTAAAAATATATTAAAAATAGTTTTAACTTGATTTAAGATAGTTGAATAGATTTAAAATAGTTTAAATACAATTAAAATAGATTAAATAGCTTTAAAATAGATTAATTAGATTAAATTAAATTAAATGGTTAAATTAGTTTAAAATAAATTAAATTGGTTTAAAATAGGTTAAAATAATATATATAGTTAATATAAGTTAAAATAGTTTAAATTTTTTAAATCTTAATAATTACAAATTTTAAAATAGTATATTTTTAAAATAGTTTATATTAAATATGAATTTGGAATTTATATAAATTTAGCTATTTATTTCATTCCGACATATCTGGACCATTCCACATTTCAAAATCACAAAACCCAATTTCAATCTTTCAATCCAAGCTCTCAATAAAATTATTAAATTTTATATTGATTTCAATCCGTATTTGAAATATCAATTTATATTATTCCAATTTTAATACATTACAAAGTTATATTTCAAACAATTCAAATAACTCAATTCTGATAAATTTCACTTATATTCCAAATTCAACTTTGAAATTTTCAATTAAATTCTTTTAACAATTTCTTTAAACCAATTCCAATTTTAGCATAAAACTTCCAATTTATATAAATCACATTTTATTTCAAAATATCATTTAACAGGATTCAATAATTAAGGATTTAAAATCATTTAATTTAACCAATTCGGTGTCCATATATAATTCTCTACCCTAGGGTCAAGTGATACAGATATTTATCATTTCAATCCTTAATTTAAAATTTTACGGTTATATATCATTTCAAACCGTAGTCCCGAATTTAATAAAATCCATAAAATCGCTCGGGTCTATCATTTCAACCCATAACGATTTTTTCCTAATCTATAGATCGTTCGGGTATGTATCATTTCAACCCATAGTGATTTTCTTGATAATATCTAAAGGAACTTGCAGAGTGATAAAATATATAAATCAAACATAACATCCAATCATCAAATATCAACAATCAACATCCATCATGATCATCATTCAATTCAACCAATAAATATCAACAATTAACAGATTATTATTTACAGGTAATTAACTGGTAGTTTCAATTCAACAATAAATGAAATAACAATTTAATCCAAAATAATACAAATTAATAGGAGTAACAATTTAAATATATCAAACAATCATAAATAGATTCCTACTCACATCATAAATTTAATTTAACTAACATAAGAAATTTTAGAAGTTGTGAGTGGGTTAAAAGACTCACCTTTGAATTTCAAATCGATTTGAAATTCAAAATACGGCCTAAATTTGAACAGTCTTAGAATCATCCAAACCAGTGTCAAATTGTCCGGCATTTCAATACGGTCTCGGCAAAATAAATCACGTCCAAATCCGAGCTTGTATGGAAAAGATACAAGAGTTAGAACATTTAAAATTTAAATTTGAATAATAATAAAATATTTTAATTTACATACCACGTCAGCTATTCATCTTCCACGTGCCCACCGATCGTTCACGCTCAGGGAACCACGTCATCGCCCCTTTGACCCCTGACCGTGCCGCCTACGCGCGCCTACAAGCCATGGCACCACCCCCAAACTCCATGCCTAGCCTCCCTCTACATGCCACCTAGCTCCGGCTTTCTCCGATGCTAGCCGTCGCCCACGGTTAGGGTTTGTCGAATCCTAATCGGCTAATTCCAGGCGCCATAGCCCACTATACAACCTCTGACCAATATCAAACGATTCCACGTGTAACAACCCACATATTTTGCTATTATATATTTAAATATTTTATTTAAATTTACCATCGATAGTCGGATTAAAGTTCGAAATGATACTTTTTGTAAACGGTCGAATTAGGACTCGAGACCCCGTCCGTTGGGTCCAAAACAGCGTTTGCGACCTTTTTGAGTATAAACATCGATATGTTTAGAGTTGATTAGAATTTTGATAATTTCATTTGGGGCTTTGGGTTTTGGTTTCAGCCCACTAAGAGAACCCAACTCCTCTACATAATAACTCCCTCTCCACTCCTCTCCTCTTCATTCATTTTCATTTCCTAACACTCTCAAGCTAAAAGAAAAATGGGGAAAGAGAAAAGAAATAAAAATTCCTAAGCCCTAGTTTACTAGGAAATTCAAATCCAAGTTCTAGAAATCAAAGAGAAGCTTTGGTAAGCATCCTCTTCATCTTCTCCATCTCAATCTCTCTTTAATTTTAAAAAATACCTAAACCCTAACTTAGAAAATATTTGTTTATGATCATAGGTTGGAGCTTCTTGAGTTGACGTGAAGAGTGGTTGATCTTTCCTTTGTTTTAAAGCTTCTCACTTGTTGTTTTTGAGTTTAAAGGTGAGTTCTTGAAATCACATCTATGTCTATACATTTCATTATTGTTAGGTATGAATTCCTAAAATTTATTTCATGTTCAATTGCTTTTGATTTGAATTAATTTGGTGAATTTTTCAATTTTGGTGTTTTGAAGTCAAAATCTTTAAAGATCCTATCTTGAATATTTGAATATGTTTTTGGTAGTGTATCGAAGAGCCTATAGGGCTGGGTTGTCGATTGGCATAAATCCCTAGCATCCGTCGCTCGTTCGATCTCTTTCGATTTGGATTTTTTGTCCTCTTTGGTCTAGGCTGATTTTTACCTAGCAGAAAAATCCAGACATCTAGAACAAAGTCCAATTGTCTTGTTGAAAAATCCATACGTCTAGAAAGGGTCGCTAGAAAAGAAAAAAGGGCGTAGATAAATTCCAGTTGCCTGGTTGAAAATCCAGACGTCTGGAGCAAAAATCCAGACGTCTGAAATGGTTCTGGAATTAAGAAGAGAAAGGAGAAAAAACATATATTTTTCCAGAACCTAGGGCCAGACGTCTGGCTAAACCTACCAGACGTCTAGAACTGTCAATTTTGCCTATTTTGGTTGATTTTGAGTGCATTTTCAATTTTTATCGATTTTTGTTGATCCGATTGGTTATTGTCATTTATTATCGATTTTGATGACTTTTTTTTTCTGGATTTTTGGAAATATCCATTTGATTGGACTTGATATTTATTTTTTTGGGTTTTAATTCACGTCTTTGAATGTGAATTTTTTGTGATCGATTGTTTTTATAATCGTTTGCGGTGATTTGTCACTTTAAAATACAAAGGTTTTTATACTAGAAGTAAATACTCAAACTCTTACACAAAAATGATTTCAACGTTACTTTTAATACAGAACTAGTTTTTAAATTCGTCTTTCAATCTATTAGTATAAACAAACCTTTACCTTATTCGTATGAGAAATCTAATTAAACGACTTAGCAAAATAAGTGGTATGAAATGCTTGCGTTTACTTCGTCGGTTAATTCTTAGATTTTTTCAATTGAAATCTTGTAATAATTTTCGAGTGGAAATCTACAATTTGTTTTCAAATATTTAAGTCAACGCAGTGGTTATGGGACATGAAGCCAAACTCATTTATTTACCAGCCTAGTGTAATTCACACTTTTTATTGATCAATGATGATCATTTTGTGATTTAGACTAGCGATATGCGATGTATCTTTGTACGCGTGGGGGACTGTACCCTGTTCTATTGAGCTTCGTCTCATCATTTTTATAGGCTAGCGACTTATGGGTTTTATGGAGTTTGGTTCATCGGACGTACAGTTATTGTGCTACGTTATTGTTTTGAATTAGTTGAGTTTCTGGTTCATCGAGCGTACCATTATTGTACTACGTCGTTGTTCCAAATTATTCGAGTTTCAGGTTCCTTGGGCGTACCGTTATTGTACTACGTCATTATTCATTGCATGACTTGCCAACTTGTAAAGGGCGAACATCAATGACCCGGTGGGTTATTGCAAACTTTTGACATTCCAGTTTGGAAGTGGGGATCAAGTCTCAAATGACTTTATTGACGGACTTCCCCGTTCTTGTTCGGGCCATGATAGTTTATGGGTGATAGTAGATAAACTTAAAAAATCCGCCCATTTTATTCTCGTTCGGTCCAATCGGACTGTACCACTTTTGACCAAACTCTATGTTAAAGAAATTGTTAAATTGCATGGAGTTCCTACTTCTATTGTTAGTGACCGTGATCCATTATTTAATAGTGGATTTTGGAAAGGTCTTCAAAAAGCTTTGGGACGAAGCTTAATTTTAGCACCGCTTATCATCCTCAGTCCAATGGACAAACCGAGCGTGTGAATCAAACTGTTGAAGATCTTCTTCGTGCATGTGTTCTTGATTTTGGTAGAAGTTAGGAAGATCATATTTCTCTTGTTGAGTTTTCCTATAATAATAGCTTCCAATCTAGTATTGGTATGGCACCTTTCGAGGCACTCTACGGAAGGCCATGCCGATCTCCTTCTTGTTGGCCTGAGGCCAGTGAGAAGCTGGTTTTAGGTCCAGATTTTATTCGTGATTCCACAGAAAAGATTGACCTTATTCTTCATAAGATGATAGAAGCTCAAAATAGAAAAAATTCCCATGCCGATAACCGAAGAAGGAATTTGGAATTTTCTGTGGGAGATTTGGTGTTTGTTCGTTTTTCACCTATGAAGGGTGTTGTGCATTTCAGTCGATCGGAAAAATTAGCATTTCGATATATTGGTACATTTCCCATCACCAAACGCATTGGTTCTGTGGCTTATCGCCTTCTATTACCGGCTCAGTTTTCTTCTATTCTTGACGTTTTTCACATCTCTCAACTACGAAAATGTCTTAGGGATTCTGATTCTATTCTTGAGCCTGATGTTATTGAAGAAATTGAAGTTTCACCTAATTTGACTTATGAGCAACATCCTATTCATATCATTACTACGGAGGTTAAATATCTTCGTAATGAAGATGTCCCACTTGTGAAAGTTCAATGGTCCTCAAATTCTAAGGATTGTTCTTGGGAATCCAGAGACTTCATTGAGTGAACACATCCGGACTTATTCTCTCGAGGTGTTTGAGGTGAACTTCTTATTTCGAATTCCTTTTGTGTTGATATGCTTTTATGGTTTTACTCTTTATTTTCTTCTTAAGTATTATGAGGATGCAACTTCTTTCAGGAGGGGAGTCTGTAACAACCCGCATATTTTGCAATTATATATTTAAATATAGCATCGATAGTCGGATTAAAGTCCAAAATGATACTTTTTGTAAACAGTCGAATTAGGACTCGAGACCCCTTCCATTGAGTCCAAAATGGCGTTTGTGACCTTTTTGAGTATAAACATATGTTTGGAGTTGATTAGAATTTTTATATTTTCATTTTGGGCTTTGGGTTTGGGTTTCAGCCCACTAAGAGAACCCAACTCCTCTACATAATAACTCCCACTCCACTCCTCTCCTCTTCATTCATTTTCATTTCCTAACACTCTCAAGCTAAAAGAAAAATGACGGAAGAGAAAAGAAATCAAAATTCCTAAGCCCTAGTTTGCTAGGAAATTCAAACTCAAGTTCTAGAAATCAAAGAGAAGCTTAGGTAAGCATCCTCTTCATCTTTTCCATCTCAATCTCTCTTCAATTTTCAGAAATTCCTAAACCCTAACTTAGGAAATATTTGTCTATGATCATAGATTGGAGCTTCTTGAGTTGATGTTCAAGAGAGGTTGATCTGTCCTTTGTTTTAAAGCTTCTCACTTGTTGTTTCTGAGTTTAAAGGTGAGTTCTTGAACTCATATCTATGTCTATACATTTCATTGTTGTTAAGTATGAATTCCTAACATTAATTTCATGTTCAATTGCTTTTGATTTGAATTGATTTAGTGAATTTTTCAATTCTGATGTTTTGAAGTCAAAATCTTTAAAGATCCTATGCTGTATATTTAGACATGTTTTTGATGGTGTATCGAAGAGCCTATAGGGCCAAGTTGTCAATTGGCATAAATCCCGAGTATCCATCGCTCGTTCGATCGCTTTCGGTTTGGATTTTTGCCCGCTTTGGGCTAGGCTGATTTTTGCCTAGCAGAAAATCCAGGCGTTTAGAATACAATCCAGACATCTGGTTGAAAAATCCAGACGTCTGAAAATGGTCACTAGAAAAAAAAGGGCAGAGACAAAATCCAGACGGCTGGAACAAAATTCAAACGTCTGGAACAAAAATCCAGACGTCTGAAATGGTTCTGGAATTAAAAAGAGAAAGGAGAAAAAGCATATATTTTTCCAGAACCTAGGGCCAGACGTCTGGCTAAACCCACCAGACGTCTGGAACTGTCAATTTTGCCTATTTTTGAGTGGATTTTCAATTTTTATCGATTTTTGTTGATTCGATTGGTTGTTGTCATTTATTTTTGACTTTGATGACTTCTTTTCTGGATTTTTGGAAATATCCATTTGATAGGACTAGATATCGATTTTTTTTGGGTTTTTAATTCACGTCGTCGAATGTGAATTTTTGGTGATCGATTGCTTTTACAATCATTTCCGGTGATTTGTCACTTTAAAATACAAAGGTTTTATACTGGTAGTAAATACTCAAACTCTTTCACAAAAATGATTTCGACGTTACTTTTATACAGAAATCGTTTTTAAATCCGTTTTCCAATCTATTAGTATAAACAAATCTTTACCTCATTCATATGAAAAGTCTAACTAAATGACTTAGCAAAACAAGTGGTATGAAACACTTCCGTTTACTTCGTCGGTTAATTCTTAGACTTGTTCGATTGAAATCTTGTGACAATTTTCGAGTGGAAATCTACAATTTGTTCGTAAATATTTAAGTTAATCCAGTGGTTATGGGACATGAAGCTAAACTCATTTATTTACTAGCTTAGTGTAATTCACACTTTTTATTGATCAATGATGATTATTTTGTGATTTAGGCTAGCGATATGCGATGTCTCTTTGTCCGCGTGGGGGACTATACCCCATTCTGTTGAGTTTCGTCTCATCATTTTTATAGGCTAGCGACGTATGAGTTTTATGGAGTTCGGTTCATCGGGCACACCGTTATTATACTACGCCATTGTTTCGAATTAGTTGAGTTTCTGGTTCGTCGGGCATACCGTTATTGTACTACATCGTAGTTCCGAATTATTCGATTTTCAGGTTCCTTGGGCCGTTATTGTACTACGTCATTGTTTCGAATTACTCGAGTTTTTGGTTCATCAGGCGTACCGTTATTGTACTACGTCGTTGTTCCGAATTATTCGAGTTTTAGGTTCCTTGGGCGTACCGTATTGTACTACGTTATTGCACCGGCTCTATGGTTAGCGACCATGGGATAGCGATCTGTTTGTGATACACGTATTGGTGAGTTTTCATGCTCCCGTTTGTGGTAGGCCTCCCTCTTTGTGTTTTCTGGATTTTTAATTATTGATTTCTGAAATTTGTGTTTCACCAATTTTTGCGATTGTCATTGATATGTTTTATCAATATTTGGGGTTTGGTGAATAAGTTAAAGAATATGACATTCTTTTTGGGGTTTTGAGGAGATTTGAGATATTGTATGATTCGTTGTTATCTGATGTATACTTGTTACAGTATTTGTCATATCTCTTATCCTATCTCATTTTATATGATATTTATAGCTAGACTGATTCGTTTATTATTTTCTTCTTAAATAATACTCGGGTCAGACTGAGGTATTTCAGGTGCTTCTACTTTTCTTCTTGTCAGGGTCCGTCATCTGACTTTTGGCTAACTACTTTAACTTAGTAGTTTTTGTTTTTATACATTCGAGATAGAGACTCCTTGATGTATACATATTCTTTTGTGATGCAGTGGATCTTGTATGACCACTACCCTGGTGTACACTTCTATGTGTTATATTCATATATGTTTCTGCCTTCATGATATGAATATATATGACTGATTTGTGTCATGCTTATTTTATATTTGTTTTCGAATATCACTAATCCATTGTGTACTTGCTTCGAGTTTGCATCTGATGTGTCAGATTTCCTCTTGAAATGAAATGCTTGTAATACTATCTGGCATATCGATACTCACACAAAGCAATTACACAGATGGTCACTCCTCAATAGCCTTATTCTTCATGCTACCCGATGGCATTACTCTGTAGTGTCCTTGGCTAGTGTGAGTATAGAGGTGGGGCATCACACCACACGTCGAACACTCCAATACCCATAAACTGATTTCATCGATTGAGACCAAAATCAAAAAGCCCCAAACTTTGTTTTAGGGTTTCAAAATTTTGACCTTTGACCGCGAATTCCTGATAACTCGAGCCCTGTTTGCAAAAACAGACACTAGACACAGATTCGCATCGATGAGAACTTTGATTTATATATTTTTTTGAATTTTTTGAGGAGTTTGATTTTGGAACTGATTTTGAAATCGAATTTGGAATTGGTTTTGGTTTGTCTGCCATTTGAAGGTGAGAAACAGATGGAATTGTATGTATAGACAAACTGAGTTAAAAACACTACGGTTTATAACATGTTATTTTTAGGTAGGTCGGTAATAGGAAAGAATGGACTCGACCGATTTGGGGTTTGAACGATAAACGACCCGAAAAGCCCGTTTCGTACCCAAAACGAAAATGGGTAATCTATATATCCAAATAGATGTTTCTGTTGATTTTAAATTCAATGGAACAGGTTTCAAGTCCTACTTCCTTCATATGAAGAAGTTATGTTAAAACCAGCTTATTTCCATTTTGACTTTAATTAAATTGATTTCTAGGCGTTTCAAGCCCGTACGATCAGACGACAAGTTTGATCGCTACGGAAATTGAAATCCTTCAATAATTCACTGTAATGGATCCGATGAAACTAATTTCGTCGAAATCCGAGTCAGTAGCTAAAATGACTATTTTCACATTAATTAAATAAATTAATCAAACCACCTTTTCAATTCAAAATTAATAATTTACAATTCCTATCATTTTAGTTTACTTAGTACCTTATAATATTTTAAAACAAATTTCTATATCAATTCAATATTCCATATTGCACGAATTACAGTATTTAATTTCAATTTCAGTAATTTCAGAAATTATAGATTTAATTTCCAATAAATTCATTTATTTGATTTTCAATCCTGTTATTCAATCAATTTTCATCTTATGGATAAAATTAACATTGATTTATATCTTAGTGCACCAATGTTCTCCAATTTCATCTTAATTCCTATTAACGTAATATTTAAATATTTATTTTCATTTAATTGCAATTAATCCAATTATTATAATTTAAATCCCAATAAATTGATAAATCTTGATTTTCATTCTCTTTTTGTTCAACCAATTGTCATATTTTGAATAAAATTAAAATTATTTCCAATTATTACCTTAATTTACATTAACGTAATATTTAATTAGATTTATCGCAATTGATTTCCAATTTAATTTAATCGCCTAAATAAGTGGTAACATATAATAATTGTCACCGTTGACTTTTAATGACATTTAGGTTTATTATTCACAATAAATGTTACAATTGCTTTCATAACGCTAATTTTATTAAATCACCATTAATTATATATTATTTCATTAATTGATTCAATATTTACACTTGTTTTTTATGTTCAATTTATAACCAAGTACAACATTTAAATCATTTTAATTAATTGAACCTTCGTTAAAATTGTTAATAATTGAGTTAAATTGACCTCATTACCTTCCATTCTAGTTCATTTTCATTAATAATTCATAAATTTTTATTTCTCCCATTGTTAACTCACAAAAATCTTATTAAATTATTTATTTTAATTATCGAAAATTACGGGTCGTTACACTCTCCCCAACTTAAAGCTTTTCATCCTCGAAAAGGAAAAAAAAAGGGAAAAGAAGGAATTAATTAATTAATATATCTCATTCAAAATATTAAATTTATAAATAACTAACTTACAAAATTAGATAATTTAAATACAATATATCAATTTATTACAATTAAATCCTTTTATACTCAAATTAATAAGTTTGGAAACGTTTCACAAAAATTTTCTAAGTCCAAAATTTACGAAAAAATTCGGCAGAGTCTCCTTTATACGGAGAGGTCTGGGAGAAATTGTAATATAAATAATAAAAATATATATCAAATATTTCAAAATATAATATCCTAAACCACGGGAAAACAATATAATATCGCTATAAAACCATAATCCGAGAAAGTACCTATTTGTCGGGCAAATAACGTTTATTTTATGAGACCAAAAGCAGTAGCAATTGCTTCCATACCTGTATTTCACTTATATAATCTAAAAGAAGTTAGCAAATTATGTAAAGTGAAATGTTTAAGTTGTTTCAACTAATGTCAACAAAACAATCACAACATACAATAGTCACTTGCAAACAACAATACAACCATCATATCATCACATGCAATCAAAGAAATCAACATACATCCATAGCAACCAACAAATGGTTTATTCGGGTCCAGAACTTCAAATCATATAAAAATGATAAATAAGCTACTAAGTAAACCATACACTTAACAATCATAGATAAAACTTTATAGTTATTTATACATTCTACACAATAAAAGTATCCCTTCCCAAATCAATCCATAAGTTAAACAAACAAAAAATTCCAAACAATATTTAAGTTTATTCTTATAAATTTCCTTTCACAACATTTATTGTTTATTTTTTCATACAATGATTATTTCTTTAATTTACATTTATTTCTTACAAATTCATTTCCCATTCATTAATATAATACTTAATTCCATTTATTTACATTCATTTATCCACATATGTTATTTACATTTTCTTACATATGTTACTCATACGTAGTTATTTTAAACATATGTAAATCAAATCTTAAAGTACTATATAGGTTTCTTTGTAAATGAATTCACACCATTCATTCAGAGCTTATTTTCATTTATCTTTATTCATTACTTACAAAAATTCTTTTTTGTTCTTTCATTTACTCATACAATGTCATTTCATTTCATTATTTTATATTCATTTCTTTACATAAGTTATTTCCATTCAATTGTTTATAATAGTCAATGAATTCATTATTTAAGTTTTACAAATATTTTATTTTATTTCAGTTTAGTTTACATTTATTAATTCACATACTTGATTTCCTTTAGACCTTAATACCATTAATGTATAAGTTCATACTTAAGTTTCTTTACTTTTTAACCTACGTTCATTTCATTATATAGTGTCAACGACTATTAAATCCATTTCCTGGATCATTTCAACTTTTCTAAAGTTATAGCCATTAAATTTTAATGTAGTATTCATTTTAATTATTCACTTTAATTATCAATAGCTTCAAACATTAACTTAAGTTTAAAATCTTTTATTTACAGTACTCGCTTTTCTATTATATTTTATTAGTAGTATTTAAATTATAACTTAAGTTTATAACCATTATAATATCAAAATTCTTATTTATAAAAGAAATTCCATTGAACACTTTCATTACTTAAATTTTACTTCTATAATATTTCATGACATATTCTTATTAAATATTTCAACTTTTAATATTTTGGTAAGTTATATATATGTCTTTTAAGAATGAAATGGAAAGTTATAGAAGTTTATCTTTCTTATTTTAATTAACTTAATGTTCAATAGTTATCATTTCTCATTTTTCATATCATTTTTATTTACAATTTCCAAATTTCAAATTTCTTGTCTATTTCATTCATAACTTAACATTTAATTCCTTATTTTCATTTAGAAGTTTAAATTATTAAAGTATTTAAAATTTCATTTCATTACCCAAATTTGAAATCTCTAATTTATAGAAATTTAAGTACCAAATGTCGGGTTCCATTTCAAATCATTTAAAATAATACATACATACATACATATATATGTGTACTCACAACTTTTATATCCAACCATATTTAAATTTTAAATTCATATAAGTTTATCAAAATAAATCTGCAGCAAAACTACTACAATGGCCTTCCTACTTGAAACTCGAAAATGAATGTCGATGATGCATGCACTCATCACCGGAATTATTTTCCAGCGACTAAGAGGGGGTACAGAACTTATTTCTTTCCAAAATTCCTTTAAAACATTTCCTCCACATTATATTGAAATATTTATATCTGAAAATACTTTCAAATAATACTAATATTATATACCAAAATCTTTGTGAAAGAAATCTTCAAAATCCCAGAACTTAAGCTCTAAATTTTCCAATTTATTTTTATACGTGAGTCTCATCTTCAATCTTTATAAAATTTCAATACCTAACAAAAAATATATTACAACCAAATATATCATATATAAAATATATTATTTTATATACAAAAATATAATAGGCAAAAATTATATCATTTCTATATTTCAAAACAAATATTGTATCAGTTTGCCCTATTAAATGTTCAGAAATCCCAATCGATGTCATAGCGTCCTATGCACTGACCAAAATTTATAAGTACAAAACGGACCAAATTAACACAATATTAAAATATTTTATAACACTAACAAATACGCTCTCTCATATACATACACTCAGCGACTCATTCTAGGGTATTACCACCCTATTTCTAGTGAGTCAGACCCCACAAAGCTAAGGTTATCGCTAAACCAAAGCTCTGATACCAACTGTAACGACCTATCTTTTTGGACAGTTTAAATCGACGATAAACCACACATGTCCGACTCAAACCATACAAATAAGCAGACTATTATTGGGGTAAATAAGAAAAAGCAGAGAAAGAAAGAAAACAAAGTAGAATCTCGTAGCGGAATGACAAAATATAATAATCAAATAACAGTTCTGCAGCTGTTTACAAAAAAATTGATTATACTTATACAACACAAAATCAGAGTTACATATAACAGAGATAAATAACAATGCAGTGGAATGACATGATGTAGTGGAATACATATCATAAATAACAATAGTACAAATCTTCGTCTTCGTCCTTTAGGAATAAGGTCTTCAACCCTGAAATGCTCAGGCTGACCTGAGCGAATTGAATAGACAAAACACTCGAGTCAAAACCAAAAAATCTTATGTAAGTTAAATCAATGGTAAATATGAGTGTAACGGCGTCAGAGATGTTTACTGATTTTGACATCTCTTATCTAGTGTCTAACGTGGGTACAGTAACTTAAGACGGGATTCACATCTCCTAAGGATCCGTTAAACTATCTACTATGTAGTACGATAAGCTATTATAATATGTCTACAGTAAAGTTATTAAAATAGCATTAAGTTGTTATCCATATCCCCCTTAACACATTTTATATATTCCCATAGTCTATACAGTACCGTAATTCTTCCATAAACTGGAGGGCTATCAAATGGCACTGCATATGTATGGTACAAAGCAAACTCGTAGAAGGCACGTTAGGGCATGTGAACACGACACTCGAGGCAATGCCAAGGTAGATATACCAATTGCGGATCCGAATTGGTGGTAACACATAGCAGCTACTACCGCCTACCTCGGAACGCACTCCCAAATCAAAATCAAAGGTGGCCACCAAATAAATCACAAAGCAGCAGAAATGGTATCGAAGAAATGTGTCCGATAGGAGGAATGACCTCACTTGGCCCCACGTGGCTTCTGTTTTAGTCACATCTAAGCTGACTCACGGGAGTCAGGGACACGTTATACCTCATGTAGAAATCATTCACCAAACCATCCTACTTCATTTCTGGAATCTCCACTACGTACACAGTTGTTAAAGTGGTTTTCGATATTGGCAGAGAGTATGACAATATCCGATCCTAGTCTCTTTAACAACCAACCGCTTATTACATGTCGGATGGTTCTTTTACATTTCCAAACTCATTTCATATGGATATCAAAATAACATATTCAATTCAAACCATATCGCTTTCGAAATCATATTCACTTTCAGAAACCATATTTTCAAAATAGTTTAAAACCCTCGTTTCAAAACTTCATATTCAAATCAGATATGTAATTTAAATCCCAACTTAGGTTATAATATCATGTAACCACATTCACTTTAAAATCGAGGATTTAAAATACAAACACATCTACTGTATTTAGTTTGAAATTTAGAAAGATAGTTTAGATAGCTATAAATAGTTATAAGTAGTTAAAATACTCTAAAATAATTTAAAAATAGATAAAAAATAGTTTTAACTTGATTTAAGATAGTTGAATAGATTTAAAATAGTTTAAATACAATAAAGAAAGATTAAATAGCTTTAAAATAGATTAATTAGATTTAAATTAAATGGATAAATTAGTTTAAAATAAATTAAATTGGTTTAAAATAGGTTAAAATAATTTATGTAGTTAATATAGGTTAAAATAGTTTAATTTTTTTAAATCTTAATAATTAGAAATTTTAAAATAATATATTAACAGTTTATATTAAATATGAATTTGGAATTTATATAAATTTAGCTATTTATTTCATTTTAACATATCTGGACCATTTCACATTTCCAAATCGCAAATCCCAATTTCAATTTTTCAATCCAAACTCTCAATAAAATTATTAAATTTTATATTGATTTCAATCTGTGTTTGAAATATCAATTTAAATTATTCCAATTTCAATGCATTACAAAGTTATATTTCAAACAATTCAAATAACTCAATTCTGATAAATTTCATGTACTCCAAATTCAACTTTGAAATTTTCAATTAAATTCTTTTAACAATTTCTTTAAACCAATTCCAATTTTAACATAAAACTTGAATTTCTGTAATAATTCAATTTATATAAATCAAATTTTATTTCAAAATATCATTTAACAGGATTCAAAAATTAAGGATTTAAAATCATTTAATTTAACCAATCCGGCGTCCTTATGTAATTCTCTACCCTAGGGTCAAGTGCTACGGATATTTATCATTTCAATCCACAATTTAAAATTTACGGTTATATATCATTTCAAACCGCAATCCCGAATTTAATAAAATTCATAAAATTGCTCGGGTTTATCATTTCAACCCGTAACGATTTTTCCCCAATCTATGGAACATTTGGGTATATATCATTTCAACCCATAGTGATTTTTTTGATAATATCTAAGGGAACTTGCAGAGTGATAAAATATATAAATCAAACATAACATCCCATCATCCAATATCAACAATCAACATCCATCATGATCATCATTCAATTCAACCAATAAATATCAACAATTAACAAATTATTATTTACAGGTAATTAATTGGCAGTTTAAATTCAATAATAAAATAAATAAAAATTTAATTCAAAATAATAAAAATTAACAAGAATAACAATTTAAATATATCAAACTGCCATAAACAAATTTCTAATCACATCATAAATTTAATTCAACTAACATAAGAAATTTTAGAAGTTGCGAGTGGGTTAAAACACTCACCTTTGAATTTCAAATCGATTTGAAATTCAAAATAGGGCCTAAATTTGGATACTCTCAAAAATCGTCCAAACTAGCATTACGATCCTGACAAAATAAACCGCGTCAAAATCCGAGCTCGTATGGAAAAGATATAAGCGTTAGAACATTTGAAATTTAAATTGAATAATAATAAAATATTTTAATTTACATACCACATCAGTTATTCATCTTCCATGTGCCCATCGTTCATTCATGCTCGGGAAACACCCTCACGTCACCGCCCCATTGACCCCTGACCGTGCCGCCTACACGCGCCTACAAGCCATGGCACCACCCCCAAACTCCACGCTTAGCCTCCCTCTACCCGCCACCTAGCTCCGGCTTTCTCCGATGCTAGCCGCCCATGGTTAGGGTTTGCTGAACCCTAATTGGCCAATTTTAGGTGCCACAGCTCACTATACAACCTCCGACCACCATCAAACGACCCCACGCGTTGAATACTCCAATGCCCATAAACTGATTTCATCGATTGAGGCCAAAATCATAAAGCCCCAAATTTTGTTTTAGGGTTTCGAAATTTTGACCTTTGACTGTGAATTTTCGATGACTCGAGCATCGTTTGCAAAAACAGACACTAGATGCAGATTCGTGTCGATGAGATCTTCAATTTATATATTTTTTCGAGTTTTTTTGAGAAGGTTGATTTTGGAATTGATTTTGAAATTGAATTTGGAATTGGTTTTGGTTTGTCTGCCATTGGAAGGTGAGAAACGGATGGAATTGTACGTGTAGACAAACTGAGTTGAGAAACACTAGCGTTTATAATAGGTTATTTATAGGTAGGTCAGGAATAGAAATGAATGGACTCGATCAATTTGGGTTTTGAATGATAAACGACCCGAAAAGCCCATTTCGTTTCGGAAATGAAAATTGATAATCTATATATCGAAATAGATGTTTTGACGATTTTAAACTCAATGGAACAGATTTCAAGTCCGAATTCCATAGTGCGAAGAAGTTATGTTAAAATTAGCTTATTTTCAATTTGATTTCAATTAAATTGATTTCTAGGCGTTTCAAGCGCGTACGATCAGACGACAAGTCCGATCGCTATGAAACATGAAATCCTACAATAATTCACTGTTACAGATCCGATGAAACTAGTTTCGTCGAAATCCGAGTCAGTGGCCAAAATGGCTGTTTTCGCGTTAATTAAATAAATTAATATTAAATTAATCAACTCACTTTTTCAATTCAAATTTAATAATTTACAATTCCTATCATTTAGATTACTTAGCACCTTATAATCTTATAAAAAAATTCAATATCAATTCAATATTCCATATTGCGCGAATTACAGTATTTAATTTCAATTTTAGTAAATTCAGGAATTATATATTTAATTTCCAATAAATTCATTTATTTTATTTTCAATCCTGTTATTCAATCAATTTTCATCTTATGGATAAAATTGACATTGATTTACATATTAGTACACCAATTTTCTCCAATTTCATCTTAATTCCCATTAACGTAATATTTAAATATTTAATTTCATTTAATTGCAATTAATCCAATTATTATAATTTAAATCCCAATAAATTGATAAATCTTGATTTCCACTCTCTTTTTACTTAACCAATTGTCATATTACGAATAAAATTAACATTATTTCCAATTATTACCTTAGTTTACATTAATGTAATATTTAATTAGATTTATTGCAATTGATTTCCAATTTAATTTAATCGCCTAAATAAGCAGGTAACGTATAATAGTTGTCACCATTGACTTTTAATCACATTTAGGTTTATTATTCACAACAAATGTTACAATTCTTTTTATAACACTAATTTTATTAAATTACCATTAATTATATATTATTTCATTAATTGATTCAATATTTACACTTGTTTTCTTATATTCAATTTATAACCAAGTATAACATTTAATCATTTTAATTAATTTCATTAAAATTATTAATAATTGACTTAAATTAACCTTATTACCTTGCATTCTAGTTAGTGTTTCAGTAATAATTCACAAATTTTTATTTCTCCTATTGTTAACTCATTAAAATTTCATTAAATTATTTATTTTAATTATCGAAAATTACGGGTCGTTACAATATTTGAAAAGATTATTTTGAAAAACCAAGATATTTGAAAAAGGGAGAGAGATCAAGAAAGTGTTATCAAGGTTTTGACATAAATTCCTAGACTCTATAACTTATCTGGAATATCTTGAAATCTTCAATACTCATGAGTCTTCATTCTTCAACTCTTGAAACTTTATATTAACATCTTGAATCTACTGTTGATACTATACAGTCTTCTTAGTCAACACCTGTCTAATATCCTGCACTATATACTATATATAACTTGATAAAACATTAATATTTTTATTTTATATATTGTCTATAGTTGTTATTGTCAAAATCAATACCTAACATACTAACACACCATAGCTGCCTATCTGCATGGTTTCATTCCTTCCATCTCTTCCTTCTTCGACCATTGGCAGTTCAATCCACCTTCTCCTAGTATCGTTATTTTCCTCTCTTCTTTTAGTTGGGTGATCGGTATGAGAGAAACTCCCGTTGTTTTAAGAATGTTGTCCACTCTCTGTTGCACAATTGTAGTAATGTTGCTTACTTTTTCTCCCTTTGGACAGGTGGAGTTCCTCCTTCCCTTCGCATGAGGATTGGTGCTGCTTTCTTTGACAACGAATGTATAGGAAGTTCTGAAGCTCCTTTTGCAGAAAGAGCTGGTCCTCCGTCTCGTCCTTATGCTAGTATCTCTTGTCCATAACATGATCATTGATTTTTCTTGCGCTTCTAATGCTGCTATTTTTTGGTTATGGCTGCATTTTGACCTATGCACAAGATAGTGGTGCCTTCAAGCATTGTACTTTATTTAGTGTTAGTCTAGATTAGATTCTTTAGCTCTTATGTTCCTATGTACTCGTTATTTTTATAGCTCCTACTATGTTTATGGCTACAAGTCTAGCATGTTGACTGGAACTTTATCTATGCTATTACGTTATATATTGCCAGCTATGTAGTCTCACATTACACAATCGTTTCCCTTAATGTGTGCGTGCTTGTGCGTGCGTGTGTGTGTGTATGTGTGTATGTTATACGCCAAACTCTATGAATTTTGGTTATAGAAGTAGTTGTAACCATATCCTAAAAAGATGGATAGGGAAACTATGAGGTGGAATAATAAATAGAGTTAAATTTCATGGTCTACCAAGATTATCCCACGGGTGAAGGCCCTACCATAAAGCATGGACCGAGAAGAGCATGAGCACGACATAAAGTCGCACCTCGAAAGTTGGATGGTACTTGACTCCTTTACTGGGCCTAGGCTGCCTTATGATTGTGGATTTTACTAGATTATCGATTGATGACATATATGTCATCCAGACAGATGGGAAATAAGAACCTATTGTTGCAATCATCCAGAAGTAAGATGTGAAAAAGAATTGAGCAAGTTCCCTCAATAAGGTATGTATTAATCACCACAAGAGGATAACTAATTTTTTTTAATATATACTCCTAATAAGAAGTGGTTAAGAGTAAAGGAAAAATAACAAAAGTCCAAAAGAAAGGACAATTAAAGTCCATTTCCGAGTCCGACCCCATGTAAAAGAATTTGATAAAAATATTTTGAAAATTTCTTGAAACGTTTTGAATGGTTTTTCAAAGGATTTATTTTAATAAAAGGACCCTGGATTGAAAAGTTGTTTTGAAAAAAAGAAGAAAATTTGAAAATTATAAATTAAGGAGCTATTTAGAGATTCTTAGTGAATTTAAAATTGGTTGGGTAAAATTTTTTCGATTTAAAAGTTTTTGGCAAAGGGTTTTTTTTGAAATAAATGAAAAAGAGAGTGTATGTTTAGCTCGATGAATTTTCCTATCTTTGTAAATTTCGAAGTTCTCTTTAAGGGATGGATAAATGGAAATGGTACTTGATTGAGATAGCATAATGAGAATAAAAGGTTAAGAATGCCCGATAATGAAGATAGGAAGAATATTCCTCTATAAGGAAAATATGGAGAAAACAACTGAAATAGATTTTTACATATCTCTTTTCATGTTAATCAAGAAAAGCCCAATGACTAAAGTAGTAGGTGAACATACTGCAACGAGTTAGTAGGGAAAACTATAAAAAGAGGAAAAGAGCTATGTAAGAAGAAGCCAATTTAGGTAGGTGAAATTTTAATAGTAGAAATATTAGAAAATTTAAATAGGAATCTATATATTAAAATAATATTAGTAATCTAGTTAGGAACGATGTAGGAAATTAGAGGTAAAGAGTAGGAAAAATGGATAATTTCCATAAATATATGTAATAAATGCACATATCTTTTAAAAGTCCCTTCATATGCTATTGGAATCTCCGTTAAGGTTGGAAGTGGAATAGCATGAGTAGTAGGAGAATAATAGAATGGAGGTTATCCTTATCTACTATAGTTTTCATTGTTTAAAGTTATAGAAAATGTTTTTGAAGAAAAAATTGGTTTGCTATGACAATTGGAATTCGTTTCATATCATTTCTTGGATCATATCCAAAACCCAAGAACTCAATATTGCTTTCGCTGACTTCGAGACACTTTAGTTATGCGCAAATGGTATCATTATTTAGAATTTTCCATTTCAACACATATATGCCAAAACACAAAGTCATAGCAAGCGATAATTTTGTGAGTAAAATTTGAATTAACTTGGTTACATCAAACGGTGAATTTATTACATTAATCTCAACAATTGAAATTTACAGTGATATTCTTATCAGTGTGGCTCACAATATTCCAACCGCGTTAGTGTTTGTCTTGAAGACACATTTGCAGCCAATTGATCATATCCTTTTGGGTGAAAAATATCAATATCACACTTTGATAATGTACTTGAAATCCATTTCAGATTTTTGCATCATACCATATCGTAGAGTTAAGACTCTTAATGGTTTAGTTAATAACTGAGGATTATAAAATTACTGAAATCGATAAGAAGCTTGTAGTTTCTTATCAATGTGCAAGAATACTTAATAGACATTCTAATGTGTTATATTCATTTAGGTTTGGCTAATTTCATTTCATCCCTTGTAATCAGTTTTATCTTTGAATCATATCCAAATCAATAATTTCTAAATGAAATTCCTTCACTATGAAGTTGGTATTTCTTGAAACAACAATTGTTTCTCAGTGCAATGGAATGACTATTCATAAACACTTTATGCCTTATATATAAAACATGAATTGGTCATCTAATGATGATCATTCCTAAACTCCTTTTGGGGTTATTCATATAAGATCCCTCACGAACAATTATTACATGTAGTCTTTTGACATGCATAACGTACCAACTCCTTGGCCTAGGATACGTTGGAGTTTCTTATAAACCCTTTCTTATACCCCAAAAATTCCCAAAGAAAAGGAAAAAAGATTGGTGAAGGCGTGTCCAAAAGGTGGAATACCTAAGTTAACATATGATTATGAAATGATGTGAGGAAGCTCTCTTGGAGTGACTCCAATAGCCATCGTGAGTTAATATGAAGAAGCCATTATGCAAAGGCTTTTGTGGCTACTGTGGGTTGATATACGTGAGCTATTGTGAATAATTTCCTTAAAAAAATCAAAAGATAAAGAAACTAAGCTATCATGAAATAAAGTATGAAAACCATCGTGATGAGATTTCCAAAGCTATCATAAAATGGAGAATAAAAGAAATTATGAAATAAACCATAAAGCCATCGAGGCCTTCGTGTAGAAACTTCTACCGTCATCATGAAGAGACTTCTAAAAACTATCATAAAGTGGACCCTTGAAGCCATCTTGAAATGAAAAATAAAAGCCTTCATGAAGCTAACATGAAATGAACCTTGAAGTCATCGAGGCCTTCATGTAGTGATTTTTATAGTCGTTGTAAAGAGATTTCTAAAAGCCATCATGAAGTGGACCCTTGAAGCCATCATGAGACGAAGAATAAAAGAGTTTATGTATATAAAGCCTTCATATGGTTGTTATGGGAAGCTATTGTGAAATGACTTCAAAAGCCCGTTGAAAGAAAAAGAAATAGAGCTATCATGGGTTAACTCACTGAGATAATTAGAAGATAACATTCCTCAAATTCATCGTGAAGCACTCATCAAAGCTGCCGTGAAGCATTCATCAAAACCATCATGATGAATAAAGCCATCGAGAAGCAATCATTAAAGCCATCATGAATGATATCGTGAATCATTCATCAAACCCATCGTGAAGTGTTTGTTAAAGCCATCATGAAGCAATTTCTAAAGTCGAGGAATGAGGAATTAATGTCTTGTGGTATAATGCTTGGAGTCATTGTAGGGTGAAACATAGAAATTATCAAGTATAAATTACGATAGTCATCAAGGAGGACCATATGGGAGCTATCGTAGGGTAAGTCATTAAATCAGCCATCATGTGATAAGTCATTGAGGCAAATATCGAAGGATGATTTCGAAAGCCAATCAAAAAATGAAAAGGTGGAGCTACCTTAGGCTAGTTCATCAAAACAATTAAAAGCCAAAATGACAAGCCACTATGAAGAAAACTTATACATGCCATTGTATTAGGAACACAAAATTCTATGAACAAAGTTGAATATCCACAACTCATCCACCTCAGGTGACACGTGGCACGAATCCAAAGGCTACAGTTTTCTATAAATAGACAGATACACCTTAGAAAGGGGTATTTTTTGAATGTATCTTCTTCTTCATGTTTATTTTATTTTAGCATAAATAAAAAGCTTGACTGGGGACTATTAATTGCCGATTGAATAGATTTTATTTTTGGACTTTAAACCAAAGGACTTAAAAAAAATAACAATTTGCATAGTGACATCCTATGGACCTATAACTAACACATTAGACTATAAGAATTATCTTGCTCAAGTGGCCTTTGTTTTCTTGATGCAAGCAATCCAAGTTGACCTAAATTTTGTACCAACTTTAAGTGGTGCTTTCATTGGACCACCTATTAGTGAGCTAACCATTGATCATTTGCATACAATAGGAAGGTCGACAAAGAAAGTGAATGTTCAAATTCAAGAGGAGGCAATACATGGTGTCAATCTTGAAGACAATATAACTCCTCAATTTAATATAGATAATGCGGAAGTGGGACAAGCATCCAATTGAAGGAAAGATCCAAGGAAGAAAATGAACTACAAGTTCTAAAAAGGAAGTTAGAAATAATGCATGAACTTATCGAAATGTTAGTCTCCTAGAAATTTTCAAAATGTCATAAAGAACAAAAGAAGCGGGGGAGGAAGAAGCCGAGTCTCCATGAAGGAGAGTATAAGAATCAAACTTGAAAAGTAGAACTTTTGGAAAAATGCTTTGGGGTCATAGAGAAAGAAGGAAAAATGCTTAAGTCAAAGACCAAATAGGAGTTCAAAATCACCATTTGAATAGTCCATAACCTGTGCTTCACAGAAGCGGTATAAGCTAAAATGGGAAAATTACAAAGATGATGAAGCATATATGAGAGACCTATCTAATAACGTGACAAAAGATATTGCCGATCTAAAGGGAAAAAGGATGATGAAATCTAAGGTAAACAACAACTTTAAGGGAGTTCCATTTACAGAGAAGACTATGGTTGTACCCATACCATCCTAAGTTAAAATTCCATCTATCCAATACAATGGCATTACTGAGCTGGATGATCATCTAATGGCATTTTAAGGCCCAATGGATCTATATGATGCTCTAAGGGCAGTGCGATACAGGTTGTTCCTAACCACATTTTTTTGGAGCTACAGCGAATGCTATAGGAAGAAAATGATAAATTCATGGAAGTAATTTGCATACGAATTTTCGACACCATTTTGTACTTTAAAATAACCAACACTCGATGCAAGTGTATTAGCTTACATCAAACAGAAACCCAGGGAACCACTAAGGGATTACTTGAAGCGATTTAATACGAAAGCTAACAAGGTCGAGAGAGTAAGTGACAGGGAAAAGATGATGGGGGCGAAGTCTAGATTAATAGAAAACACACCTTTCTGAAAAGAGTTGTATATTCATGGATGCAAAGACGTACATGGCTTTCAGTTTCAAGTAGTTTATGTGGATGGTTGAGGTATTTCATAACAAGAGGAATTAGAGGGAAAAAAGAAATTTTATGATTCCATACAAGAAGGGGAGTGTAACAACCCATAAATTTTAACGGTTTTATTAACGTAATTAACTAGAATTTTGCTTGAAAATAAACAATTAAATTGGACAATGAAAATTTGATATTTGAAATACGTTCATTTAATTATGACAAATGTTAGATTTTCATCAGATAATATGAAAGCTTATTTGGTTGTGTAATTTTATTTAAAATTTAAATAAGTTAATATTTGATGAAAATAAAATGTTTTAAAACCTAAATATTTTTATATAATAAATTTGTTTATCATTTTCTAAGTAAGACGTCACATTTTGTTTCTCTAAATTTAGACTGCTATAGCCCAGTTTATCTTATTTTCTGCGAATTAGCTGCAGTTTGGCAGCGAATATTGACTTTTGGTGGGATAATCGTATCATTCATATCTGTGTGCCATTCTGTTCGTCTCATCGTGCCGATCTCCGCAGCATATTTAATTATGTATTTTAGAGTCCGGTGCACGGTGAAATCAGTAGAACAATTAACAGTATCGGTTCCGCAATTGAGTCGTTTGGGCTTTCTATGTCTTTTCATTTACCCATCTGGTATAGTTAATAGCCATTATCTCTTTATATTCTAGAATTTAATTTTTGACGTATGGTTATTATACATGCTGTTCGATTCTCTGCCTTTCATTTATTTTTCAATTCTATTCTTCTAACTTATAAAAATATATGTATATATTCCATCTCCATTCTCAAACCCTTCTTCTCCTTGGCTTTAGCTGCATGTCTCTGCTCTGGCACTTCATGGCTTAAATATTGCTTCCTCTTCCTTTCCGAATTTTTTTTCATAAAACTGCCTGTATAAAAAAGAGAGAAAGAAAGCTCGCGTCCATATTTCTCTTCTCACCTCAAAACCTCCTAAAGCCCGAGCCCACAACTCCACGCCTTCCACCTACAACCAAACTTCGCTCCTCCTCCCACCACAGACCCGAGCTCATACAAACCTAGCTTTTGACCTGCTGCTGTAGCCCCACGCCTCCATCCATCTTTCCGACACCCACTCAAATCCAGAACCACCACTGACCCTCTAGCCATCAACTTCTCTTCATCGAACAAAACCAGAGCCGCCCTCCAAACACCATCCTGCAATCACGGCCCACCTTGACCCTTAGCCTTCCGCCTGTACTACCTTGGGCCGTGAGCGGCCAATTGCTTGTGCCACTGAAACCCATCAAACCCATTAGCCAATAGGCGCTGTCCCCTCTTTGACCTTCTCTGCCTGTTCATTCTTTCCCCGTTGATCAATGAAGCCGCAAGCACCTTCCTTTAAGTGCTCGCCGTGTGTTGCTTGCAAGGTGGCCTAGTTCGAATATAGGATATGGTATATATGTTTATATTTTTTTCTGTGATTTTTATAATATAGCACCGTTGTTTAAAATCTGTACTTTATATTATAAGTTTATAAGAGTTTTTATATATGTTTATATATTAGTTTATATATATAAGTATACGATAAATTTGGTTTTAAATATACACACATATATATATATATATATATTTTATTTTTGTAATAGTATACATATTTATATATGATATTTAAAGTTGTCGCATACCACGTATATACTGTAAGGAAGAAAAAAATCAAGTATTATATACAATATTATATTTTAAGCGGTTGCATGTTGTCTCTATTATTAGATTTAAGTAAGAGAAGAATACACACACATATATTTGTGTGGCTGCGGATATTTGTGATGGTGAGTTTAAATATGTATTGATTTCATGTAGCGTTAGCACGCATATAACCATATATATATATATTATTATACATATATTCTATTGGTTTAAGAAATGATTTCAGGTAGTGTACATATGACATATATTTCATGTAGTATATATGCATTGATTTTTGTATTGATTTAAATATGATATATAGAGATGTTGATCTCTATTTTATCTGTTTAGAAGGGTTATAAGGTTTATCAAGTTTTGATTTTTATATAATATATATTTTATGTGTTTAATTGAATATTGATTTTTTTTGGAATTATAATAAATATTTGTTTTCCATTGAATTCTAGATCGTTCTTATCACTGTCCGTATCGCAACAGTTTATCTCTTGTCCTGCTATCCCATTGTAAATCCATGCTTATCCGTGTTCGTTGAATCTTATTTTCATGGTTCTCCAGCCTCAAAAGGTGTGCAATCGCTCACAATTAACATTATTATAGTTAGTAAATTTGATTTCACTTGAAACGACAATTGAAATATGCTGTTAAATTTGAATTGCTAGTTATTTAACTGTTAAATATGATATGCCATTATCTGCAATTGTCCAACTGTGATATATGACACTATATGCCGTTGTATATATTTTATTTAATTTATCGCTGATGATATATACCTGTTATTGATATGTTATATTTTATCATATTTGTTCTCACTCTGCGAGTTCCCTATTAATTTAGAATTCCCTATGGGTTGAAGTGATACATATCCGAAGGATTTTGTAGAATAGGGAAAATCGTTATGGGTTGAAATGATAAACCCAAACGATTTTCATTGATTTTAAATTTTAGGGATTGCGGGTTGAAATGATATATACCCTGTTAGTCCATGAGATGATGGTTTTGATGACAACAACCTTAGAATAGATTATAAAATATAAATACTAACATTATAAGTTTAGATATATATGTATATGCAGGATTTAACCATGCAAGTACCAAGAATGATAACTGTACAATATAGAGATTCAAGATATCGAAGATTAAAGACTCATGAGTATCAAGATTATCAAGATTTCAAGAATAAGTATTTTAATTAGGAATTTTGTTAAAACTTCTAGAAAAGCACTGATATCTTAAAATCCAACTTATTCGTGGAATGAAATCCACTTCGAGCCCGTTAAAGGGATGGAACCCTAAGTAGGATGGAACCTACGAAAAATCTAGTGGAACATTTTTTTTGTATCCGCTAACTTTTATTCAAATGATTTTACAAAATTATCTTGTTTTCAAAATGATTTCAAAACTTTCCTTTTAAAAGATTCAAAAACATCTATCCTGATTTTAAATACTTTTAGCCTCAAAATCATCTTTAATTTCAAAGTCAAATTACTCCTGATTTTAAACTATCTTTTAAAATAATATATTTAACTTTTAAATAATTATACTTAGATTTAAATATAAAATTATAGTAAAATTCTATGTATATTATTTTCTATATTTACTTATGAATTTGAATTATAATTAAGTATATTTATAAAGTCTAAAATAGTTTTAATATAAGATAAAGTTTTTTCCAAAAGAAAATCAAAACACCAGAAATCCCTTTGGGATGTCGACATGCCCAAGTACCCCATGTCGACACGGTGTCAGTTGGTTTCAAAATTCAAATTTCAAAAGATGTGTCTATTCGCCATAACTCTTCACGAATGGACATGGCTGTTGTTCTTCTATAAATAGGGGTTAGTTTCAACAAATTTTACATCAGTTTTTCTGGTTTTTCACTCCTCCTCTTCTTCTTCCACATTTCTATATACATATTCTTATCATTACTCTACCGAAATCAACATTGAATCGAACTCGATCATTTCTGGTTTGATTCTCTATCACTATCTCAACAAGATTCTCAGTGCTATTCAGAGTTATAGACTTCTTTATAATCTATTAAGCAAGAAAAGGTGTGATTGTGGCCTTGAAAATCAATCAAGCGGGATAAGGTGTGATTGTAGCCTTGGGAAATCAATTGGGTGAACTTGTTGCCCGGGAAATCAAGTATCTCTACCTAGAGGATTGTGATTCTGGAGTAGGCCTGTCAAAAGTCAATAAACCCATTTAACCTTACCCTTTTAACCTTATTTTAAACGGGCCTGTATCTTCACCAAATTATTTTCTTAGCAACCCGTTCAACCTATTTACTCTTAATCAACCCGTTCAACCTTATCGCCCACTCTATCTCAGTTACATTCCAAACCCTAAATCAATGGCGATCGCTCATTATTTCGTCGATTCAAACTATTCTTTTGTCGGGTCGAGTTGATTTGTTCTTCTTCACACCTACGAGTCTTCCTCGCGTCGATTTGATCCCATTTTACATCGAACAAGGTCGTAAGCAAGGAAGAGTTCGGAGAAAAAGGAGGCATAAAGGTATTTCGTCGATTCAACTTTTTCCTGTTATTTGATTTGCTTACGATTTGTTGCTTTGTATTATTTCTTAATTTACAGTTTTAATTGTTTTATTTTTTTTTTAGTTTTTATTTATTGGCCAATACGTGATAAAAAAATTAACTGCTGATGATTCTTGACTGATTTTTTGTTGTAGTACTATTGAATGTTTGATTGAATTTGTGGTTTATGTCGAAGTTTGTCTATAGTGCTAACTGCGGTATTCTCTGATTTTCTCCCACAAATTTTTTTAACTGTCAAGGAAACAAAAAAGTTTTCAAACTGTCACTTCTTCTTTCATGGATTCAGTTGTGCATGTAGTGATGGTAATTTACTGTAATAAAATTTTGTACAATTTTATTTGGAACTATTGATTTTTTTTTAAAGCTTTTCCAGCTCTGAATTTTGAACATTTCAAAGCTTTTCCAACTCTGAATTTTGAACATAATAAGTGTCTTTGTGGTACTCCATTAAAACCGTGCAAGTAATTCAGTAGCTCTGCTCTTTTTTTTCTTTTTTTTAAAGGATATGTTGAGTTATGTTTGTTTTCTATAAATAAGTAATAAACAAATAATGTTTGCTGATAATCAGTTAAAAAATAAACAAGAAATACTCGACAGTTTTGTCTTTTTGATATATATCAATTAGTTTGGATTTGGTTTGAAGATAGGAATGCCAACTTCATATTATATACGTATTTTAGGCAATGCAAAAGAGGTTTATAAACACGTTATCATCTGGCACCCAAGTACACATCCCTATCATTCCAAGTAGGAAACTTCTAACCTGTGCATTCAAGGATACACTCTGCATATAGCTTATGTAAGAAACTGCTGAATAATACAAACAATGGCAGAAACTTTTTAAAAAAAAAAGAAAAAAAGAAAATAGTAACTGGAAGTTGCAAGAAACTAAATGATAATGATTCTGAAGATAGATAGTCAAAGACTACAGTCTACGTCCGGTGAATATTTAACTAAGTAGTTCATTTGATGTCAGGTGATAAATAAATTTTAGGATCACTTGCACATCTATGGACTGAATTTAGATGCAACGCCTACCACCTACAAAGCAATAAAGTTGCGTACAAAAAATCAATGTTAAAATGAGGGCATTAGTTAGAAACAGCTAAGTCTCTTAGATAACCAAAGCCAATATGTAGGTTTACTGCTCTTGTTTTTTGTAAATGAAATTTTGATGTTCTGATGAAGATATTATTATGCAGACAAACAAGTTTCTTGCATTTCAATTTGGAACTAAAACTAAATATTTTCATCACCTACTAACTTACCTAAATATCAATGTTTGTGCAGAATGTACTTTCAGTTTGTAAAACTTCATTTTCAATCAGTATCAGGCAAAGGAGAAAGCCTATTGTTCTCTTATGAATATATGGTTTTTCTACAAACACAAAATGTATATTTGTTGAATAAAAACTAGAATTACGAATGCAAATCATTTCTTTAGTGATGGATGTTGTACCTGATCATCTTTCAATCAAAGCACTTATAATAAAAGCACTTTTTCATGATCATAACAACCATTCTTATTTTTTCTTTTTTCTGTGACGACTCTTGTAAGGAGGTGTTTAAACACAGGCTGCACTAGTGTTGCTGTTGCCGTCAAAATTGGATTGCTTGATGAAATATGTGATTATGAATTTGTAGTTGGGAAAATTACAAATGCTTGCTTTGCTGTGCATCAAATTGAATAATTCACCTATCCGAATCTGATATTGTTTGTATTATCATCTCTGGTGTATCTTTTTGCTGATTTTTAACCAAATATAACCAACTATTTTAGGACCAACATATTTAACTATAACTATAGTTTTAATTTACATGTGCACTTACAGATTTTACAATATGGATATTGTTGACCAAGATACTCAGTTAAGAAACACAACAGAGTTGGCAGCGGATGTAGATTCAGTGGGTAGCTCTTCAAGAAATAAACGACAAAAGGGTACGTATTCCGATGTTTGGAAATACTTTGAAAAAAATGAAACTATTGAGGGTCAGAAACGTACTTGCTTTTGCAAAAAATGTAAAAGAAAATATATATGGGGTGGTACCTATGGGACTAAAAATTTGCTGAATCATGTAGAAAAGTGTCCCTTAATCGATAAAAGCATGGAGGTTAATCAAAGAAGTTATTTTGAACAAAAGAAATATAGAGACTTGATGGCTAGAGCAATTATACAACATAACCTACCCTTCAAATTTGTTCAATATGACCGTATTCGTGAGATTCATTCATACTTAAACAATCAAGTGGAACATTATTCAAGGAACACGTCGCGTTCTGATGTTATGAAAGTATATGAGAATGAAAGAGTTAAACTTAAGGATTTTATAAAATCATGTAGTGGAAGAGTTAGTTTAACATCTGATTTATGGACTTCAGTAAATACGGATGGTTTTATAACTCTAACCGCTCATTTTATTGATAATGAGTGGAATCTACAAAAGAAATTGTTGAATTTTTGTTTAATGGCACCTCCACACTCGGGCTCGGCTATATTTGGAAAAATTTCGAGTATGTTGGTTGATTGGGAAGTAGTCGATAAAATATTTGCATGCACTCTAGATAATGCGTCTGCTAACGATAAATTTGTTGATTTATTGAAATCACATCTTTGTCATAGAAAAGCAATGGTTGCGGATGGACAATTTTTGCATGTTAGATGTGCAGCCCACGTGCTAAATTTGATAGTGCAGGATGGTTTAAAATGTGTCGCTTCTTTCTTAAGTAACATACGTGAGAGTATTAAATATATCAAGGGTTCTCAATCTAGAAAGAAAAGTTTCATCGAATGCATAACCACTCTTTCATTGAATGACGTTAGGAAAGGATTGCGTCAGGATGTTCCTACTAGATGGAATTCAACTTTTATAATGCTTAAAAGCGCAATACATTATGAACAAGCACTTTATCGTCTTAAGCTTATTGATTCTAGTTATAGTTATTTTCCAACATCCGAAGAATGGATCAAAGCAAAGAAAATTTCACGTTTTCTAGGAGTTTTTTACGATGCCACTTCTTTATTTTCCGGCACAAATTACCCAACGGCTAACTTATTTTTTCCAAAAATTTTCTTAGTTCATTTTACTTTGAAGAAGTGCACGGAAGAGAATGACTTTATGTCTCACATGGCAAGTGAAATGCTCAAAAAGTTTAATAAATATTGGAGTGAATTTAGTGTGTTACTTTCCATTGCTTGCATCTTTGATCCGCGATACAAAACAAATTTCGTTCGGTTTTCTTACAACACATTGTATGGCGATTGCTTAGAGTTTGAAAGGGTGAAAGAAAAGTTGGAAGCACTATACGATGAGTATAGGGAAAGGGTGAGAAAAGAATCGTCCATTGAAACATGTGTCGTGGAAATCGTGGAATCCACACAATCATTTACTGGTCCTTACTCGCAAGAATGCGAAGATATGATGGATCGGTTTGATTATTCCGAATTTGCTAGTAATCCTCGCAAGTCCGAACTTGATTCTTATTTGGAAGATGGGTTAGTCGATCGTAAAATGCAATTGGATATTCTTTCATTTTGGAAATCGCAACAATATAAATATCCAATTTTATCTCTCATGGCAAGAGATATTTTAGCTGTTCCAATTACTACCGTCGCTTCTGAAAGTGCATTTAGTATTGGTGGTAGAGTTTTAGATGACTATCGCAGTTCACTTAAGGAGGATGTTGTTGAAGCGTTACTTTGTTCAAGAGATTGGTTGTATGGAACATCTATAATGTCAACAATCGAAGATCATACGGAAGATGTTACCGTTCTTGATAATGAACAAGCTACTTAATTTTTAACTCCTTTTTTAGCTGATTAATGCATTGTTAGAGGTACACTACTTGATTTATAGTTATCTTTCATTTTATGTCTTTTGGTCAAATTGAAATTGTTTTGTTGCCGCTGCTATAAATTTCGTCAACTATTTTATATGCAGGTTTGGAGAAGAACATGCTAGTGAATTGTGAAGAAATAATCTTCAGTTTGTAGTATGCTCATATCTACAGCTTGTAGTATGCTCATATCTTCAGTTTATATGCAGGTTAGAACTTTTGTTTGCAGCCACTCATTATGTTTGCAGGCACTCATTATGTTGGACCACAATGATATCTTCATGCTAGTGAATTTGTTTGCAGCCACTCATTATGTTTTAACTACAAGTTTGTGATAATTCTTTATGATATTTGATGGCAGTCCTTAATATTGCATATGCTAGTTTATTTCATAGTTCATTTTTCCCTTGCTTGCCTATGTTCCATTTCATGATTCAAAACTTTATAATTCTTGCTATTGTTATTTACATTGCAGGAAGCATGTTGTTTACATTGCAGGAAGCATGGCTAATTGGCTAATGGCTATGAAGTATGACTAATCGTTTTTGTTGCTGACTTCTTATTGCTGCTTTGCTAGTTGTTAGGACTATGGTTACTGTCTGAACTTGATGAAATATAAACTGTGCTAATGTATTATGTAATGTATTAGCATGAACTTACTGAATATCATGTATGAACTATTATGCATTGTAGTATGTATCATCTAATAGCTATGTAGTATGTAATGTTATCTTTATTGTTATGCATTGCAATGTGGACTATTTAACATATGGGTCATAAGGGTTAACCCACATTAAAAAAGGGTTAAAAGGGTTGGATTAAAAATTATGTCAAAAGGGTTGGATCAATTTCTATGCAACCCTTATGCAACCCAATTCCACCCTTTTGACACACCTATTCTGGAGGGTGTACCTCGTCGCCTTGAAATCAAGGGTGTAATTGTAAAGATTGCTTTTGAAAGGAAATCCTTACTTGTTGTGCGGGACTGGATGTAGGGTAACTTCGAACCAGTATAAAATTCGGTGTGTTCTTTCCTTTACCGCTTTTACTTTATTTCTGTATCTATGTTTGTTTCTATGACCATATCTGTGTCTGAATATTGCATTCATCTGTGTTCAAATTAACATAAACTCAAAAAGATTTAGTAATTCTTTAAAAACACGATTTACCCCCCTCTAGTGTTAATCCTAGTCTTAAGATCCGTAATCCGCATTTCTAATAATTGGTATCAAAGCAAGGTTTTCAAAGTTTCATAATATGATTTTTAAAAGGTTTTCAAAATGGCTACCAACACCGGTACTGTTACTAACACTAATATCTCTGTCACTAGTTCATTTGTAGAAGGTCAGTCTACTGTCAGACCACCACTTTTTAAGGGCAGTAACTATGCATATTGGGCATGTAGGATGAATATATTTACAATCTGTAGGATTAGACACTTGGAATATTACACAAACTGAATATTCTGAACCCACGATTGATTTTGCACCGTTGAGAAAAAGACTGTTGCACAACATAATTCTAAGGCAATGAATATTCTGTTTTGTTCACTAGATAGAAACGAATTTAATAGAGTGTCAGTTTGTAAGTCTGCATATGAAATCTAGAAAAATTTGCAAGTTACTCATGAAGGAACAAGCAAAGTTAAACAGACCAAAATTTCCATGCTCACAAATCAGTTTTAATTATTTAAAAAGAATCCTAATGAATCTATTTCAGATATGTATAGTAGATTTAAGGATATTGTGCATTCCCTAATATTCTTGGAAAAGGAATTTTCTGAAGAAGATCAAGTCAGAAAAATCTTAAATTCTCTTACTTCAGAATGGGATCAAAAGACACTTGCAATCGAAGAGGAAAATGACATCAGTATCTTAAAGGTAGAAGAATTAATTGAAAATATAATGTCATTTGAAGTTCAAATGATCGAGAGAAGAGAAAGCAAAGCATCTGAAAAGAAATCAATTGCATTCAATGCATTGACCGATGGAATATATTCAAACAGCGATAATGATGAAGAGATAGCCTTTATGGCCAAAATTTTTAGGAAATTCCTGAAATACAGAAAGATGAATAATCTCAAGAGAAACAACTATAAGAACTCTGGAAATCAGAATGTAGTGCCAAATAATGTCAAACGTTACAACTGTGATGAACCATGCCATATCAAAAGAGACTATCCGTATCCAGATAGGCAAAATCCTCCTATGAACAATGATCAAGCAAAGAAAAGAAAGCGTGCATTTACTGCTAATCTAGATGACTCAGACTCGTCCCTAAGCGATGATGATCAGAAGACAGATAATTCAAATTTGTGTTTCATGGCAGTTCACGACTCCGACGAATTCAGAGAAACGGACTCAGAAAAAGGTACACATTTACAATATAATTAGTTGAAATTGCTTGTTTAGAATTAGATCTTTGATTGCTTGATTGATTGATTTTGAATTGATGTGTTGTTTGAATTTTAAAATTTATTTTTATTATTTTATTATTATTTTTCATAGTATAATAATATTTTCTGAAATATACTATAAGTCTAATAATATTTCAGATATATATATAGGCATTAAAAATAATAAGTATATATATATATATATATATATATATATATATATGAGAACTTAGAAAAAATAATTCGTGAAAATTCACTGGCACATGTCGACATGGTCTCTACCATGATGTCGACATGGATACCAGAATTTGAAATCCAAAATTTGAATTCAAATGTTTGAATTTCCCTCTGCCTTTTCACTTTATTAAATTCTCTGAAAAGCTACCTTTTGACCATAGAATATGTCCTTTGAAAATCTATTTATTCACTATCTTTTATCATATCTTTTCACTCTCATTTTCAAATTCAAACTCTCTCTTTATAACTTCAAGCTCTTTACTCTCTACTTTAATGGCTTCTTCAAGCAACCCGTCCACCATGAGAATTTCCAGAAAGATAAAAGAGCAACTCTTCAATGATCCGGAGGCAATAAAAACATACATGAATTATGCTAACTATGCCAAAAGTCCATCCCAAAAAGTTTGCTATTTTTCAAGATTTCCCTTCTTATGAAATTGATTCTCTTTTTGCAAACAATGGAGTTCTTAGTCTTATTGATGCTTCTCAAAATGATTTTGTTTGCTATCCAAATCTTGTCAAAATTTTCTATGCTAATTTAAACCATGGATTTTATGATGAAAATGAGGATGAAATTTGGAGTAGTGTCAAAGGCACTAGAATTGTTTTGAATTGTGATCTTTTGGGTACCATTCTCAATTGCAAGAATACGGGAATGGATCTTTCTAGTTTTAAAATCGATGAAAATGATCGTGAGACATTTCATCACATTTTCGAAGGAAATGATGATTCTGAATTTAAAAATCGAAATTTTTGACCAAAAGCAAGAATTGTCAGTCTTCTTTTGCAACATACTTTGACCCCAAGATCGGGGAATTTTAAAAATCCTACTTCAAAAGTTTACAAAGCACTTTTTGCTATTTTTGGAAATTATGACATTAATTGAGCGCAAGTTATTTTGGATGAACTTCGTCCCAAAATCTTGAAATGGGTGAGAATACTTTGTATCACGGAATTTATCTCACTCGGATTTTTAACTATTTTGGAGTGGATTTCGAGGCGAAGAATTTGTTTCTAGAAAAGTTTTCAATCATTCCAACATTTCGCTTATGAAAATTCCGTTTATTTTTCAACCTTATGAGACCCTTGCCTAAAAGGAAGAGCGTTTGGCTCATGAGAAAATGGAAGAAGAGGAAGAGGAAGAAGAAAGGGATGAAATGGAAATTGAAGAAGAAGAAGAAGAAGGTGAAACTTCTTTGGAAAGCATCGACTATCCTCCTAATCCATTCAGCAAAACCCTTCTCAAAAACCAAAAGACTATTGGTGAGAATCAACGGATTCTTAAATGATCCGTTGTAAAAAGTTGGATAATATTTCTTCGAAGATGAACAAGTTTATTTCCAAAGTCAGAAAGAAACTTGGATTATCTTCATCATCTTCATCCTCTAACTATTTCTACCTTTTCGTATCTTAATGTATTTTTTTTAGTTTGTTTTAATTCGAAAGTCATGTAGTTCTTTGTGTTTAATCGTTGTATCGTCTTAGTATGAAATGAAATGAAATTTCTTTTCTGTTATCTCGGTTATCTTATCTCCAGAATAAATGTTAGTATATTATGTAAATATATACACACACACACATAATCATTCACAAAATCAAATTAGTCATATAAATTCACTACCCCATGTCGACATACCCCCTATGACCATGTCGACATGTACTGGTCAGAAATGACAATTCAATTTGAATTTGGAATTTGAATAACTACCAAATGTCTATTCATTTCAAACAAATTTCTACACCTATTAATACATCTTTCTTCCAGAATTCTTCATTGAAAATTATTTCTTATCTTCTATACCTTTCATTTCTTTCCCAAATTCAACTATGTCTAATCCAATTCATAATTTATCCGAAAATCTTGAAGAAACTCTTAATTCATTTAAGAATATTCTCTCATTTATTCTTCGTAACCAGCGACACATAGAATTAAGTCAAATGCGGATGATCAAGGAGCAAGAAAGGCATTTCGATGCGATATGATGGATGATCTCCTCCCTGCACAAGGATGATAATGAAGCACATCCTCCTGTCCCTCTCACCAATGACAATGAAAATTAGGATACCATTAAAGCAGACCCTATATTTGGAGAAGAATAATGGGTGGAAGTTCCTCGTAATGTTTGATTTTATTGCTTTGTTTGATTTGATTGTTTGAATTGATTTGACTTGGTGTGGATTGATTTCTTAATATTGGTTTGATGTCTGTTGTATAAATCACATATATGCATTAATATGTATATAGTCTTTGATTAATTATCATGTTCATAAGTATAATAATTTCTTAATCTATCTATTATATATTCCATTGTATAGTTTACCAATGCAGGTACTTTAGTCCAAGAACGAGGGGCGTTAGTTTTTGTAGATGACAAAGGGGGAGAAATATAAAATATGGTAGTTAGGAATAGATTAAGGGGGAGTTATTAGGATAGAAGTAATATTTTATAAACAAAGCTTGTCATCATCAAAAAGGGGGAGATTGTTAGTCCATGAGATGATGGTTTTGATGACAACAACCTTAGAATAGATTATAAAATATAAATACTAACATTATAAGTTTAGATATATATGTATATGCAGGATTTAACCATGCAAGTACCAAGAATGAAGACTGTACAGTATAGAGATTCAAGATATCGAAGATTGAAGACTCATGAGTATCAAGATTATCAAGAGTTCAAGATTTCAAGAATAAGTATTTTAATTAGGAATTTTTTTAAAACTTCTAGAAAAGCACTGGCATTTTAAAATCCAATTTATTCTTGGAATGAAATCCACTTCGAGCCCGTTAAAGGGATGGAACCTTAAGTAGGATGGAACCTACGAAAAATCTAGTGGAACATTGTTTTATATCCGTTAACTTTTATTCAAATGATTTTACAAAATTATCTTGTTTTCAAAATGATTTCAAAACTTTCCTTTTAAAAGATTAAAAACATCTATCCTGATTTTAAATACTTTTAGCCTCAAGATCATCTTTAATTTCAAAGTCAAATTACTCCTAATTTTAAACTATCTTTTAAAATAATATATTTAACTTTTAAATATTTATACTTAGATTTAAAAATAAAATTATAGTAAAATTCTATGTATATTATTTTCTATATTTACTTATGAATTTTAACTATAGTTAAGTATATTTATAAAGTCTAAATAGTTTTAATATAAGATAAAAAAATTGCAAAAGAAAATCAAAACACCAAAAATCCCTTTGGGATGTCGATATGCCCAAGTACCCCATGTCGACATGGTGTCAGTTGATTTCAAAATTCAAATTTCAAAAGAAGTGTCTATTCGCCACAACTTTTCACAAATGGACATGGCTGTTGTTCCTCTATGAATAGGGGTTAGTTTCAATGAATTTTACATCAGTTTTTCTGCTTTTTCACTCCTCTTCTTCTTCCACATTTCTATATACATATTCTTATCATTACTCTGCCGAAATCAACATTGAATCGAGCTCGATCATTTCTGGTTTGATTCTCTATCACTATATCAACAAGATTCTGACTGCTATTAAGAGTTATAGAATCTATTAAGCGAGAAAAGGTGTGATTGTGGCCTTGAAAATCAATCAAGCGAGATAAGGTGTGATTGTAGCCTTGAGTAATCAATTGGGTGAACTTGTTGCCCGGGAAATCAAGTATCTCCACGCAGAGGATTGTGATTCTGGCGGGTGTAGCTCGTTGCCTTGAAATCGAGGGTGTAATTGTAAAGGTTGCTTTTGAAAGGAAATCCGTACTTGTTGTGCGGGACTAGATGTAGGGTAACTCCGAACTAGTATAAAATCCGGTGTGTTCTTTCCTTTACTACTTTTACTTTATTTCTGCATCTGTGTTTATTTCTGTAATCATATCTATGTCTGAATATTGCATACGTTTGTGTTCAAATTAACATAAACTCAAAAAGATTTAGTAATTCTTTAAAATTACCATTCACCCCACCTCTAGTGTTAATCCTAGCCTTAAGATCCGTAATCCGCATTTCTAACATACCCATAGATATTTAAATTGCAGACTGAAATGATAAATATCCGTATCACTTGACCATAGGATTGAAAATTATATACAGACACCATTGGTATATATTTTAAAAAAATGATTTCCAAAGTTTTGAAAGGATATATATGATTTTGATAAATATTGATTTTAAAATATAATATATGTAGGCTATTTTTATACATGTATAAAATCTAGATTTTGAAATAATATATTTTAGAAATTTTAATTTATAAGTTAGTTTTGAAAATATAATATTTAAATTTTTCTTACAAGTTTATTATTTTAAAATATAAAAAATAAATAGATTTAAAAAAAACGCATTTAACAATAAGATATAATTTAATAGAAATCTTACTTAATTGGTTCATAATATGTTTAAGTATTTATTTAAATTTATATTAATATTTTGAAAATGGATTTTATAACTTTAATAATAAAGGTTGGAAGATAAATTAATAATGACTTGGATTTAAATTGGTTAATAATTGAATTTAAATAAGAATTTATTTAAACTTATTGATTCTTATATGCTGAAAAATATGATTTATAACTTGATTTGATAAAAGTGATTAAATGAATATTTACAACTTTAAATAAAATTGAGACTGAATATTTAATATTGATTTAAAATTTTAAATTGAGATTTTATTTAATTGTTATTAAAATGATTCAATGAATATTTTCCAATTTGAATAAAATTAAAGTTAAATGTTGAAATGTAAACGAAACTTATATTTGTAAATGTTGGACATTTAAACTTTGAATCTTATTGAAATTGAAGTGATAGTCAACTTAGATTTGAAATCGATAAAAATTTGAATGGTTTATTCAGAATTTAAATTGAATATTTAACCTTTTAAATTGAAAGCGTTGAACGGGGATTTATTTAAACTAAATTTTTGGAACTTAAGCTGATTTGAAATATTTCGTGAAATTAAGGGAAACTATTTTTTATTATATAGTATTTTAATATATAAATTATTTTAATCTATAATTATTTCAATATATATACTCTTTCCAATATCTAAACTATTTAAGTTGGAAGTGTTATGATTTACAAGTGTTATGATTTCAAAAGTGTTATGATCTCAAAAGTGTTATGGTTTCAAGAGTGCTATGATTTCAGAAGTGTTATAATTTTGAAATTGTTATGATTCTGGAAATGAGTATTATTTGAAGTGAATAATGATATCGAATTGATATGTCTTTGAAATGAATATGATATTTTGATATGAAAGTATGAACTATTTGAAATGAAATGACCAGGGCGTGAAATAAGCGTTTGCTTATTAAAGAGACCGGGATTGGATATTTTCATACTCTCTGCCAATACCGAAAACCACTTTAACAGCTATGTATGTGGTGGAGATTCCAGAACGAAGTAGGATGGTTTGGCGACAATTCTATATCAAGTTTTAGCGCAGCCCTGCCTCCTGTGAATCAGATTGATGTGGCTAAAACAGGAGCCATGCCGGGCCAAGTTAGGTCATTCCTCCGATCGGACACATTTCTTTGATACCATTCTATTACTTTATGATTCGATTTGATGCACCTTTGATTTGGGAGTGTGTCTCGAGGTGGACGGTAGTAGCTGCTATGCGTTACAACCAATCCGGACACGCAAACGATATATCTACCCTGGCATTGCCTTGCGTGCCTTGTCACATGCCCTATTGCGCCTTCTACGAGTTTGTTATGTACATACCTACGTGGCGTCCTCTGTGTAAACCACCAGTTTGGTGGAGCATACGGCATTGTGTAGACTACGAGAATATATAAAAATGTGTTAAAGGGGATATGGGTAACGCCTTAACGCTATTTTAATAGTTTACTTTAGTATAGACATATTATAATAGCGTATATAACTACATAGTAGATAGTTTGACGGATCCTTAGAGGATGGAAATCCCAAACATCCTTTAAGTTACTTGTATTTCAATTGACATTTCACTTGGGTTGAATCTATTAATATAAGAATGTTAATTCTAACTCGAGTGTTTTGTGTTTTGCTTTATACTCGGATCAGACTGAGTGTCACAGCATTTGAGACTCACCTTTGGAGCTTAGAGTTTTGCTTAAAGTTCTATCTCTATCTATTTGGATTCTCAGTTCATTCTAGTTGTTTATTCATACTTATCACTGACTTTTGTATTGACACTACTTTGTATTTGAGATTCTATTGTATTCTGTTTCAGACTCTGATGTTTTATAATAGCTTCATGAACTACTATTTATCTATTCCGCTGCTTATTGTTGTAATAATCCATGTCTGTGATTCTATAATTGATTTATTTGCTGTATATGCTGAGTTGTGCTAAAATATAAATTAACAATTTTGAACAGTTCAAGTCCGACATGTGCGGATGTGAATGGTTAATGTTGTGTACGTTTCCACCCTCCACCGGACCAAGGTGCTACCGGTCCAACCTACACTTCCCCTGCGTAGCCGAACCACTTCGCTTCCCCTGCATAACCAAACCAAACCCTGTTCCATTACCTGCCGAACCAACTCCCTGCCGAACCAACACACTTCCCACACCTACCGGACCAATCCCATCTCCACTAACCACCGAATCAACCTTGGCCGGACCAACCTCCATCGGTCCAACTCCATCCCCATGCACTGCCGGTCCACTCACCACCGAACCAACCTCCTGCCGAACCAAACCATCTACCACCTACCACCGAAACAAGGCGTACCAGACCGACACTACTAGGCCAGATTGCATCAGCCCAGTCCCACCAGCAGCTATATACATCCAGGACCCCTGCCCCCAGCCTCACTCTATAAATAGAGGGGCAGGGGTACAACAATGGCAGACAAGTTTGAGAGCTCAAGCATGGATAGAACTTTCAAACAACTTTCAATTACTTGTAATCAAAGCTTTGTACTTGTAATCTGAAGAGAAAAGGAGAATAACATATAAAGTGGACGTAGGCACGTTCTGGCCGAACCACTATAAGTCTGTGTGTCTTTTACAGTTTAGTCCTTGCTTTTTATATTTTTGCGTAAATCACCCAAATCACTAGAAACAACGTAAAATCAACTAATTCATACGACTTGGAGGTGTTTGCCCATATTTTGTGCAAACATTTTTGGTGCTTTCACTGAGAATTGAACTCAGGAGCTCGAAGCTTCAGCTTCTCCCACTTAACCCTTTTCCTATCAGCATCGTTCATTTGGAAAACATGCCTCCCGGACGGAAGAAAGATACTAACAAAGGAAAGAACATTGCAACTAGCAGTATCCTAGATCCAGTAATCAGAGATCAAGACAACCGTCCAGTTCCAACAGCAGATGGAAATCAGGCAAATCCAACAGCCCCTGCTTCGGAACAACCAATTACAAGGACGGACCTGGACAGGGTTGTGGCTGAAGTAACTAACTGCTTCACGTCTCAACAAGAAGCCTTGGTGGACCAGCTCATGTCACGCTTAAGGGATGCTGAAGAATCCAATCGCAACACTGAATCATGGGGTGAGTCTCGGTCTGGAGGATCTGGGAGACGACAAAGGTCTTTCTTCTTCGAAGAGGCTAATAACAAAAACAACAATGGTAGGAGCCGAGCCCAGACTCAGCCCGAATTCCGACCCGAGGAAACTCTTGGAGCCGAACCCAACAGGGGAGATACCAGACAGGGGTCGGATGTAGCTGAGCCTGTCATGCTACCTAACCATGGAAACACCAGTAGACGGGGCCGAGCTGGAGTCCAGCCCGAAGTTGGACCCGAGGAAGTGCTAAGAACAGAACCCAGCAGGGGAAGATCAAGGCAAGGGCCAACTGTAGCTGACCCCAGCATGCCCCCGGAAGACCAGAGGCAGCCATTGGAGAATGTCAGGAGTGATAGACGATACCATCCTTACAGGTCATCTGGATGGAATAAATCCCGCAGGGAAGAACCAAACTCATTTCCATCCGCTTCAAGTTCTGATGAAAGGATGGCGCGATTGTTCAGAGAGTGCGTCCAACGGGAGCAAAGGGATCGGGGGATAGGTGCTAGGGTAACCAGCCCCTTCTCCCGCAATATCGAAACTGCCATCACCCCCCGGGAATGGAGAAAGCCAACAATGGAGCCTTACAAGGGAACCTATGACCCCATCATACACTTACAGAGATACACCCAGCATATGCTCATGAGCGGAGCAACAGAGGGAGTGTTGTGTAAATGATTCCCACTATTCTTGGCAGATCTAGCTACCTCCTGGTTCTGCCACCTACCCCAAGGGTCCATCAGCTCATGGGAAATGTTGAAAGAAAAGTTCATCAGCCAGTTCCGCATTCATGTGGAACAACCCAAGGACGCTTATTCCTTATCTAATATCAAACAGAAACTCAGAGAGACAGTGCAACAATATCTAACCCGATTCAACGCCGCGGCGACCGCAGTCCAAGACGCCGACGAGAAACTTATCCTAATGACCCTCTGCAGTGGTGTACATCCGTATACTAAATTTGCTAGAAGACTAACCAAGGAAAAACCAGCTATTTTACCTGATTTCTTCCATGAAGCTGGAAAGTATATGAGACTTGAAGACGCTTCCACTGAGAGGCGGTCAGGGCAACAGGCTAAGACAGCTCCAGACAGGGTTCCTGCTGCAGCAAAGGATGTTCGGAGAAGTGACTCTAGAGACAATGCTGGGGGCAAGAAGGGAGAAAAGCGCTTATATCGACCAGGACCAAGATTTGACTCCTACACTCCTTTGAATGAAACAATCGAAAACATCTTCCTAGCCACTCAAGACGAAGTTAGATACAAGCGCCCCCCGCACAAGAAGGAGTCAGATAACGCACTCAAGTCTGGAAAGTTCTGCCGCTTCCACGAATCCCATGGACATGACACCAATGAATGCCACCATCTCCGGGACTTAATTGAAGAACACATCAAAAGGAAGAGACTGGAACGCTATGTAAAAAGCCATAACAGCACTCCAGCTCCCGCCAATGAAAACCCACTGCCAGAAGTAGGCGGAGGAAATCGCATCACCAGCGGCTCTAGTCAAGAGAAGATAGTGGTCCATACCATATCAGGAGGACCACACATCGCCGACAGAAGCTGGGCAGAGATGGAAAGATACGGTAAGTCACTTAGGAACGATGAAGGCTACGTTAATTCTGTTATGGAAAAACGCCACCCGAAACGGAAAGAGAATGACGACATCACATTCAATAGGCGTGATCTAGAGGGAAGACAGTACCCACACATGGATCCTATGGTCATCTCTGCCTGGCTCGGTCTAGCCAAAGTTTTCCGAATTTTAGTAGACACTGGAAGCTCGGTAAATATCCTATTCAAGCATGCTTTCGACAAAATGAAGCTGTCAATGAAGGATGTGTCTCCCTGCAACAAACCACTACATGGTTTCACTGGAGATGCGAAGATGCCCCTCGGGCAACTGGACCTTTTTGTTGAAATAGGAAGTCATCCCCGCTCCGTTGTGCGAAAACAGACATTTGTACTAATAGAGAACCACTCGGCCTACAATGCCTTTTTGGGAAGACCAGCCTTGTCTGACTTCCAACTTGTCCTAGCCCCATGGTGCCTGAAGATGAAATTTCCAACGGATAACGGAATAGAAGAAATAGAGGGAGATCAAGACGCTGCTCGAGACTGCTATGTAACTGAACTTCGCAATAACCGCAGAAAATACTAATCTCTGCATGAAAAGCTTGGAAGCATAGCGGCTAAAGAAAGCCCCTCCTCTTCGATATACCAGTGATCCTTTCAATGAATTAGACCCCAGGGACAAAGAGGAGGAGGCCACCGTCGAGCCTGTAGATGCTATGGAATTTGTAGCTGTAGACAAACACGACTCAAGTAGACTATTGAAAATTGGGTCTCGACTAAAAGAAGAATTAAAGGATCAACTCATTGATTTTCTTCGCCACAACATGGATGTATTTGCATGGACGCACGCTGACATGACAGGAATCTCCCCAGACGTAGCATGCCACGTACTGAACATCGATCCCACCAAGGTGCCAGTAAAGCAGAAAAAGAGAAGCATGGGGGCAGAACAATCAGCAGCCCTAGAGGAAGAAGTAAAGAACCTACTTGCCAATAACTTCATACGAGAAGCCATCTACCCAGAATGGATCGCCAACCCGGTACTGGTAAAGAAGGCTAATGGGAAGTGGCGAACATGCATCGACTTCTCCAACTTAAATGGCGCTTGTCCAAAGGACTGCTTCCCACTCCCCCGAACCGATCAGCTCGTGGACAGCACCACCGGACATGAACTCTTATCTTTTATGGACGCATACTCAGGATATAACCAGATCTCTATGCACACCCCCGATCAAGACCACACTAGTTTCATCACTGACCGAGGATTGTACTGCTACAAAGTAATGCCTTTTGGACTTAAAAACGCCGGAGCTACTTATCAGCGCCTCGTCAACAAGATGTTTGCGGAACTAATAGGAAGAACTATGGAAGTTTATGTGGATGACATGCTGGTAAAATCGAGGAAAGCCAACGATCATATAAACCACCTGGATGAGATGTTTCAAGTACTTCGCCAATATGGAATGAAGCTGAACCCTCTAAAGTGCTCCTTCGGAGTATCGTCGGGAAAGTTCTTGGGATTCATCGTCCATGCCAGGGGGATTGAAGCAAACCCCGAACAAGTTCGGGCTTTGCAAGATATCAAGATACCATCCACTCGAAGAGAGATGCAAAGCCTAAACGGGAAGGTGGCCGCCCTAAGCAGGTTCATCTCTAAAGCAACCGGCAAATGCATCCTTTTCTTCGAAGCTCTAAAGAAAGACAAAGGAAAGTTCGAATGGACTGACGAATGCTCGACAGCCTTCCTTAACTTAATCGAACACCTCCAGAGACCACCAGTACTCTCAACTCCAAATGAAGGCGAGGAAGCATACCTATACCTTGCTGTATCGTCCCATGCTTTAAGCGCCGCTTTGGTGAGAGAAGACAACCGCGCGCAGCGGCCCGTATACTTTGTAAGCAAGAGATTTACAGGGGCAGAAGCCAGATACCCTAAACTTGAAAAGCTAGCATACTGTTTGCTAATCACGTAACGGAAACTGCGACATTATTTCCAATCTCATTCCATTAGAGTTTTAACCGATCAACCGCTAAGGCAGGTACTCCATCGCTCCAACACTTCTGGGCGACTACTTAAGTGGTGCATTGAACTGAGTCAATATGATATCACCTACCATCCTCGCACCGCTATCAAGGGGCAAGCCATAGCTGATTTCATTGCCGAATTCACTACTAACGAAGGTAAAGAGCAATCTGAAATAGCAGAAGATATCAAGTGGAATCTCTTCGTAGATGGAACATCAAATGAACAAGGCTCGGGGGCAGGTGTTGTGATAATCACCCCCAGGGGAAGGAAGCTACACTACGCCCTAAGGTTGGAATTCGCCGCCACCAACAATGACGTAGAATACGAAGCAGTGATAGCCGGATTAGAACTTGCCCTGGAGATTGGAGTCGGTTCTTTATGCCTCCACAGTGACTCTCAACTTATTGTAAATCAAGTACTGGGAGAATTCCAGACTCGAGGAGATCGACTCACAGCATATCTAAAGAAGACCAAGCTGCTGCTCAATCAGTTGGATCACTATTTAATCAAACACATTCCTCGAGAAAAGAATCAGGAGGCCGACGAACTGGCAAAGCAAGCTAGCATGAAGGACGACACCGCTTCCCGAACAATAACCATCTCACAGCAACTAGCCCCGAGTTACGAGACAATGAATATGATAGCTGCAATCAAAGAGGAAACTTGGATGACTCCTATCCGGAAATATTTACAAGATGGCACACTGCCCGACGAGCGTAATGAAGCTAAGAAAATCTTAAGGAAAGCTTCCTGCTACACATTACAAGAAGGCATTCTCTATCGGCACGGCTTCTCTAATCCTTTATTAAGGTGTATCGCTGGAAGGGAAGCCAGGGAAGTCTTGTCCAAATCCATCAAGGAAGTTGCGGAGATCACACTGGAGGGCAGACTCTAGCCAAGAAAACACTCCGATACGGGTATTACTGGCCCACTTTAAACAAAGACGCCTTGGACTTCGTCAAAAAATGCAACAGATGTAAAAATTTGCTAAGATTCCTCGACTGCCCACAAATGAGATTACTCAAATGACCAGCCCTTGGCCTTTTGCAATACGGGGAATTGACTTGATGGCGAACTGCCAATGGGCCGAGGCGGAGCCAAATATGCCATAGTGGCAGTTGACTATTTCACCAAATGGGTGGAAGCGGAGCCTCTAAATAAAATATCTTTGGCAAAAGTTATTAACTTCTTGATTAAAAATGTTTTATGCAGGTACGGGGTTCCACTCAAAATCATATCGGACAATGGACTTCAATTTGACAGCGAGGAATTCACCGACTAGTGCCAAGAGCACGGAATTCACAAAAGCTTCTCATCTATGGCTTACCCCCAGGCAAACGGACAAGTCGAAGCTGTCAACAAAATCCTCAAAACCCTAATCAAGAAGAAACTCGAAAAGTCAAAAGGCGCTTGGGTGGATGAACTTCCTACGGCACTTTGGGCCTACCGCACATCTTACAGAACATCAACAGGGCATACTCCTTTCTCTTTGGCATACGAATCGGAGGCCATGATCCCAGTTGAAACTGTAATGCCTTCCCACCATAGGATCCACTATAACCCAGAAGAGAACGAAGAAATCCTCCACATGTCTTTGGATCTAATTGAGGAGAGAAGAAATGATGCAGCACTCAAAGCAGCAGCTCACAAGCAAAAAGTAGCAGCACAATACAACTCCAAAGTCAAACACCGCAGCTTACAAGAAGGAGATCTTGTCCTCAAACGGTTCTTCCCGCGCCCCGGGGCGCTAGATCCAGTCTGGGAGGGACCCTATGTAATTCATAAAGATCTCCACAACGAAGCTTATATTTTTTCAACAGTGGATGAAGAGGCGTTACAGAGGGCATGGAACATCCAACACCTTCGTCGATACTTTTCTTAACTTGTACTGCCCATATGAAGTGAATTAACAAAGAGAATCAGTGGACATAGGCATTTTCGTGCCGAACCACTTTAAAAATCTTGTCTCATGTTAACTTGTTCCTTTATGTCTTGGTTACTTGTTGAGTTTTATCCTTTTCTGTTGAACAAAATCCTGCATTTCCATTCAAGACGCATCATAGCGCGGCTTCACCTGCACAAGACCTAACAGGTACTATACGAATCTATGCACTCGCCAATGAGACACTTTTGCTCCAGCATCCCTCTGCTGCGGGTTAACTCATTGCTCGCGACTGCCCTCAAAGCCAACTGTAATGAGCTGATTATAAGCCATCAAGAAGGCCGACTATAGCTGATGGCAGCTCATTACGGTGTTCGGCTCGCCGGCAACTGTGAACCTACTTTAAGCCCCAACATAAGGTGTGGCCAGCCAGTGGTAGTTCACGGTTGACGATCGGCACCCACGCTAGTCGGCCATAGTAAATCGAATAATACCCACGATTACGGGCCATAATGTGTAACATCCCGCCTTTTCACACGATTTAAACAGACACACATGCCGATTCAATCCATACGGAAGGGCGGATTGTTATGGGGTAAATAAGAAAAACAAGAAAGAAAAAAAGAAAATAGAATCTCGCAGCGGAAGGATAAAATATAATAATAAAATATACAGTTTATAAATCTGTTTACAAAACATTCATATAATACATATCAGAGTTACACATACCAACAACAATGCAGCGGAACAGTGTAGTGCACTAGTATAAATAATAATAATATACATCTTCGTCTTCGTCCTCTAGAGCTAAATCTTCAAATCCTGAAACGCTCGGACTGACCCGAGCGAATTGAAAAGACAAAACACTCGAGTCAGAACTAAAAGATCTTATGTAAGTTAAATTAACAGAAATAAATATGAGTGCAGTAACTCAAAAGATGCTCGGGATTTACATCTCCTAAGGATCCGTTAAACTATTTACTATATAGTATATTGCGCTATTATAATAGTGTCTATTTGTAAAATAAACTTACTTTTAAATAGCGTTAAGGCTTTACATTTTCCACCTTAACACGGTTATATATTCCCATAGTCTATACAGTACCGTAATCTCCCTCGTACTGGGCGTCGTCAGAGGGCACTCCATAGGTATGGTACAAAACCAAAATCGTATAAGGCACGCTAGGGTAGGTGACACGGCACAACTAGGCAATGCCAGGGTAGATATACCAATTACGCTTCCGGGCCGATGGAAACGCGCAGCGCGCAGCTGCCGCCCACCTCGAACAAACTCCCCACATCAAAGAAATCAAAAGTGAAGGTGGCCACCGAAAAATCCAAAGTCAGAGTATAGTATCGAAGGGAAGTTTCCGATCAGAGGTGCTACCTCATTAACCCGTCAATCGCTCCTGTTTTAGCCACCTTATGCCAACTCACGGGAGTTGGGTCCACGTATTTACCTTACAGGAAACGCCGCCATCAACCTACTTCATTCTGGAATCTCCACCGCGTACACGGTTAGTCAAAGTGGTTTTCAGTATCGACAGAGAGTATGTCCATATCCGATCCCGGTCTCTTTGCCAACCAATCGTTATTATAACACCGCGGTCATTTCAAAATAGTTTATACTTTAAAACCAGAATAAAATATCCATTTTAAACCCATATACATACGATATATTTAAAACCCCAAATCAGTACGATATCATTTAGACCCAAATCATATAATGTCATTTTATTTTCCAATATATATTCTTTTCCAAAATCATAGGGTTTTCAAAGTAAAATATTTAGAAATCAAAACTCTTGAATATAATATTTTCAAATCATACTACCTTGACAATCATAACTTTGAAACAAGTTTCCATCTCTTAAGTGGTTAAATATCAAACTGCTTTTATAAAACAAAATAGCTTCTTTAGATTTCACAAATCAAATTCAAATATCGATTTAAACTACCAAATACCATTTCAATTCTTATGTTTCAAAGCTTTAAATATTTCATCATTTCAAAAACAAACTCATTTGATAGACCCATATATATCAAATTCAATTACTTATTATTTAGACTTGAAATGTTTACTTAATGAATTCAATATAATTTAAGTAAAACCTTTAACCTCACATAATTGGAAAATCTTTCAATTTATTAAACTTGATATATTCATTTAAATCAACCTGATATTCATTTAAATCACGTTACACAAAAATCAAGTTATAAAAATCATATCCTTTAAATTTTTTAATTTTTATTAAATTTCAATTTAACTTAATATTCATCTTCCAAATCTTATTCTCATTTAAGTCATAAAATCTCCAGAAATTAGATTTTAAATAAATGATTAATCGTAATTGATCTTAAAAATCAAACTTTATTTTATACTTCAAATCAAATTTATACAAAGCTTAAACCCGAAAATTACTATATATATATATAAATAACTAATTCAATATCCCATAAACCATATATATAGCTTTACAAAACCATAAAAACATTCCAAAATATATTATATGTATATACCGCGGTGCCTGTATAAAATTTTCTACCATATGGTCAAGTGATACGGATGTTTATCATTTCAATCCGCAATTAAAAATAAAATACGGTTGTATATCATTTCAAACCGCAATTCCGAATGAATGAAATGCATAGCTACTTGCAATTAATAAAATAAATCATCCATTCATCCATCAAATCATACATCCATTTATAACAGTCATCATCCAATTTCAAACAATCATCAATATATAACAGGTGATAAATAATGGTATCAGTTATCAGTTTTTACTCAAAATAAATTTAATAACTGTTAATTGGCAGTTTATATGCAAAAATAAACGTAAACTTAACTGGCAGTTAATATGAAATAAAATTTAACATAACTATGCCTGGCAGTTAATATGAAATAAATAAATTCTAACTGTCAAATTTATATGCAATAAATAACTAAATTTACAGTTATATTAAATAAACGCGTTTAAACAGAAATAGTGAATAAAACATGCCAAACAGTCATAAAAAAATTCCTACCCATATCTAAAATTAATTTAACAAACACAAGAAATTTTAGAAATTGTGAGTGGGTTAAAACACTCACCTTTTGAATTTAAATCGAATTAAAAATCCAATTTAAATCCAAAAATTCGACGATTTCCAAATCTATCCAAACCATTGTCAAAAGATCTGGAATTTTATTATGGTCCTAACAAAAAAAATCTTGCGTGAAACGGAGTTCGTAGGAGAAAGTTATACGCATTAATGGTGATTGAAATTTCAAAAAAAAAAGAATAGAAATAAAAGAACACCTTCAAGCGCCACGTCATCCCCCTTTCTTTCCCTCTCCCCCTCATGCGTTTTGCTTCCAGATTTTTCTGAGAAGTTTGAATTTTAGCTTTTGATTTGGCTTGGAATTTTTATTTGGATCTAAGATTTGTTTGTCTGCCATTGAGGAGGAGAAGGAGCTGATGAAATTTTACGCGCAGACAAATGAGAATAGGCGGAGGCTAGGGTTTAGCGGGGTATTTATAGATGAAGTTGGAATAGACAGATGGATCCGAATTTAAATGAATTCACAATTTGTCAAATTTAAATTCCAATAATCCATTTATTTGACTTTTAGATCTTATTATGAATAAATGGTCAACTTACCATTCCTATCATTTCTGATTGCAATTAGCTTCAAATTTATTAACCAAACCTCCATATCAAATAAAGATTTATTGCAAAATTTATAGTGTTTACCTTTAATTAAAGTAAATTCAATAAATTATAAAATCTTATTTCAAATGAAATTTTATACCATTTGTATTCAATTCTCTTTATTAAATCAATCATCATCTTATGTATATATTTAACATTAGTATATATCAATTTACCCCAATTAAATAAAATTTTATTCCCAAATTGATTTACAGCCTAATATAACATTTGAATTTTATTCCCAATTCATAAATTGCTACCTTAACTAAATTTTACGTTTCCCTTTTAATTTACATTTTCACCTTACGTTACTCCATTAATTATCCTTAAAGTAACGTCTATTATTAATAACAATATTATAATTACTTACCATTTTATTTCATAAATTAATCCATTTCATCTAAATTCTTATCTATGTAATATTTCAACATTTAATTTCATCAAATGTAATTGTTTTCCAATACGTTAATAACTTTATTTCCAAGTCTTATATTACAACAAACTATCCAATACGAAAGTCTTAACATTGTTACAAATACTACTTTAATTAACATTAACACAATACTCAATTAAAAATTATTGTAACTGATTTCAAAATTGTAAATTAACAAGCTACCAAAATAGGCAACATACAATAATCATACTCTAACCTTTAGTCACATTAATACGCTTTTATTTCTCAAAATCAAAGTTCCCATTTAACTAAATCTCCATAAATGAATTTTGACGTTATCTTCAAAAAGTACTTTATATTAACATTAACGTAAAATTTATTTATATCTATTGCAATCGATTTAGTGCTATTTTCTCAATATTTAAAATAATTTAACAAATTTTAAATGTCAATTTATTCAAGATTAAATCAATATAAATATTCAATTCCATAAAATCCAAAACTGTTGATAAATTTCCAAAACTTCCTTTTTTATTGAATCAACCTATATTTATTCCTTTCATTAATCTCAAATATAAGGGTTTACCCTTTGGATTAAAAATTATCACATTAATATCCTATTTCAACGTAATTCTTAATTTAACATAATAAATAAAATTTGATTTCATATATCTCAATAAGTCCTACTATTATAAATTAACCAATTGACTCACTATTCAAATTCACCTTCTATAATTCAAAATTTTTCTATCACCCTTATTTACTTAACTTTATAATTCCTTAGACAAATCTCTATCTCAAATCTTAAATGTAAGTCATTCTACTAATTATAGTACTTAATATTTTCTTAAAATAATCTTTCTATAATCCAATTTATTAAATAAATTTCCAATTAGATCCAATTTCAACCTTGCACATAAGTTTAGGTTATAATTAACTTATAACGTATACTTCCCTGGTTATTTCTTTATATACTTCCCATATTAATTCCACAATTAACCATTATTATTAGAATAACGTTTATAATAAATACGATCCTATAATTTACTCAACACTTAATTATTTCCTTTTCCGTTAGGGTAACATTCCTTTATCTGATTATTACTTATTACACATTCTAATTCCATTAACAAGGAAGCAGGTAAATTATGATATATGCTACAAATTTTCAATTTATTACTATTCATTATTATTAACCTAAATTCAGCATTACTTACCTCGCATTAACCTTATTACTTAAAATCCTTATCCAATTGAAATTAATACTCTAAATAAATACATTTACTCCTTTCGTTATTTTATTAGTTACAATTAAGGCACACCTAATTATCTTTATAGGTAAATGAGTGAATTTACTAGTATCCTACTATTACAACCTTTAATATACTTGTATATGGTTATTTTACCCTTTTATAATCCCTTTATAAATATATGCACATCTACAAATTAAGATTCTAAATCCAATTTCTTATTCCATTTAGGTTCCATTTCTTCACTTTATGAATAACTAGCATTTCCTATTCATTTTTTACATCTACTTATATTCACTTTATGAATAGTTTTGATATTCCATTTATTACTAACTTTAATTATTCTAATTTATTGTCTACATACAATTTGAATCTATTTTCAATTTTTCACCTTTTTAATAATTAACACCTTCCAATAGTAAATAAAAAGGATTGTACTAAATAAAATTTTATTTTCATTAATGAATTCAATCCTTGCATTTATTTACTTATTTCTAACCTTATATCCAATTGCAACAATTTCCACTATTACACTTAATTGCAATAAACATTTAATTTGTAAATTTCAATTAACCTATATACATCTAATTTCAACATTCTCTTTCATATAAATAAATAAGATTTCCGTTTCTTTCTAATTAAAATTAAAAAAAATTAAAAATCCTATTAATATAATTCATTTTAAGCATCGAATTTACACGGGTCGTTACACTCTCCCCCACTCAAAACTTTTCGTCCCCGAAAAAGAAAGGAAGGGAAAAGAAGAATTAAATAACAATACATCTTATTAAAAATATTAACTCATAAACAATAACTTACTAAATTTATTACCTTAAATAAAATATACCCATTTTATAATCATTATATCGTTTTATACTTAAATTACTAAAGTTTGGAAAACATTTTTAAAATATTCTAAGTCTGAAATTTTACGGAGAATTTTGGCAGAGTCTCCTTTGTACGGAGAGGCTCGGGAGAAAATATAATATCAAAGTATAACAATATACACAAATATTTTCCAAAAATAATATGTATCCCTACACGGGAAAATGTATAAAATAGCGTTATAAACCGTAATTCGAAACGTACCTATTTGTCGTGCAATTTACGCTTAATTTATGGAACCAAAAGCAGTAACAATTGCTTCCATAACCTGTATTTCACTTATAAAATCCAAAGAGGTAACAATTTATATAAAGTGAAATATTTAAGTGGTTTCAATCACTATCAACAAATCAATACAACAACCAACAATTTTAACAAACAACATATACAACAAATACAAACAACCATTCAATCAATCAAACAAATAGTTGTTCGGGTTCAAAACTTTTAAGTTATACGGAATGAAGAATAAACCATCAAGTGCATCATTTACTCAACAGTCTTAGATTAAACCCAATGGATTATTCATCCATCCCAACAAGATTAAAGTTCCCTTACCCAACAACTCCAAACCACGACAAACAACAATTTAAATCAACAAATCAAATTAACTTATAATAAATTTTATTTCATACATTAGTTGTTTGATTCTTTTCATTCATATAACAGTTTATCTTTTATTTTCATTTATTTCATTCAATTTTATTTCCATTTTATTTCTTTCAATTATATTCAGAAATAACTCTACCCTATTTCTTAAATTTACAATTTCTCTTTATTATATTACATTAATTTATTTTCACTTTAATTACTTAAGTTTATAATCGTTTATTTACCATACTTACCTTTAATTATATTTACTTGGTAAAATTTCAATTATAACTTAAGTTTATAACATTAAATTCTCATTTAACAGCAATTTCATTGAATACTTCATTACCTACCTTTACTTGTACAATTTTCATTACATTTCCTATTAAACATTTCAACTTTTAATATTTGGTAAGTTATATAAGTTATTCAAGAGTATAATTGAAATTTACATAAGTTTGTTCTATTTCCTTAAATTAAATTAAAGTTCAATAATAGTAATCTTTATTTCATAAGTTACAAATTTCCAATTTCATTTAATACCATTTTTACTTTACTTAAAGGTTCAAATTTGCTACACTTAATTGTCCTATTAATTAACTGGAACCTAAGAACCAAATACCGGGTTTAATTTTAAATCATTTAAATTAATAGATAGATATCTACACTTAACATATATATCCAATTATAATTAAAACGATAAAATTTCTTAACGATTCTGCAGTTAATTACTACGGTGGCCTTCCCACTTCGAAACTCGAAAATGAATGTCGATGATGCGTGCACTCATCACCGAAACTATTTTCCAGCGACAGAGAGGAAAGTACAAAACTTATTTTCTCCAAAAATCTTCTTTAAAACAATTTCTTTTAAATTATATTAAATATTTATATCAGAAAATACTTATAACAATATTATTATATTCCAAATCATTTGAAAGAAGTTTTCAAAAACCCCGGAACTTAAGTTCTAAATTCCAAATTACATTTATTTATTTTTAATCTTATTTACCTATTATTTATAAATTTTATTCCTAACAACCAATATATTGCAAACAAATATAGATATCATTTGAAAATTTTATTTTATATATAGTAAATATAATAGGCAAAATTATTTCATTCACCTATATAAAAACAAATATTATGTCTGTCTGTCCTATTAAGTGTTTAGAAATCCCTATTGATGTCACAGCGTCCCATGCACCAACCAGAATTTATAAACACAAAACGGAACAGATTAACACAATATAAAACCTTTTTATAACACTAACAAATACGCTCTCTCATATATAACCACTCAGCAACTCCCATAGGGTATTACTACCCTATTAGTAAAGAGTCAAACCCCACAAAGCTAAGGTTTATCGCTAAACCAAAGCTCTGATACCAGATGTAACATCCCGCCTTTTCGCACGATTTAAACAGACACACATGCCGATTCAATCCATACGGAAGGGCAGATTGTTATGGGGTAAATAAGAAAAAAAAGAAAGAAAAAAAAGAAAATAGAATCTCGCAGCGGAAGGATAAAATATAATAATAAAATATACAGTTTATAAATTTGTTTACAAAACATTCATATAATACATATCAGAGTTACACATACCAACAACAATGCAGCGGAACAGTGTAGTGCACTAGTATAAATAATAATAATATACATCTTCGTCTTCGTCCTCCAGAGCTAAATCTTCAAATCCTGAAACGCTCGGACTGACCCGAGCGAATTGAAAAGACAAAACACTCGAGTCAGAACTAAAAGATCATATTTAAGTTAAATTAACAGAAATAAATATGAGTGCAGTAACTCAAAAGATGCTCGGGATTTACTTCTCCTAAGGATCCGTTAAACTATTTACTATATAGTATATTGTGCTATTATAATAGTGTCTATTTGTAAAGTAAACTTACTTTTAAATAGCGTTAAGGCTTTACATTTTCCACATTAACACAGTTATATATTCCCATAGTCTATACAGTACCGTAATCTCCCCCGTACTGGGCGTCGTCAGAGGGCACTCCATAGGTATGGTACAAAACCAAAATCGTATAAGTCGCGCTAGGGTAGGTGACACGGCACAACTAGGAAATGCCAGGGTAGATATACAAATTACGCTTCCGGGCCGATGGAAACGCGCAGCTGCCGCCCACCTCGAACAAACTCCCCACATCAAAGAAATCAAAAGTGAAGGTGGCCACCGAAAAATCCAAAGTCAGAGTATAGTATCGATGGGAAGTTTCCGATCAGAGGTGCTACCTCATTAACCCGTCAATTGCTCCTGTTTTAGCCACCTTATGCCAACTCACGGGAGTTGGGTCCACGTATTTACCTTACAGGAAACGCCGCCACCAACCTACTTCATTCTGGAATCTCCACCGCGTACACGGTTAGTCAAAGTGGTTTTCAGTATCGACAGAGAGTATGTCCATATCCGATCCCGGTCTCTTTGCCAACCAATCGTTATTATAACACCGCGGTCATTTCAAAATAGTTTATACTTTATAACCAGAATAAAATATCCATTTTAAACCCATATACATACGATATCTTTAAAACCCCAAATCAGTACGATATCATTTAGACCCAAATCATATAATGTCATTTTATTTTTCAATATATATTCTTTTCCAAAATCATAGGGTTTTCAACGTAAAATATTTAGAAATCAAAACTCTTGAATATAATATTTTCAAATCATACTACCTTGACAATCATAACTTTGAAACAAGTTTCCATCTCTTAAGTGGTTAAATATCAAACTGCTTTTATAAAACAAAATAGCTTCTTTAGATTTCACAAATCAAATTCAAATATCGATTTAAACTACCAAATACCATTTCAATTCTTATGTTTCAAAGCTTTAAATATTTCATCATTTCAAAAACAAACTCATTTGACAGACCCATATATATCAAATTCAATTACTTATTATTTAGACTTGAAATGTTTACTTAATGAATTCAATATAATTTAAGTAAAACCTTTAACTTCACATAATTGGAAAATCTTTCAATTTATTAAACTTGATATATTCATTTAAATCAACCTGATATTCATTTAAATCACTTTACACAAAAATCAAGTTATAAAAGTCATATCCTTTAAAAAAATTAATTTTTATTAAATTTCAATTTAACTTAATATTCATCTTCCAAATCTTATTCTCATTTAAGTCATAAAAGCTCCAGAAATTAGATTTTAAATAAATGCTTAATCGTAATTGATCTTAAAAATCAAACTTTATTTTACACTTCAAATCAAATTTATACAAAGCTTAAACCCGAAAATTACCATATATATATATATATAACTAATTCAATATCCCATAAACCATATATATAGCTTTACAAAACCATAAAAACATTCCAAAATATATTATATGTATATACCGCGGTGCCTGTATAAAATTTTCTACCATATGGTCAAGTGATACGGATGTTTATCATTTCAATCCGCAATTAAAAATAAAATGCGGTTGTATATCATTTCAAAACCGCAATCCCGAATGAATGAAATACATAGCAACTTGCAATTAATAAAATAAATCATCCATTCATCCATCGAATCATACATCCATTTATAACAGTCATCATCCAATTTCAAACAATCATCAATATATAACAGGTGATAAATAATGGTATCAGTTATCAGTTTTTACTCAAAATAAATTTAATAACTGTTAATTGGCAGTTTATATGCAAAAATAAACGTAAACTTAACTGGCAGTTAATATGAAATAAAATTTAACATAACTATGCCTGGCAGTTAATATGAAATAAATAAATTCTAACTGTCAAATTTATATGCAATAAATAACTAAATTTACAGTTATATTAAATAAACGCGTTTAAACAGAAATAGTGAATAAAACATGCCAAACAGTCATAAAAAAATTTCTACCCATATCTAAAATTAATTTAACAAACACAAGAAATTTTAGAAATTGTGAGTGGGTTAAAACACTCACCCTTTGAATTTAAATCGAATTAAAAATCCAATTTAAATCCAAAAATTTGACGATCTCCAAATCTATCCAAACCAGTGTCAAAAGATCTGGAATTTTATTACGGTCCTAACAAAAAAAATCTTGCGTGAAACGGAGTTCGTAGGAGAAAGTTATACGCATTAATGGTGATTGAAATTTCAAAAAAAAAAGAATAGAAATAAAAGAACACCTTCAAGCGCCACGTCATCCCCCTTTCTTTCCCTCTCCCCCTCATGCGTTTTGCTTCCAGATTTTTCTGAGAAGTTTGAATTTTAGCTTTTGATTTGGTTTGGAATTTTTATTTGGATCTAAGATTTGTTTGTCTGCCATTGAGGAGGAGAAGGAGCTGATGAAATTTTACGCGCAGACAAATGAGAATAGGCGGAGGCTAGGGTTTAGCGGGGTATTTATAGATGAAGTTGGAATAGACAGATGGATCCGAATTTAAATGAATTCACAATTTGTCAAATTTAAATTCCAATAATCCATTTATTTGATTTTTAGATCTAATTATGAATAAATGGTCAACTTACCATTCCTATCATTTCTGATTGCAATTAGCTTCAAATTTATTAACCAAACCTCCATATCAAATAAAGATTTATTGCAAAATTTATAGTGTTTACCTTTAATTAAAGTAAATTCAATAAATTATAAAATCTTATTTCAAATGAAATTTTATCCATTTGTATTCAATTCTCTTTATTAAATCAATCATCATCTTATGTATATATTTAACATTAGTATATATCAATTTACCCCAATTAAATAAAATTTTATTCCCAAATTGATTTACAGCCTAATATAACATTTGAATTTTATTCCCAATTCATAAATTACTACCTTAACTAAATTTTACGTTTCCCTTTTAATTTACATTTTCACCTTACGTTACTCCATTAATTATCCTTAAAGTAACGTCTATTATTAATAACAATATTATAATTACTTACCATTTTATTTCATAAATTAATCCATTTCATCTAAATTCTTATCTATGTAATATTTCAACATTTAATTTCATCGAATGTAATTGTTTTCCAATACGTTAATAACTTTATTTCCAAGTCTTATATTACAACAAACTATCCAATACGAAAGTCTTAACATTGTTACAAATACTACTTTAATTAACATTAACATAATACTCAATTAAAAATTATTGTAACTGATTTCAAAATTGTAAATTAACAAGCTACCAAAATAGGCAACATACAATAATCATACCCTAACCTTTAGTCACATTAATACGCTTTTATTTCTCAAAATCAAAGTTCCCATTTAACTAAATCTCCATAAATGAATTTGACGTTATCTTCAAAAAGTACTTTATATTAACATTAACGTAAAAATTTATTTATATCTATTGCAATCGATTTAGTACTATTTTCTCAATATTTAAAATGATTTAACAAATTTTAAGTGTCAATTTATTCAAGATTAAATCAATATAAATATTCAATTCCATAAAATCCAAAACTGTTGATAAATTTCCAAAACTTCCTTTTTTATTGAATCAACCTATATTTATTCCTTTCATTAATCTCAAATATAAGGGTTTACCCTTTGGATTAAAAATTATCACATTAATATCCTATTTCAACGTAATTCTTAATTTAACATAATAAATAAAATTTGATTTCATTTATCTCAATAAGTCTTACTATTATAAATTAACCAATTGACTCACTATTCAAATTCACCTTCTATAATTCAAAATTTTTCTATCTCCTTGATTTACTTAACTTTATAATTCCTTAGACAAATCTCTATCTCAAATCTTAAATGTAAGTCATTCTACTAATTATAGTACTTAATATTTTCTTAAAATAATCTTTATATAATCCAATTTATTAAATAAGTTTCCAATTAGATCCAATTTCAACCTTGCACATAAGTTTAGGTTATAATTAACTTATAACGTATACTTCCCTAGTTATTTCTTTATATACTTCCCATATTAATTCCACAATTAACCATTATTATTAGAATAACGTTTATAATAAATACGATCCTATAATTTACTCAACACTTAATTATTTCCTTTTCCATTAGGGTAACATTCCTTTATCTGATTATTACTTATTACACATTCTAATTCCATTAACAAGGAAGCAGGTAAATTATGATATATGCTACAAATTTTCAATTTATTACTATTCATTATTATTAACCTAAATTCAGCATTACTTACCTCGCATTAACCTTATTACTTAAAATCCTTATCCAATTGAAATTAATACTCTAAATAAATACATTTACTCCTTTCGTTATTTTATTAGTTACAATTAAGGCACACCTAATTATCTTTATAGGTAAATGAGTGAATTTACTAATATCCTACTATTACAACCTTTAATATACTTGTATATGGTTATTTTACCCTTTTATAATCCCTTTATAAATATATGCACATCTACAAATTAAGATTCTAAATCCAATTTCTTATTCCATCTAGGTTCCATTTCTTCACTTTATGAATAACTAGCATTTCCTATTCATTTGTTACATCTACTTATATTCACTTTATGAATAGTTTTGATATTCCATTTATTACTAACTTTAACTATTCCAATTTATTATCTACATACAATTTGAATCTAATTTCAATTTTTCACCTTTTTAATAATTAACACCTTCCAATAATAAATAAAATGGATTGTACTAAATAAAATTTTATTTTCATTAATGAATTCAATCCTTGCCTTTATTTACTTATTTCTAACCTTATATCCAATTGCAACAATTTCCACTATTACACTTAATTGCAATAAACATTCAATTTGTAAATTTCAATTAACCTAGATACATCTAATTTCAACATTCTCTTTCATATAAATAAATAAGATTTCCGTTTCTTTCTAAATTAAAATTAAAAAAAATTAAAAATCCTATTAATATAATTCATTTTAAGCATCGAATTTACACGGGTCGTTACATAATGGCTCGGGTAGTTACTGTGCGCGATCTCGGCTCCGATATGTCTTAAGTGCGGCTGTGGTAAAAAAGATAAACTCCCCGCGGAGGCGTAAGATGGGTGACAAATGTCTCCAAGACCCACAGCTAGGGAAAGTGACTACAAAACCCGTTTGCCACGAACTTAAGCATATTGACGGCCTTCCGTGATTGGAAGTTTTACTATTTCTTATATTTCCATTTTATTTATAAAAACTTTCCTCCTATCCTCTATAACGATCCCTAAAGTACAGGACACAGAATAGGAGATGCCCGCCGATGGAAATAGGAACTCACAACTAGATGACATGACACTCAGCTGCATTCCATACTCAGCTACACAAGACATTCAAAGCTACCATATATAGCTAAAACTTGAAGGGAGGTACTTTCTTCTCTTATATATAAATACGTAGCTATAATTTATGCGCACATCACACTAACATTACCAAACATAAGTTATAGTTTAAGCAAGAACTTAGCATTAAACACAATTGAATCACTAGCACATGCACAGCTATATTTCTTATGCAACACATCAAAGTAACAAAAGCATTCAAATATAGCAGAATAAGTTTATGTTATGAAATTACATGTCAAAAATAAAGCCGTTCATTACAAATGATATAATTACAACCCAAAAGTACATTAGTGTTTTGGGTCTAGTATATACAGTAATGCCAAGTAGGCCAAAAAATAATCAGCTGCAGCAGGGCTCCGCCTCTATCCTGCTCGCCCTCCGGGATCTACTTGACCGCAGGGTCAGAACTCCCAGCATGCTGGCCAGGGGTCCCACCTGTCCGATTCAGGAAAAGAATCCATCAGATAAATGATACGCAATCAAGTTAAGGAAAGATTGAGAGGGAAGACTTACCAGCATCTGCTCCCTGATCATCATCATCTAGCAGCACGCCTACCTCATCCGCAGCGAGCAGCTGCATGCCCTCCTTAACCGCCACCTTCTCTTCCTTAGTGAATTGGGCCGTAACCACATCCATCCTGAAAGCCGCACCACCTTCCTTATCCGCATCAGCCTTAGCCTCCTCCAAAGCCCGAAGATATATCCTAGCCATGACCCGGGGATAATCGTCCATCCAGGACAGGTTGCCCTGCTTCCAAGTTCGGAAATACATGTCCTGGAGCATCTCATCCATCATCCCCTCGTTCTCCTCAAACTCTTTCATCCGGGCCTCAGAAGCCGACAGTCGTGCGACGGCAACATCTCTCTCCAATCGGTATCTCGAGCAGTCAGCCTGAAGGGATTTCCGCATCACTTCCATCTCCTCCTTCAGCTTGGCCTGAGCAAGCTCTGCGGCCTCAAGCCTCCCAGATAACTCCTCTACCTGCTCAAGATCCGCTCTCCGAACCTCATCCACCGTTGCGATGGCCATGTTAATTCGTTCTTTGCAAACAGCCTCCATTTTTCGCAACTCAGCCTTGCTAGCCTCTTCCATGGTTTTTTTTAGTCGTCTGGAGGCCGCCTCATGCTGGGATATCTGGATAGTCTGATTGGCAAGCTGTTTGGCCTGATCAGAAACCATTAGCCGCAACCGAATGTTAGCACTTCCGATTTCCTCTCCAGCCTTGGCCAGTCGAGCGTGATGCTCCATTAGCCTCTTGGTCTCTTCAGCCACCTGATCGATGTTTGCCTTGGCCTCATCCCCCATGGTCACAATCCGAGTAGTAAGCAAATGAGGTCTAAGGACTTAGCCACATCAAGCATCCGTACCATGGGATTGCAGGGAAGAAAATGCTCACCCGTGGCCTCGTCAAAAGAAATGTCCTGAAAACTCGGGTCCAGATCCAGGTGGCCGGCAAATGGGTTGCGAACCAAACCAGGGTGATCTATCAGGGTGAGTGTTGGATTTTCGGACGGATGTGGGGAAGGCATAAACTCAGTATCTTCCTCAGTAATATCATGGATAGGCTGGACTGGAGGCTGAGGGCCAGGTGAAGGTTCAAACAAAGATCTGCCCCTCTTCCTCTTTTGCATATCTTCTTCAATAACTCCGAGAAGAGGGCGATAGCCAACCACATCTCCGGGATGGCTAGTTGACGGCTTCGGTTTGGCGGAAGCTTTGAGTAGCTTGTACTGTTCAAGGCGGTGCCGAATATCTGATGTCTTGGCCACCTTACCCATTCCTGGAAAAAAAACCAAGTGTTACAAGCATGCATGAAACTATAATCCGAGAAATATGTTAAGTTAAATGGAGTAGGAAAACGCGTTTATTTTACAAACCCTGAGGGGGAGTGGGATACTGCAATAAGTCCTGAATCTCATTCCAGGACGGGAGCTGGCCATAAAATATTACTAAGTCCTTATCATAAAGGGAGTCTGCGGAAGTCAAAAATTCACCTTGAATCACCGAAATCTCCTTAGCCAGAATACTCTGAGAAGATGAACCGGCACCAGTCCCGGCCTTATTAGTTTCCTTCGGTTTCTCCACCAAGGCCGACCCTTCTTCCAACCCCTCAAAAGCTTGGTGGAAAGCATCATCCGTCCACTCTTGAATCTCACCTACTTGCCCCGAAGACAAAGCCTCGGTGCCATCACCGCTCCGCCCTTCGCCACCCTCATCACCATGACCTTCTCTACCACTTCCCCTCTCCGCTTCGCCTCCTTCGTCTTTGCCTTCTCCCTCCTCCACATCCTCTTCCTCCGGAACATCTGGGCATGTGCTAGGGGAGGGTCCATAGGATCTCTTGAGCTTCTTCCCCCCGACGATTGGAGGTGCTGAGAAAGGTCCCCTCTTGCTACTCTTCGCAGTGGCCCCGTCTTTAGCTTTGGCAGCCCTCTCCTCGGCTGTATCTCTCTGCTTAACCACAGATTGACGTGGAAGAATCAAGTTGTGCTCCAAGAGAGTGGCATTCCTGATCAGGTAAGAAGCCGACCTATCCCTTCCTGGGATAGCCTCTATCCCCGCAGCCATCTGTACCAGGCGATCATTTTCCACGACCGCAAAGCCACCTGTCGCTAGCAAGAAATAAAAGCATATAAGAAGAAGCATTGCAGTCGGGACAAAGAAATTACAAATGGAATTCAACTTACAGCCAGAAGTGAAAAGGCGAAAAGAAACGGAGTCGTCCTTGACGAAGAACCATTCCTTCTTAAACATGGTGAATTTCGAGTATAAGTCCAAGACCGGCTTGAAGGACATGGCCGACTCTAAACTAATGTACGAAGACCCCTTCTTGTATCCCCTTAGATTATAGAAATATCGGATTTCCCGGTTAGAAGGGGGGCGCCCATACCTCCTCTGGAAGATAACGAATAGACACACTAGGATGGCGTAGGAGTTGGGCTGAAGCTAGAAAGGAGACACCTTCAGGTAGGTAATGAAGCTGACTATCCATGCATTGATTGGAGGAATGGCCCCGCACATGCAATGGTATCTGCTATAGGCAAAATATCCTTCAGGAGGATCATACGGCATCACACCATCTCCCGGCAGCAGCATGCTCGCTCTGTCAATCCCGAAGGAGCGAGCGATGACATCAAGTTGTCCCTCTTTGAGGGAGCTCGGAAAGCAATCGGGAGGAGAGTTCAAAAGCTCTTGAGGGCCATATCCGTCCACTAATGACCTTGGGGCAGATCCATGTCGCGCTGGTTCCGGCTGGACTGGGGGCACAGCGGGAGACTCTCTTCCATCCATAGATTTCCTCTGTTTTTCTGATCGGGTTTCCACTTTGCGAGACATTTACCTGTAAACACAAAAAAAAGCACATTATTAAAACAAGGAGGTGCAGAGATACAAACAATCAAGTGCGTACAGTCTAGGGTTTTCGTTTGTGATTTAAAAAGTACGAAAGGCCTGAGAATTCATTCGACAAATCAAACTCCCCATGGTTCATTCGGCATTCCCAATACCAGGGTTCATTCGGCATTCTCAGTATAAGGTCCATCCGGTATTAAATCTTTATGCTCATTCGGTGAAACGAAGAAACCTCATTCGACAAATGAAGCACGCCTGATTCAGCACTAGATGATTCGGCACTAAGATGATTCGGCACCAGGTGATTCGGCTGTCTCAAATGATGGAGGTTGAACGAAGGCCGAAAGCCCATACTTATAGGCAAATATAAACAACCGGACGAATTGGTCCGGCACACAGGACCGGATGTGGATAACCAAGCTAAAACAAAGCGCGACATATGCGGGCATGTGCCCCACTTTTAGGGGGCAAATGTTGTGTACGTTTCCACCCGCCACTGGACCAAGGTGCTACCGGTCCAACCTACACTTCCCCTGCGTAACCGAACCACTTCGCTTCCCCTGCATAACCAAACCAAACCCTGTTCCATTACCTGCCGAACCAACTCCCTGCCGAATCAACACACTTCCCACACCTACCGAACCAATCCCCTCTCCACTAACCACCGAATCAACCTTGGCCGGACCAACCTCCATCGGTCCAACTCCATCCCCATGCACTACTGGTCCACTCACCACCGAACCAACCTCCTGCCGAACCAAACCATCTACCACCTACCACCGAACCAAGGCGTACCGGACCGACACTACTAGGCAGGCCAGATTGCATCAGCCCAGGCCCACCAGCAGCTATATACATCTAGGACCCCTGCCCCCAGCCTCATTCTATAAATAGAGGGGCAGGGGTACAACAATGACAGACAAGTTTGAGAGCTCAAGCACGGATAGAACTTTCAAACAACTTTCAATTACTTGTAATCAAAGCTTTGTACTTGTAATCTGAAGAGAAAAGGAGAATAACATATAAAGTGGACGTAGGCACGTTCTGGCCGTACCACTATAAATCTGTGTGTCTTTTACAGTTTAGTCCCTGCTTTTTATATATTTGCGTAAATCACCCAAATCACTAGAAATAACATAAAATCAACTAATTCATACGACTTGGAGGTGTTTTCCCATTTTTTGTGCAAACAGTTAAAAATACTGGGTCGTTACCGAGAGGTGGGATGAATTTACCAAAGCGAACTATATTAAACTAAATCAGCCTATTTCTTATATATATGTTGTAACCAAGGATGAAATCGATTTCCTTGTATCTTCTAAGGTAAGAACAATCCCTAAAGCAAATGGGAAGACTACTGAGCTTTCCACAAAGTGAATAGGCATAAAACTGACGAGCGTCGAGTTTTAGCTAGAATTATCTAGAACATGATTAGGAAAGGTGTTCTTAAAGAGTTTGTCAAGACTGACTAAAAAACCCTAGGCAATGAGAAGCCACCAACTAATAACACCAATATCTTGGAAAATGAGCCCACCAAGATCTGCTGCAATCAATCATTCATATGGATGTTATTCTTGGAGGACCGTACATTATAGGCTTGAGTAAAGGGTCAAGGAGTAGGCATGTGAAAGATGCCAGAATAGGCATATACTCATAAGTGAAGAACCTTCCTTGAAATCTTTCAAAGGCTCCACCCAGATGTCGGATTTGATGATAACCCTGAAAGAACTAAGAGGAGTCAAACATCCCCATAATGATCTCCTTATAATAACTGCTCAAATTGGGCTTTCTCTAGTATCCAAGATTCTGGTAGACACTGGCAGTGCGATAAACATCATTATTAAGAATGCCTTTGAACAGTTAGGGATTCCAGAAGAGAAGCTCGATCCAAGCCTAGAACTGATCATTGGGTTCAATAATAAAGTTCTACCCCGGTCGGCTAAATCAAATTGTTCTTTCATATTGGCACTCCGCTGTACTCAAGAATGTTTGAAACCCTATTCGTAATCATGGACCAACCCTCGTAGTATAACGCATTCTTTGGGAGCCCAACACTAGATGAAATTGATGTCCTTGTTTTTCCAAAACATCTATTAGTTAAATTTCTTTGTAACTCTAGATGGGGAACGATTCGTGGCGAGCAATTTAGCTCTCACAGAATGTATTTCACAACACTTGAATAGTATAATAAAGTGAGAGAATCTTATTACGGACCCGAGTCGAATGACAAAAATAAAAAATCTGTGCATATCAGTCCTCATAAATTGATATCCAAGGCAAATAAGTCACCACTTCAACCAAATACAAATTGAGTGACCAACAAGGGGAATAAATTCAGAACTAGGAAAAGAAAGCGTGAAGAATTAAACCAAGTTATTTGAGAGAAAAGTGAAATCTTAGGAGAAATAGTGCCAGACATGGATTCTAAGGATAGACGGGAGTATGCATGGTCCATGAAGGATTTAGGTGGGATAAAGCTAGGTTCTCGAGCTTCTACCAAGATCGTGAAAATAGGCAAGAGAATGGACAAAGAAACAAGAGAGAAATTGATTTCATTTATAATCAAGCACAGATATATTTGCATGAACTCACGCCGACATGAAGGGAATTAGCCCAGCTATAATTTGTCATGCACTCAACATTGATCCTAAATTTTTTCTAGTAAGATAACAAAAGAGGGTATTTGGAAAAACTCAAATTACAACACCAAAGGACAAGATGAAGAGGCTACTAGAGAATGGATTCATTAAGGAAGTCTTTTGCACAAAGTGGTTGGTAAATCCAATATTAGTTAAAATGTATAAGGTTAAATGGGGAACGTGCATTGATTATACAAACCTAAATAAGGAGCGTCTGAGGGATTGTTATCCACTTCCTAAAATTGATCAATTAGTTGATGTGACTACTGGTCATGAATTGCTATCTTTTATGGACGATTATTCAAGCTACAACCAAATTCAAATGTTTAAGTCCGATGAGGAGCATACCAGCTTCGTTATGGACAGAGGAATGTATTGCTACACAGTGATCCCATTTGGATTGAAAATGCAGGAGCATCATTCACTGGCTTGTGAATGGAATGTTCAAACTAGATAGGGAGTAACATGGAAGTTTACATGGATAGCATGTTGGTAAAATCCAAAGAGGAAAGTGGTCACGTAGAAGATTAATGGGAAATGTTTGATAAGTTAAGAAAGTACAAGATGAAATTAACCTATAGAAATGCTTTTTTGAAATTCAATTTGACAAGTTTTAGGGTACGTTGTAAGCGTAATAGGAATCAAAGATAATCTTGAACAGATAAAGGCTAGTAGGAATATGGTACCACCAAAGATGTGCAAGGAGGCAATGGGACTGAAAAGATTGGTTCCAGCCCTCAATCGATTTATATCCAAAGCAACATATAATTGTATTCCTTTCTTTGGTGTAATTAGAAAGAAGAAACCCTTTGAATGGATAGAGGAATGCCAAAAACCTTTTTAAGAATTAAAAAATCATCTAGAGAGGCCACCAATATTTTCAAGAATCGTGAAAGGGTAAAATTTATTTTTGTATATGGCCGTCTAAGAGCACAGAATTAATTCAGTCCTGATGAGATTAAATTGATTGGACCACTTCCTATCTCGAAAGATGGAGCAAAATTCGCTATAGTAGCCATTGATTACTTAACTAAGTGGATAGAGGCTGAAACACGACCAAATATAACTGTTGGAAAAGTGTTGAAGTTTGTCACAAAAATATAGTCGTCGTTTTTGGGCTTCTGAATAAAATGATCTTTGACAGCAGGACTCAATTCAAAAGCAAAGAGTTTACTCGTTTTTGTAAAAGAATAGAATAATAAAGATTTTTTCATTGGTACCACAACCAAAAGCCAGTAGAGCCGTGGAAGCATCAAATAAGACCATTAAGAACACTTTGAAAAAGCGATTAGGAAAGCCAAGGGGAATTAGGTAGAAGAATGCCACCTCATCCTGTGGTCCTACCGAATTTCCACAGCATACCCCATACTCCTTAACATACAGATTTAAGGAAATGTTACCAGTCAAAATCAAAGTTCCACTGTGTTGAAGAATTTCTTACGTTTATGAAACAACCTAAGAGATGAAGAAAGAATCACTTGATCTACTAAATGAATTAAGAGATCAAGCTGCTATACAAACATGTAATGTCAACGAAGAATCTCTAAATACTATAATTCCAAAGTGAAAGAAAGAGTATTAAAAAGGGAGAATTGGTATTGAGAAAAGTAATAGCAAACACGAATGACTCTACAGACAATCCATTAAGATCAAAATGGGAAGGACCACTTGTCAATCATGATTTATTCCTCCAGGGACCTATCAATTAAGTAGACCTAATTAGTATGTAATATTAAGAAGATGGAATATCAAGCATTTGAGACCATACTTTAAAACATTGGATGAATAAAGTGGATTACCAAAGAAATTGTGACTAAATGATAGCCCCCAGATTGAGATGCATTATGTTAAACTTATCTTACAACCTGACGAGGTAAATAACATATATTGAGCAGAAGCACCCCTCAAGCCTGAAAGAGGACAAAAAACCATTGGTCCCACTGCAAGGCTAGATCAAAGCAACAATCCAAAGGGTGATGATCAAATAAACTTTTGATCCTGCCGTTGGGCCTGGTCAAAGAACCCATCTAAAGCAGATAGGTGAGAAAGCTTTTGGTCTCGCCACAAGGCTTGGCCAAAGCAACCATCTAAAGAGTGATGGTCAATTGAGCCTTTGATCCCGCTGCTAGGTCTGATCAGTGTGCACCCATCCAAGACAGATGGTCGAGAAAGCCTTTGGTACGACTGCAAGGAATGGCTAAAGAAACCATCCAAAAAATGCTGGTTAATTAAGCCTTCGATCCCATCACTGAGCCTAGCCAAAGCACCCATCCAAGGGAGATGGACAAGAAAGCCTTTGATAATGCAAGGCCTGACCGAAGCAACCATCCAAAGAGTGGTGGTTAATTAAGCCTTTGATCCCACTGTCGGGCCTGGTCGACCATCTATGGGGGATGGATGAGAAAGCCTTTGGTCTCACTGTAAGGCCTGACCAAAGAATTCATCCAAAGAATGGTGTTCAAATAAGCCTTTGATCCCATCATCGGGCCTGGTCAAAGTAGTTATACAAGTAAGATTGATAAGAAAGCGTTTGGTCCCACTGTAAGGCCTGGCCAATGCAACCATCTAAAGAGCAGCGGTAAATTAAGCCATTGGTCCCACAGCTGAGCCTAGTCAAACCATCCATCAAAAGGAGATGGAAAAGAAATTTTTTGGATCTGAGGCCTGGCCGAAAAAAATCATCTTAGGACTAATGGTCAATTAAGTCTTTGATCCAATTGATGGGCCTGACCAAGATGAACAATAAAAGCCTTTCATCAAAGCATCTACCGAGAAAGGGAAAAGAATGCAAGTGCTTTAAAAAATATCTATAAAATGTGTATCAAACAATTCCATTGAAGATGTTGTCCACAAAATGAACTATCCAAAAATCAAGGAGGTCTAAGAATTATAACTCTTAAAATACATTTAACAAGGCAGAAGGAAATTATATGAGCTAAAGCTAAAGTGAACTTTTGAAAAAGGGAGGGGAGAAAATATTATACCCCAAGAATTCTCAAAGAAAATGAAGAAAAGATCAGCGAAAGCATGGCCAAAAGATAAAGCACCAAAGTTATCATTTGATTATGGCATGATGCGAGAAAGCTCTCATGTCGTGACTCCAGTAACCATCATGAGTGGATATGAGGAAGCCATCATGTAAGGGCTCTTATGGCCACCGTTGGTTGATATACATGAGCTATTGTAAATAATTGCCTTAAAAAATCGAAAGATAAAGTAACTAAGCTATCATGAAACAAAGTATGAAAACTATCATGAAGAGATTTCTAAAGCTATCATAGAATAAAGAATAAAAGCCATCATGAAACTAAGCATGAAGCCATCAAGTGTTGAATATGCGAGTATATGATTTTTGTTTGATGTAATAAACATATAAATATTCATTTATATGTACTTGTTAATGTACTATTTTATTTTCACATAATTAAATAAATATTTACTAAATAAAATAAATAACAAAAAATTTAAATTCAAACAGATATTTTATTGGAAAAATATTTATTACAATTTTGAATAGTACAAATTTGAGCTCTCACTATATATATACAATTTCCAATCATGTTACAATTTCAATCACATCACACATTTCACTATACATACATTTGCACCTCACTACATATCACTCACACTCGTATTTATCTTCAACTCTATTCCAGATTGAATCCAGCATCTGCGCGATCTACAAAATAAACACTAACGCAGTAAAATTGAAAAGAAAACATTTTGCAGTGTAAAATAAAATATATTTTGAAAATATATTTTTTCCTCAGTTATTTGGGTTGTTCGTCATCGTTTAATTTTGAATTCATCATACACGAACAACTCGTGACATGCACGTTGTATCACTGTATATGCTATAAGGCTGTGCACACTGATATACACTTGATAAAAATGCAAGGACAGGTGAGCACAAGGTCAAACCCAAATTAAAAGCCGAGTTCAACTCAAGTGAAATACAAATAAAGGCACGATACGAGCATAAGGTCAAACCCGAGCTATAAGCTGGATTCAACGCAGGTGCAAATTCAAATATAAGTTCAAATTCAACTGGAAATGAAGGCAAAAGCACATGCACCAGTGCAACGAAGAACAAACGCACCATTTAACAAATACTACAAGAAAATGCAACATTGACACATATACGCAAGCAAAGACTACTTGGTGCAGTAGCCGCTACATAAAGTATACAAGCAAATGAAAAATTAGATGTCCAGAGACCAGACAAACAAGTACACCATAGATCAGTTCACATACAAGCTCAAATTGAATCATGAACAAGTGCAACTCAATGCAAACCAAGACTCACAAGCTCAAATAAAACTAGTAATGATAAAAGTACAGTTACAAAAATCAAGTGCAGACCAACCTAGCTAAACAACTACAAGCATCAGGTGGAGTCACAAGTCAAGACAGTGGAGTTATGAATGCAAAAGTTCCCACCAGACCAGAGCCACAAGCATAGATGAACACATAATGAATACAAGCTACAGAGTTCAAGTTTCAAACACAAACCAAAGTTCAAAATGCAAGTTCAAGACACAGAGTAGTGCAGCACAACCAAACTACCAAGGCTACAGAACATACATCAGCAAACTACATATGTATGGATATATAGAGCAGTATAACATAAACATATATGTGTAGTGAAACTCGAGGCAACCAGACAATATGCACACATGTATGCAATCCATAAGTACAGGTTGAGACAAAATCAAGCAGGAAGTTTCAAAAATGTCGAACTCATTGTTTTCTCACAATAGATAATATGAGAAACACGAATTAACAAAATCAACATCAAGTTTGAAAGTTAAGGCCGATGTCAACAGAGAAATGCACAAAGTCAACTGCAGTTCAAATCAAACTATGCAGAAGTCATCAGAAATTCATGGAACCGAAACTTCCAGATAATCACAATAGCTGTGGTGGCCACAAAATAAATCAAGCCATGAGAAACAAGAAAACAAACTATACGAATTGGGACAAGTCAGTAATCATCTCAAGCATCCTAACGAATGTCAATGGCCAAAGCAAAGTAAATGAAAAATTCAAATTAATGAAATTATAGGAATTCGATTCCTATTTAACCTATAACACCATCGACCGTAAAAAAGCATCGAGTTCAAGCAAGCTAATGAGTAAAGCAGAAAAGCATAAATTACATGCCAGATTTTACGAATTGAACTTGATCAAAGAAGCAGCCGAAGCTAAGCAACGAATGGTCAATCGATAGAGCAAAGAAAGGGAAATCACATATACGATCGATCAAATTGAAGTCGGTGCTTCTTCAATTGCAAAGCCCTAATTTTATCAGAGAGAAATGAATGAGCATAAAGGAAGCCAACATTTTTTCACAGACAAAAAAAAGGGCCGAACAATATGAAAGGAAACAGAAGGAGGCCGGCCTTGTTTTATTTTTATTTTTAATTATATAAGGCTTTAGTTTATTTAAATTTTGGTTTATTTTTTTTAAATTGTTTTACATTTGCATTTTTCTTTTAAACAGTTGTAATTTCTAGTCATGTGACTAAGAGACGAACTACGGTGGTGTAGTCCAAGAATTCCCAACTCAGTGGCTGAGTTGTGGCAGGGTTTTGAGCATAGAGTTAGGTTAGCCGATAGCGGGTGTCGCAAGTTTACGTGTGCAAGCGTCTGACTACTTAATTTCTAGTAGAAACCTTGGGGGCATCATGTAGGCAGGGTTTTCCGAAGCTGGGTAAATCTGTGTGTTCCATTTCTGCATTTTTTATTATTCTGCTATTATCTGTGCTGCTGTTTCGACGAATCTATGCTAAAATTATTTTATATACTTCCGTAATAAAATTTTATAATTAATAGTATCACCCTATTCACCCCCCCTTAAGGGTGAAATCGATCCTACAAGTGATATCAGAGCGAGGTTCAAAAGCCATTTTTGTTTTAAAAATTTGATTTTTCAATGGCCAATTTTTGCTTTACAAATTTGAATTTTTGATTGGCTTCTTTTAATAATGCTTTTGCTGAGGGTCAGTCCATGGTTAGACTACCAGTGTTCAATGGTAAATATGCTTACTGGAAAAATAGAATGAAAATTTTTCTGAAAACCATTGATGCTTGGAATATTGGTGAGACATGATATAGGACACCAACTATAGTAGTAGATAATTAAGAAATTGAAAAACCATTCGATCAATGGACAGATCTAGAAAATAAGTTATAGAATGCTAATGCTAAAGCTATGAATTCTATTATTTGTTCATTGGATCATATTGAATTTAATCGCGTCTCACATTGTCTAACTACACAGGAAATATGGCATACAATTGAAGTGACTCACGAAGGAACATACCAAGTCAAGGAATCTCACCTTGCAATGCTTAGTAGCGAATATGAGAACTTCATAATGGCCAAGGATGAGAATGTTAAAGAGACATACGGACGATTTTCCAATCTCGTATACAAATCAAAAGCTCATGGAAAATTATACTCAGAGTTGGAAATAGTCCGAAAACTCCTTAGAGTCCTTCCATGAAGTTTTGAAGAAAAAGTGGCTGCCATTCAAGAATGAAAGATTTGAAACAAATCAAAATTGAAGAATTCATCAGAAATCTCACCACTTATGAGCAAGAAATGAAATTCAAGGAAGGGCGTGAAGGATGAGATACTCGAAAGAAATCAATAGCTCTCAAAGGAACAGCTAAAAGTGATGATGTTAATGATGATGGAGTAGCTGAGTTGGCACTATTGATGAAAAAATTCAAAAAGTGGAATCGCAGATATGGAAATCCAGCTCTAAATCAACAATTGAAAAATAGAATAATCAAAGCACTAGACAACTCTGAAGAGCAGAAAATCATATATCATAAGTGCAATAAACCCAATCATATCAAGCCCTATTGTCCCCGATTCAACTCGACCAAGAAAAGAAATCAAAAAGGATAAATTTGCGGCCATGTGGAATAAAAGTGATGATGATAATTAAATAGCAGTGAGAGTGAGAAAGCAGATCTGTGCCTTCGAGGTGATATAACTAAAAGCGATGATGACAAGCCAAGCGAGGTATCAAAACTCACTCCCTCAAAACTGCTTATATATTTCCACGAAATAAATGGCTCTTTTGAAAGACTTGGGGAAAAATATGCCAAAATTGAATCACAAAGAGATAGTTAGATAGAATCAAATAAACAGCTTAATCAATTGGTTAAAGCTACTAAACAAAGAGCCCTAAGTATGATAAGTGTCCATTATTTGGAGAAGAAATTAAAAAATCAGAAATTAAAATCAAATCACTTGAAAATGAAATTCTGATTTTAAAAGAAAGTGAAAATACTAGAAGAGAAAATTCTGTTAAGAAGTGCACTCAATTATTAAATGAAAATGAATCGCTCAAAACACAAGTCCAACACTTGTTTACAACTTCAGAAAATTTTTCCAAAGGAGAAAAATCACTAAATATGCTAATAGGAAAACAAACAGTAAATGTTGATAGACAAGGACTTGGGTATATCCAATTTGAACGAGCTAGAAATGTAATTGATTAAGTCAATTCAAAGTGCACAATATGTGGAAAAATGGACACAATCACAATATTTGCTGGTATAGACCCAAAAATATCAAAACTATACCAATTTGGGTTCCAAAAGGCACAAATATAAAATCTCTCAACGTTAAACAAATCTAGGTGCGAAAAGGAACATATATATAGTTTTGGGTCTCCACAAACATATTTTTCGAAATCTTTTGCACTAACAACATGGACCTATAAAAACAAATAGGTCACAAAAATCTTTTATCGTGTAGGTGTGGTGGCAGGCTAAAGAACAACAACAGTGATATCTGGATTCTGGCTGTTTCAAACACACAACAGGCGATAAATCAAAGTTCCTTAGCCTAGTACAGAGGTGGCAGAATCACAATGGGCAACAACGAAAAATTAACGGCAAAGGTAAAACAGGTAACGGTATATTTATTTTGAATGATTATACTAAATGTGATAATTTGCACCATAATCTGAATTAAATCAGCTAGTTATGTGATAAAAAAATGAATGATGATATTGAATCTGACTTATTCAAAATTGTTGACCAATCATCTTTGAACTATTTCATATAGACTTTTTGGGACTAATGATGATCTTTTATTGATTGATGATTACTCTTGCTACAATTAGATATATTTGTGATGACCTAGAATTTTGGACATTTGAAATTGGAATATTTAATTGATTTTAAACATTTAAAAGTTTAATTTTAACTTAAATTTCAAATATCTCCATTTATTGGATAATTAAATTATTGAATTAGATAACTGGAAATTGCGTAAAATATGAATTCTGGGGTTTCAAGTCTATAAAAAATAATTTGAAGGTTTATAAAATTTATATTGATAGTACTAAAGGTAATAGAACTTTTAAAATTTAATTTAAAGGTGATTTGTTCGGTTTTAAAAATATATCGTTTAAATCGATATTTAAAACTAGCCTTCCGAGGCACAGTCTCGGAATTCGACGAAACCAGTTCCATTGGATCCGTAGTAGTGTATTATTACCGATTTCAAATTTCATAGTGTTTGGAGTTGTTGTGTGATCATAAGATAGATAAACGCGCTGAAATCTATATCGAATTTAATATAATAACTGGTCCAAAAACTATCTTCTCCATACGATCGAATTAGGACTCAAAACTTTTCCTTTTCGTTCGAAATAGGGGTATAACATTATGAACGCCTAGCGGCACGCCTCGATAAGGGTTCAAAATTTTATGTTGTGCAAATCAAGACAATTTGAATTCGATTTAGTATATATGTATATTCTCATGCACTAGCCAACATTGAGCTGAAATTCTTTACCATCAGTCAGTTCATTTCTTCAAATCATGTTCCCTCTTTTAAGAACAACATGCAAGCATTCTCAACACGTTTACCTTTTTCACCTTTCTAAATATCACAACCAATCGAGCTTTTCATTTCCATTTTTTATTTTAAAAATGGCGACCCTTTTCTCTTCAAAGTCGTTCACCATTTTCCCCATTCATCTCCACTCCGTTCAAAGGAAAAATGGCCGCCTTCTTTCAGATTTAAATCCAACAAATCGATTCGTGCAAAAAAATATATATAATAATTTGTTCTCCCCCTCGAATTCAAAATAAAATCGAATGCCTTTCTTTTGGAAAGGTGATCGATTCGAGCTCGTTCGCGTCACAGGGAAGGACGTTCGAATTATGGGTGACGTTAGGGTTCGATGATGGGAAGTCGCGATCGATGTTAGAGGGCTGTTTGAAGAAATTGAAGTCAAGAAGCGGTGGTGGCGAGTTCGAATCGCATGAGCTTTTGATGGTAACTAGTGGCCGAAACGAGCTAGTTCGGCAACATGCATCGTGAATATGGCATGATGATGTTAGAAGATGGGATTTTGATGAGTTTGACGTGGTCTGGCCGAGGGGGAGGCTAGGGGTGTAGGCACGACGTTCTGGTCGACAGTGAGGTATTTGCTAATTTTCTTTTTTGGAATATATATATATATATATATATATATATATATTTACAGTAAGGTATCTACGAATTTGGTTTTCTCAATTAATTTTTTTTACATGCATGTACAGGGAAGAGTTAATATACACATATATACATAGATCCTCATACATATTTTAATTTAAAAACATATACAGGGAACAAAGAGGTTTATTTATACATAAACAATATACATACATACATACATACATACATACATACATACATACATATATATATATATATATATGATTTTGGGAAAAATAAATAGGAATTTTTAAAATGTTGGATGTTTATATAAGATTAGATTTTTTGAATCTATAATTTATTTTATAAGTATATATATAGTTTCGAAAATAAAATAAATACATATTTACATATTTTAAATTTGCTAGTTTTTTTTAGATAAATGGATTAGCGATTAAATTGTTCAATTAATTTATTTAATTTATTAGAGTCACTAAAAGATTTTTAAAGGAAAATTATCTCATTAAATTCTTAGTTAATTAAATTTATTAAAAAGGATAATTGATTATTCGATTTATTTAAAATGTTTATACAAGGTCAAAATCGTGAAGGAAAACAAGGCGTGACGGAAATGGGCTGCAAACAAAGTCAAAAGTTAATTTAATCTCACTCATTTGGATTACCGTTAATTTAAATAGTTAAAATTTAAGTTATTGGATTTATTGGTTGAATTGATGATTTAGTATCAGTGTGGATGTAGTACATTATATATAGTAGCATATATATATTAGAGTGATTGATATTCCCGCATTATATAGCGGATGAGATCCTATGTGCCTCGCATAATGGCGGATGACCATTTATACAGCGATATCCTCCTCAAAGTGGGATTGGTATTTTTATATTGTGCTAATATCTGTGGATGCAGGGAACAGGTTGGAGGGATCCAACTGGATTCCTCAAAATATTGAAATTTGTTTTCATATTCCGTGATATGATTTATTTGATAATCTATGGTAGATTATATTGGTAATTGAAATTACTGAAGCTATGTTTTGCTGAATATATTTTGGTATTTTAAGATATTAAAAATAATAAAGAACGAATTTTGAAGGAGACTAAAAAGAGAACTTTTAAGTAAAATAATTTTAGCGAATTTGGGTAACTTTAAAGAATGAAATTGGAAAGGAATAAAAAGTTGATTTTAAATTCAAATAAATAATTCCGGGGGAAATTAGAGATTTAGGAATAAATAGGAATAAAGGAGTTTTGTGGACTTAAGCGAATTAAGAACTTGATATTTAAGGTTTGGATAAGGTTTTAAATCAAATAAAGGAGTGAATTTGGAAGTAACGGATTTTGGAATAATTTTGGATAAATTGAGCAATGATTTTTTTTAGAGAATTTGATTTAGCAAATCATTTTGAAAATTGATTGAATGTTTAAAAAAAGGGTGATCTAAAAGAAGAATGAGACTATGGGATTTACAAACTAGGTTATAAATAAAAGTGAAGTATTTATCAGTGGATAAATTTGGAAGTATAAATTCATGGTGGGAATTTATACGGAGTTGGTAATTTGTTTTAAAAATAAAATGGTGTTTTATTTTTAAAAGCGTGGAAAGAAATTTATGGGTTTGGGACGTAAATTAAATTGGGATAAATCGAGAAGGATTTATTAACTGATTAAATGGACTATATTGGAATGTAGAGTGTATTTTCCTTAAAAAGCCAAGTTTGTTTTAAAGCAGATTTTTAAGTATAAGTTAAAAGTTTTAAAGTTGTTTTAAAAGAATGTTTCTTTGAGAATTTATTATTTAAGTTGTTTAATATTTTAAAGGTAAATATTTATTAAGTTAGTTATAGTAGTAATTATTTTACAGGTTAAATTGGTATTATGATTTAAAAGATAATTATTAAATATTTATATTTTATAAACTAGCTTTATTTTAAAAAGTAGTTTGGCTAAAGTTTTTATTTAAGAAATTAGTGTAGAATTTCATAACTTTTATTTTGAATAAAGTCTTTTAAGTAGTTTTATTTTAAAATGTTTTAAGTATATATTTTTGGATAAGTGATTTAATTTGTTTAAAAATCTTATTCAATCAGATTTGGCCTTTTTTTATGGAAATAAACAGATGGTTGGAGTTTGTTCCGTACGAGTAAGAAAAGATTTGGAACTATTTTCAAAGTGTTGAAACGTGAATATAATATCTTGGGAAGATATTTTTGTGATAAATAATTTGGAAAATTATTTAAATCTAATGGTTGCATGTGGATGCTATATGATAATTAAATAACTAACTATCAGTATTGGCCAATGCTTTGATCGTTTCGAAGAGACCGGGATCAGAATTAATTTCCCAAAAACCACTTCGATTCAGTTTGAACTTTTGCAAATGAAGACTGTGACAATGATGAAGACAGTGATTCAGTTTTCTGAACCCAGGGCAACTTGTATGGATGAATGCTATCAGAACATCGTGAGGCATACGATGAGCATTCTATGTGAATGTATGCTAAAAAGGTAACGCATAGCCTCAAGCCTTATCAACTGGCAGCAAGGCTATGTGTCTAGCAACCAATTAGGGTAAGATCATCCCTGTCTAGATGTCCCTTTTTGATTTCGGCTGTGTGAGCGTTGTTGATCCCAACCATGTAATGATCTTATTCGGACTATCTAGTAAAGGGTAGCTCCGGTCTTGTGCTGTAGGGGATCGGGAGGGAGACTCGATACTCTGATCTAGACCAGGTACTGTAACAGGCGGTACCCTAGTAGCCCTGCCATTGTATGGAATCCAATCTCCAATAAGCGCCTGTACGGTTTTGATTGTACCCAACTATTGCTGAAACGTGAGATGCAAGCATTTCAGCTAGATTCTATTTGACTTTCTATAGACACTATTATAATATCAGATGGATTTGATAAAAATGTTTTGGTTATCGTAAGGTAAAAACCCAGCATGTTTATTTGTGGCGTGGTCTTACGAGTTACATTTGATTTCAAAGGATTTTGAAAACTTTAATAATCCAATTGAGTGTGTTTTCTCACGCTGGTTTTCCAGACTGGCTCGGGTGTTATTTTACTGCAATGCCCAGGTCAGATCGAGTATTATAGGATACATGATAGGATGTTGTGGAGCTCAGAAGACGAGCTAGATGGCGAGACGTATCACACGTACTTGATGTATACTCTGTTGTGCAGTATTAGCTGTATAGTCAGCTTTTGTGAGGATAAATAATATAACTATCTAGTATTTTGCTATTGATTGTGTTGTACTCTGATGATGTACTGTATAGAACAGATATATTGTATAAAGATCAGTTATTAACTATTACATATTGTGCCGCTGCGATTGTGAGATTCTGATGTTGTTTTGTTTTCTCTTCTTCTACCTTCTTCTTATTTAACCCTAATGGCTCGTATTTCCATCCACTTTGAGTTGATCTGATAGAGAATATTGTCGACTCAATGGGATATGGATTTGCGGGCTGTTATAGTGGTATCAGAGCTGAAGGTTAAGCGAGTACCTTGGCTTTGGTGGGGATTACTCATTAAAGATAGGGTCGATAGCGCCCAAGAATGAATTTGAGTGTATTAATAGATATGAGTACGTATTTGTTGGTGAATATAAAATTGTTTATACTGTGTTGATTGGTTTGTCGAGTGGTTTATGGATTCTGGCAATACGAGTAATTAACGTTAGTGATAGGGATCTCTAAACACTTAAGTAGAACAATTCGACATAGTGTTGTTTTAGATGGGGTAAATGAAATAATTTTGCTCAAATTATTTTTATATATAAAAGGAATAATTTTCGTAAATTATCATAGTTATATATGGTTCCTTGTTTGTTAGGAAGTGATAATATTAATTTATTATCATTATTGTGTGGAAATTGAATAAGGAATCGAAATCATAACCAAAGTTAAGAAATTAATTTATACAACAGAATGTAATTCGTAAATGGGAATTATAAATATGATTTATAATTGAAAATAAAATAAAAATTCGAGAGTAATGCTTGAATATGAATTGAAAGGATTTAGAATTTGGAATTTTGGAAATTTAATTCCTTTGAGTTTGAAAATGATTTTCAAAGACTTTGGAGGAATAACAGCGATATTATTCAGAAATATTTTTGAATTTGGATATGAAATCTGGTGGGATTTGGAATTAAAAATATTCGAAAATGTTTTTGAAGAGATAAAAGCACTAAACTCTTTTCGGTCGCTGGAAAATAATTTCGGTAATGACTGCAGCATCATCGATGTTCATTTTCGAGTTTCCAAGAGAGGGATTGCGGCCGGAATGTTTTGAATTGGGATTCGTTGCAAAATTGCGTTTGATTTTGAAATATAAAGGAATAATTGGATATACCAAAGGATTTTGGGATACAAATGATTTTAAAAATGATTTTGAAATACTTAAGTAATTGTTTAAAATACTCTGGAGTTGGTTTGAAAATGTTTATAGAATACAAATGGGTTTGATAACTTTTAAAATTTGAAATTTGTTAGAATAAAATTTAACTTGAAGAAGAGTTAAATTAAACAAGTATGAAAATGAAATAAGTTAGAAAAAGTAAGTCAATTAAATGAAGTAACTTAAAAGAAGCTAGCAAATGGAATTTAAATAAGTGGCAAACTTATAGAAGTTTAAAATTTTGAATTGGATCGGAATGTAATTGAATATAGTTAAATAAAAGTGAATTTGAGGAAATGATTCTAAGTAAGCTAAATGGAATGGCTATTGGAATAAAATTATTTAGCTGGAAATAAAATTAGTAAGTAAACTAATAAATTTAAGTGGGTAAGCAAATGAATTGAAACTGAATATTGGGATTCAATTTAAATTGTGTTAGGTAAAGTAAAATTGGAGAATTAGTTCGAAGTGGACTAAGAATAATAAAGGTTTGGAAATAAAAAGTGTTTGAGATATAAATAAATTAGTGAATGGAACTAATTAAAGAAATGATTAATTAAATATGGTTTGAGATGAGATGAATAGAATTCAATATTTAAAAATGAAAGGTAAATTGAATTCATGTGGAAATTGGAGATCCAATCTAAATAGAAGTAGATATAAACTAAAGTGGCGAAGTGAAAATAAAAATTAAAGTGTGTAAAATAATTATATTTAACTTAAGAAATGGATGGTGAAATTCTTAAGTAAAATTTGGTATTGGGAAAGATATTCTAAGTTAAGATGTGAATGAAGATTAAGTAAAGTGTGAAATGGGATAATTATGAATAGGTGATGGAAATCAGAAATAAATGTGAATAAAAAGAGAATGATATAACTAATAATCAATTAAGGTAAATACGTAGGATGTACGTACATTATTTTATTCGCATAACGATTTGATCCAGATTCAAGCACAGAATTTCGAGATAGTCATATCGATCCGAGTTGGAATTTTTCACTCGATTTCCGACGGCGAACTCTGGATATGGATTTTTGATCGATTCTGGAAATTCTCTATCATAGTTTGTGGCTATGCAAGGAGAATGAAAGTTTCTGATTAAGAAACCAGATCTGAGTCCGCACTAGGAAGTCGGATGGATGATACTAATTCGGATGTGAAGTTGTGTGATCGAGTGAACGATCAGCTTTGATATTGCGTACGGATGATGTTTGTACATCATACGGGTTTTAATGAAGATATCGAAGCTTTTGTAAAGAAATATATAAAATGATTTTGAATGCTGTGATTGAATACTATTGCTAAGTAGTATACAGGTATTTAAAAGCAAAAGGGAAATTGTTGATTTTGATTTCAGAAGATAAAATTGTATGGCCCGACAAAAAGGCATGTATTTAAAATTGTCATATGAAATTTGATGGTTTTCTGATTTAGCCACTTGGCTTTTGTTTTCTTTTGAAATTTGAGGGCCCACAGAGGCATTTTGTAGTTATACCGATCTAGCCGCGCAAAGGAGACGCTAGCGAAATTTTTCAAAAATTTAGGGAGTTAGAAAATTATGAGAAATTTTGATAATTTAAAATTTGGATTTAAATTAAAATTTGAAATGGTGTTGAGTAAGTGATATTGTTTGGAACCGATGGATGAGTTTAGGAAGTTAGTAAGAGGGATAATGTGTCGATAGCAAAAGAATTGTTTTGAAAAGTTATTGAAACTGTTTGATTTGGAAAATAGTAAACGGGTTATGGACCATTCTTCTTAATTAGGAATTTCGGGGACGAAATTTTTTAAGGGGGGAGGAACGTGACGATCCGGAATTTTGGACATTTGAAATTGGAATATTTAATTGATTTTAAATATTTAAAAGGTTAATTTAAACTTAAATTTCAAATATCTCCATTTATTGGATAATTAAATAATTGAATTAAATAATTGGAAATTAGGTAAAATATGAATTCTGGGGTTTCAAGCCTGTTAAAAATAATTTGAAGGTTTATAAAATTTATATTGATAGTACTGAAGGTAATAGAACATATAAAATTTAATTTAAAGGTGATTTGTTCAGTTTTAAAAATATATCGTTTAAATTGATATTTAAAAATTACCGTCCGAGGCACAATCTCGGAATTCGACGAAACTAGTTCCATTGGATCCATAATAATGTATTATTATCGGATTTCAAATTCCGTAGTGTTTGAAGTTGTCGTGTGATCGTACAATAGATAAACGTGCTAAAATATATATAGAATTTAATATAATAACTACTCCAAAAAGCTATCTTCTCCATACGTTCGAATTAGGACTCGAAACTTTTTCCTTTTCATTCGAAATATGGGTATAACATTATGAACGCCTAGAAAAAGCTTCGATAGGGGTTCAAAATTTTATGTTGTGCAAATTGAGGCAATTTGAATTCGATTTAATATATATATATATATATATATATATATATATATATATATATATATATATGTATGTATATATTCTCATGCACTAGCCAACATTGAGCTGAAATTCTTTACCATCGGTCAGCTCATTTCCTTGAATCATGTTCCCCCTTTTAAGAACAACACGCAAGCGTTCTCAACACGTTTCCCTTTTTGACCTTTCTAAATATCATAGCCAGCCGATCTTTTCGTTTCCATTTTTTTTTTTAAAATGGCGACCCCGTCCTCTTCAAAGTCTTTCACCATTTTCCCCCGTTCATCTCCACTCTGTTCAAAGGAAAAATGGCCGCTTTATTTCAGATTTAAATCCAACAAATCGATTCATGCAAATATATATATATATATATATATATATAATAATTTGTTCTCCCCTTGAATTAAAAATAAAATCGAATGCCTTTATGTTGGAAAGGGGATCGATTCGAGCTCGTTCGCGTTGCAGGAACGACGTTCGAATTGTGGGAGGAGTTAGGGCTCAATGTATAGGAAGTCGCGATCGATGTTAGAGGGCCATTTGAAGAAATCGAAGTCGAGTAGCGGTGGTGGCGAGTTCGAATCGTGTGAGCTGTCAAGGGTAGCTAGTGGTCGGAACGTGCTAGGGCTTAGCAGCATGCATCGCGAGTCAGGCATGATGACACGAGCAGATGAGGTTTTGATGAATTCGACGTGATCTGGCCAAGGGCGACGCTAGGGGTGTAGGCGCGACGTTCTGGTCGATAGTGAGGTATTTGCTAATTTCCTTTTTTGGAATATATATATATATATATATATATAGTTTTAAAAATAAAATAAATACATATTTACATATTTTAAATTTGCTAGTATTTTTAAATAAATGGATTGGTGATTAAATTGTTCAATTAACTTATTTAATTAATTATAGTCACTAAAAGATTTTAAAGGAAAATTATCTAATTAAATTCTACGTTAGTTAAATTTATTAAAAAGGATAATTGATTATTCGATTTATTTAAAATGTTTATACCAGGTCAAAATCGTGAAGGAAAACAAGGCGTGATGGAAATGAGTTGCAAACAAAGTCAAAAGGTGAGTTAATCTCACTCATTTGGATTACCATTAATTTAAATAGTTAAAATTTAAATTATTGGATTGACTGCTTGAATTGATGATTTAGTATCAGTCTGGATGTGGTACATTATATATAGTAGTAGAGTGTATATATATATATATATATATATATATTGGAGTGATTGATATTCCCGTTATATAGCGGATGAGACCTATGCCCCCCGTATAATAGCGGACGACTCTTTATACCGCGATATCCCTCTCTAAGTGGATTGGTATTTTTATATTGTGCTAACATCTGTGGATGTAGGGAATGGGTTGGACGGATCCAACTGGATTCCTCAAAATATTGAAATTTGTTTTCATATTATGTGATATGATTTATTTGATAATCTGTGATAGATTATATTGGTGATGATTGAAATTATTAAAGTTATGTTTTGGCTGAATATATTTTGGTATTTTAAGATATCAAAAATAATAAAGAATCGATTTTGACGGAAATTAAAAAGAAATTTTTTAAGTAAAATAATTTTAGTTATTTTGGATAATTTTATAGAACGAAATTGGAAAGGAATAAAAAGTTGATTTTAAATTCAAATAAATAAATCCGGGTATGGGGAAATTAGAGATTTGGGAATAAATGGGAATAAAGAGTTTTGTGGACATAAATGAATTAAGAAATTGATATTTCAGGTTTGGATAAGGTTTTAAATCAAATAAAGGAGTGAATTTGGAATTTACGGATTTTGAAATAATTTTGGATAAATTAAGCAATGATTTTTTTTAAAGAGTTTGATTCAGCAAATCATTTTGATAATTGATTGAATGTTTAAAAAAAAAGTTGATTTAAATGGAGAATAAGACTACGGAATTTATAAACTGGGTTATAAATAAAAGTGAAGTATTTATCAATGGATAAATTTGGAAGTATAAATTCACAATGGGAATTTATAAGAAGTTGGTAATTTGTTTTAAAAGTAAAAAGGTGTTTTAATTTTAAAAGCGTGGAATTAAATTTATGGGTTTGGGATGTAAATTAAACTGGGATAAATCGAGAAGGATTTATTAACTAATTAAATGGACTATGTTGGAATGCAAAGTGTATTTTCCTGAAAAAGCCAAGTATGTTTTCAAAGCAGATTTTTAAGTATAAGTTAAAAGTTTAAAAGTTGTTTTAAAAGAATGTTTCTTTGAGAATTTATTATTTAAGTTGTTTAAAATTTTAAAGTTAAATATTTATTAAGTAAGTTATAGTAGTAATTATTTTAAAGGTTAAATTGGTATTATGATTGAAAAGATAATTAATAAATATTTATATTTTATGAAGCAGCTTTATTTTGAAAGTAGTTTGGCTAAAGTTTTTATTTGAGAAATTAGTGTAGAATTTCATAACTTTTATTTTGAATAAAGCCTTTTAAGTAGTTTTATTTTAAAATGTTTTAAGTATATATTTTTGGATAAGTGATTTAATTTGTTTAAAAATCTAATTCAATAAGATTTGGCATTTTCTGTGGAAATAAACAGATCGTTGGAGTTTGTTTCGTAAGAATAAGAAAAGATTTGAAACTATTTTCAAAGTGTTGAAACGTGAACATAATATCTTAGGAAGATATTTTTGTGATAAATAATTTTGAAAATTATTTAAATCTGATGGTTGCCTATGGATGTTATATGATTGTTAAATAACCGACTATTGGTCAATATGCTGATCGTTTTGAAGAGACCACGATCGAAATTAATTTTTCGAAAACCACTTTGATCCGGTTTGAACGTTTGCGAATGAAAACCGTGAAGATGATGAAGACGGTGATTTGGTTTGTCTAGACCCAGGGCAACTTGTATGGATGAATGCTATCAGAACATCGTCAGGCGGATGTGAGCATTCAAAGTGAATGTGTGCTAAAAAGTTAACGCGTAGCCTCAAGCCTCATCAACCGGGAATGGCTAAAACAAGGGAGGTGCAGCAAGGCTAACTGGCTAGCAATCAATTAGGGTAAGGTCATCCCTGTCTAGATGTCCCTTTTTATTTAGGATGTGTGGGCGCTTACTGATCCCAACCGGGGTGATCTTATTTGGACTATCCAGTAGGGGGTAGCTTCGGTCTTGTGTTGCAGGGGATCAGGAGGGATCCTCGGTACTCTGATCCAGACCAGGTACTGTGACGGATGGTACCCTAGTAGCCCTGCCATTGTATGAAACCCAATCTCCAATAAGCGCCTGTACGGTTTTGATTATGCCCAACTATTGCTGAAATGTGAGATGCAAGCATTTCAGCTAGATTCTATTTTACTTTCTATAGACACTATTATAAAATCAGATGGATTTGATAAAAAATGTTTTGGTTACCGTAAGCTAAAAACCCGACATGTTTATTTGTGGCATGGTCTTACGAGATACCTTTGTTTGACGTCCCACCCTTCTCGACCTTCGAAAGTCAACACCAATACGCCAACTGTATCAAATGCCGAACAATCGAATGCCGGAAAAGACAGACAGTATGGGAAAGAAGAAGGAGGTAGGAGAAGAAATAGAAAACAATATCAGAATCGCACAATCTCAGCAGAACAATATATAATAGATAAATAACTAATCTTTAAACAAAAAGAATTATATCTGTTTATACATTACATCATCAGAGTACAACACAAACCATAGTAAAATACTGGACAGTTATCATAACCTGTCCTCACAAAAACTGACGATGCAATTAATCATACACAGCAGAATATTCATCAAATACATGATACATCTCGCCATCCAGCTCATCTCCTGAGCTCCACAGCATCCTTTCCTGCATCTATAATACTCGGGCTGACCCGAGCATTATAGCGAAATAACACCCGAGTCAGTCTAGAATACAAGAGTGAGAAAATACACCCAATTGGATTATTAAAGTTTCCAAAATCCTTTGAAATCAAAGGTATCTCGTAAGACCATGCCACAAATAAACATGCCGAGTTTTTACCATACGATAACCAAAACATTTTTATCAAATCCGTCTGATATTATAATAGTGTCTATAGAAAGTAAATTACAATCTAGCTGAATTGCTTGCATCTCACGTTTCAGCAATAGTTGGGTACAATCAAAACCGTACAGGCGCTTATTAAAGATTGGGTTCCATACAATGGCAGGGTTACTGGGGTAACACCCATCACAATACGTGGTCTAGAACACCGTACTTAGGATCCACCCTGATCCCCTGCATCACAAGATCGGAGCTATCCCTTACTGGATAGTCCGAATAAGATCACCCCGCGGTTGGGATCAGCAACCTCCCTCACAGCCGAATAAAAAGGGACCTCTAGATAGGGACGACCTTACCATAATTGGTTGCTAGCCACTTAGCCTTGCATGCACCTTACTTGTTTTAGCCATTCCCGGTTGATGAGGCTCGAGGCTATGCGTTACCTTTATAGCACATATTCACTTAGAATGCTCATCGTCCTCCTGACGATGTTCTAATAGCATTCATCCATACAAGTCCGTTCCGGGTACGAACGGAACCGAAGGCCCTACTCCTGCTACATCCATTTTGGAATCACCCTCTGGATTAGTAGCGATTAGCCCTTGCACTTCACTGCTCCATCTTCGACTCCAAGCCATTGTCTTCCTCACGAAAATGTTCAAACTAGATCGAAGTGGTTTTTGGAAAATTAATCCCGATCACGGTCTCTTCGAAAAGATCAGCGCATTGGCCAATATTGGTAGTCGGTTATTTAACTATCAAATAACATCCACAAACAATCATCAGATTTAAATAATTTTCCAAATTATTTATTTCAAAATATCTTTACAAGATATTTTCTACACTTCAACCCTTTGAAAATAGTTTTCAAATCACTTTTTCTCATGGAATAAATTTCCACTCAATTTTATTTCCATTGAAAATTACCAAGCCTTAATACTTTAGATTTTAAAAGAATTTAAATCACTTTATCCAAAAATATATACTTTTCAACACTTAAATAAAAACTACTTAAAACACTTTATTTAAAATACTAGTTATGAAATTTTATAATAGTTTCTTGTGAAAAACTTAAGCCAAACAAATTTTAAAAATAAAAGTTATCCTATAAGGCATAAATATTAAATAATTATCTTTAAAATCATATTACTAGTTAAAACTTTAAAATAATTTACTTATAAAATTTACGTAATTATTTTTTACTCTTAAAAATTTTAAAACCCCTAAATAATAATTTCTTTCTAAAACATTCTTTTAAAACCACCTAAAAATCTCTAACTTACACTTTAAAAATCTGCTTTGAAAACATACTTGGCTTTTCAGGAAAATACACTTCCCATTCCAAAATAGTCCATTAAATCAGTTAATAAATTCCTATCTATTTATCCAAATTTAATTTACGTCTCAAACCCGTAAATTTACTTTCTACGCTTTTAAAAATAAACCATAATTTATTTTTAAACAAATCACCCTCTCCTTATAAATTCCCATCCTGAATTTATACTTCCAAATTATCCTTTGATAAATATTTCACTTATTTATAAACCCTATTTATAAATTTCACAATCTCATTCTCATTTAATCACATTTTCAATACTTAGTCGGTTTTCAAATCAATTTCCAAAATTTACTCTATTTTAAAATAAATTCCTTTACTTATCCAAATTTTTGTCAAAACCCATTAATTCCATATTCACTCCTTTATTTAGATTTAAAATCTTATTTAAAATCTGAAATATTAATTTCATACTTAATTTTAAAATTCTCCCTTTATTTCTCCCATACCCTTTTAAATCCTGAACTTAAAATAAATTCTTCAATTTTTAAACAATACTACTTAAATTCTCAAATTCATTTATTTCCATTTATACAAAATCTTTTCCCCATACTTGGAATTTATTCGATAGGATTTCAAAAATCAACTTTTTATTCCTTTCCAAATTCCTTCTTTTAATTAATCCAATTCTCTAAAGTTATTTTACTTAAAATTTTCTACTTCAATTTCCTTCCAAAAATCCAATTTTTATATTTCTGATATCTTAAAATACCAAAATATATTTGGCCAAACCATAACATTTAATAATTTCAATTACCAATATAATCTATCACAGATTATCAATAAATCATATCACAGAATACTAAATAAATTCAAACATTTGAGGAATCCAATTGGATCCTTCCAACCTGTTTCCCTGCATCCATAGATGTTAGCACAATATAAAATGCCAATTCCACTTTGAGGTGGAATATAGCGGTATATAGGGTCATCCGCTATTATGCAGGGTGCATAGGGTCTCATTCGCTATATAATGCAGGAAATCAATCACCCTTATATATGTATATACTACTATATATAATATCACATCCAGACTGATAATAATTCATCAATTCAAGCAATAGATCAAATGAATTTAAATTTTAACTATTTAAATTAACAGTAATCCAAATGAGTGAGATTAACTCACCTTTGATTTTCAATTTGCAATCTGGCCCAAACCAGCTTGACTTTCCAATATTTTTGACCTTATACAAAGAATTATATGATTTTTATTATTATTCGAACCAATCGAACAATTAAATTTCCATTTGATAATTTTAATTAACCAGTGATTTTATTTTAAACTAATAGTTTTAATTTTAAACTAATTCATTTTAATAAATATGTTTTTGGCACCTAAAATAATTTATAAGTTTACTAAACAAATTTATCTCCATAATACATTATTTTAAAAATAAACCAGTAAATGAAAAATAGGTATATATATGTATATTTATTTTATTTTCTTTTGAAACCAAATATATATTTATAAAAATAATCTATATAAATTTTAAAAATCTAATTTTATATGAACTTCCAATCATTACAAAATTCCAATATTTTCTTCCTTTTCCCAAAATCATATCTATTAAATTAAACAAACTGTTTAAATCTAATTTGTCTAAATAATAATTTATTATTATATTTTTTCTCTTTCCGTTAACAGATTATTTCCCAACCTACAGATAAAAATAAAATTCTTCTTTACTGTATAAACACACACACACACACACACACACATATATATAAATTAAAAGAAAACTATCTTATACCTTACAGAAAAATGCGAACCAGGATTCGTCAACACTTCTTCCCAAATGCGAAGTCGCTCGCGAACACCCCCTTTCACCTCGCACTCGACTTGCCTGGCCTAAAACGCCATGCTTGAGCTCCTCTAGGCCATCGACGAGCCTCCAAAATTGCTCATGAGAACCTAACAGCGCTGATAGAAACCACATCTCGCAGCGTCGTACATACCATCGTCTTATAGTGCCTCCTAGCCGTCCTCAATCCACGAGAACCTCCTACGACGAACTCCACGGCACCGCCTCTTCTTCGGATTCTCTACCTCCATTTTGTGCGCGATCGAACTTAGGCACTGGCAACTGCGATCTAAGGCTCGCGATCCCCCCCCCCCCCCCCCCGGGAACTTCGGCTAAACTAGAATGAATGATTTCCCCTTTATTTATTTACTTATTTTATATGCTCCGATGTTCGTTTCAATCTGGGAGAAGAAAGGGAAGTTAATGTATACAAATTGCTCGGCCGTGGATTTCTTTTCGAATGAAGGAATATTTCTTTCGCTGTTTTATTTTTGATTTTGGGTTTTTAAAATGCTCGGTTGCAAATATAAAAGAAGAAAGGGACATCTGTACGGAAATTTGGAAAGGAAGAGGAACATGTGTTGTTAAGGGGAAATGTGTTAAATTGTCTATTGTATGTGAATATATATATATATAAATATAATTTAAATTCATATTCAAATCGTCTCGATAAATGCAACTCAAGATCTAGATCTCCAATCGAGGCGTGCAACTAGGCGTTTATAATGTTAAACCCGTATTCCGAACGCAATGGAAAAGGTTTCGAGTCCTAATTCGATCCTATGGGGAAGATAGCCTTTTGAAACCAGTTATTAAATTAATTTTTCGATATAAATTTCAGTGTGTTTATCTACCGTACGGTCACACGACAACTCCAAACACTTTAAATTTTGAAATCCAATAATAATACAATATTACGGATCCAATGGAACTAGTTTCGTCGAATTCCGAGACTGTGCCTCGGAAAGCTATTTTAAATATCGGTTTAAACGATATATTTTAAAATTGAGCAAACCACTTTTAAATTCAATTTCAAAAGTTCTATTACCTTCAGTATTATCAATATAAATTTTACAAGCCTTCAAATTATTTTTAACAGGCTTAAAAACCAAGATTCGATATTTTACCCAATTTTTACTTATTAAATTCAATAATTGAATTGCCAAATAAATAATGATATTTGAAATTCAAGTTAAACTAACTTTCAAATATTTAAAATCAATTAAATATTCCAATTTCAAATATCTAAAAATTTCGGGTTGTCACATTTTGATTTCAAAGGATTTTAAAAACTTTAATAATCCAATTGAGTGTGTTTTCTCACGTTGGTTTTCCAGACTGACTCGGGTGTTATTTTACTATAATGCTCGGGTCAGACCGAGTATTATAGGATACATGTAGGATGCCGTGGAGCTCAGGAGATGAGCTGGATGGCGAGACGTATCACACGTACTTGATGTATATTTCGTTATGTAGTATTGGCTATATAGTCAGCCTTTGTGAAGACAAATAATATAACTGTCCAGTATTTTGCTATTGATTATGTTGTACTCTGATGATGTAATGTATCAAACAGATATAGTTCTTTTTGTATAAAGATAATTTATTAACTATTGTATATTATTCCACTGCCATTGTGAGATTCTGATGTTGTTTTGTTTTCTCTTCTTCTACCTCCTTCTTCTTTAACCCTAAGGGTTCGTATTTCCGTCTACTTTGAATTGATCTGATGGAGAATATTGTCGACTCAAAGGGGTACGGATTTGCGGGCTGTTACAATATTTGTTTATTTTATCTGACTCTATATTCACGATTTCTGTTTATTGACACGGCTTTGGTTAAAATCCAAAAGAATTTCATTCAAAAGTTGTAAAAGGGAATTCAAGAAATTTTTGCAACTTCACAGTCTGGTCTATAACATCCAATTACTGATAATCTTGAGTCAACAAAAAATTCGGATGCAGATTACACTGGTAATCTAGTTGATAGAAAAATTACTAGTGGAACGTGATTTGTATTGAGTATACAATAGTTGCATCATATTCGAAGAAAATATCTGCATATTTTTCACTTGAAATAATTTTTCAAATAGAAGAAATTTTTCTAAAACCCCTTCTAGAAAATCATTTTGTTGACCTTGTTCAGATTAGTCATTTTGGAAAATTTGATAATTATTTTCAGATTTGATTTTAAATGACTACATTAACTAATCTGATCCCCTACTAGTTATCAAAAAGATAAATAGGGATTGAAAAAGTGACGAGTGTTGATATTGATTATATATTAGAACTAAAGATGGTATATTTAGTAAATTTCTATCGAAATTTAACAAGAGCTATAAAAAAATTTGTTGGTAAAAATTTCATGATCATTTCTATTTTTAACATATTTCTATCGACCATCACTCATCAAAATCCAATATAGTTTGTCAAAATGTTGTATTTTAAGCGGGAAATTATTCGTTTTTCAATTTATTATATTTTTTAGCAATAAAAACATCCAAAGTGTTCACTCTCATTTAAAAGTCCTCACGGTTATGCATGGATGAATTACTTAGAATTTTTGATTATGTGCTTTCATGCTTACATAAAAGTCCTCACGGTTATGCATGTATGGAACGCATGTTAAAATTGATTAATTAAATGGACAAGTTGATTCTAATCCCATTTAAAAGTCCTCACGGTTATGCGTGGTTAGAAGATAGAATTTATTTTTTAATAAAAATTTGGAATACTACTAATCTCATTTAAAAGTCCTAACGGTTACACAAGATTGGTAGATATTCAAATTCTAAAATAAATATACCATAAACAGACACAACTGTATGGTTTTATATGATGACATTATCCCTATCACTCAAAAGTGGAATATGCGTCTAACAGAGTATTTATGATTTTTGTTTGATTTTTTATTGAAATTTAATATTTATATTTGATTGAGTTTTAATGCTGTATCAATTTCTATCATTTTATCTCTATTTTTCTAACACTATTACTCTTTTGCTGATAATAAAAGGGGGAGAGAAAGATTAAGATTTTGGCAAATAAAGGTCAAATATTTTATGTTGTATTTTCTATATGCATCTAGGTTCATTTATTCATTTTTATTTATTTACATACATATATGAAGGGGGAGCTTTATGTAGAGAGGGAGCATTCAAATAAGGAAGCAAATTGAATAATCAAATACATTTAATAAATTCAAAATCTTAAAAATATGTTTGTTATCATCAAAAGGGGGAGATTGTTGAATATGCAAGTATATGATTTTTGTTTGATGATAATAAACATATATATATATATATATATATATTCATTTAAATGTATTCGTTAATGTACGATTTAATTTTCACATAATTAAATAACTATTTGCCAAATAAAATAAATATCACAGAATTTAAATTCAAACAGATATTTTATTCAAACAAATATTTATTACAATTTTGAGTAGTATAAATTTGAGCTCTCACTATATATATACAATTTGCAATTACATTACAATTTCAATCACATCACAATTTCACTATACATACATTTGCACCTCATTACATATCACTCACACTCGTATTTATCTTCAACTCTATTCCAGATTGAATCCAGCATCTGAGTGATCTGCAAAATAAACACAAACGCACGGTAAAATTAAAATGAAAATATTTTACAGTGTAAAATAAAATATATTTTGAAAATATTTTTTTCAAATATTTTTTGCCTCGGTTATTTGGGTTGTTCGTCATCATTTAAATTTGAATTCGTCATACACGAACAACTTGTGACATGCATAGTGTATGACTGCATATGCTATAAGGCCGTGCACATCGATATATACTTGATAAAAATGCAGGGACAGGTGAGCCCAAGGCCAAACCCAAATTAAAAGCCTGGTTCAACTTCAGTGAAATACAAAAAAATTCACGATACGAGCACAAGGTCAACTCGAGTTATAAGCTGGATTCAACGCAGGTGAAAATTCAAATATAAGTTCAAATTCAACTGGAAATGAAGGCATAAGCACATGCACCAGTGAAACGAAGAACAGACGCTCCATTTCACAAATACTACAAAAAATGCAACACTGACACATATATGCAAGCAAAGACTACATGGTGCAGCAGCCTCTACATGAAGTATACAAGCAAATTAAAAATCAGATGTCCAGAGATGGGACAAACAAGTACATCATAGATCAGTTCACATACAAGATCAAATTGAATCATGAAGAAGTGCAACTCAATGCAAACCACAACTCACAAGCTCAAATAAAACCAGTAATGATAAAAGTACAGTTACAAAAATCAAGTGCAGACCAACCTAGCTAAACAACTACAAGCATCAGGTGGAGTCACAAGTCAAGACGATGGAGTCATGAATGCAAAACTTCACACCAGACCAGAACCATAAGCATAGAAGAACACATAATGAATATAAGATACAGAGTTTAAGTTTCAAACACGAACCAAAGTTCAAAATGCAAGTTCAAGACACAGAGCAGTGCAGCACAACCAAACTGCCAAGGCTACAAACATACATCAGTAAACTACATACATATATGTATATAGCAGTATAACATAAACATATATGTGCAGTGAAACTTAAGGCAACTAGACAATATGCACACATGTATGCAATGCACAAGTACAAGCCGAGACAAAATCAACCGGGAATTTTCCAAAATGCCGAAGTCGTTATTTTCTCACAGTAAATAATATGAGAAACACGAATTAACAAAATCAATATCAAGTTTAAAAGTCAAGGCCGATGTCAACAGAGAAATGCATAAAGTCAACTGCAGTTCAAATCAAACTACGCCGAAGTTATCAGAAATTCACGGAACCAAAACTTCCAGATAATCACAATAGCCGTGATGGCCACGAAAGAAATCAAGCTGTGAGAAACAAGCAAACAAAATATAAGAATTGGAACAAGTCAGTAATCATCTCAAGCATCCAAACGAAGATCAACAAGCAAAGCAAAGTGAATGAAAAATACACATTAATGAAATTTTAGGAATTCGATTCCTATGTAACCCGTAACATCATCGACCGTAAAAAAGCATCGAGTTCAAGCAAGCTAACGAGTAAAGCAGAAAAGCATAAATTACATACCAGATTTTACGAATTGAACTCGATCAAAGAAGTAGCCAAAGCTAAGCAATGAACGGTCGATCGACAGAGCAAAGAAAGGGAAATCACATATTCGATCAATAAAATTGAAATCGGCGCTTCTTCGATTGCAAAGCCCTAATTTTATCAGAGAGAAACGAACAGGCATAAAGGAAGCCAACATTTTTTCACAAATAAAAGAAACGGGCCGAATAATATAAAAGGAAACAAAAGGAGGCCGGCCTTGTTTTATTTTTGTTTTTAATTATATAAAGCTTTAGTTTATTTAAATTAGGGTTTAATTGATTTTAAATTGTTCTAAATTTGTATTTTTCTTTTAAATTGTTGTAATTTCTAGTCATGTGACTAGGGGACAAACTACGGTGGTGTAGTTCGAGAATTCGCAACTCAGTGGCTGAGTTGTGGCAGGCTTTTGAGCGTAGAGTTAGGTTAGTCGATATAGGGTGTCGTAAGTTTACGTGTGTAAGAGTCCGACTACTTAATTTCTAGTAGAATCCTTGGTGGCAGCACGTAGGCAGAGTTTTGCCGATGCTGGGTAAATCTGTGTTTTCTATTTCTGCATTTTTTTATTATTCTGCTATTATCTGTGTTGCTGTTACTCGACTATTATTTATGCTGAAACTATTTATATACTTCCATAATAAAATTTTATAATTAATAGTATCACCCTATTTACCTCCCCTCTAGGGTGAAATCGATCCTACATCGAGGCCTTCGTGTAGTGACTTCTATAGCCCCCGTAAAGAGACTTCTAAAAAGCTATCGTAAAGTGGACGCTTGAAGCCATCATGAAATAATGAATCAAAGCCTTTGTGTATAAAAGCCATCATGAAATGAACCTTGTAGTCATCAAGGCCTTTGTGTGATGACTTTTATAGTCATCGTAAAGAGATTTCTAAAAGCTACAATGAAGCGTACCCTTGAAGCCAACATGAGACGACGGATAAAATCCTTCAGTGGTTGTTATGAGAAGCTGTCGTGAAATGACTTTAAAAGCCTATTTAAAGATGAGGAAATATAACTATCATAGGTTAACTCACTGAGATGATTGGAAGATAGCATTCCTCAAAGCCATCATGAAAAATCCATCAAAGCCATTGTGAATCATTCATTAAACCATTGTGAAGTGTTTGTTAAGGCCATCATGAAGTAATTTCTGGAGTCATCATGGAGTGAGGAAGTAATGTCTTCATGGTATAATCCTTGGAGTCATCGTAAGGTGAAACAAAAAAATTATCAAGTAATAATTATTGTAGTCATCAAAGGAGGACTATATGGGACCTACTGTAGAACAAGTCAGTAAAGCAGCTATCATGAGATAAATCATTGAAGCAACAATTGAAGGATGATTTCGAAAGACAATCAAAAAATGAAAACGTGGAGCTAATTTGGGCTAATTCATCAAATAATTGAAAAGAAAAATGACCAAGCCATCGTGAAGAAATCTGCCATCATGTTAGGAATGCTAAACTCTATGGATGAAGCTGAATAATTACTGCTCATCCACTTCAAGTGATATTTGGAATGAATTCGAGTGTTGGAGTTTTCTATAAATAGACATGTGCCCCATTAGAAAGGAGTTATTTTTTGAATGTGTCTTCTTCTTTGTTTTCATTTTATTTTGGCATAAATAAAAAGCTTGATTGAGGACCATTAATAGCTATTGAACATATTTGATTTTGTGACTTTAAACAAACGACTTGAACAAATAATAATTTTCACAATGACTTCCTATAAACCTATAATTAATGCACTTAAATAGAAGCATTATCTTACTCAAGAGCCTTTGTTTTCTTGAACGCAAGTTTAAGTTAACCCAACCTTAACTTGTATGATTTTGCAAACTATTATTTAGATGAAATTAATTTTAACCATGTATAACTCTTAAGTACACTACTTATAGAAAGAAGTTAACTTAACTTCACTCATAATTAATCATACTTTGTTTAACAAAGTTCGATTACTTCTTATCGATACATCATTATGTATCACGGTGAGGAGTGACTTTTGAGATTGAATCTTATTCATTTCAGATGTGTTTGAAACTTTTTCCAATATACTAACCTATTTGATCAAATTGAATTACTTTATTTTCTATTGCACATTATCTTATTTACGTTTGTTTTATATTCTATGAACCTATCATTAAGATAACACATGTGTATCATAAACACATATTCATGTTTATGACAATTCGTTAGTGAATACAAGTACATGGAACCATTTTGGAATCAATAGACTTTCAATCTCATACATCTATATGTACCAATCCGTAGAGATTGTCACCTTTTATGATAATCCTACTAAGTGGGTGTTTTGCCCTTAATTGTCCCAGATCTAATTTACTAGTACTACATGGCTCAAAATCATATAACCAAAAATTATTTCTCAAAACTATGGCTTTCTCCATAATTTCAAAATAATTGCAAATAAATTTAGATACTTCTGTATTTTCCAATGTGGCAGGAATACCAGTATTATAGTTTTATTTTGTAACAAATATTCATAATATTCATATTAAAATACTATGTCTATTTTTCAATCAATATTGAGAAATAATTATTATTTCATAAATAATGTTTGGTACGTTTTACGAAAATAATTTTTGTTAGTTAATGCAACCAATAAACGTAATATGACATGCTCCCACTATTTCCGCCATTACTATAATAGCATATTAAATATGAAGCACTATTCAATCACTTATTAAAGGCTATTTCTTTCATTTTCTATAACCGGTTTACAGTCAAGAATTTTTAGATAAAGTATCCTAATTTCAAATAAATAAATATCATTAAAAAAATTCTTCGTGAAAATTCTTTTGGAATAAAAATCGTATTTCTCATTCTAATGTTATGTATTTATTATTATTTTACAATTCTTATAGAAGTAAAATGATTATTCACTATCTTCATCCGAATTATGCCTTAGGTTACATCTACTCTTACAAATTTTATTTCCTTTTTAAATGCACAAACCATTCAAATGAAATCCTTACTACAATATCATAAGTAACTCTTTAATCCTTAACTTTTAAGGATATGAAATAAATTATACTTTATGTAAACTAATCAAATTGACAATTCAGTGATCGAACTTTAGATGTATCTTATAGCCTTCGGTCCAATGTTACATCTAACCCAACAAGATCATTATTATAGCCAGTCATATTGAATGAACGATCTCATACTACACTTTACTTGCTTATTTCGATAAACTAATTTCATCGAGGTTTTGTACATTACGAATTATGACCGTTCACCATATAACATTTATACGCGATCGTATATGGATCAAATGTCTGTATTGTTGTATTGCTTTTAGAGTTCGAAACTCATTGAAGATAATACATAGTCTTGGGCAAGTAAACTCATAAGTGACTAAGTTATGAACGTATTTAGTAGCTGTATAATTTGGCACTTGCATAGGTTAACGTGCAAAAAATATTTTTTGATAAATAAATTTCTATTTGTCAATATTAATTCAGTTTATTTGTATATTTTAATTGATAAGCATTTTAACAACTATATTAATTGAATGAACTTGTCAATGTTAATTATTATAACTTTATACAATAGATAATACTATGGTATCGGAAAGGTTAAATGTTATCATTTCAATTTTTCTAATTAGGCTCCCACTATTCTTTTATGTTTCTCCAAACCCTACAAAGAACAGAGTAATCTTTCAGCTTCACAGATGAGTGTTAGGACTCGTCTGTCTTAGGATCCGACCTTAAGTTTGCTCGATAAGTCATAGCCCACAAACATGGATAACCCCTTATCGGTTGTATTACATACAACTTCTAACCCTTAGTTCATTGTCCCAATCTAATTTCGACCTTGAGTTTGCTTAATAAATCAGAAGAGATTATTCAATCATACTTAACATTTCGCTATAGCCTTATTATATGTACCTTGAGTTTGGTCAACTAATACTTAACACATAACATGTCTAGCTTAAGTTTGATCAATAACCAAAGAGTGTGAAAGTAATTTATTAATATATAAATGGTAAAGGACAACACTTATATTAAAGACTTATAATCTTTAATATATGTGATATCGACTTATACGGAATAATGTATTTCTTATGAAATACCTTCATGATTCAAGTGCCAGATACATTAGAAATCATGGAATGTGTACTGCACGTACGTATTTATTCCTTAAGTTCATTTAGGGTTTCTTTAATGTTCCACCTTTAGTTTATACATTTGTATTCTATAATTTTTATTATTATACAACTTTTATACTTTATTTAACTTATGTAGTATTATATGTATAACATTATATTACTTAAATCCTATTAATTAATTAAGTTAATTAACACCTTAATTAATATTATATTATTCAACTATAACATATTATATGTAACACACACATACTATAACCTTTATAGTAATACAAGTATATCTTATAGATAAATATGTATTTTAATTTATTAACTAACTTTTAATTGATTTATTTAATTAAACAAGTTTAATTAAATTTTATTAATTTTGAAAATTCTTTTATACACTTATGTGTACTCATATTGTCTTGGACAATTCAAGACAACATAAGAGATATCATTAAATATATTAGATGCATGTATATATACTTAACCAATTAACTTATTTAATTAATTCATCAATCATATTAATAAATAATATATTCAAAATTAATTTTATAACATTTTCATACATTTTGAAAAATTATATTATAACTTTTGTAATATGTGTTTTATTTTAAATTTGACTTTAAAATATAAAATTTCTATTTTAATTTTCAAAACAATTTGAAAATCTATATTATAACATTTATAATATTTTTCTTATTTTAACTTTAACTTTTAAATTTAAATCTTTTATATTAATTTCAAAACAATTTTGAAATTAGCAAAGGCCCAATTCAAATTGGGCCTTTTTTTATTAGGCCTAACCTCTAGGATTACCTCATCTTTTCAAGCCAAGTGTGTAGCTAGCTAGGGCAGAGTACTTGATTACCCAAATCCAACCATACTTTTTTAAACACCTTACTATATGTGTAGGCATTAATAAGTTAGCCTTGATACTGCTAATTTAGACCATATTTGCTATTTGGCTTTGATACCATGGTTGAAACTGGGCCAGCATGCAGCAGGGTGAATGGGTAAATTTCAAAAAGAATATATTCCATTTTGGACTTTATTGGGCCTATGAAATCTAAATTTATTTTAAATAAAATCAATATTTTAATTTATTTATAAACAAGGTTTATTTATTATTAGATTTATAATATATTATGTGATATGTGTATCATATTCATATATATGAGTATATGCACGTGCAACATAAAAAGATGTGCATGGTTTAATAGGCTCATGTATAGATGCTGAGATTTACACTACAACAGACATGTTAGCTCCTATGTATACATGCGAATGGTAAATATACACGCACGCACGCACACACGTGTGTGTGTGTGTGAAAACACACATACATACACATACATATATATTTGTGTGTGCTATAAAATAGTAATTATAATATATAAAATTTATAAAATGATATATGTGTCTGTGTGTGTATTTCAAAGTAACATTATTATAATATATATCAGATTAATTTAAATACTTATATATACGTTTAAAATAATTTCAAATTTAATATAATAAATTAATTTAAATATGTATACAACTGCATGAAATATTATAAAACTATAAAGTGATATATATAATTTTTTAAATATTAAATAATGCTTAAATTTTTTTAATATAATTATATAAAACATAAATAAAATGTATAAAATATATAATTAAACATTTATTATATATATATATATATATATCTGTGTGTGTATGAAAATGATTTCAACTATATAGCTTTTTTTGGTTTTTAATATCTTTAATTAATTACTAATTTTTGTATGGAAATAATTAAATAAAACAAAAAAATATAAATAAAAAATCCGAAAATAATTTTAAAACCTTACATATCATATTATTGGTTTTGAAAAATAATTATTTAATTTTCATGAATTTATTCTACATAAATTTAAATTTAATTATAAATTAAAAGACACACACACATATATATATATGTGTGTGTGTGTGTGTGTCTATATGTATATATCCGTATGTATATATATATATATGTGTGTGTGTGTGTGTGTATATAATGGATGTTAGGTTGAAGGGCTTCTCATTCTAAGGTAATAAGTTTTAAGGTCAACACTTATGAATAATTTGTTTTAAGAAAAATTTACAGAAAAATGATAAATTTATTTATCGTTTTAAGTTATACAGGAAAATGATAAATTCATTTATCATTATTTCTGTATAATTAAAAATGATAGCTTCATTTATATTTTCCTGTAAATTTTCCTTAAAACTAATTTTTCAGAAGTGTCATCCTTAAAACTTATTACCCTAGACACAAAGCCATTGGAGTGAAAATCCTCATATATATATATATATATATATATCAACACACACACACACATATATATATATATATATATATACAGATTTTAATATTTACAAATATAAGATATTAATTGTTTGTCTTGAATACAAAATATATGTATATAAAATTAATAAAATAAAATATGTACTTTATTATATTATATATATAGTAATAATTTGTTTCTATGTATTGAAATCAATTCAGCGCATACGTGTATATAATTCAAAAAATAAAAAAAATTGTTTTTTGTTATTTTCGGCCATAAACATGTAGTATCATATATATATGTAACGACCCGTATTTTACGTACCAATAGATCGTAGAATTTACAGGTCGTTAGTGTTGTTTATGTTGTCTCTAGCCTGAGTCGTATGGAGAGTAACTCGTGTGTTTAAGTGTCGAGTTGTGACCGACTCATAGGCTTAGCCGAGTTAGGTCGTGCACGAGTTACAACTTTAGTACGTTGACCGAGTTAAGATGGTGACCGACCTATAGTAAGTCGTAGACGACTTTAGTAAGTGGCCGAGTTAGTCAGTTGCTGAGTTATGACCTATAGGTTTGAACCGAGTCAGGGTAGTTAACGACTCATAGAAACTGGCCGACCTAGGAGTTACCGGGTTAAGAAATGAATTGGACGAGCTAGCGAGATAGAGGAGTTACGACTTAAGGTTTGGACCGACCTATAGGGTGACCGACTTAAGGGTTAACGACCTAGAGGGTTAGGTCGTATGATAGTTAGGTCGGCAGTGTTTTAGGTCGCAGGAATTAGGTCGGCCGTGTGTTAACTCGTGTGACCCTGGGTTTGGTTAAGTCGGTAGGTCGTGTGATTGGTTGAGTCGACTTATAGTTAGGTCGGCCTTGGGTTCTTGAGTCGTGTGTCGTGGAGTTTGTTTAGACCGTTGGGTCGTGAGGTAGATAGGTCGGTGACGACCTATGATAGGTCGGGGATTTTAGGTCGGCGACGACCTAAGACCGAGAACGAGTTATAAGGCCTGGACGACCTAAGGGGTTTTCAGCCTATAAATAGAGGGGTTTGGCTCACTTTTTGGCACCGGTTTTTGAAGCGACGAAGTGCTGCCATTTTGAGAGCTCGACTACAACATTTCTTCATCTTCTTTTCTCCATTCCAATCTAATTCTAACATCCATCCAAGATCGAAGATCGAGATCAAAGATTCAAGTGCCAAAGTTGAAGATCTTCATCCGTTGGAGCTAGATTTCATCGATTGAAGCGAGATGTTGCTGGATCAAGCCTTGATCTCCGCTGTCCAGATCTGAAGTGTTTAGTTTTTGAGGTGTTTGGGTGATTTGGTGAGTGGTGGTTATCTCTCACGCGGACCCAAAGGAGTATATTGGATTGGTGGTTTATTGGAGTGTTGTAGATAGTGATTTTGTGCATTTTCCTTAGATCCAAGTATAGATCCATTGTTTGTGAAGATGTTTACCTATGCAAGTTCATTTATTAAGTTATAGAAACAAAACCCATGTTTTATATTTGCTAGATCTATGCTAAAAACCCATGATTCATGTATGTTAGTTCTATGCTCATTTATTTACGAAATTGCCATTTTAGTTATAAATGCCTAATTAGATCTTGATTGAATACGTATTTGTTTGGATTAAGGTTTGCCTTGATTGATTGTTGTGAATGAGCTATCTAGTTGATAGATGTGGACAAGTATGGTCAAAGATGATTCAAAAGCTACAGAAGAGGCTCTTGAATGGTGAAAGCTGCTAAAGGCATATGAGGTGGATGTTGAAGCTCATATGTATGGATTGGATGATGTTGAGATGGAACTTTGCCATGATGCGATGAGGCAAACCATGTTGTTGAGTTGAGACTTTGCTATGGTGTGATAAAGCGAAGTACGATGTGATGTAGACTTGGCGTAATCCAGGCAGGGATCATTCCAAGCATGTTGATGACTCGAGGGATGGTTCGAGTTGGTTGATAATGGATTGCTCGAGAGGTAGCTTGAGCTAGTATGAGGATAGTCGTCAAGGAGGATGACTAGGAGGCTTGGATCTCATCGTTGTTGAAGGTTCTAGCATGCTCAAAAGCAAGAGTACATGGGGCGCCCATAACGACTACAGGCAGGTAGTCGGGACACCCAAAAGACTACAGGTAGGTAGTTGAGTACTCTGGGCAGAGTAGGTAAGTCCTAGGCACGGGTCACGATGACGTGCGGAGCTATGCCTAGAACCGGGGTTACCATTAGCCCTTGACGGATGGTCATTCAATCAACGGTGAAATCAAAGCAAGGATAACAGCGATAGCCAGAGTCATGGATGTTTGGACGTTTGGTTGTATCATCATTCGGTCTCAAGAGCGGTATTTTCTAGGTGCTTATCTGATCTTGGTTTAGGCCTTGGGGGTTTGTATTTGGAAAACATCGCCCTTGACTCGAGTGATTATTGCTTTACCTTAATTATCTGCTATGTTATGCTTACTTCTCCTTGGTGTGTGTCTGGGGGCTATCACTGTAGAAAGAGGTGGAGTGGGATGGTTTGGTTCCTATTCCTTTTATCCTTTATGCTCTTTTGGTATGTTTGATAGTTGATTTACTGCTCACTAAGACTTTGTCTGACTCAAGGTTTTATGTCTCCTCTTATTACCTTGGGCTGTTCATCCATGTTGGGATGGGCAGACTAGGTAGCAGGTGACAGGTGCTGTTCTTAGAGATCTACGCTGATGATGACGAAGACGAGCAGGAGGCTTTGCATACTAGTTTTCTTACTATATGTACTGGGTGTTCCGCTGTTATATCTGATTGAGTGTTTGTAGTGAGGCTTTGATGTATGGATGATTCATGTTTGTATAAAACTACTACGATGCTTATATGATGATTTTTCTGTTATGGAGCTTCACTATATATTTCTCTATTGTATTTTATCCATGCGCTGTGAGTTGTACGATAGAGTTTGCTGTTTTATTTTACCCTAACTATCGTCCATGGCTACCTGGCACGCCTTTCAGCGCACTATTTCCTTGTTTTGGTGCAGGAGTCATGGGCGGTCGTCACAATATATATATATATATATATATATATATATATATATATATTATTTTGCTCACAAATACATACACTCCATCTAATGGTGACAACATTTATATATGTAGATTAGTGATGTTAAGTATATAAACAATGACATCATAATTACATAATGAATAACACACACGCATGTATAACATAAAATAGATTATTACCTTTCACCAAAGCCTGTTTGATACAACTGAATCTGTACACTCCTTGAATCAAATCCCAAATCCCGAAATTACTATCTTTCTAATTCGGCTACCACCGATCTGAATGCAGCTACCACTGACAATCAAACTGAATTTTGTTTGACTTTTAGAGCTTGAATATTTGAGGTATTAGGAGCAGGAGATGCTGGCCTGATATGATCTAGAGGAGTGAAAATGTAAAATAATAAAATGAGGGATAGAGAGCCTTAAATAAAGTAAAATCATATGGCAGGCCTCACCACACCTCTATAGCCACCAATAACAGCCCTCTTCATGGACCTTAAAATCAGTTCAAGCCCAATCAATAATTAGCAAATTTAGATCCAATTTAAATCCGTATCATGACCGTATATCGGTTAGTGCATTTACAATTATTATACACACACACACATTTAATACTGAACGATGAATATCAAATAAATTTTTATCATTAATATTTCATAAGTATTAATTAATTTATAACAACTATAATTTAATTAAATCGGGTGGTAAGAGTATTCAACTTTCGGTTGTGTGATTCTTAGGTGTAAATTCGGCCAGTGATTAACATCGAACAATTCAAATATTAACGTTCACACATCACTTAGCAAGTGATGTGACTTTATGACCAAATTTATCGCTTACTTAGCATCGATAAAATATAATTTTACTTTATCAAGCGTTACGGGTAGTGACAATTATTCACATCAATTCTCTTTATCAAAACTATATCACTTCGGACTTATGGAATTTGGTAACAGTCAAAATTCTAGCATCGTCCATATTCAGCTCTATAGTCCATATACGAAGTCCTTTGTAACACCCCATAAAAATTTAACTTAAAATTTAATAAAAAATTAAATTAATTATAATACGGGTAAAATGGAAATTTTTACAAACGTCTAACTTTGGCTACGAATTTTACACCTCGTGTTCATAGCGATTTTCTGGACAATTTTCATGTATAAAATTTTGTAATCGGAGCACTTGTGCAAAATTTATTGAAGTTTAAAGAATCAAAATAAAAAATAATTAAAATATAAATATATGTAGGAAATATAAATGGAAAGTTCAATCGGTCGACACCTTGATTGGAACTGGTTGGCCCCTAGCAATCGACCACCCTAAGTCCATCGGTAAGGCATTGTCAGCTAGGGTTTGCCTAGGCCGAACGACTTGGATTTTATAAATTACTAAAGCTAACGATCTAGGTTGATTTTTACCTCCATAAATACAATGCTATTCTCACATTAGAAGACGTAATCTATTATATTCATACCTAAACTCCTCCTATCCTAAAACTCTACGTTTCTCTTCAAAAACCTCTATTCTTTAAAAAAAACTACTCATGGATCGCATTCGGTCAAGTTACACAATACTCCTGGATTGTTGGCAACTTTGGATTTGCAATCCAAACTCATGGACTGTATTGGGTCAAGTTAGAAGCAAGATACATATTGGATATTTTCGAGAAACTTCATAGAGGAGAGCAGTCGAGTCATCTGAGGCACTATACCATTGACTCGAAGGGCTGGTTAGGGAGAGATGGTAGACTACATGTTCCTCTTATTATAGATTTGATTAACATGGTACTAGCTAAGGCTCATTATTCTAGGATGATAATTCATATTAGTGGAGATAAAATGTGTCATAATATGAAGAGTCTTTTATTGGCCGAGTATGAAGAAGCATGTGGCAGAGTATGCATTTTAAGTGCATGACTTGCTAAAGGGTAAAGGTAAAGCGAAAGAAACTAGAAGAATTGCTGCAGCCAGTTGATATTCCATAATGGAAGTGTGAGAGTGTTTCTATGGATTTCATTGGTGGAATAACTAGTAATAAGAGAGGGAATGAGAATATTTGGTTCATAGTTGACTGACTGAGCAAATGCACCCATTTTGTTCCGGCTAGGAGTACGAGGAGTACTATGTCTTTAGCAACTTTATACATGAGGGGGATAGGTATGCTATACGGAGTTCCTTTTTGCATTGTAAGCGACCGAGATCCGCTTTTTACCAGCAAATTTTAGAGGAGACTTCAGGAGGTTTAGGCACCAAGTTGAGCTTAAGTACCGCTTATCGCCTGCAGACAAATGGCCAGACAGAGAGAGTAAATCAGGTATTAAACGATTTACTTTAGATGTGTCTCTGGGATTTTAGAGGCTTTTAGGAGTAGCACTTACCATTAGTGGAGTTCACTTATAATAACTGCTATCAAGAAAGTATTGGGATGGCACCATTTGAGGCATTATACGGAAGGCCTTGTAGATCACTGTCTTGTTGGTGAGACACTATATATAGGATCATTCTTAGACCAAATTTAGTTAAGGAGACATCAAAGAAGGTAGAATTGATCCATATAAGGATAAAAACAACGAAAGATAGGCATAAGTCTTATGCGAAAAGAAGATGCACAAAGTTAGAGTTTGCTATGGACGACATGGTTTTTGTAAAGGCTTCACCGCTTAGGCATGTCATGAGGTTTGGTAGTTCAGGAAAGTTAGCGCCAAGCTTTGTAGGGCCTTTTCCAATCACAGGTATGGTAGTGAAGTTAGCTTATAGGATGAAGCTTCTAGAAAAGTTAGTGAGAGTACATAACTTTCTTTGTGCATCACAGTTGCAGAAGTGTCTACATGATTCAGCAGCTGAAGTCGAGCCGACTCAGCTAGAGGTGGTGGTAGTAGAAAAGGAGTCACTTTTCGCTATGCACCTACCTATATCATTGATAATGGTACAAATAGACTCCGTAATAAAGTTTATTAAGTTCGTTAAGGTCAAATGGAGAGACAACCCAATGAAGAGTACATGGGAACCTGAGGAAAAGATTCGAGTTACTCGTCCAAAACTCTTTTTTGTTTTGTTTCCATTTTACTTAGTATATGTACAACTATTGAGGTGCTTAGGCTTTAGCTTAGCGTACCCCATAGATAAGGATGTTTGGATGATAAGAATGGATATGGATGTTCTATTAGGACATGTTTTGAATGATGGTTGCTAAGGGATTTATTTATTAACCTTTGCACACACACAAATATATATATATATATATATATATATATATATATATATATTAACACACACTCACACTGTCACTTATTTTATTGCATCAAATTATATCCATATGTTTGTTGCATATCGATTAAATGGTTGCGCATACATGTAGAACTGCCAGTATATTTACATAGGATGTTGCATACATTTTTGATACATAGCATGAGCACATGCATTTCAAGAGGTTGACTAAATCAGGGGACTGCCTAATTTTTTGCAAATATTGTTTTTTAATCGAAGCTCATATGAAAAAATTATTAAAGTTTAAAGATTTGAAATCGAAAATAATTAAAATACAAATATATGGTAAGGAAATATAAATTAGGAAAGTTCAATCGGTCAACACCTTGATTGGGACTAGTCGACCCGTAGCGGTCGACCACTCCAAATACACCGGTTGACCGATCGAGCGTTTTCAGCTAGGGTTTGCCTAGACTGAACGGCGTGGATTTTTCTTATAATTAAATCTAATGGCCCATGTTGATTTTTTCCCTCTATAAACACAATGTTAATCTCACACCAGAAACTCTAACCTATTCTATTCATGCCAAAACTCTGTCTCTCACAAAACTCTATATTTCTCTTCAAAAACCTCTATTCTTCAAAAACAGAAATTAAAGTCAAAGATTAGAAACGAAGAAGATAGTCAAATCAAGATAGGAGAGAGATCAAAAAATCAAGCGGAGGTGATTCTAGGCGGATAAATGAGGGAATATCATAAAGGTGAGTGGGTTCATGGTTAGTTATATTGATTTACATGAAATTGAAGGTACTTATGCCCTATTTTATCTAGAATTGGTTTAATTTAGTTAGAGGTACTTCTTATCTAGTGATTGTAATAGGTTGGATATTTGATAGAAATTTAAACTATATGAATATAATCCCTACTTGATATAAATTTAGCTAAAGTAAAATTTGTTTGGATATAAATTGGTTTAGATTGGACATGCCCTTTTTGTTAAATTGAATATAGACCGAAGATACCCAGTTGATTCTAAACCTAAGTTAATTTTACATGATGACAAATACACTTGTGAAATTATAAAATGGTTAGAACCTGAAATCAAATATTTCAGGAATTATAGATTAATCACTGGAAAACAAAATTAATTGTCAAAAAAAAAACCAAAATAATAATAAATTAACATAAATTAAATCAACCGATCGACAAGCTTAGTGTAGCGGGTCGACCGCTACAGTAGCCGTCTATCAATCAGTCATCAAATTTAAAGCTTGGGTTGAACCTCGGCCCAAACCCCTTATTTACAAATATATAGTATAAATATTATTATATTATTAGGGAAATTATTTCCCAAATTCTTGAATTTTTGATGTTACGGGACTAGTTAGATAGTGTACGCAGGCAATTTGGCTAGACACTATTCGTTTGATAAAGTCAATTCAATTGTCGGAAGCACTCACAGGTGGTTCCTCGATGGATGTGCAACACTATTGGTGGATGCAAGAAGAAATGTGTAGTCTGGCACTAATAGGAGGTTCCTTATGCATACGATAAGTAGGACGTGACACTATTAGCGGACGCTCGATGTGGTGCAATAAGTGCCGTGGTGTTACCATTGAGCTTGGACATGGATGCAATGACCCTAAGACGTCTTCGACACGATTTCGTATTACAGTCTTCTCTCAATGTGCAAATACGATATGTTGTAGTCATAGTTTGGAAATGTAGTCCAAGGACGATATTGTATGCGACCTTATGTTAGGGGTAGTCCCAGAGGCTAGTAGTCTGACCCGTAGTTGATTTGAGGTTCGATTAGTTAATCGACCCTAAGTGTAAATTCCATAAGATGTTAAGTGTATGCATATTTATAGCTATATTCCTTTGGTTAATAGGACCAATACTAGTAAATAGTACACAACACATGTAGGACACCCTAGATTACATAGTTTATAAATGAAGTCAATTTCATATGATCACCATATATTAATGATGTAACTATTCACCAGACTTTTGTCTGACCCACTCCTTTCTTTTTCTCCTACCACGGAAGGACAGGGCAACAGGTGATTGGCCTAAATTTAGTATGTGGACAAGTGAGCTTGGCATTGGTGTCGCTTATTACTCTTTATCACTCTTCATGTAACTATTTATCATATTTACTACTTTTCAGACTATAGCTGTTACTTTGTAAAACTATGGATTTTTGGACTACGTTTATTTTAAGATTGTATTTTCTGGAATATTTCCTAAGATGATATTTTTTTTTGTATTTATATTTTACTGCTCGCCGCTATGAGATCTAAAAGTGTATAATATCGTAGATTTTTTCCTTTATAATCTTTGTCTCTGTAATGTTTTAATACCCGATAGCTTGCATTTCTTGGCAGTACGCGCTTCCGAAAGTCACCTTAGGCTTTGGATCAATGTGTTAGGAGGTGTTGGTCATATGCGGTATCAAAGCTTTGGTTTCAAATTTCTTAGTAGCTAGGCATGTATTGAGAGAACGTACTTGAAATATTTTGAAAAAATAGTATTCCAAAAATTCTTTCAAAAGGATTTTCAAAATGGATTTTCAGAAGTATGTATATATCTTGATAAAATGTTTCCAAAGGTTTTATATAAGTATAATATGAAAAATTCTATCGCTAATTCTTGGCAATGCTATCTGTGGAAAATATGCTAATAATTCCTAAATCATAGATAAAGAGAATGAGCAATCCTATTAGTTGCGGCTCAAGTGATGCAGTTGAGGTTTCGAGCATGAACGTCCCAATATGGTTCCGTCGGTAGCTGCAAAGGAGAGGATAAGATGAGCTTAACCCTAATAGGGGACTCACAGAGTAGGCGCCAGGTGTAGCCCCTACCCACCCCCTGTCATCTATTTTTCTAAGTAGTTTAAGAAGTTTGTTAGTCAATAAGGGAAGCCGCATGCGGGGATCGAGTCATATGTGGACTCAAAAGCATGGATTCGTACTTGTAAGAGGATTTTCGGATTAATAGGCACTAGAGATGATGTTAGGAGACAACATGCCTCTTGGCATTTACAAGGAGAGGCTTTGAATTGGTGGGACATAGTAGTGGTAGAGTCCAATGAGTAAGAGATAACTTAGGGAGTGTTTAGGTGATGCTTTAAGATGAAATTTATTTCAATGGAAGAGCGGGGGTACAATTGAAGAAGTTCATCCATTTGCAGCAAGGAGAGATGTCGGTGAAGGAATATGTAAATCAGTACAATGGGTTGGCTAGGTTTGGTATAGATTTGATAAATACTCCTCATAATAAGCCTTTGAAGTTTGTAAAGGGGCTAAATCAAACTCTTGAAGATCTGGCCCTTAGTCACATTCCCATAGGGAAAATTACGAGGGTTTGGTGGGGATGGCTTTACTAAATACTGTTCCAAGGAAGGGGTGCAGAGCGAGCCCAAGGAGTCAGGAGGAAAGACAACTCAACTAAATCAGCACAAGGGTGGAATGGGTGCCTAAGGGAAGATTAAGAATTAGGAGGTCAAGTGCACAAGATGTAGTAAGAAGGGGCATGGTTCGAAGGAGTGCAGGACAAACATCTCAAAGATCAAATGATTCAATTGCATTCAATTTGTGCACAATAAGGAGAGAGTGTCCGATACCACCGAAGACCTCTACCCAAGTGGTTTTAGCTTACACGCTGAATGATGTTCCTAGCTTAAGTGTACTTCCAGTGGTGGATAAAGGGAAGAAGGTCATAACTGAAGGTTTGTCAACTTTATATGATTTACCTATTTGTACCTTATTTGATAATGGAGCATCACACACTTTTATTTTAAGCAGACTTATAGTTGAGTTGCACTTAAACACTAGCATAGTTACGAACCTAGTAGTTTTATCAAACCTCGTAGACGAATTGGCTTATTATCTATGATTTATAAGGATTTTAAATTATTCAGTCCAGTTCGATTGTGATGCTTTTGACTTAGGATTTTTTGGGTTTGGTCTAATTTTTGGGGAAGGACTGGATAAACATGTATGGGGCAGCCTTAGATTGTGATAGGAAGGTAGTTTGTTTGAGTAATTATAGTGGATGTAGTCTAGAGGTTTATTGCGATCCCAAAGGTTCAGTTATGTCGAATTACATATATTCTTTAGAATTATCACATGGGGAGTTAGCTTTAATGCCAGTAGTTAGACACTATTCAGATGTCTTTTCCAAAATTATTGGTCTTCCACTCCAAAAAAGACCGAGTTTTAGGTTTATTTTAAGGAAAACGCCAAACCTATTGCCTTACTTTTGAGATACGTGGCTCCTAAAGAAAGATGCGAGCTAAATAAGCAAGTGAATGAGCTATAAGAGAAAGGCTTCACTAGAAGGAGTATTTCAAAGTTAGGAGTGCTAGTTCTCTTTACCACTAAGGTAGATGGTTCCTTGAGGCTTTGCATTGATTATCGTGAGCTAAAAAAATTGTAACATCCCCCACTTAGAGGCCCAAAACTAACGCTACAGATGCTACAGTCATCCATAGTTATTAATTCTCGGTGACCAAAATGCAGTAATGATAGATACATTGATATAACATAAATGCATGGGTATGAAAAAAATAAAAATCATAAAACAAATTTCTCATTCAACTTCAAATCATGTTTCCAATTCATTACATAATCCCAATTCGTAAACCGCGTTTAGAGAAATGTAATTATTACAAAATAAGCCAAGAGTGACATATGAAGATGCCTCCTTGGTAGATCAGAGTCTAAATATAGGCAAATAAACAACTTTGCCATTACATCCAAAAATAGTGGAATAAAACATAAAGAACCTCTAATAGCTAGCTTGCCTCTTGCACATCTCAAAAAGCTTATTCGTCTAAAGAAGAACCAGGAAACCTTAACTCTTAAAATACCCAAAATTAATTAAGCACCTGAGAGTTTAGGGGGAAAACATAAATTTTGAGTCAGACGAAAAGTCTAGTATAAATAATAACCTACTATCTCAAACCATATATATGTCTAGTGGGACCACGCCGCTTAGCGGAACGGGTTTTCCTCTCACTAGTATTTTAACTCAATTTATTTTAACCATATACTATGCACCTGCATCCACAATGATTAAAATATAGCATAGTTAAAAGTATCATGATGATATGAAAACATGCAATATGCTTTGGATTTCCCATCCCCCTTTATGTGACTATCTATTGCAAGTTATGCTTCTAGGGTCACTATTAACCCATTAGTTTTCATGGACTAACTAATAACCTATTCCAAGCATATGAACTATCTGTTTGGTTTCATAGTTTTCATGAGATCACCAACAACCTATTGGTACCTACCAATAACTTCATCCAATTACAGTTTTCATAGGCTCACTATGAACCTATTGGATTCTCCAATAACTTCTCTCATGTCATAGTTTTCATAGGTTAACTATGACCTATTGATCTCTGTCGATAACTTAATCCGGTTATAGATTTCATGCGATCACTAAGAAACTATTGGCCCCTACCAATAAAAATTTCCATACATAATTTTTATGGGCTTATTTTGAACCCGTCTAAACCGATAATTCTTTGATCAGTCTTTGGGCATTGTACATTCTAGTCTGTCTGACCTTCTAGATGCAATTCTACTCACACAGGAGTTAACTCAATATATATTCACCATTGGATAAACCTAGCTGCTTATTCTGCCCTAAATACCCCAAAATGCGTTTATGGGTTGATTATAAAGTGAGTATGTTCACAGATGTAGCATGCATGATAACTGATCATAACATTATAATATAAATATCCATGGTTTAATTTCCTTGTAATCATTTTTCAGATAAAATATGGTTAATACCTTAACCTATTATATTTAGCAAGGAAAGCTTCTTCAAAAAAGTTAAATGCCATTTCAAAACTTTTTATACCGCCGTGGGTTAACTTTTAAAAAGGAGATGGGGTTTCTTGTTTGAAAACTAAGGCTTTCGAAACCTTATGCCTTCTCTTTCGAAACCATAAAAACATACCTTTGGAAAGTATTCAAACCTTCCTTTCAAAACACTTAAAGATATACCTTTTGAAACACTCATAACATTCCTTTAGAAAGCATTGAAACCTTCTTTTCAGAACCACTAAAGATATACCTTTTAAAAGCATTAAAGGTTATCTTTAGAAGGCACTTAGTTCAAAAAAATTATCGGAAGCATAACTTCGAAAGAATTGAAAGTATCTCTTTTGAAACCACTAGGTTTAACAATAAATGTAACTTCTGGGTCAAAGAAAACAAAAGAAAACGTAACCCCTTTTCAAGTAAAAGAATTGGGGAAAAGGATGGCTTCAAAACCAACCTTTCGAAAGCCTTGATAAAAGCGGCAACAATAACCCTTTTGAAAGCATTGGGATAGCGACTTCAAATGTTACAATGGTGAAAGCTTTCCTTTCAAAAGCATTGATTTAAATTTATAAAGAAAGTGGCATTTAACTAATTCGAAAGGCATGAATGCGGTAGCTTGGTTTCGAATAGGTTCAAGAGGCTACGCCTTTTGAAAGCTTCTTTTCAAAACTAAATAAGCGGCAACTCATTTGAAAGCTTTTCTTAAAACAATAAGGCGTAATCCTTTCGAAAGCATCATTTACAAACAGAAGTAATTCAAAGTTAAAAAGAATAGCTTCAACCCCTTCAAAAGCAAGGTTTTGACACTATCTCTTCCACCTTTCTCCAATGCACTATGTATCAATTACTTGATACCTTGTGCATGTGTTTCTAATGGATTCTCTAGCAGGGGTATGTTGTCGAAAGCTAACAGATGGAAGTGGCGAAGTAGTAAACCTAAGCAAAAACTGATTTTTAGCTTTTAAAAGAAATTTCTTTTCACCTATTTGCCTTATTTGTCAAAATGTAATTGGTTGCCGTTTCTTTATCAAAAACTTTTTCTATAAAGGCTGCCGAATTTATTAATTAGTGATTGAAAATATTTTAACAAATAAGCCATTCCTTCCACGAAACATTTAAACATTTAAGTCCTTCAACTTAAATAATATAATATTAAAATACTTACGAAAATTCACCATAATTCTCTTTTAATATGTTCTCTAACATGTTTAAATTTCAGACTTAAAATAAATATATAATTTTTGTAGATAATTTAAACCCAAAATTGTCCATTTCTTCCATTCGAAAATTCATAGTAAATTATCCATCAGTTGGAATATTATGAAAATTTAAACCCATCTCCAAAATAATATTTTACATAACATATTCAATCATCATGGCATTCGAAACCCATTTTATATGATTTTAACCTTAAAATCGAATTACACCTTTACATAAAAATCCTTGTTTAAATCAAACATGACATATAATCCAAGCATATCATCATTCAATCCATCCCAACGGTTTTAAAAACTTAAACCCCAAATTAAATTGTTCAAATAAACATATATGAGATGGTTTAGATTATTATTCATCTTTTATGGGTAAGGAAATTGAGATTTGATCTTGCTTAATTCTTCCTTGCTTGAATCCTAAGCTTCTAATAGATTTTAATCCCCTTTCTCCTAAGGTTATGGTAGGCATTGATCTCCTTTTATATATGTTTTTGTTTTTATGAAAGTATGGATGAAAATTAGGTAAGGGGTTATGGTATATGGCTACTCCCCATATTACCCTTGCTTTACTTAACTTAGTTTTAACTTATAAATCATTCTTTAGTATTTACTTATGAGCTATTTTATAAATCCATTTAATTAAGGCATGACCCTAATTAATTTTCAAATCTCAATCCTCTTCTCACTCTAGTCTTTACATTATTCTATTTAATTTATCTAATTAAATCTTCTAAATAATGTTATTTAAACTTAGGTTGTTACAGGCTCCCCTCCTTAAAGAATTTCGTCCTTAAAATTCAGCAAGGACTAAATACTAATAATAACAATCATCTGTAACATCTCCTAACTACCATATTGGCCTACCTGAGTAGAAAACAGTCTATATAAAGAAAATATTAAACATACTCTTACAATGGATTAGGATAAGTATCTCTAATCCTGCCTTCTATTTCCTAAGTGCAGTCCTTCTCGTTGTCACTCCATTGAACTTTCACCAACTTGATTGTCTTGTTTCTTAACTTCTTCTCATCTCTTGCTACAACCCGAACTGGCTGCCCAACAAAAGTCAAATCCGGTTCTACTATTAATTCTTCTAATGCAACCATAGGAATAATAGTCTCTGGATCATGCACACACTTATGAAGACGAGACACATGAAATACATTATGGACACCTGCCAAACTACTCGGCAACTCTACTCTATATGCGTGCTTTCCAATCCTCTTTATAACTGGGAACGGTCCAACATATCTTTATACCAGTTTCACTGGCTTTCCGAATCATACCACACCCTTCATCGGTGATATATAGCAAAAACCCTATCTCCAATTGAGAACTTTAGATCTTTATGCCTATTATCTGCGTAACTCTTTGGTCTAGACCGAACTTCCTTCATCCTACCTCAGATCAACTCAATCTTTTCTATTGTCTCGACCTAAGACTAAACTGTCTCCAATTTCCAACCAACATGCTGGTAACTTACATGGCCTCCTATACAAAGCTACGAAAGGTGCTATTCCTATACTAGTCTAGTAACTTTTATTATAGGAAAACTCAACTAAGTGTAGGAGATCTTCCCTAGATCCACCAAAATCTAGCACAAAAGCTCTTAATAAATACCCGAATACCTTATTGACTCTCTCTGTCTACCCATCTATCTGAAGGTGATAAGCAGTACTCATTTTAAGCTTGGTACCCAACACATCCTGTAGACTCTTCCAAAATTCGCTAGTAAACAAAGTATCTCTATCTCTAACTATACTACTAGGAATTCCATGTAGTCTAACTATGTTCTTCATAAATAATTTGGCTAGAATAGATGCCGTCCTGGTTGACTTACATGGAATGAAATGGGCATTCTTTGTTAACCTGTCCACTATGACCCATATACTTTCATTCCTCAATTCGACCTTGGAAACTCATCTGCAAAATCCATGGATATCGAATCCCATTTTCAAACTGATAACCCCAAAGGTTGAAAAAACCCACTCAGCTTTTGATGTTCGGCCTACACTTGTTGACAGTTTACACATTGCTTTAGAACAAGCCAACATCCCTCTTCATACTTTACCAGTAGAACCTCCTCTTCATGTCCTGATACATCTTGGTCCCTCCAAGATGAATCATAAATTTGGATCGATGACATTCGCCAAGAACTTCTCTTCTTAAGTCCTCAAAATTCGAAACACAAAACAATCCCTTCTTTCTCAACCATCCCCTCTGGTTAAGATTAAAATCTTTAGATCATCAATCTTCGATCCAACCTTAAGCCTTCTAATCTTCTCGGCTAGCCATGGGTCTTCTTTCTGCTTAGAAGAAATCCTTTCGATCAAGACGGGTAGAACTTTCAAGCAGGACAACAGGGTAATGCTCTGACTACAACTAGCAACTGATCTTAACTTCACACTACAAGTAGTCAAATCCTCTAGATCCTTCCATTCTGTTAACATAGCTAACACCACATTCTGATGTTTTCTACTAAGAGCGTCCACTATTTTATTTCATTTTTTAGGTGTATACTCTATACAAAAATCATAAGCTGCTAGAAATTCTAGCCACCTCTGCTGTCTCATATTCAACTCCTTCTGAATAAATACCTTAAGGACTTATGATTTGTGTATAACTCAAATCTCTCCCCTAAGATATGATGTCTCCATACTTTCAGTGTGAAGATTTCCGCCACTAATTATAGATCGTGAGTAGGATATATCACTTCATGCGATCTAGGCTGTCATGAAGCGTAGGCAGTAACTTTATGATTCTACATCAATTAAGATCCTAACCTAGTTCCACATGCATTCATATACACCACTAACCCTTGATTCTCATCCGGAACTACTAGCACAAGCGCATTGGTAATGCTTTAACTTAAGGAATGCTTCCTCACATTTGTCAGACCAAGTAAACTTCACATCCTTTTTGGTTAGCTTAGTCAAAGGTGCAGCTATCCTCGAGAAATCCTTAATGAATCTCTGGTAATAGCCAGCAAGTCCAAGAAAACTTCTGATCTCATTCACTGCCATTGGTCACTTCTATTTGTTGACAACATTGATCTTATCTGGATCAACTGCCAAACTCTTTTCTGAGACCACATGACCAATAAACTTAGGTTATGTTTGGTTTGTTATTTTTAATTTTGGGTTTCCGTCCACACAATAATGCACACGAAGCATTTATATTGTCGAAAACGAAGTTAACATACAAAATAGAAAATAACTTTTTCTCATTTTCCACGTGTTGGGAAATTACACAAGCACATGAAACAGCCCATTCTTCCATCGTCCTTCTATCCCCTTCGTCCTTCTAACCGTCCCCTCCGCCGCCCTCCATTCTTTTCATATTTGACATAGATATTGAAAATCGATAACACAAAATTCATTTTTAAACCAAACACTACCTTACCTCTTTCTTCTAGAAATGACACTTCGAAAACTTCACTTTCAGTTGATGCTGCCTCAGCATCTCAAGCACTACTCTAAGGTAAACTTCATGCTCTCTCTCATCCTTGGAGTTTATTAAAATGTCATCTATGAATACCAATATGAACCTACCCAAGTGCTTACGGAAAATCTGGTTTATCAAATCCATGAAGAAAGCAGGCGCATTAGTTAACCCGAATGGCATTACTAACCATTCGTACAACTATACCTAGTCTGAAATGGGGTCAATAGATTATTGTCCTCTGCCACTCTTAGCTGATGGAAACCTGTCACCTAAGCCAATTGGAAAATTAGTCTGGCTCTAATTAGCCGATCAAATAAATCATCGATTCTCGGCAAAGGAAACCTTCTTGATCGTCTTCTCGTTCCACTTATGATAGTAGATACGCATCCTTAACGACCCATTCGGTTTCTTTACGAACACCACAAGCGCTCTACTTGGTCTAATGAAATTCTTCCCTTCTAAATCCACTAGCTGCACCTTCAATCCCTTCATCTCAGTCGGTGTCATCCTGCTAGGTGGTCTACTTGCGGGTTCTGCTCCTGACATAAGATTTATTCGAAACTCAATGGATTGCTTCGGTGGTAGACTGATGATTGGCTCAAAATAGTTTACAAACTCTTTTGCTATCAAAACCTGATTCAATTCTTTTTCTACTTCCATAGCACTCAACAAAGAACAAGCACTCCGATCTGAATTCTCCACTGAGGATATATTCAGTTATGACTATTAGGGTGCCTTCCTATCTTGGTAAAATATCCCAGCATTATATCTTTCTAACCAATCCATACCCAAAATGGTCTATGAAATCAAAAACATACAAACTGCATGCAAACTTATGACCTAACAGATCTAGTTCTAACCGGTCACATCTCATCTCCAGAGCAACATACCTTCCTATTAGATTTACAGTCCTTAAGGAAGTATTAAGGTATGAGAGTTCTAAACATAACCTATCTACCAATCGCTAAGATATAAATGAATGCGATGCACCGGTATCAAATAATACCCTAATTGTATATTATGAATTAAAAAATGTATGTTCCATCATATTTTTTCACTTCTAACTAGCGGTTGGCCTAGCAAATGATGGTCCTACAGCAAATGCCTTTCTCTTGTTCGCTTTGATCGGTTCTGAAAATCAATTCTTGTAATGCCTAGTTTGGTCACAGTTGAAGCACTTCACCCCCTTCTTATCTGCAACCATCTTCCCTTTTCATGTTCGATATTCATGAGCATAATGTCCCTTCTTATCACACTTAAAGCAAACTAGATTATCCTTTGCCTTCTTGGTAGTTCCTCCTTTTTAAGCTCCTTTTTTCTTAAATAATTTCCTCTTCTTACCCTGAAACCCTGGGTTTCAACTTGCTTCTCCTTTCCATAAGTAAAAAGCATCTCTTTATTTCATATTGTCTTCTCCACTACAACTGTACTTGGATCATGGAGATGTGGCATAGTTGCTATAGCAATCTCGGGTCTTAACCCTCGAATAAGTCCCTCATTTACGGTATCATTGGTAACATATCCATATTTAGACAACTCATCTAATTTCGTAGCATAGTCAATCACCGACATCTCACCCTACACTAAGTCCATGAACTTTCTCAGCAATACCGACTTGGTAATTTTAGAAAAAAACCTCTCTTCTAATTTCCTAGGAAATTCTTCTTAAGTTAATTCTTCCTCGAGAACTCCCATGGTAACACTATTCATCCAATGAAGTGCTGCTCCCTACAACGACCTAGAGGCAAGTCCCCTCTTCCACTCATCATTTAATCCTAAGTTAGCGAAAATCATTTCATAGTGCAACAACCAGTTTTCTACATCAACAACACTCTTTTTCCTAAAAATGACTTCCCACCAAGACTGGTATAATTCCTGCTCAGCTTAGCATAATTATTGCCATTTGGGGCTACGGGATTAGCTCCTCCAACATTCACAGCATTATCCCTAGATACTCTTGTTGCTGCTCCAACTTGCATCAGATTGACAAAGAACCAATATATCATCCCTATATCTATTGACGAAGTTCTAGCATCTAAATTGGCATTTGCATTTAGCATTTGCCGGTCGACCTGGGTTTCTCCTGGTGTTGGGTCGAACATTTTCGTTAGTTGTGGTGCTTCCTCCACCTAGATTTCCTCTTCTGTTTCCTGCCTCCATATCTTCCTTTCTCGTAAATCTACATACGAGCCTTAGTAAGATATAGAAGAACGGTCTAAGAGAGAGGGGATTACGTACTTATAGATATATACATAACAAAAACAAGTACGTCACTATATTGTCAACCCAAACCCTGATCTTATTTTCTGATTCATCGGGTTATGTTTTGAAAATCTGGTTTAAATTCCTTTTAAGTTTGCATAAACATATGCCCTAATATTAACTTGTAACATCCCCCACTTGGAGGCGAAAAATAACGGCTACAGATACTACAGTTATCCATAGTTATTAATTCTCGATGACCAAATGGGGAATCTTAGATACATTGATATTACAGAAACTCATGGATATGAAAAAAAATTAAAACATAAAACAAATTTCTCATTAAACTTCAAATCATGTTTCCAATTCAATACAGATTCCCAATTCGTAAACCACATTCATAGAAATATAATTATTACAAAATACGCCAAGAATGACATATGAAGATGCCCGCTTGGTTGATCAGAGTCAAAATATAGGCAAATAAACAACTTTTCCATTACATCCAAAGACAACGAAATCAAACAGAAAGAATTCCAAATAGCTAGCTTGCCCCCTGCACGTCTCCAGAAGCTTATTCGTTTAAACGAGAATCTGAAAACCTTAACTCTTAAACTACCTAAAATTGATTGAGCATTCGAGAGTTTAAGGGAAAAACATAAACATTGAGTCAGAAAAAAAGTCTAATATGAACAATAACCTACCATCTCGAACCATATAGATATCTAGTAGGACCACGCTACTTAGCAAAATGGGTTTTGCCCTTACTAGTATTTTACTCAATTTATAATAACCATATACTATGCACCTGCATCCACAATGACTAAAACATAACACAATAAAAGGTATTATGATGATATGCAAACTGTTAGACGATAATTTGTCTATCGGTTAGAAAATCATCGAAAAATGTAATAAAAATAACGTAAGCGCACGACGTACAATTCTATTACATGGGGAGTACAAGTCGATCCGCGAGGAATTAAATTAATTTAAATTCTGCGTAATAAAATTAACCCAAAGTTTGAAGTTGTTTTAAGCTAAAAATGTAAAAACTAACTAAAACAAAGTGAATAAAAATACAAAATTAAAAGACAGTTTAGAGGCAAATCCACTTTCACACTTTCACATAAATCAACACAAAATCGATGTATGATCTCTCATTTTAATCTCAGTAGAATTAATGATGTATTTATCATAAAAATGGTCTATATATGTTATTAATTAACATAACTTAAACCATCAAACTTTAATAAAACAACTAAAACCACTTTTGTTAAATGTCATGAATATGAATATGAAACTAAAACAAAATCTATTTTAAGCATGATCTGTTTACTATTTTTGAATAGTAACATAGATCATCAAATTTTGATTTAATTTTAATTCCACAATCAAAATCACTTAGTTAGATGTTAATGTAAATTGTGTATACATTTGAGTAAGAATAGCCTGTTATCCCGCATTTTGGTAAGGCCGTGACACCCAAAAACTGACTAGAAACTAAAGACAGTTCATCTTAAAGATTGGTTATATATTGTTTCGCCATGGACGTCGGTAAATTTTGTCCGAGTTCGGATTGAGCTATAATTGAAAAGACACGTCTAGCAAGGCCAAGAGAGCCAACATTCTAAATTTCAAGTCAATTCGAGTTCATATGCTCATGTTATGATCGATTCAATCTAGAGGAAACAGCCCAGCCTTCGTATCCATCGCTATGGGTGATTTCCTATCCATCAAGAGTGCGCTCCGTTCGTATCGATCATGTTCGCATCGATCGGTTAATAGGAGTTCGTATCGATCATGTTGGCAATATTCGAATCCATCGAATTCGTATCGATGGACTTCGTATCCATCAACGGGTGTTGTGCCTCGTAACGATTGGCCAGTGTCTTCTTCGCATCCATCATAGAAGCCTCTCTTCATATCCATCAGGCAGCTGCTGTTCGTATCCATCAGGTCACCTTACTTCGTATCCATCAAAGGGATCCAGTTCGCATCGATTGGCCTCGTATCCATTGAGAAGCTACGTGGTTCGTATCCATCAAGGAAAGGCCTGTTCGTAACCATCGACCATTAGTAGTTCGTGTCCATCGATGACTGCTATTCGAATTCATGAGTGAGGTCTTATTCGAATCCATCAAGTCAACAAACCTAGGTGACGTGTCATCCCTCGATACGAACAAGGCGAGATTTATGGAGTCGATACGGTCAACTTGGAGTAAAGATCGGATCGAGGCGAAGTGTGCATGCCACATCATCACAAGACCACGTGAGGTGATCGAGTCGAAGGGATCATTTCGAAGTGATGGTTTCGAACCAAACAGCCACCGAAAAATTCCATTTCGTATCGACTATTTCTCCCAATCTACAGATCCAAATACAACGAAATTTTCATAGGAGATTGCACACGAGACAAGGAACGTTCACACCTAATTTCAGCTCGATTGGACATCACCTTTATTGAGATGAAATTATTTCGTATCGATCACAGATCGACTTGAAACTTTCTGGAATTGGTCGTGTGGTCCCCCTCATATGCCAGAGCGAATCTCCCGAAGTTTGAGCGAAGTCACAGCCTCCTACGCCTATAAATAGAGCCCAAGAGCCTACAGAAGAGGGATCTTTGGACTCTCAAGCGCCCAGACTCTGCCGGATCGAGATCTACATCTTTCTATTGCTGTTGATTTTCGAATTTCCAGTTGTAACTTGCTGTTGATTGTTATAACCACTAGTAATCATTGAAAGAGAATCAATAAAGCTGCAAAAAACTTCGTAGTGGACGTAGGCAACACGCCGAACCACTCTAAATCGTTTGTCTGCGCATTTACTTTCCTGTTGATTGGAATTTTTGTTAGATAATCCTCATTTTTATTTACATTCTTCATTAGTATCTCTTCCAAAACTTCCGAAGAGTGTTGTGACCAATTTTGGTGCAAACATTTTGGTGCTTTCACTGAGAGAACCCAAATTTTCTCCTGCACTTTGGATCTGTCATCAACACCGGATTGCACAAATCTAAGAGAGAGATCCAGATTTCAAGTCCAGATTCCTTCCATTCTATTCAGATTTGCATAAAGTCTAGGAAAGGAGTTCGACCCCAAGATGGTTAGCACAAGGACCACCTCTAATGCTGTCAATCAAGAAGACCAGGATAGACAGAATCCTGCGCCACTACCTCCCCCTAACCAAGACGCTACCGGACACTCGGAACCATCAGGTCCGGTTACGCGACTAGAGTTTCAGCTGCTGCTTCAAGAGCTGACCCAAAGTCGGCAGCAACTAACGGAACAGCTACGCGCCAATGCCGAGCTAACCAACCAGCTGAATCGCCAGAAACGAAGGAGATCCAGGAGAGATCATGCTTCTCGCTCCTCCAGCGAAAGTTCTTCCTCTTCTGATTATCATCATCGATCTCCACGACCCCGACTGGATGGGAGTCACATACAAACTGCTGCATATCAACCGGCAATGACCATTGGATAGCTGAGACTTGGTCCATCAGCCAGTTTCCAAACCGGACCCTCCTCCCTAAGGGGTATCGCTCCTCACTACACAGATTACCACGCTACGACCGCCGTGGATGAACCAAGGGTCGATGCCCAAAATCAGTCATACTTGGACCGTCGTCCGCATGGGCGTACTCCTGAACCGTACGTCCCAGAGGACTATGAGCTAAGAAGGCAAGATTTGGACCGTCGACAGCATCTGGTCCAACCCCAAAATGTGGGATTCAATCACACTCTGACGCAAGCTGCACAGAACGTTCAAATGTCGGATCTCCCGACCATGATACGTCAGATGATCCGTGAGAGCCAGGGTCTCACAAATGACGATTGGGGAATTTCCCAAAGTCACACTCCTTTTACAGATGATATTCTTACTGCTGAACCCCCACGGCGATTCAAGATGCCGAATCTACCCATATACGAGGGAAACTCCAACCCCAACCAACATATTCTGAAATATGAATGGTCAATTAGCGCTGCTAGAGCTGACGATGCAGTGAAGTGTCGTAGTTTCCCTATCTCCTTGGGGGGCATCGCTACCATGTGGTTCAGTCGACTGCCACCTCGATCCATCTTCTCATTTGACCAGTTGGCCACGAAATTTGTTGAACAATTCCGCATGCACGTCGTAAGGCCAAAAGATGTCAACACTCTGTCTAGCATCACCCAAGCTCCTGGAGAGACGCTCAGACACTATTTAGAGAGATTCCATGCTGCATGTGCGGAAATCAGCAATCCGAACGATAACTCCATTCTTATGGCGTTGACTAAGGGGATTGACCCTGATTCTGAGTTTGGCAACTGGTTGGCTGGGAAACCGCCTGCATCATTGGACCGTTTCCACACCATGGCGGCTTAATTCCTGAGAAGGGAAGATGCGAAACAGTCTAGGAAGCAGACTGATGCAGGGCCAAGCACGAAAGGGATCTAAAGCAATGTCGCAATCAAACAGTCCGGTGAGAGTTCCAGAAAAGTTCAGTCGAACGTTCAAAACAAACAAACTCGGCGAAGGGAGGACGTGAATCAAAATAGAAAACGAGATCAAAATCATGGCCCACAGTGCAAGAATCCTATGTTTGACAGTTACACTCCTTTGAATACATCACTGGAGAACTTGTATTTACAAACCTGTAATACAATGCAATACAAAAAATCTGCTCCAAAACCGTTGTCAGAGAGGCAAATCCAGATGGGAAAATTTTGCAGGTTCCATGAAAGCTACGGGCACAATACGAATGAATGTTGTCACGTGCAAGATCTTGTAGAAAAATTGATCAGAGAAAGAAAGCTGGAACAGTTTGTGCGGGCGCCACAGCCTGGAGGAGCGGGCCCATCAAATCAAAATAATGAACCTGATCGACCGAGACGCGAGGACTCTACCTGTCCCGGCGGGAGATTAGTACCAAACGCCATCACTGGCGGACCCACTTTGTCAGGAGCCTGGAACAATGAGGATCTTCGTCACTGTTACACATGACAGGCTTTCTTCAGTCTATGAATACTTTGCAATTTTCTTTGCATTTTGAAGTTTTAATTTGTAATAAGGCACTGACTTTGCCATGTTTTTCCGTTTCGGCAATAAATTATCATCTCTTCAAGCTAGAGCTATGATTCACCGAATGTGACATTCAACAATCATGACACACGAGGAGCTAAGTTCTATCGCACGATGGAATTTATTCAAATAACGAGTGACTGTGATACGACCGGCCACTCACTAAGTGAAACCTCAGCTCGGGGGCAAGCCATCACATCAAAGGCTGAACTGGACCGACACACGACAGTCCTATAACTAACTCCAAATTCCTAGAGTGCGAATTAGAGTATAAACATCAACTTTAGGTTCCCAGAGTGCGAACCGGAGTATAAACACTAACTCCAAATTCCCAGAGTGCGAATTGGAGTATAAACATCAACTTTAGGTTCCCAGAGTGCGAACCGGAGTATAAACACTAACTCCAAATTCCCAGAGTGCGAATTGGAGTATAAACTTCAAGTCTAGGTTCCCAGAGTGCGAACCAGAGTATAAACCCTAACTCCACTTTCCCAGAGTGCGAATTGGAGTATAAACATCAACTCTAGGTCCCCAGAGTGCGGACGAGAGTATAAAAACTAACTCCAAATTCCCAGAGTATGAATTGGAGTATGAACATCAACTCTAGGTTCCCAGAGTGCGAACCGGAGTATAAACATCAACTCCAAACTCCCAGAGCGTGAGTTGGAGTATAAATATATAAATGCAGTTGCGGAGAGGGTGAACCCATCTACCTAACGACTTCGGCTATATCCTAACCAAGTTTGAGGAGGATGGATCCGTCCATCTAATGACCTCGCTTGTTAACACGGGGTGGATGTGATCCGACCATCCACGATCCCGATAAATCCATCGTTCCCAGAGTGTGAACGAATTCCTAAAAAGCTCAAACAGATGTGACTGACCATCTGTCCGCTAACACCAAATTTCCAGAGCGTAAATTGGAGCATAAACATCAATTCCAGGTTTTCGGAGTGCAAACCGAAACATACAGGCTAACTTCAAGTTCTCAGAGCGTGAATTGGAGTATAAACATCAATTCTAGGTTCCCGGAGTGCGAACCGAAACATACATGCTAACTCCAAGTTCCCATAGCATGAATTGGAGTATAAACATCAATTCCAAGTTTCTGGAGTGTGAACTGTGTTACAAACATCGATAACTCTCAAATTCCCACAACGCGAACCAGATTATCGATCACAGATTATCCTAAGTCCCAGAGTGTGGACATGTGCTCAAGATTTGCAATAGGTGCGATCGACCACCGAAATACAAATGTCGTTCCCCGAAAATGGGGGCAAAAAGCTTAAGTGATCACCAACCGAAGCGATACAATGTCCAAAATTCAACTCATTCATCAATCACGACGTGTGATCAAGATTTTCAGACTTGGCAAATAAAACAAACTCAACTTGAAGGAAAAAACACCACAAGTACACTGGACTGAAAGCCAAATACTGCAAATACTTAAGCACAAAAGAAATGAGAGTTGAAGCAAAGAAACTAAATGTCATTTCAACTAACTGTATATGAAGATTCATGTACAAGTTATTCCAATTCCTACTAGCAGGGGGCCGAGCCTGCATCTATACATGGCCTATGAAAGAAAAATAAAAGCAACTTCCTAACTGCCAAAAATGCGCTAGAGGGGAATTATCTACTTTTTCTTCTTCGGCTTTTTCTTCGACGCGAAACTACTAGAACCGCTAACAGCCTTTCGCTTCAAGCCCTTACCCTTTGGCGGATCATCCTCTGATGAAGGCATGATATCGACATCTTCCTTCGAACTTGAACTTAGAAGAATATTCTCTTTGGGAGGAGTCGGAGGAGTCGGATCCACAGCCGGTGGCAGAATGGGCAAGCCGGTGTCAACGGGCGTGCCCCTAGAAGATATCACACGGGAGGAGTGGGGGCAACCGCCGTCGTAACACTCTCGAAACTACCACCGTGTGCTGCCGCCTCCATCTTTGCATTGATTTGAGCCAGTATCTCAGCCTCACGAGCGACACGAGATTCACAGTAGGCAGTGGTGGACTGTGACGAAGCAATGGAAGCAGGTGGGAACGCACCAAGAGCTTGTTCATCATCTGCTCGTCCAAAGACAGTGAGCTCCTCTGTGCCGTCTTCGTCGGCGCGACCGTAGTCGTGATGATCGCCTCAATAGTGATGGCCTTCTGCCCTTGATGCAATTCTTGGATCGTAGGAGGCGCATCTGATGTAGCTTCAGTCACTGAGCAAAGAAAAAGAACAAGTTGTCAATACACGCTTCAACACTAATACTTCAGTTCAGACACATAGTAGATTTGTGCAGAGTACCTTCCTCTACTTGACTTGTAGCTGGCTGAACAGCCTCTGAAGAGTGCTCCCTTATGGGAGATAAGCGTGGCTGCTCAGGGTCATAGCTTGGGACCGGCTGCGGCTCAATCGCTGGCGTCGGTTCGGATCCAGATGAAGTAATCATCCCAGAACTTGTAACCTGATGTGCGATGCTAGAGCCTTCACCGACTTCTAGATGCTGGGTGCCCAACCTCTCTCTTGTATGAGAGATCATAGAATCGTGGAGAATTTTCTTTTTATCTTCGCTTAAAATGCAGTTCTCCAATTCAAATTCATCGAGAGCACCACCCGACAGCATCGCTTTCTCTTCCTCGACTAACAAATTCCAGGCATTGAATAAGTGTGTCGGGTAGTCATCAAGCCACGCCAAGTTTCTGTGCCTCAGTACATTGGCATTATAAGTAATGAGAAGTTCTTCTATTTCTGACTCGAGCTTAGTCTCCGCCAACCGAACTTTCTTATCGACCCCAGCTTCCACTTCGCGGACCCTTTCCATGGCAACGTCTCTCTCCCTCCGGAATTCTACCGCCTGATCGCACGCCTCTTTTGCAGAAATGTTAGCGGCGTCCCTCTCCTTCATGAACTCTGAGACTTTGGACTTAAGCTCATTTAGCTCCTTCAAGGCCGCTTCCCACTCGGCGGCTACGGCAGTATTTCGGTGGCCCATGTCCTCCACCGTGGCATAATGCTCGCGCTTCATCCTATCCATTATCGCCTGAGCCTCATCAGCTTTCTTAAGGGCCTCGATTACAGACTTACGAGAAGATTCGGCCTCACTATTGAGCGCCTGAATAATCCTATCCTTTTGACCGAGCTCCTTCTCTAACTTCTCAACCACGACCGCCCGGTCAAAAGCCAATTTCGATGCTTTCTTCGCGGCCTTGGACCATTCCCGATACTGGAAAAATATGTCGGTGAGATAAACATGCATCATGGGTTCGACCGACATGGGCACCCTTTTTAGATGTGGGGGGAAGACGAACCCATCGAAGCAAATTTCAGGAAAAACTTTCTTCAGCTGAGCAAGCCTCGCTGCTCCTTCCCTCGAAGGCTCGGTTAGTACCTGCTCTGTTGTCGTAGGGGCCGCAATCTCAGTCCTACGGTGAGTTTCAGACCTTGACGATTGGAAAGACGGCTTGTGTCGCGGTGCCTCTGAAGTTCGCGAGGCGTGGGCAGGAGGTTGTGCAGAGACTCTGGGAGCTGGCGTACGAAATCGAGACCGACGCCTATACTCTCTATCTCTGTCAGAGCGTTCATGCTTCGAGTACCCCTGGTCATAGTCTCTGTCTCCTTCTCTCCTATATGGTTCATAATATGATGAAGACTTGCGTTTGCTGCGAAGACTGCCAAGCATCGAGCTTGGACCAGACATGGTATCTGCAAGTCAAAACAGAGACAAAAGTTAGTAATCTCTCACAGTGAGCGTACTACATTCAAAATCATGTAGTGCCGTGAAGTGTGAATGTATGTGCAACCCCCCGACCAACCGGATGTGTCAACCGCACTAGTGGGTAGATACTCGCTTAAAACTAAGGCGTGTGGAAGTTCGTCCAATCCGACATCCTGCTGCAAGGACACATCTTCTGGAATTGGAAGATCAGCGAGCCCTTCATAGAGATTCTCAGTTCTTGGGGGATACATCTCCAAAATTCTAATTCCGAAGGCGGGCCGGGACGTGACAACAGATTTCCATCTCCCCATTTTTAGATGGTTTGTCAACGGCTGCCTTGCCTTTTCTCTGCTCTTCGATATCCTGGGCTACATCCGCAGGTTCGCCCAATGGTTCCTCATCGGTGTGAGTTCTTTCGGAGTCAGCCTCCTCGATTATAACAACTTTAGGCTTTCTTCATTTAGCATGTTTTTCGAGGCAGTCCTTAAAGCACCGTCGAGCATTATACTTTGTCTTCGCTCGATCAACCTAAGAATCCTAAGATTCCTATCCGTCAAGAGCAATTCGATATTCCTCTCTTCGCTTGGGACCCCTTGGAGAACCCGAACTATCTCCTTGAAACGTTCACCTTCGGGTCGCTGGATTATGGCTTAAAAGAAAAAGAGATGTGAGCTCGACTTCATCTACATCAGTTTTATCAATTACCTGAGAAGTTAGCAATACTCACGTCTAAATATCCATCGCCTAGCAAATCCTGGGGGGCATCTAACATAAAACCACTCCGTCTTGAAGTAGCTCAATCTAGTCCAAGCCTCTATGACCACCTGGCAGTTCCTTACCACTTCCAGGAATGTGAAAGATGGACTATCAGTCCGACTCTTGAAGTTAAACAATTATCTGATCTCAATCGGGAGTGGCGGTCGATAGAGATACTTCATAAATGCAATGAACAAGCTATTGAGTGAGGCATATCCTTTCGGATGTAGCTGAGAGGTGGCAATTCCCAAAAATGACAATACTTCTCTTATATACTGGTTAAACGGAGGGAGTGTCCCAGCTGCGCACGCATGACGAATGAATGCGGTGTATCCCTCCGGAGGATTGTGCGGTCTATCGCTTGGTCATGCCAATAATACGTCGTCCATCGACAGGCCATGCCTTAAGCATATTCTTCCTAGCGTGTCTTCCGAAATGTTGGACGGAACAGAGTCTGATGGGTTACTAGTGAAGGATGCGTCGGGTAGCTCGTCCGAAGCTGGACCGATAACTTTAATCTCAATCTCCGGTACTTCAAGCACGGGAGGGCCTGAACTCTGAGTTTCTTGCGGCTGCGAACTTGAAGTTTCCATAACTAGCTAACTCACGAGAAATCATCATTAGATGACAAAGAGCCCGTGCATTCCCCAGTGTAGAGTGTATGAACGTGATGTGCAGTGCAGTGCTGTGCATTACTTGAGCAAAATCTACGGAATAAACTGAAATGCGTGAACGACAAAACCCTGAAAATCAGACCAGAAGTGACCGTCATCGCTGACCGTCACAACCGTGCCATCCAGATGCTAACGACCGATTCAAGTCAAAGTTCGTTATGATTTTGTTAAGTTACGGTTCCATCGGGGAGCTTCGAAAGGTAGTCCAATATGCATTTCTGTGATCAAGTTCAGTCGTGCAAGGCAGAAGCTCGTCGGAGTCGAATGTTTTAATGCGCAAAAGTTCTCTAAATTCGTCTAATTTCAACTTGGAATCGATCGCTACAGTTCAAATTCAAATAGAGTCAGAGATGCATCATTTTTTGTATCGACCCTGTTCGAATTGATACATTCGTATCGATCAGATTCGACTCGATACATTTCGAATCGATCGATAACAAAGGCTCAGGTTCGTATTAATGTGTTTCGAATCGATCAGTTTCGACTCGATACGCTTCGTATCGATCAGGTTCGAGCCGATACGGTTCGTATCGATCGTGGGAGTAAGAATTTCGTATTGAACATACGTGCCAAGTACTCGCATCGATCATTCTAGATCGACACGAGCTCCAACCATCTTCGATCGATGCGAACCTCTTCGTCCCACTTAACTTTTCAATTAATACGGGCATCGATACGAAGTCAAATACTCTGGTCGATTCGAACTCTCCTATTCCAGATCGACACAAAACAGAGGTAAAGTGATTCCTCCACACCTCCTTCTTCTCCAAAGGGCCTCAACTCCGTGGCCATGCTCCATCCACAATCTTGCTCTCACTCGTCCAGATCTCAAATTCATCCAAATCAGTCGTAAAAGAAAGAAGGATGGTTGAGATTTCGAGTTTCATCGTTCTTAATGTAATTCTATCCATTAATTACCTGCTTTTAATGATTATGCTCAAAGGATCGAAGGTTTGGTTCGATTCGAAGGCAAGCGTGGTTCTTTCTCTCGGTCTATCTATCGATACGAAGCTAAAGACAGAGAGCAACAGTGAAAAGTAAAAAGTTAAAAAATGTCAAAGTCCAAGATATTTATACGGAGCCTAAGGAGAGACTGGGCCAATTCGCCTCCCAGTGAACATGACCGGTCGCAACCGGTCAAATAACGGATCGATGCGAATGCTCTCTTCGAATCCATCGGACTTTGCCTTCATCGAGGCGAAATTACCACCAGGCTTCATCGATTCGAAGTGTCTATTTTACTACCATCAAATCAAAAAAGTGTAGGTCTATCGATACGAGCGTTGTTTTCGTATCCAACAAACCCATCGATACAAACGATCATTTCGTATCCATTGGAGATCATCGATGCGAAGCAGGGTCAACCGCAGTTTGTAACCATCGATACAAATGAACATTTCGTATCCATCAATTCGACTTGCATCGATATGAAAAACTACTTTTCATCCTTACGTCGATTCAAGAGAGGATCGATACAAGAGGACAGTCAAAAACAACCATCAAGCGTTGTTTCAACCCGAATTTCAAATCGGTTCAGGAGAGAATCGATACGAAATTCGATAACAAACTAAACTGACAATGACTCGTGAACACACAACGTTAACGAGAGTCAAGTTAACATATATGCATATATGTCGGACTAATATTCGATTTTCAACATTCACAGGGATCGAATACTCATCTCATTACGATTACGGCGACAAATATCTGATCACTATTACACAGCAGCCAGTTACAGCAATATAGAGTACAACTTTCAACGAAAATACGATGATTGTTCAGAGAGAAACTGTAGCTTTTCAAAGCACATCATGTTCCCACAAGACGTACTTTGGGGGGCAAATGTTATCCCGCCTTTTGGCAAGGCCGTGACACCCAAAAACTGACTAGAAACTAAAGACAGTTCATCTCAAAGATTGGTTATATATTGTTTTGCCATGGACGTCGATAAATTTTGTCCGAGTTCGGATTGAGCTATAATTTATAAGACAAGGCTATCAAGGCCAAGAGAGCCAACATTCCAAATTTCAAGTCAATCCGAGTTCATATGCTCATGTTATGATCGATTCAATCTAGAGGAAACGGCCCAGCCTTCGTATCCATCACTATAGGTGATTTCGTTTCCATCAAGAGTGCGCTCGGTTCGTATCGATCATGTTCGCATTGATTAGTTAATAGCAGTTCGTATCGATCATGTTGGCAGTATTCGAATCCATCGAATTCGTATCGATGGACTTCGTATCCATCAACAGGTGTTGTGCCTCGTAACGATTGGCCAATGTCTTCTTCGCATCCATCATAGAAGCCTCTCTTCGTATCCATCAGGCAGCTGCTGTTCGTATCCATCAGGTCACCTTACTTCATATCCATCAAAGGGCTCCAGTTCACATTGATTGGCCTCGTATCCATTGAGAAGCTACGTGGTTCGTATCCATCAAGGAAAGGCCTGTTCGTAACCATCGACCAGTAGTAGTTCGTGTCCATCGATGACGGCTGTTCGAATCCATGAGTGAAGTCTTATTCGAATCCATCAAGTCAACAAACCTAGGTGACGTGTCATCCCTCGATACGAACAAGGCGAGATTTATGGAGTCGATACGGTCAACTCGGAGTAAAGATCGGATCGAGGCGAAGTGTGCATGCCACATCATCACGAGACCACGTGATGTGATTGAGTCGAAGGGATCGTTTCGAAGTGATGGATTCGAACCAAACAGCCATCGAAAAAGTCCATTTCGTATCGACTATTTATCCCAATCCACTGATCCAAATGCAATGAAATTTTCACAGGAGATTGCACACGAGACAAGGAACGTTCACACCAAATTTCAGCTCGATTGGACATCACCTTGATCGATAAGAAATTATTTCATATCGATCACAGATCGACTCGAAACTTTCTGGAATTGGTCGTGTGGGCCCCCTCACGTGCCAGAGTGGATCTCCCGAAGTTTGAGCGAAGTCTCAGCCTCCTACGCCTATAAATAGAGCCCCAGAGCCTACAGAAGAGGGATCTTTGGACTCTCAAGCGCCCAGACTCTGCCGGATCGAGATCTACATCTTTCTATTGCTGTTGATTTTCGAATTTCCAGTTGTAACTTGCTGTTGATTGCTGTAACCACTTCTAATCATTGAAAGAGAATCAATGAAGCTGCAAAAAACTTCATAGTGGACGTAGGCAACACGCGGAACCACTCTAAATCGCTTGTCTGCGCATTTACTTTCCTGTTGATTGGAGTTTTTGTTAGATAATCCTCATTTTTAATTTATATTCTTCATTATTATCTCTTCAAAATCTTTCAAAGAGTGTTGTGACCAATTTTGGTGCAAACATAGCCTATTTGTGATAAACAACATAGGCTATCAAATTCACTAATAAACTTACATTAACAACTAACTATCCGTGAAGCATAAAAAGAGATCATAAATAATAGAATATTTTGAATTTACATAATTTAAGAGAGCTTCATTACCCTTAAATTGAAGGGGTTTAGCTTCTCATTTGTGCTATTATTTCAACACATGTAAATTTCAACATAAAAAAGCAACCAAAGAGCTAATTAAAATAAAAGGAGAACAAAACTACTTGCATAAAAATAAAACTAATTGCAACGAAAAGAAAGTTAATCTACTAACATAAAATAGAAGAAAACATGTAAATATAAGTAAGCATGAAACAAAAGCAAGTAGAAAAAGAAGAAGAGGCTTAGGAAGCATTTTATTTGTCATTTAGTTTGTGGCTACAATTTGCATAAGAAGTAAGTAGATTCAAAAAACTCCATTATATGAACATGAAAGGGTTATTTTTGGATGGCTAAAACCCTAATCTATTTTTTAGGGGACTACCCAAAATTCCCTTTAGGAAGTGTGGCCTCCAAGTTATCATTAGCATGAAGCTAATCCTCCATTAAATATGCATGTGCTTTTAATCCCCACTAACATGTGCATTAGCTTTTAATTGTAGTTCATGGGTTAGTGGGTAGGTTGGCTCCTCCAGGACGCATGAATTCTTTTATGTCTCTATTTCTTTGTCTTCCTTCACTTGTTCATGCATGAAGCCACTTCCCATAATCACTCAAATTCCTACAACACAGCATTAAAATATGCAAGTAAATTTTATCAAAAATTAACATATACAAAAATGATCATTTTGCCTCATATGAAGATGAATGAATGACGATTTGAAAACATTTAGATTTTGGTTTAAACGTGTAAAATACCCAAATATGCTCATTTATTAAATAAAAATAGATTAAATATGGAAGTGCCAATATGCACTTTTATGTGCACATCAAATACCCCTACACTTGTCTTTTTATTTATCCTCGAGTAAACTAAAACTAAGATAAATCCATTTTCGTAGGCTACACGATTGCATTGAGCGTATGTAACAAGCCGTTAAACATCTAGGTGTCCCTAGTAAAATGAGTGTTTTCTCGTGAGGGTTTTCAGTCGATACTACACACAAAATCCAAATGCAACATGAAAGATTCCTAAATGCAAGATTTATTTACAAAGATATGAATGCAATTTTTGAAAATATTTACAAATGAAGAATTTACTTTTAAATTGACACGAATAATTTAAATATTTGTTTTGTTCATTATCAAGAAATTTAAATCCTTTTACTTGTCAAAAGCTTCCAATAAAAATTAAGTTATCATCACAATTAAACTCTAGTTTGGCTAGTTGTTTCAGTTGATAACATAGTGAAACTATGAAATGGATCCTTAGTTGATTATCAAAGTTTTTCAAAGCGGTATTTTTATTTCTTTTGAATAACAAATCGAATCAAATAAGTGAAAATAGTGCTTGAATTTCGATTGCTTGCTCTCTTTATTTTGAAAAATATTAACATTATAATTTACACATCTAACTCGGATAAACTGAGGCTAGATATTCCGATCATGCACTGCCTTTTGGGCTTACATGAGAAGAGTACAGAGAGTGGAGAGTGTACACACTTGCGTATGAACACATGAATCTAGGTGGTAATTTTTATTAACTCTATTTACATACACATAACTCATATAAACTACGGACAGATATACTGATCATGCACTGCCTTTCAAGCAAACGTGAGAAGGGTACAGAGCATGGCGACTGTACACATTTGCATGTGAACACCTGACTCTAGGTGTTTTTATTTTTATAAAAGCTTATTTTTGTTTTGTTTTTTATGAAGACCGAGTTTTGCGAAATCATCTTAGCACTACTTAACTTAGAGGATCAAAAATGTTATCGCCTTTACTTTAAAACAACCACTCTTTTAAACAAAGATTTCAATTAGGATATACTTCATAGTTATCACCCATGAATATTCCTCTATACTTGTTGTTTATACCAAAATTGGGCATAACACTCTTCGACCATATTTGAAGACATAAAAATGAAGAATATAAATGAAAAAGGAGAGTAATCTAACAAACACGCCAAAACAAGCAAACAGAAATGCAAGAACACAAGAATTTAGAGTGGTTCGGCATTGTAGCCTACGTCCACAATGGAAAGTTTGTTGTTTTATTGACATTTCTAATTGGTTACAACTGATTACAATAGTACACTCTCAAGCACTCGAGATACAATTGAGTTTCCAGCAAAGTATTGGCATAGGAGAGTCAAAAGTCCCCATTCTGAAGGGCCGGGACTGCTATTTATAGGCGTAAGCTAGAAAAATTTGACTGAGATCTCGGAATACCCCTTCTCTCACATAGATGGGCCCACCAGATCAATCCATGGACATTTGGGATCGATCCATAATCGATAGTTATACAATCCATATCGATCAAAAATGACTCCATTTGGGCTGAGATCGATACCAAGTAGATGTGGTATGCAAGCTCCTGTGAAAATTTGGTGGCACATGGACTTGTAGATTTTGAGTTATGATCGATCCAAGTTTGGATTTGCAAAAGGCTGTCGAATTCATATCGATCCCATTCATATCGATCACTTCGTATCGATACCATACGTATCAATTAGGGTGACATGGCGCTATATTTCATGATCGATCCACTTTTCATGTCGAGTAACCAAGTCTTCCCTTTTTATTTGCCTTGTTCGTATCGACCCAACATAACTCCGTTCGTATCAATACATATCCGTACTCTATGCTCCGCTTTGTATCGATGACTTAGAGTACCCATTCGTACCGATCACTGAAAAGTTAGTTTCATATCGATGTTTTTAGGTGCTAATGCATATCAATTGTTAGGTGGCATATCTCATATCGATCGTTGGTTGATTAATACGAACTATGTTGATGGATGATCAATATGCAATGCATAGGAGTGTAACCGATACGAAATACATTCAGCTGATGGATACGAAGCGGAAAATACATGATGGATACGAAGTGGAATCGACATGATTGATACGAAGTAGAATCGATATGATGGATGTAAAATAGAATCGACATGATGGATACGAAGTAGAATAAGCAGGATGAATACGAAGAAGAGTAGTTATTAATGGATATGTACCGACAATTTCTCTCTTGATTTTTATCGATCCGTATCTTGAGCATACAAACTCCGATTGACTTTGATTTTGGAATGTTTGCTTCTACGGCTTTGCTTGTCATACCATATCGATTGCAGCTCTATTCGGACTCAGATAAAATTTACCGGTATTCATAGTAGACTTATGTATGACTGATCTTGGGGACGGACTTTATTTGGCTTCCAGCCAATTCCTTGGTGTCACGGCCTTGCCAAAAGACAAGATAACATTTGCCCCCCAAAGTACGTCTTTTGAGAACATGACGTGCTTTAAAAAACTGCAATCTTCATTCTAAAAAGTTCTATCTGATTCGTTGAATAATTATTGTCTTTTTGCCAAAAGATGTAACCTTTGATTAATTTCCAGTAATATAAATGCTGAATTATTGACTGCCAATGTTTATGTAGTATATTGTTGTAACCGAGTGTCGAGAATTAGCAATTCGTTATTCACTATTGTAATTGTCACCAGGTAAGCATTTAATTCTGTGAATTTTGAAAATTGAATGTTAGTTCGTCATACATGAACATATGTTAACCTAACTCCCGATAATGTTCGCACATTTGCGAGTCATTGTCAAGTTTTTTTTGAATCGAGTTTTGTATCGATCCTCTCCTAGATCGATGTGAAATTCGAGTTGAAACAACGTTTGATGGTCGTTTTGAGTATCCCCCCGTATCGATTCTCTCCTGGACCGATTTTAAAGTTAGGATAGGTATTCCGCATCGATGGCTATCGATACATAATAGTTTGTTCTTTGAAATTTCTTCGTATCGATGCATACAAACTCTGGTGGTCTTCAAAGTGATGGATATGAAATTGCCGTTTCGTATCGATGAATAATTGATGGATCTGAATAGTTCAAACAATCCTCTGTGTATCTTTCGTATCGATGGGTCGATGGATACGTACGGCTGTTGCTTCAGATCGATTAGAGTTGCTGGTCAAGAACAGTCTCTATTTTAGATCGATGGTGAATCGAATATGAATACATATCGATTGGATGGGAGATGGCTTTTTACTGGTCAAAATAACTGGGAAATGAATCTTTCCTTCCATCTTTCGTGCCCATATAAATATGTTTTGTATTTAGAAATTTTCTCACTTGATCTCACTTTTTTACCGCTTTTGTATCGATTGAAAAACCATGAAATATAAGTTGTTCTTACTTTCGAATCGAACCAAACTTCAATCCGTTGAACTAATTGCTGAAATTAGGTAAATAATCGACTAAATTCAATCTTAAAATGATCAGACTCGAATTCTCATGCCATCCCACTTGCATTCGTAGCTGATTCTAGTGAAGAGGAGGATGGAGATGGTCAGATCAAGGCTAAGGAATGATGGAATGGTTTTTTGCATTGCTTGGAGAAGAAGAATTCTAGAGGGACACAAAAGGAGCATTCGTATCGATGATAAGTGAAGGATGCGTTTGTATCGATCATTATATGATGCAGCGTCGTGTCGATTGAAGGGGCTGCTTCATGTCGATGGATGGTAGGCATTCATATCAATTGATCACCGATGGCATTCGTATAGATATGAATTGACCGATAAGAATTTTGGAACTGGAAACTGATACTCGATTGATACGAATTAATGGTTTACTGATCAATATTAAGACAATTTTAATGATCGATATAAGTTGTTTTTTTCCTGATCGATACAAAGCTCTTTTGCCGACCGATCTAAGTTTGAATTTTGATGGATACAAAATTGTTGCACACTTAAACATTTGACTCCGATGAGCTTCTATCTTGCATAATTAGACTTAGCTATTTCATTGCATATTTGGCTGTCCTTCGAAGCTCGTCGGTGGAACTGTAAGCTGACAAACTTGATGAATCTTTAACTTGGATCGTTCTTCGAAGTTTGGATAGCACGGCTGTGATGGTCAATGATGACGGTCACTCCGGTTGAATTTCGAAGTCTTGTCATTTGAACATTTCACAAATCCTACAGAATTTCTTAAGTATTATATAGCACTGCACTGCACAACACATTCACACACTTCACATTGGAGGGAATACGGGTTTATTGTCATCTAAAGATGATTTTTACTGAGTTCAATGGCTATGGAACCCGGAAGTTCGTAATCACAGGATGTCCAGAGTCCACCCCTTCTCGCAATTGAAATGCCGATTATTGCAGCCGACGCTATTAGCCCTACTCCGGATGAACTAACAGGAGCATTTTTTATCGCTCATCCATAAGACTCTGTTCCTTTCAATATTTCTAAAGATATGCTGGGAAGGATTTGTCTAAGGCATGGGCTATCAATAGACAATATCTTATTGCTAGGGCCAGAGGATAGAGCCCACACTCCTCCTGACGGTACACAGTCTACAATAGATTTATGTGTGTAGCTAGGTCGCTTGCTCCTTTTTACAAATTCATCCAAGAAGTTCTACTTTTATGGAGGATTGCTCCATCCCAATTGCATCCGAATTGGTATGCCTAGTTGAACAGTCTTTTTGTCATCTTCAAGGAGCATCTATTCGGCCCTCCAACGGTAGAAGAGATCAGATTCTTATCCAATGTAAAGAGTCGCGGGGACAACCCTTCATTCCCTTTCTTATATGCAGTTAGGAACTGTCAGATCGTGGTCGACGCGCAGAGAAAGTTGAGTTATTTCAAGACCCAATGGTTCTTCGTTCGATGTCCACCCGGGTTCGCCAAATGGTGGCTAGCAAGATGTAAGTGCCTTAGCCTCATTGTTGATTAACTAGATAATAGCAGTTGATGTCGAGTCTAACACTTTCTTTCTTTTACAGCTTCAATTCCACGACCTGACGGTGTTCAGTTTAAGTAGATAGTAAGAGTTCTTAAAGAGGTGCCCACAGAGTACAGAGGGATCGATGAAGTCCTTACGGACGAAAATCTAATTGTCGTTGGGCTAATCGATAGAGATCAAAGCATCGAACTCATAGTTCTTAGCATGGCCCTTGTGAGGAAAACTCAAAGGAGAGCTCCCTGGGTAAAAATTAGTGAACAAGGCGGTGATGAGATTTGCCTGCTGGAGATGAGCCCACAGCTGGGCCTTTGTAAAGTCTTCAATCTTTAGAGCGGAAGAGAAGAGACAAGTCTATCGCTTGAAAATCTATATGGCGCAAAACCGTCGTAGCCACTTTGCCTGCTATTAGTCAAGAGATTCCTCCTATGTAGATGGAGAGCCCTTTTGCAGGACTAGCAGACATCCCCATTCTGGATGACTTGCCTTTGCACCAATATACCAGATTAGAGGGGCTTCAAAGCGCCTTAGACATAAGAGAGCTAACTCCTCTGAGTACATTTATTACAACCGGTTGGTTGGCGGGTTTTCACATGCATATACACACTTCATGGTACTACACAATTTCCATTCATAGGCTATTCGTCTTTGGAGATTACCAACTCCATTTCTCTTTTCATTTTATAGATACGATGTCGAGGCAGGGACCTATGCCTGGTTGTCTCCATTCTGTGTGCCATCCATCTGGCTCATATTCCGAGTCTCACAGACATCAGGCCGAAAGAACACGATCTTGGCTACTCCAGTCAAGAGAGGGAGTGTTACGAGAGGGTAAGGAATAGGGAAAGGGAGAGGCAGTATAGGCGCCATTCCCAGCCGCGCTTTTCGCCACCTAGAGGTCCAACACAACCTTCTGGATCTGGTAAACAACCCTTAGAATCTTCACATCAAGTACGACATCCTCAAACTTCAAGTCCCAACAAACAATGTTGGAGGATCGAAATTGGAAAAACTATCACCACTGAACAAGCCGTTACAGAACCCATCAGGGAAGGAGAGATTAGAATCGCTAAGTTGAAAAAGGATTTCTTGAATGTCTGCTTCGACGGCTTCATATTTCCTCCACACTTAAAGCGAATTTCCAATGAGGCAGAACAGACGATGTATGATTACATATACAATGTTTATGGTGAATATCGTGAATGGATGAAGACCGTAGAGAAAGTTTCAACGGTGGCCTTTGAGCGGGCAAAGACAATTGAGAAACTAGAAACCAATCTTGCTCAGAGGGACCGCATAATTCAGTTGCTCACCAACAAGAATAAGTCTTTAAGGAAAGCAAAGATGTAAACTACTTAGAAAGCCGATGAGGCAAATAAGTCAATGGAGAGAAAGAGGCAGGAACACTTGGCCTTGGTCGAAGATATGGGCCATAGGACCACCACGGTCGTAGCCAAACGGGACGCTGCACTAAAAGAGCTTGAGAAACTCAAAGCCAAATTTGCTGAAGTCGTCAAATAAAAAGACGATGCCAATAAAATTGCTTAGGAAGCATGCGAGCATGCTGTGATGCTCAGGGATAAGAGGGATGCGACATTGCTAAAGGTTCAGGAAGCCAAAGCCAAGGTTAAGAGCGAAGTGAGAGCGGCAGAGGCCAGGTTGGAGGTGATATTGAGGATCTCCTGATCACATATAACGTCAATGTTTTGAAACACTGTAACCTGAGCTGGCTCGAAGATTACCTGTCACATCTATATAATTCTTGGTGCCACTTTGGTTAAAGATGAAAAGGCAGACCATCACACAACGTCTATTGATGTGTTTGAGCTGGAGAACCGGATATTGACCGAGGATGAAAGGAAGGTTATCCATGATTCCATTATCACTTTAGAGAAGGAAAAACTTAGTGACCAGTATTAGGAAGTTGGAGAGGGGTCCGGAGTTGAACACCATGAAGCGATCTCCGAAATGCTCATAGCAATTTTACCCAAGCATACTTCTACCATTGACCCTCCAGCTGTTTCTGCTTATGACCTTGATCACCCGCATTTGTCTCTAGTATATGGGGATGGCTCCAAAGGCGCACTGGCCCATACGTGAGCCAATATGAGGAAGGTACTCTGAACACTTCTTGCATCCATTCAAAGTTGATAGTGCTATCAAAAGATGTCACTAATGTTTTCTCTTATCTTAATCCAGTTATAGAGTCTGCACTGGCCGAGCCTCCTACAATCCAAGAGCTACATCATAAGCAGGAGGCCTTTATGATGGAGGTAACCATGACAATGGCCGATGCACCAACTGAGGGGGTGCAGGAGAGTGCTTTCATTTCTTACGAACAGATGATGGAAGAACTTCTTGGTCATCAAAGTGATCCACTTACCGACTAAGCATTCGTCGTGGGTGAAAGTGTATTTACGGTCAGCTCTTTGGGCCCAACTAGCAGCATTCCTGTGGAATCCCAAGCGATTCAGGAGGAAGAGATAATGGCGAAGATTAATGCCAAAATGGAAGCAGCCGCACATGCCAGTGGTATTGGAGGTGGTATGGCGGGTCCTGGCCCGGCTCCACTGTGAATGATTTCTCCCGGTGGTACAGTTGTCGACACTGGCACCCCTCCCTCGTCTTCAAACATCGAGAGTGTTCTTGTTCCTCCGACTCTGCATTTAGAAAGTATTCCATTTCCTATGAGTTCGGGGAAGAGATTACCATAATTCCTCCGACCGGAGACCAACCACCAAAAGGCAAAGGCTCGAAGAGGCATCTAAGCGGTAGCTCTAATGGGTCAACACTGAGGAAGAATAAGAAGAAATTGAGGGGTAGACATGTCTTCTTGCACCCTTTTTTGGTAGATAGATAGGAATTTCTTTTTGCTTCCTGTAGGCCATGTATAGATGCGGCCTCGACCTCTGCCTATAGGAGTTCTTGAAATAATTTTTTGTATCTATCCTTTTCTTTCATAGAATAGTTAAAATGAAATTCCATTTTTTTTTCAACATAACTCTGTGTTTATTTGCTTAAGTATTTTGGCGCTCGAATTTTCATTCAATATACTTATGAGGTTTTAATCTCTGTATCAGACTGGAGTTTGGTTGTTAAGTCACGAAGTCATGGCTTCGAGTCATAACCAAACATTAAGTCGAGTCCTAGTATTGCGCTATCCTGATCAATAGCTGGTACTTGAGTTTTTCCCCCAGTCCTAGGGATGAATTGAAGTGGTCAGGCTATACTCGCTTTTCGCCTTCAATAAATTGAGCTTAAATTAGTCGGGACAAAGTTGAAATGAGACGAGTTTGAGTGGCCGGATCACACTCACTCATCTATTGGTAATTGCATCCACACCTTGGGGATTGCATTTATGTGTCAGCGGTCAGTCGCGCCTGCTTAATGTGTAAAGATATGTCTGCGCTCCAGGGACTTAATTTGTTTTATAGGTGGTCAGTCACACCCGTTTAACGTTTAACGACATGTCCGCACTCCGAGGACTTAAGTTATTTTACGGGTGGTCAGTCCAACCTATTTGATATTCAAAATTACATCTACACTCTGGGAACTTAGACTGATTTGTAGGTGGTCAGTCACACCCAATTTGTGTTTATACTCCGGTCCGTACTCTGGGGACTCGGAGTTGTCTCACGGGCGGTCGGTTCATACCTGGTTTGTGTTTATACTCTAGCCCGTGCTCTGGAGACTTAAAGTTAGTCGAGGGTGGTCAGTCGCATGCATTTTGATATTTATACTCCAGTTCGCACTTTGGAAACCTTGAGTTGATTGATAGATGGTTAGTCACATCTACATAAGTGTTGGAATCTCGTTTGCACTTCGAGAATGATATGTTGATCATGGACGTGGATGGTCAGATCACATCCACCTTAAGTAGGTAAGCAAAGTCCTAGATGGATGAATCCATCCTCCTCGAGTTTTGATTGTACATGAGCAAAATCGTGGGTGGACGAGCCCGTCGTCCTCGAACCCACATTTTGTATTTACAATTTATATTCCAGCTCGCACTCTGGGAACCAGAGTTTGTTAGAGGATTGTCGTGTATCATTCCCTTTTGGCTTTAGTGTGGTAGCTTGCCCCCGAGCTCGGGGTTTCACTTAGTGAGTGACCGGTCGTATCATAATCACTCCTTATTTGAATAAGTCCCACCGTAGGATGGAAATTAGCTCTTTGTGCATCATGTAGCTTGCATGACTCATTTCAAAAATCGCCACTCTGGCATGAAGAGATTGCATTTTATTTTTGAAATAAGAAAGTATGGAAAAGTCAGTTGCCTTATTACAAGTTCAAATTTCGAAATGCATAAAAAAATTTCAACTGAAAAATAGACTAAATGAATAAAAAATCCCGTTACGTGTGGCAGCGATGGAGACTCTCGCTATTCCAAGCTCTTGGAAAAGTGAGACCATTACAGTTGATGATTTGAATGTGCAGTCTCCAAGTCTCCGTTCGATGACATACGGTCCTTCCCATGTTGGTTTCATATCGAAGGGACCGAATAGATTCTCTTGAGTACGAGATCGCTAAGTTCAAAGATTCGGGGTTGGACCTTAGCTTTGTATAATCGGATGACTCGATTTCGGTGCACGGCGACCCTCAAATCAGCCTCTTCACGCTTGACGTCCAATAAATCCAAAGATTCGACGAGTAATATGGCATTCGTCTTGGGGTCATAATATGTCACATCATGAAAGTTACTTCCAATTCAACTAGAATAACGGCCTCAAGGCCATAGGAAAGTGAAAATGGAGTGTGCCCGGTTGCGGACTTGTGGGTAGTTCGATATACCCATAGGGTCGTGGGAAGTTCATCGACCCATCTGCCTCCAGCCTTCTTCAGTCGTTTCTTTAGAATGGACTTAATAAATTTGTTAACAATTTCGACCTGTCCATTTGCTTGAGGGTAAGCAACTGCTGATAACTTCTTATGAATATGGAAGCTTCGATAGAAATTCTTGAACTCGACACTACCAAATTGAGCTCTATTGTCCATGTAATTGTTTATAGGAGGCCAAAACGACAGATAATGTTGTGTACTACAAAGTTGATTACTTTTTTCGTTGTGATTGTGACAAGGGTCTCGGCTTCCGCCCATTTGGTAAAGTAGTCAACTGCAATGATGGCGTACTTCATACCACCTTTAGCCAGAGGTAAAGACCCAATTATATCAATGCCCCATAGGGAAAACGACCATAGACTGACCCTTTGAGTGATTTCGATAGAAGGGGCTCTTGGAATCCGAGCATGCTTTTAGCACTTAACACATCTCTTGGCATAGTCTAATGCATCCTGATTCATAGTCGGCCAATAATATCCATACCGGAGTATCTTCTTAGTGAGGGCTTGCCCTCCAATGTGATCTCCGCATTCTCCCTCGTGTACATCATGTAATACTCTTTTGATTTCGTTGTGGGCGATACACCAGAGTAAAGGAACAGAGTATCCTCTTCTGCACATGACTCAATTTGGAGTTGCAAGACTTTCCAGAGAACTTGTGATTTCTAACTTCTACGCTCAGGCAAAGCTCCGTGTTCGAGATAGTTTCTGAATGGGGTCATCCATGACTCCTTTTCGAGTGTTGTCTCATGCACCCAGTCCGTCTCCATCTGATCGATACTCGGAGAGGTAAGTGTCTCAACGAGGACGAGTCCCATTTGTTGTGCTTCACCATTGCTGGGCAGTTTTGCCAAAGAATTGGCCTTTTGATTATGCTCTTGGTGTATACAGAGGATGGCGTAGTAGTCGAACTGATTCAGCACTTCCTGGACCCATGCAAGATAAGTGGCCAACCTTCGGTCTTCTTCCTGGTATTCTCCTCGAACCTGGTGTACGACCAATTACGAGTAGCAGTAGATCTCCATAGCAATAATTATCAAGTCTCTCACAAGTTCGAGTCCGGCGAGTAAAGCTTCATATTCGGCCTCGTTGTTAGTTGCACGGAAGTCAAACTTCAAAGCATAACATATAGATCGACCTTTTGGGGTTTCGAGTACAACTCCAACGCCTGAGCAGCGGTCGTTTGATGCACAGTCAGTATACAGCTTCCATATGTACTTGGGAGATTGACTGGTTTCAGGTAGGCTCATCTCGATATATTAGAAATATCAAACTGATTCAAATCGATGTTCCACTTGAGCAACCTTCCAGACATCTTCGGCCGCGTAAGGACCTATTGTAATGGTTGGTCATTGCAGACTGTGATCAGATGGGCCAGGAAATATGAATGGAGCTTTCTAGAGGCAATGACTAAGCAGTAAGCGAGCTTTTCTAATTTTGGATAGTTCCTTTCCACCCTGGTCAATCGTTTGTTGACATAATAGACTGGTCGTCTGACCTGATCCTTCTCTTAAACCAATGTGGCACTGAAGGCATTTGCCGAAACCACTAGATAGATATACTATCTTTCATGACCAACCGGCTTTGATAGAATTGGTGGCATCGCCGGGTGTTGAATCAATGCTCGAAATGTGCCTTCACACTCTTTAGTCCATTCAAAGTTCTATTTTCCTTTTTTGATTAGATCGAAGAAGGGAATGCATTTGTCGATGGACTTGGAAATGAATCTGCTCAAAGCTGCCACCTTCCCGCTAAGGCTTTGTACTCGCTTAATAGCTCTGGGGGTCTTAAGATTTCAAATCGTCCAGATCTTTTAAGTATTGGCTTCAATTCCACGAGTGTTGACAATGAATCTAAGGAACTTTCAGATGTGACTTCAAAGTGACAATTCAATGGATTGAGCTTCATTCGGTACTCTTGGAGGATGTGGAACACTGTTTCCAAGTCTTTGACATGATCGATAGAGAGTCAGGACTTTACAAGCATATCATCCATGTACACCTCTATAGTTTTCTCGATTTGTTTAGCAAACATTTTGGTTGACAAGTCTTTAACTGGTCGCCCCAGCATTCTTAAGTCTGAACGTCATTACTTTATAACAATTGAGTCCTAGATCGGTGACAAAGCCGGTATGTTCCTGATTGGGTAGGTGCATCGGTATCTGATTGTAGTCGTAATACGCATCCATAAAAGACAAGAGCTCATGTCCGGCCATTGAATTTACAAGCTGATCGATTCTAGGAAGCGGAAAGCATCCTTTAGGGTAAGCTTTATTTAGGTCTGAGTAGTCCACACAAGTTCTCCATTTCCCATTTGGTTTCTTGACAAGCACTAGGTTGGATACCCACTTCGGATAGCTTGCATCTCGGATGAATCCGTTCGTCTTGAGTTTATCCACCTCTTCTTTCATGGTGGCAGATCTCTTTAGATCCATGCCGTGCCTTTTCTGTTTGATCGGGACATGCCGTGGGTCAATATTCAATGTATGGCTCGCGATGTTCGCCGAGATCCCACACATGTATGAGTGCGTCCAAGCAAACACATCGAGGTTTGCCCAAAGAAATTCAACCAATTCCTCTCTCATCTGTTGGCCTAGCTAAGATCCGATCTTTATCATTCTGGAGTCGTCATCATCGATTGAAACATCGATCTCAGCTCTGCCAGGGAAGCCTGACTGTCTTTGACTTCCTCTTCATTATCATCATCTCGTGGATCAAGATCTTTTAGGAATTGGTTGTGGCACCCGGGCCTAGGCCTAAGTGTTAGCTATAAATTTTCAGTAAAACGGATGTAGAGAGATTCCTCTACGTCCTTTCCCTTCTCCTTCCGTTCCGCCTCCCGCATCTCAGCAACATAACAGGCGCATCCAACTGCCTGATCTCCTTGAACAACTCCAACCCCATTGTCTATGGGAAACATAAGAGTTAAGCACTATAGGAGAATGGCTACTCTGAATTTAGTTAAGGCCGGTCGGCCGTAGAAAGAATTATATGGAGAGTTAATGTCCAACACAACAAATTGTAGAATCCAGACTCTTCAGTGATCTCTTATTCCCAACTCTATTGGTAACCCACCATCCTAGTGGGTATCGTCGCACTTCCATTAAAGCCATGTATGTGAGACTGACACGGCTTCAAGTCCTTAGCTTCCATTTTCATCTGGTCATAAGCTCGTTTGAAGAGAATATTCACGGAGCTTCCACTATCTACCAAGATTCTCATCATCCAAGTATGACCTACTTGAGCTAATATAACTAGTGGATCAATGGTGGGGGCTTCGACTTTATCGGCATCTCTGTCATGAAAAACGATGTCATCTGTCATTGTCTTTTGTTGTTTCGCCAAAGCTCCATTATCAAGATAACTGCAACATTTGAAGTCCACATGCTTAATAGAGCTAGCATACGACTCCATTTCCCTCCAGCTTCGATCAACTAGATGAGGACCACCACTAACTGTGTTAATGACCAACCCCACGCCAGTATGCACGGTTCCTCTGGTCTAGCCTGATTTTGAACTTGATTCCGGTTTGATGGGCCCGCACCTCCAACCTGCGGTGCCCGAACTAATTGTTCCAACTTCCTCCTTTGGATTAACTTCTCAATGATGTCCTATAAATTACGACACTCATTGGCATTGTGACTATAGCAATCATGGAATCTATAGATTTTTCCAGATTGAATTTTCTTTTTGGATGACTGCTTCGGAGTAGGCTTCTTATATTAGCCAGTATTACAAGTCTGCAATACACATTCTCTAGGGATGTATTCATGGGAGTATAGGTGTCAAACATGGAAGCTCTGCATCATGGTCCGTGATTTTGATCTCTCTTTACCCTGACTTCCATCACCTTTCTGCCGATTCTACTTATTCCATATATTTAACTACACTTTACCAGAAGTCCCATCGGTTTGTTTCACAATGGCGTTACTTTGAATGCCTTCCACACTGGGCCTCGCATCATCCTGCTTCCTATATTGTCTAGCATCTTCCCACCTCAAGAACTAGGCCGCCTTAGCATAGAAATGATCCAGTGACTCGAGGGGTTTCCCAGCCAACCAATTGCCAAATTCGGAATCAGGATCGATTCCTTTGGTCAGTGCCATTAATATGGAATTATCATTAGGGTTACTGATCTCTGCGTAAGTGACATGGAATATTTTCAAATAACGTTTGAGTGTCTCTCCCGAAGCCTAAGTGGCGCTGAATAAGGTGTTAACATCCTTAGGTCTTGTGAAGTGCATACGAAACTGTTCGATGAATTTTGTTGCTAACTGATCAAAGCATGAAATGGATTGGGGCGGTAGGCGGGTAAACCACATGGTTACGATACCCCAAGGGAGATAGGAAAACTTCTACATTTAACCACATCATCAGCTCATGCGGCATTCATAAGCCATTCATACTTTGAGATGGTTGGTTAGGGTCTGAAATCGGCATCCTGAATCGACGAGGCGGCTCATCATAGAGGATGTTATCAAGTGAATGGCGTATGACTCTAGGAGATTCCACAATCGTCGTTGGTGAGGCCCTAACTTTCATGGATCATCTTTGGATCATGGTTGGAATGTCTAATATTTAGACATTCTAGGCCAAGGTGTGGTCTGGTTCCATAGCGCGAGGATGGTCCTGGCACAGTCGACGGTCCATGCCTCGCCTCTTTGGTTCCAGATTTTCGGGCATATACAGTTTAGGAGCATGATTTGTTGGTGAAGGGTCGGATCTGCTCGGTTCTAAAGTTCAGCATCCAAGTCTTTGGTGGCGGAAGCTACATGGCTATCAGTGGGATGATAGGGTAGTGCCCCTCCTCGGGAGGAGGGTCCAACCTGGTGCCCTATAGAAGGACCAACTCTAGCTAGTCCAAGATTCAGAGTACGCTGATGCCAGGGGGCATGCACGTAGCTTCCATCCAGCCATGGATGCGTATATCTGTGGTTGAAGTTAGAGGAAAATGAGCTTTCGGTGGATGAATAGGAATCACGATCCCTTTTGGATCTCCTTCGTCTTTCCTCATTTAGCCGGTTGGTTAGCTTCGTGTTGGCACGGATCTGCTGGGTGAGCTGCTGGTGGCTCTGAGTCAGTTCCTACATAAGCATTTGCAATTCCTCCTTGGTGACAGGGACTTGCGGATCCGAAGGTCCAGTTGAGTTTTGACCTGTATTAGGTAGGTGCACGGGGTTTGGTCTGTCCTTCCTGATCTATAGCGGTTGAGGTGGTCCTAGTAATAACCATGGTGAATGATGTAGCTCCTTCCTAGATTTGATGCAACCTAAATAGGATGGAAGAGATACTGGATGTGAGATTTGAATCTTCTCCTTAGATTCTTGCAATCCAACGACGCAGTATATCTAATAAGCAGGAGAAAAGCTAGGTTCTCTCACTCAATACCAAATTGTTTATACCAAAATTGAGCACAACACTCTTCGGATGTATTTAAAGAGATTAAAATGAAGAATATAAATGAAAAGGAAGAGTAATCTAACAAACACGCCAAAAGAGAAAAACAAAAATGCGAGAACACAAGAATTTAGAGTGGTTCGGCATTGTAGCCTACGTCCACTATGGAAAGTTTGCTGTTTTATTGACTTTCCTAACTGGTTACAACTGATTACAACAGTACACTCTCAATTATTCGAGATAAATGAGGTTTCCGGTAGGGTAATGGCGTTGGAGAGTCAAAAGTCCCTTTTCTGAAGGCCTAGGACTGCTATTTATAGGCGTAGGCTGGAAAAATCTAACTGAGATCTCGAAATACCCCTTCTCTCACGTGGGTGGGTCCACCAGATCGATCCTTGCCATTTGGTATCGATCCATGATCGATATGTATTCAATTCGTATCGATCAAAAAATGACTCCATTTGGGTTGAGATAGATCAAAGACCAAGTAAAGGTGGTACACAAGCTCCTGTGAAAATTTGTAGCATTTGGACTTGTAGATTTTGATTTATGATCGATCTAAGTTTGGATTTGCAAAAGTTCGCTAAGTTTGTATTGATCCCATTCGTATCGATTGCATCCTATTGATCCATACGTATCAATCAGGGTGATGTGGCGCTATATTTCAGGATCGATCCAATTTTCATGCCGAGTGACCGGGTCTTCCATTTTTCTATGCCTTGTTCTCATCGACCTAACAAAATGCCATTCGTGTCGTTTCCTTGAAGTTGCTTCATGTTGATTCCTGAAGCCACTTCATATCGATGGGTAGAAGATCAATTCATATCGATGCTCTGTGCTCTGCTTCGTATCGATGACTTAGAGGTCCCATTCATACCGATCACTGAATAGTTTGTTTCGTATCGATGTTTTTAGGTACTACTGCGTATCGATTGTTAGGTGGCATATCCCGTATCAATCGTTAGCCGGTCTGTACGAACTATGTTGATGGATGATCGATACGCAATGCATAGCAGTGGAACCGATACGAAATGCCTTCAACTGATGGATATGAAACGGAAAATACATGATGGATACGAAGTGGAATCGACGTGATGGATATGAAGTAGAATCAATATGATGGATATGAAGTAGAATCGACATGATGGATACGAAGTAGAACAAGCAAGATGGATACGAGGAAGAGTAGTTATTGATGGATATGAATCGTCACTTTCTCTCTTGATTTTATCGATACACATCTTGAGCATACAAACTCCGATTGACTTGGAATTTGAAACACTGACTTCTATAGCTTGCTTGTCATACCATATCGATTGTAGTTTAATCCAAACTCGGACAAAATTTACCAGTATCCATAGTAGACACGTGTATGATCGAACTTTGGGACGGACTATATTTAGCTTCCAGCCAATTCCTTGGTGTCACGGCCTTGCCAAAAGGAGGGACAACACTACTTAAACCATAGTTACTTGTAATCAAACTTTATTTTTATTTCAGTTGAGACAAATAAATTTTCAAAAATTTCAATTTATTAACCAACAATATATACTTATCCCATAGTGTTTCTCTAAAAGTAAATCAATATGCTAAAAAGAAAATTATTTTGGTTTTTTTAATTTTTGAGTTTTGGAAAGAAAATGCAAATTATAAACCATGAAAAATCAAAAATGATCATGACACTCCCCCCACACTTAATTTTGACCGTGTCCTCATAGCCAATGCATGAAATACTGATTGTAACGAGGAAAACTATGTATATATTTACAAAAGAGGATTAACATTTCTTACTAGACGTAGTATGGCTCATGAAGAATCATCCTCCTTTTGATTACTTGGAAATTCCAAGTATGGTTTCAAGCGATGACCGTAGACTTTAAAAATTGTTCCATCCCTAGGGTTTTGTATTTCTATGGCGCCGTGGGGAAAAACAGTTCGTACCACAAATGGTTCGGTCCATCTTGATTTTAATTTTCCAAGGAATAAGTGAAGTCTACAGTCATATAAATGACTCTTTTGAATTGGCGAAAATGTTTTTCTTAGGATAGACTTGTCATGACAAACTTTTGTTCTTTCTTTGTAAATTTTTTCATTTTCATACGCGTCGTTCCTAATTTCATCTAATTGATTTTAATTTTTTTATTTTCCCAGCTTTTTCAAGATCAAAGTTTAATTCTTCACCGCCCACAACGCTTTCTGTTCGATTTCAAAAGGCAAATGGCATGCTTTTCCATATACTAGCCTAAAAGGAGACATCCTAAGATTGGTTTTGAAGCAGTACGGTAAGCCCAAAATGCATCAGTCAATTTCTGAGACCAATCTTTTCTATTTTTATTATTTTTTCCAAGATTTGTTTAGTTTGACGATTTGAAACTTCAACTTGGCCACAAGTTTGAGGATGATACAGAGTGGATAACTTGTGGGTTATCGAATATTTCTTCATTAGAGTATCAAACAAACGATTGCAAAAATGGATTCCGTTATCGCTTATTATTGTGCAGCTGTGCCAAACCTCGAAAAGACTTTTTATTTAAGGAATTTCACAGCAATTCTTTGATCGTTGGTTTTACATGGAATGGCTTCGACCTATTTCAAGACATAGTCAATGGCAAGAAGAATGTACAAATTTCCAAAAGAACTGTGAAATGGTCACATAAAATAAATACCCTAAACGTCAAAGATTTCGATCATAAGAATGAGGTTCAAAGGCATCATGTTTCGTCGAGAGATTCTTCCTAACGTTTGGGAGAGATTCTTCCTAACATTTGGCAGTGATCGCAAGTTTTACAAAACTCGAATGCATCTTTGAAAAGTGTAGGCTTGTAAAACCCACACTGAAGCACCTTTTCCATAGTATTCTTAGGACTGAAGTGACCACCACATGCTTGGTCGTGACAAAATCAAAGAACACTTTTGATTTCGCAATCCGAGGTGCAACGTCGAATGATTTGGTCTGAACAATATTGAAACAAGTATGGATCATCCCAATAGAAGTACTTGACTTGGGAAAGAATTTTTTTATCCTGTTTCGACCAAAATGACGGAGTTTCCTTAGTGACTAGATAGTTCACTATGTAGGCATACCATGGATCGGCAGAAATAAAAGGTGTTGTTCATCAAAAAAGTTCTTGTTGATCGGTAAAGAAGATGGTGCATTTGGAAGATGTGACAAATGATCAGCAGTGACATTGTCGGACCCTTTTTTTCTTTGATTGTAAGTTCAAATTCTTTGGGTAAAAGGATCCAACAGATTAAATTAAGCTTAGCATCCTTTTTAGCGAAAAGGTACCCAAGATCGGAATGGTCAGTGTAAATAGTAATGTGTGAGCTAATCAAATAAGGTCGAAACTTTTCGAGCACAAAGACTGCAGCTAGAATCTAGTTTTTAGTGATTGTGTAATTGAGTTGAGCATCGTTTAGAGTCATACTAGCATAGTAGATAACATGAAGAATTTTGTTAATGCGTTGTCTTAAAACAGCACCAACCGCGAAGTTAGAAGCGTCCTACATTATTTCAAAAGGAAGATCCCAATTGGGTGAGCAAATGATGGGAGCAGATTTGAGTTTGTGCTTGAAACGTACAAAAGCAAAAACACAATCTGAATTGAAGTCAAATGGAACGTCTTTCCAAGAAGTTTCACCAAAGGTTGTGCGATTTTATTAAAGTCTTTCACAAAGTGTCGATAAAAGCCAGTGGGTCCAAGAAATGAACGAATGTCTTTAACAGATTTAAGTATGGGTAGATTCGTAATTACATCAACTTTTTCTTTATCTACCTCAATTACTTTGTTTGAAATGACATGCCCAAGGACAATGCTATGTTTGATCATAAAGTGGCATTTTTTTCAATTTAATGTTAAATGTTTGCCCTTGTAACGATTAAGAACCTACTCAAGATGGTGTAGCACTCGAAAATAGAGTTTCCAAAGATGGAAAAATCGTCCATAAGGACTTAAAGAAAGCATTCGATCATATCAGAAAAAGGCTGACCAAGCATCTTTGAAACGTAGCAGAAGCGTTGCAAAGGCCTAATGGCATCCGTTGATAAGCAAAAGTGCCAAAGGGACACGTGAAAGTTGTTTTCTCTTGATCTTTAGGAGCAACTGAAATTTGATTATAGCTGGAATAACCATCAAGAAAGCAACAGAATTCATGGTCGGCTAAAGGCTCAAGCATTTGGTCGATGAAAGGAAGAGGGAAATGATCCTTACATGTTGAAGCATTTAGTTTTCGATGATCGATGCAAACATGCCTACCCGTTTGAGTACGAGTTGGAATGAGTTCATAGAGTCGTTCTTGATAAGGTAAGTCCAGACTTTTTCGGCACGACATTAATTGGACTAACCAACGAACTGTCATAGATTGGGTATATGATTCCGTTATCTAGGAGTTTAAGAATTTCATCACGAACTGCATCCTTTATTTTTTTGGTTAAGCCATTATTACGTGTCATGAACGGGCATGGCATCGTTGACTAAATGGATGCGATGTTGAATAAGAGCAGGACTAATTCCCTTTATATCGGTGATCGACCATCTAGTTACTTCTTTGTTTTTAGAAGGAATTGAAAGTAAGGAAGTTTCTTGATCAAGAGAGAGAGAGAGAGAGAGAGAGAGAGTTGAAGAGATTATGACGGAAAATAATTAGTCGTCGCCTAAGTATGTGTACTTAAGGTGATCAGGAATGGGTTTAAGGTCCAATCTTGGGGGTTGCTCAATCAAAGAATTAGGTGGAACTTTTGATTCAATGGTAAGGGGTTCGAAAGGAAGCACGTTTTCATATTGTTAGGCTCATCTTGAAACAGTTGTTCGTATTCGGTCTCGCGTTCATAGTTTAGGTCAGCTGTTTCATTGTTGAAATTTTCTTGAATGGAGCTAACTTCCAACGTTTGGTCATGTGGTTCATTCGGTTGATTTTCAAGATTGAAAATAATAAGATCCAAAGTCATGTTTCCAAAAGAAATTTTCATCCAACCGTTTTGAAATTGATGAGCGCATTTGAAGTAGCCAAGAAAGGTCGGCCTAAAATCAATGGAATTTAACTCATCGAATTACTCACAGGTTGAGTCTCCAAAACGATGAAATCGATGGGGAATATGATTTGATCGATTATGAAGAGTACGTCCTCAATTTCTCCCATGGGTTTCTTTATCGAACGATCGACAAATTGAAGAGTTACTTTCCTCGGTTTTAGTTCACCCAAGCCAAGTTGTTGGTAAATGGAATAAGGAATCAAATTGACCCTCGAACCAAATCTAGTAAGCAATTGTTAATCGTTTTGTCTCCTATCGTGCACGAGATTGTCGAACATCCAGGATCTTTGTGTTTAATTTGAATTGGTTGAGACAAGACTTCGCTAGGTCGGTGGCTAAGAAAACTTCCTAGGGTATATGAGTGTGTCATTTTTAAGTACACAAGTCCGTGAGAAATTTAACGTAAGTTAGGACTTGTTGAACGATATCAAGAAGCAAGACGTTAACTTTGACCTGTTTAAAAATTCCCAACATCTTTTCCATTTGGTCAAAATGTTTCTTGTGTCGAAGACGATGTGGAAATGGAATACGATACTCAGTAGCTGGGTCTACTTGAGTAGAAGAAGAATTTGGATTGGAGTTTGATTCGATGTTCGGCACAACATTTTGTCCAGAATCATTTGTTATTTTAGAAGTGTCAAGAGGGTTTTTCGGTAAATCGTTTGGATTAACAACTTGATTATCGATTTGCTTACCAGAACGCAAAGTCATGATAACATTCATTTAGGTTACGTTGCTATCTTGAACAACATGGGTTTGATATGAATTCGTGTTTTGATTTCTAGGATTCAGAACTGGCTGAAATGGGAATGTGCCTCGTTCACTTTTACTCACAGAGGTGGCTAATTGAAAAATTTGCATTTCAAGTTTAGTAATTAAGTGACTCGTACTATGCATGTACGAAGTTAATAAATTTTGCAAATTAACGTTTATAGGAGACTTTGAGTGGTTGCTTTAGCCAAAGTTTCAAGACTTTTCTCAAGTAAACCTAATCATTTATCGTCTTAGGGAGCGAAAGATCGTTGCAGTTGATATCGAGACGTACCTGCAAAATTTTGTTGAAAATGATTGGAATGGAAGGGAGGATTAGAAGCATTATTTGAAAGTTCATGAAAATTGGGGCGAACCAAATTCGTGTTAGCATTATTTTGGTTCCATGCAAAATTTGGATGATTTCTCCAATCAGGATTGTATGTTTGAGAAAACAGGTCATTCTTAACCTTATTGAAAGTGTTGAGTTGTTCTGTCGAATTCAGACACTGGTCGGCTATGTGACTCGGATTGTTGCATTTATAACACATGGGTTGGGAAGCATGGTTCATTTTATTTGATGAGAAAACATTATCGAATTTATTAATCATTACATCTATGTTAGCTTCCAAAGCCAAAGATAATCCTATCGAGCGTGCGCTCGATCGTGAGTAAACAGATTTTTCGTTAGAACGTTCCTATTGGGATGATTTGTCGGCCAAGTTTTCAAGAAATTTCCGTGCATCGTCGTGAAGTTGGGAGAGAAAGTTGCCTTGGCACATCGATTCAAGCATGGTTCGTGAGCTATTTTCATGTACATCGTATAAGATTTGGTAAAGGGTTCATTTTTCAAAATTATGGCGTGGACAATTTATTAGAAGCACTTTAGATCTTTCAAAATATTTTTCGAATGATTCACCCCTAAATTGATGAAAATTTACGATTTTGTTTCATATTTTAGTTGTTTTTTTCCAAGGGTAGAACTTTTTTAAGAAAATTTTATCAAATTCTTCCCAAGTTTTGATCAAGTCTGAAGGTAAGCTATACAATCATTTTTCAGCGTAATCAAGAAGTGCAAATGAAATTAATCGAAGTTTGATTCTGTCATCACAAAGTTATTGAAGTTTAATGGTTGCACAAACTTGTTCGAATTACATTAACAAAATGTATGGGTCATCGTGTTCAAAGCTGCCAAATTTTAGGAGCGTGGCAATATGATTGGAATGAATTTCAAAATGGTTACCTGTTAGGGCGGGTAAAGTGATACAAGAAGGGATATAAACTCTATTGGAAAGATTCTATCCATGAGAGTTCGTTGGGGGATTTTTGTTTGCCATTGTAGGAGGATCGTTTGTTCGAGTTAAACGATTAGTTGTTATGTCATGAGTCTAAGTATTTGTTGTTTATCACGAGTCCAAGTAGTCATGCAAAAGTAAAAATCAAGGAGAAAAAGAAGTGAGAATCGAGTTTAAGAGAATGAAATAAGGTTTGGAAAATAAAGTGAAAAATTGTTTTTTATATTTTTTTAAAGGAAAAATATTTACCAATATAATTTTTTTTGAAAGGGAGATCGATTTTTGTTTTTTGGATTTTCAAATTTTTTTCTTTCTTTTATATGTTTTTTAGTTCTTTTTGTTTTTGAAAGGATTATATATATATATATATATTGGATTTTTGTTTTTCTAAAAAACTAACTTAAGTAAAATACTTTTATTTTTATTTTGATTGAAAATTTTCAAAGGCAAAGATTTAAAAAAATTCTTTTTTGAATTTGTATTAAACAAGAACTAAGTTAAGTAAATTGTACAATTTTTTTAGTTTTGGAGTTTTTTGTTTTTTATATATGTAAACTAATGCAACTAAATGAATGCTGGAACTTATTTACAAATTTCCTGTCTTATTAGCTCCTGAACCAAAATTGTATAACTACACTTTGTCTTAATTCAACAAAATAGTTTTTACCAAGTAACGGACAGGAGTTATCGATGCACCACGAATCTCGTAGCAATGCAGTCGAAGGTTTAAGCACCTTCAAAGAAACAATCATTATAATATTTACGACTCATCGAAATATTTATAACTAATTATTGCTCTACCGCAGCCTAGACACAAAGAATATAAATTTGTTAAACGAAGACAACTTGTCAAGATATAACTAAGCCCTAGATGAGCTTGTGACACCCTTAAGTCCAAAGTCTAACCGTTATTATTAGTCAATTTTTAGGATGAAATGCAATTTGTGGGCTAAGAAAGGGATGATGAAATCGTCCACCTTATGTGGATTTGGATATTACCCTTAGAAAAGAAAATAAGTTAATATGAATGCACAACTAAAAATAAGCATGAATTAACGATGAAACTACAAATGAAATTGTTTTTGTTCTATTTTTTAATTTTTTTAAATGCAAGCAACCAATAATGCAAAGCAAATAAAAAAAAGAGATGCGAGCACGATACCAAAGCATGCAAAATTGTTAGGAATTTATTTTAAAAGCAGCGATTTTTTTTATAAGCAAGCAAAGACATTTTTAGCAAGCAAGTCTTCTTCTTCTAAGTCTTACAAATTTCAGCCTGCAAAATTGTTTAATAAGAATATTTATAAGACTAAAACAAAAGCAACTTTTATTTGTTTTTTTAAAACAAGATGGAAGGAAAAAAGAAATTGGACTTTAAAAAAATTTGAAACTAAACAAAATGAAATAGTAAAAAAAAAAGAATACCCACCCGGCCTAAACAAATTAATAAAAAACAATAATAACACTTTCACAAACTTCCCTAAACCACTTTGTAAATTCGAAACCAGAAATTATTATACTCACAAAACCAGAAATTAGAATTTTCGAAACTAATTCAAAATTTCAAAACTAAAATTAATGATTTTGTTGCGGTTTCGGGTTTATGTAGAGATGCTAAGTCGCGGGTTCGAGGGGATGGAGGCGATTCATATTTATTCTGGTGATTCAGGTCCAATTAGGTGAAGTCTTTGTTTGGGTGATGTTGTAGTAGGAGTGAATTGATTGTTTAGGTGGAGAGGCAGTGGGGGTGTTGAAGTGGATAAGAATTCGGGTTAATTTCATGGTGGAGATTGCTTGAGTGATTTGGATGTGGTAAGGAAGAGATGTACGTAGGGTAATGAATGGTAGTGAAGTAGTTGTCAGTGGTGAAGTAGTATTAAGTGGTTGTCAGAGGTATGTGATATTTTGGAAGTAGGCAGGGGAATGTGATATGTTGATGTTGTTATGTGAAGTAGGCAGTGGCTGCTATTGAAGTGTATGAAGTGTGTAGTAGATGGGTTCTCTGGTATGGTAACAGTAACTAAAGGCTGTGAGCCTATATGATGTATGAAGTATGATGTGTAATGTATGATGGAGTCGGTAGGTGAAGTTTAGCTTGTGGTGTTGTTTGGTTCGATGAAGGCAGTAATGTTTGAGGAAAGATACAGGTAGTGGTTAGGCAATGGCAAGGTTGAAGTGCAAGTAGAAGGTAGTGGTATTGGGAGGTTGTGGATGGTTATGTGCACGTGCACAGTGGTATAAGGCAGTGGGAGGACAGTGAGGCTGGAGTCATAGAGATAGTTAAAGATAGTGAAGTAGACGGTGGTTGAAGTAAATTGTAGTGGTATAGGGAGGAAATACTGTTGTTGGCTGGAGATGATGTTGGAAGAGCGATGGATGGATTGGCAGAGGAAAGATTGAAGAGGTAATAGGGAAGGAAGTGTAGTCGATAGTTTGAAGAGGAGGGTTGTTATAGTGGCAATAACGTAGGAAGGATGGAAGTGGGAGTGGCTGTTGTTTTTTTGACAGTAATGGTTTGTAATGGCAGTTGGTTTGGTTTATAGAGATGAATTAAGGTACAGAGATGGTTGATATGAAGTTGGTGGATAAAATTGCTTAAGACTATGGCAGGTTGGTTGTTTGTGTGGACAGTGAGGATAGAATTGCTGATGTTTGAAATATGAAGTGTAGTGTTGTTTTAGGTGAATGGAAGTGATGCTTGAAGCAGGTGGCTGGAGGCATTGGTGAATAGAACTGTTGCTGTAGAGGATGGGAAGAAGGTGATAGGTAGTAAGCTAGGCTAAGAAAGGCAGAGTCGACATGGAAGTTTATGCAAAGTGAAGTGCAACAGGTAGCATCAACAGCGAGTTTTGGATGACTGGTATGCTGTGGGGAGTATGCAGATGGTTGTAAGTGGATGTTGGGTGTGATGGTGAGGAGATTTGATGAATTGACGTGCACTAATGCAGTGTAGTTGATTATGTAACAGAAATGTGGTTTGCGAAGGATGGCTTGTGAAGTGGAGGCACGGCAGGTTGCACTAATGATGGAAAGCAGTTATATATGGGTATTTGTTGGTGGAGGGGCAGTGGAGTGAAACAATGGTGTTTGTTATGTGCATATGCGCAGCAGTTATGGCAAGATGATGGATGTGCAGTTTGATATGGTGGTTGTGATGGCAAGAAGGAGGTGAAGAGGCAGAAGGAAATGTTGATGTGTATGAAGTTGTGAATGGCAGTTTGGATGTTGCAATGTGCAAGTCGATGTGCAGCAGGGTGATTTTTGTGCAAATTATGCAGTAGTTTTGTGATAGTGGAGGGAAGATGGCTAGAAATGAACTCCACAGCAATGGTAGAAGGAAGTTTTTAAATGCAACTCAACACTCAAAATGAAAGCACATTAAATTCAAACAAAAAACAATAATTCAAAGAGTAGAATTAAAATAGTAAATCAACTCCACGGCAATGGTGCCAAAAACTTGTTAGACGGTAAATTTTCTATCATTTAGAAAATCGCTAGAAAATGTAATAAAAATAACCGCAAGCACACACCGAACAAGTTTAGTACATGTAGAGTACGGGTCGATCCACAGGGAATTGAATTAATTTAAATTCTACTCAATCAAATTAACCCACAGTTTGAAATTGTTTGAAGCTAAAAATGTAGAAACTAACTAAAACAGAGTGAATAAAAATATGAGATTAAAAGACAATATAGAGACAAATCCACTCTCATACTTTCACATAAATCAACACAAAATCAATCTATGATCGTTCATTTTAATCTAAGTAGAATTAGTGATGTATTTATCATAAATATGGTCTATTTATGTTATTAATTAACATAACTTAAACCATCAAACTTTAATCCAACAACTAAAACCACTTTGTTAAATATCATGAATACGAATATGAAACTAAAACCAAATCTATTTTAAGCATGATCTATTTACTATTTTTAATTAGTAGCATAGATTATCAAATTTTGATTTTATTTTAATTCCATGATCAAAACCACTTAGTTAGATGTTAATGTAAATTATATTTACATTTGAGTAAGAATAGCCTATTTGTGATAAACAATATAGGCTATCAAATTTACTAGTATACTTACATTAACAACTAATTATTCCATGAAGTATAAAAAGAGATCGTAAATAATAGAATACGTTGAATTTACATAATTTAAGAGAGCTTCATTACCCCTAAATTGAAGGGGTTTAGTTTCTCATTTGTGCTATCATTTCAACACACGTAAATTTCAGCATAGAAAAACAAGTAAAGTAAGAGCTAATTAAAATAAAAAGAGAAATAAACTACTTGAATAAAAATAAAACTAATTGTGATGAAAAGAAAGCTAATCTACTAATATGAAATAGAAGAAAACATGTAAATAAAAGTAAGCATGAAATAAAAACAAGTAGAAAAAGAAGAAGAAGAAGCCTAGGAAGCCATTTTATTTCTCATTTAATTTGTGGCTACAATTTGCGTAAGAAGTAAGTAGATTCAAGAAAACTCCATTACATGAACATGAGACGGTTATTTATACATGGCTAAAACCCTAATCCATATTCTAGAGGACTACCTAAAATGCTCTTTAGGAAGTGTGACCTTCAAGTTATAATTAGCATGAAATTAATCCTCCATTAGATATGGATGTGCTTTTAATCTCCACTAACATGTGCAATAGCTTTTAATTATAGTTCATAGGTTAGTGGGTAGGTGGGCTCCTCAATGATGCATGAATTCTTTTATTTCTTTATTCCTTTATCTTCCTTCACTTGTGCATGCATTAAGCCACTTCCCATAATCACTCAAATTCAAACAACACAGCATTAAAATGTCCATGCAAGTTTTATTAAAATTTAACAATACAAAAATGACCATTTTGCCCTTATATGAATAAGAACGAGTGATGATTGGAAAACATTTTAGATTTTGGTTTAACATGTAATATACCATAATATGCTCATTTAATAAATAAAAGTAGATTAAATATGGAAGTAACAATATGCACTTTTACATGCACATCACAAACATGCAATATGCTCTGGATTTCCCATTCCCCTTTATACGAAAATCTGTCGCAAGTTATAGTTTCTAGGATCACTATTAATCTATTAGTTTTCTTGGGGTAACTAATAACCTATTCCAAACTTACCACCCGTCTGGTTTCATAGTTTTCATGGGATCACTGAGATCCTATTGGTATATGCTAACAACTTCATCCGATTATAGTTTTCATGGCCTCACTATAAATCTATTGGATTCTTCGATAACTTCTCCCATGTCATAGTTTTCATGGGTTAACTATGAACTTATTGATCTCTGTCAATAACTTAATCCACATATAGTTTTCATGGGATCACTAAGGACATAATGACCCCTGCTAATAACAATTTTTGTACATAGTTTTCAAGAGCTTACTATGAACTTGACGAAACCAATAATTCTATGATCAGTCTTTGGGCATCCTACATTGAAACACCCCTCACCCCTTAGTATACCCAAAAAGGCACACTGAAAGATGTGTTGTGTAGTAGGTATAGCTAAAACTTTACAGTGACTAAGACTCACAAGACAAATAAATAATAACAGTGGAAACATTTAAATGGTAACTTCATTACTGTGGAAAATAAGTCATAAAAACTAATATGTCAAAACCAAATACACATGTCTCGTGAAAAAAAATCTCAGTCACATCATCAGAGTACATATAAATAACCATCCCTCTCATAAGTATCAATACATCAAAATCCAAATGAAATGAAAACTAAAAAAGAAGAAGCATACACGAAAAATCTCCAAGAATATCTCCCCAAGGAAGCTGAAATCTATTGTCCTTACCTCCGCTTGTCTATAGGGGAAAAGGGTAAAATAGAGGAGTGGGTCAGACTAAAAGTTTGGTGAATGGAAGTAATTACTATATTTTTAAGCAAGATATAGATAATAAACTTAGCAACAATTCTAGTATAAAAGGAAATAAATGAAAGATAAAACTGGAATAAAATACTGTATAACTGTATGCTTTGGTAGCTTTGATTCTTTGGATTGTTTTCACTTTTCTAAAACTGCTTTGATTAGGCTGAAATCCCAATCCTATTTTAATTAGGCTGAAATCCTAATTCTACCCTTCGACCGGTCTTCTATCTCTATTGTGCCATTGTGAGCTAGTCCCATCTTGTTGGTCCCACTGCAAAAAGAAACCCGTTTAGCGCTTTGAAACTCAATAGCGACTTATATCCCTGCTCCGAGGCATACGCTTGGCCACCATCGGCTTGCACTATCTGTTGCTCCTTCTTCTGACCTCTTACTTACCATTACTTTAGCATAAGCATGTCCAGCCTCACCTGATCTGTTGTGATACCATCGGTCCTAGTCTGATATGGTCCTTCCCAGCCTCACCAAAGTGTTTGTAAGACTGTCAATCCTTGTTTGAAAAAAGGAAATGTTGCCGGTATGGGTATTAACAAACAAAATCTAGTTGCGCCTCTTGCCTAAATCCCCCGATTTAAGGTTCTATCTATTGACCTCTTATTTACCGTTACTTCAGCATAAGCGTGTCCGAGCCTTACCTAATGTATTGTGAGACTGTTAGTTCTTGGCTGAAGGGGAATGCTGCCAGTACGAGTCTGACTTCTATCTTTGTGCTTTAAATTAGTGTAAGTCTTTAAAATAAGCCTCTTCTATTATCTCTGCTACACTTGCTTATTAACTTAAGTTCTAAAATAAGCTTTTTCTATTATCTCTATTTATAACATGTGTGTTATAATTTTTCTAATTAACTTAACCCAAGGTCTAAGTTTAAAAATAAGCTTCTTCTGCTATTTCTTCTATTTTCTCTTTTTAGTTATAATTACATGTTATAACTATGTTTGCAAATGTCTTAAATTTTCCTATTTGAGTCTATGTTCAATTTAGTACAGTTCTTCTTACTTAACATCTAATTTTTTGTAAATTTAGTGTTCCAATATTTTAGTCCATATTAAAAAATTATTCTCTTCTATTTATTTATTCGCATAAGAAGGAATAAAAAAACTAACATTTACAGGCTAAACTTCAGCTAAAAAGGAATAGATGTAAATAACAATAAATGACTAAAATAATTAGGAAAAATTGTAAATAACAGGAAATAATTGCAAATAACTGAAATAAAATAGCTAAAAGAAAAAAGACGGGAAATAATGTCTAAAATTTACTTACAAATAAACTGTAAATAAACTTGTATAAAAGCTATCCCAAAATTGCAGTAAAACTACAACTGTTGGAAACCCTATTATTTTAAATTACTTAAAAATATAAAATAATTACTAAACACTCATATGTGGTCCTTAGCTTATTTCCTTGGCCTTCCCAGATCCACTTCTAGGGTATAAAATATTTTAATTAAAAAGATATTTTCCTTGAAAAAATATTCCATTTAGGGTCCAGCCTCAGGCAATGAACCCAATGGAGAAAATCTGAATGAGAAAAATAGCTCGGTCTTGGGTCTTATTTATATGTCACTTGAGGATCTCAGGCCAATGGATTTAAAAATTAAATCTGGTGCAACCACATTATAGGCTTGCTGGGAACCGTCGGATGGAAGCATAAACGCACAGGATCGAATTAAAATAGAAAAACACGTCAACCCTTCATCTGGACAAAAGTTCGTCAATTATACAGGCGGATCGACTACTAGATCGACCTTTCTGTAGTGTGGGTCGACCAAACTATGGGGGAGGTCGACCCTATGGTCGACTTGACCCTATATAATTTTTCATTTTCTTTTTATTTATGATTTCTTGTTTCTAGCGTATCTTCTTTATGTTAACTCGGATTTTGACAATCTATATATGGAAATCGACCAAAAAATTTCCACGGATACAATGATGCAACCTATGTGGCTCAATTTTGATAATTTCACAAAGTTATTTTATTATTTAATTAATTCGTTAATTAATTACTATAGCTCAAATTTTGGGTTGTAACATTCTCCCCTCCTTAAGGGATTTCGTCCTCGAAATCCCTAATGATAGAAGAATAAATAAATGTACACATCCAAGTTATACAACCAACTAGTCAACCATCACCTATTACATCCATTCTCCTTAGGTTTTTCTAATGCAATTCATGATATATATGCAAATAGTGTAGTGTCAATGTCCCTAACTAATGCAAAAGATTAGGCGGTCTACTGATTAAGTCGACCTCCTTTTTATGCAATTATGTCTGTGCTATTTAATCAAATAAATGCAAATTTCCTAATGATAACTGATAGTTCTATATGTGTGCTACAATCATCATCCAAATGCCATAATCATATGATAATCATCCATTAATAACAACCATGGAATAAAATAAAAAAGAAAATGCACACACATCAATATGCATATGCTTTAGTGACCTAGTTAGACTGATTCCTAAGAGACAATAGTGCCTAGTGTGTGTGTGTGTCTATATATATATATATATATATATATATATATATATATATATATATATATATGCGTCTATTAGCAAACACTTGCCACCACTAGCATCCATCATACATAACATATTCCAATAACATGTCTATATTCAGTCCTACCATCCATAGGTTAAGTCCTAAGATCTACCCTCCCAAAGGATAATAATCTAATGAACCTATTCAAAACTAAAGATGGAAATAGAAAATTATAAAACTTACTATCAAAGAGATGTGGATAAGAGATACATATTTTCTCCTCAGCCTCCCACGTAGCATCTTCAACATCATCTCCCCACTACACCTTTACCAAGAGGGCTTCTTTATTCCTAAGCTTATTGATATCGCGTCTAATGATCTTGGAAGGAATACGATGAATCAATGCTTCTCTCTCCACTTCAACTTCCTCCAGTTGACTAGGCTCCACAACCGCTACCAAGTTATGTAAGCACTTTCTCAAGTGCGAACCATGAGAAACATCGTGCACTCTTACGAGCCTCTTTGGTAGCTTTATTCGACACACCATCTTACCTACTCTTTCTACAATGTGGAATAGTCCTACGAATCTGGGAGCTAGTTTTCCACTCGATCCAAATCTCAACACCCTCTTTAGCGGGGACACTTTAATGAAAACCAAATCTCCTATCTCAAACTCAATATCCCTTCTCCGCTTATCTACATAAGATTTCTGCCTATCTTAGGCCGCCTTCATTCTCCTCCTAATCAAATCAATCTTCTCGGAAGTCTCTCTAACCATGTCAGTACCAAGTAGCAATCTCTTTGTAGACTCCAACCAACATGAAGGTGACTTGCACGTCTTCCATAAAGAGCCTCAAAAGGTGTCATCCCAATGTTACCATAAAAACTATTGTTATAGGCGAATTCCACTAGAGGAAGATGCTCTTCTCAAGTTCCTTCAAAATCAAGAATGCACATCCTCAACAAATCCTCAAGCACTCTATTAACTCTCTCCGTTTGGCCATCCATTTAAGGATGAAAGGCCATACTCAATCTAAGTTGCATCCCTAAATCCTCTTGCGAGCTTCTCCAAAACTCGCTAGTAAAAATAGGGTCTCTATCGGTAACTATGCTAGAGGGAACTCCATGAAGTCAGACTATCTAATGAACATATAAAGATGCCAAAGAAGGTGCTGTCCTCTTACTTTTGACAGGAATAAAGTGGGTGCTCTTAGTCAAGCGATCTGCAATCACCCAAATACCGGTATTCCCCTTCCTAGATTGGGGTAAACCATCTGTGAAGTCCATTGAAACACTATCCCACTTCCATTTGAGTACATCCAATGGCTGAAATAATCCTTTGGCCTTTTGCTGCTCCGCTTTAACCCTTTGGCACACAAGACACTTAGCTACAAACTCTGCCACATCCTTCTTCATACCGCTCCAATAAAACACTCTCTTCGTGTCCCTATACATCTTATTACCACCCAGATGAATAGTCATCCATGAATGATGTGCTTCTTCTATAACTGCACTCACCAAACCACTAGTGCGGGTGACACAAAGTCTTCCATCTCTCCTTACCACCCTTTACTATCAATGGAATAGCGTTGGAGATGTCTAGAGAGCTTTCCTCTACTAATCCTCTCTAGAATATCCATAATCTCTAAATCCTCTCGCTGCCTCGAGCAAATCTGATCTATGAGGGTAGGCTTAATCTCAAGTGTTGCCAATAATCCCATGTTAATGTCCGTAGAGGGCTTAAAATCAATGGTGGAAATAAACTCTAGGCTTTTCCATTCCACGAACATTGGACTAAGGGTTGCTCTCTTCCTACTCAATGCATCCACCACCATGTTTCCCTTGCCAGGGGTATAAGCTATCTCAAAGTCATATGATGCCAAAAACTCCATCTACCGCTGCTGCTTGAAGTTTAAATCCATCTGTGAGAATAGGTACTTCAATGATTTATGGTCAATGAAAAGCTCAAACCTCTCTCCTAGTAAGTAATGCCTCCAAGACTTGAGAGCGAAAACTATAGCAGCCAGCTCCAAATCATGGGTAGGTAGTTCTTCTCATGCGTTCTCAACTGCCTACTTCCACAGCATACTACCCTCCCTTCTTGCGTTAAAACTGCTCCTAGACCCATCCCACATGCATCAGTATATACTGTAAAAGGCCTAGCTCCGTCGGGTAAAACTAATACTGTTGCACTAATAATGGCTGTCTTGAGCATCGTAAAGGAATCCTCACAATTCACGTCCCACATGAATGCCGCATTCTTCTTATTGAGGCGATTAAGTGGTGCTGAAAGCTTAGCAAAATCTCTAATAAACTTCTTATAATAACTAGCCAAACCTAGAAAGCTTCTAACTTCGGTAACGTTCTAGGGGCCTTCCAATCTTGCACTGCAATTACCTTAGCAAGATCAATAGCTAAACCCTCTCTTGAGACTACATTCCTCAAGAAACGTACCTCCTATCACCGAAAGTGACACTTCGAGAACTTTGCGCTTAATCGAGGAACACGAAATGTACGAAGAACCTCCTCTAAACGAATAGCATGCTCCTCCATACTCTTGGAGAACACCAAAATCTCATTCACGAATAACACTATAAACTTATTTAGGACATCTAGAAAACACGGTTCATCAAATCTATAAAATATGTTGGGCATTAGTTAGCCCAAATGGCATAATCAACCACTCAAAGAATCCATCGGGTGTCCTAAATGTTGTCTTATCAATGCTATTGTCAACGACCCTAAGCTAATGAAATCCAGTAGCTAAGTCAAGCCGAGAAAATACTGAAGATCCAACCAACTGATTGAAAAGATCATCTATCCTAGGAAGTGGGTAATGGTTCTTCTTAGTAAGGTCATTCAACTCTCTATAGTCTACACAAAGTCAAAGGGAACCATCTGTCTTTATAGCGAAGACGACTGGCGCCCCCTACTCAGATATGCTCCGTCTAGTGACGCCTTTCTCGATTAGCTCACCAATCTGCTTACTCAACTCCTTCCTCCCCCTAGAAGCCATATGTCTCACGGGAAATGCCACTGGCTTAGCATTGTCACTAAGGTAGATCCTAAAGTCGATCTCTCTTAGGGGGTAGTCTTCTAACCTTCTTAAAGACGTTTGGAAAATCTCTAATGATTGGAAATGAATCTAACTCTGTTGATGATGAATGGAGGGAATAAAGGAAGCTCAACATGACTGACCCATGTGGGTTAGAAGAAACCTCGAGAGTCCGTCTGCTACATGTCTCTAGTCAAACGACTCTCCTCTCACAGTCCAATATCGCTCCATAAGTGGATAACCAATCCATCCCCAAAATCACCCACACCTCGAAAATCCCAGTAAGGCATCACAATGAAATTCTATTCTAATATGAAAATTTTCAAACCTCTACAAATCGTGGATAAATGTGCCGATTCTTCTATGGGGTTTGAAACAACTATTAGGTCTACTACTAAGGAGATATCTAAGTGCAAATAATCAACCAAAGAACTAGAAATGAAAGAGTGTGATGCTCCAGAATGAGGAAGCATTCGAATGGAAAAAATTAGAAATAGAGATCAAACCCTCCATGGTGACTTTCCTATCTCTATATGATCTGCTGCTAGAAGGTGCTACATCCAAGGCTTGAATTTGCGTTGTAGATGTGCCCGCTCCCTGCCTCGTCTTTTGAGGACAAAATCTACTAAGGTGACCAGGCTGTCCATAATTATAACACCTTCCCTTCATTTTCTCCTTCTTGCATTCTTTTGCGTTGTGACCAATCGGTCCATAACTATTGCACTTCTCTCCTTTCTTGATCTGCTTTTGAGGTCCTCCCCCTTTCTTCTTATCCTTGTTATTCTTCCACCACTTCTTCTTAGAATTCTCTGACTTAGGGACCTCTTAGAATCTCCCTTCAGTTTCCCAGATGCAAGCTGAACTCTCCGTCGTTCCTCCAATCCTAACAGCCCAAATATCTTCTCTATTTTCCTTAACCAAGCTCGCGCCTCCACGAAATCCTCCATGCCGAAAAATATTCTGCCTCCTAGACTAGTAAAGTCCTTGCACAACTTAGAAAAATTTGTTGTTGCAGGTGGATTAATGGGATCTCCATTTGCTGGTGCTGTATTGCATGCTTTCCCTTGCATTTCTGGTACCATAGCTCTATGGAACTAGTCAACCATATGCAAAGAAAAGAAAATTTAGGCTCAAAAGAAAACCCTCTTTTATACTTAGAATACTATTTCTATAATAAGGGTTTCTTTCTGAAAAATACTTCTAGTTTGAAAATATGCTACTTTTAAAGTAGGCTATTTTTTGAAAAATACTTTACTTTTATAACAAGTTTTTAGGGATCCTATAACCTTAGGCTCTGATACCAAATGAAATACCCCCACACCCCTTAGTATACCCCTTAGTTTACTTAGGCTAAAATCCTAGCTCTACCCTTCGATTGGCCTTCTGTCACTGTTGTGCCACCGTGATCTAGTCCCATCCTATGGATCCCACAGCAAAAAGACACCCGTTTAGCGCTTTGGAACTTAATAGCGACTTATACCCCTGCTCCGAGGTAGCACGCTCGACCGCTGTCGACTCACACTATCTGTTGCTCCCTCTTATTTACCATACTTCAGCATAAGCGTGCTGAGCGCCACCTGATCTGTTGTGAGACCATCAGTCCTAGTATGAAAGGGTCCTGCCCAACCTCACCTAATTGTTTGTGAGACCATCAGTCCTACTCTGAAAAAAAGGGAATGCTGCCGGTATGGGTCCTAACAAACAAAATCTAGTTGCCCCCTTGCCCAAATCCCTTAATTTGAGCTTCTATCTATTAACCTCTTATTTACCATTACTTCAGCATAAGCATGTCCCAGCCTCACCTATCTATTGTGAGACCATCAGTTCCTGATTGAAGGGGAATGCTGCCGGTACAGGTCCTACTTCTATCTTGGTTATTAACTTAGTGTAAGTCTTTAAAATAAACCTCTTCTGTTATCTCTACTATACTTGCTAACTTAACTATAAGTTCTAAAATAAGCCTTTTCTATTATCTTTGATTATAACATCTGTGTTATCATTTTGCTTATTAACTTAACCCAAGTTCTACGTTTAAAAATAAGCTTATGCTGCTATTTCTTCTATTTTCTCTTATTAGTTATAATTACATGTTATAACTATGCTTGCAAATTTCTTAAATTTGCCTATTTCCGTCTTTGTCCAATTTTGTACAGTTCTTTTACTTTACATCTACTTTTCTGTAACTTTAATGTTCTTATATTTTAGTCTATATTAGCAAATTATTCTCTTCTATTTATTTATTCGCGTAGAAAGGAATAAAAAGAAACAAATATTTACAGGCTAAATTTCAAGTAAAAAGGAATAGATGTAAATAAAAATAAATGATTGTAAATAATTGGAAAAACCTATAAATAACAGCAAATAAATGCAAATAATTGAAATAAAATAGCTAACAAAGAATGGAAAGAAAGTCTAAAATTTACTTAAAAATAAACTGTAAATAAATATGCATAAAAGTTATCCCAAAATTGTATAAAAACTACGATTACTACTGGAAACCCTATTATTTTAAATTACTTAAAAATTAAAAATAATTACTAAGTACTCACCTGTGGTCCTTAGCTCTTTTCCTTATCCATTCAGGATCCACTTCTAGATTATAAAATATTTTAATTAAAAATATTTTCTCCTTGGAAAAATATTCCTTTTAGGGTCTAGCTTAGGTAATGAACCCAGATGGAGAAAATCTAAATGAGAAAAATATATAGGTCTAGAGTCTTATTTATAGTGTCACTTGGGGATCTTAGGCCATTGATTTGAAGATTAAATATGGTGCAACCACATCATAGGCTAGCTGGGAACCGTCGAATGGAAGCACAAACGCACATGATCGAATTAAAATAGGAAAACACATCATCCCTTCATTTGAATGAAAGTTCGTCCAAGTATATAGGCAGATCACCGCCATGTCGACCTTTTTATGTTGTGCGTCGACCAATAGGTTAACCCAGCTATAGGGAAGGTCGACCTGACCTTATATAATACTTTTTCCTTTTTATTTCTGATTTCTTGTTTCTAGTGTATCTTCTTCATATTAACTCGGATTTTGACAATCTATATATGGGAATTGACCAGAAAATTACTGCGGACACAATGGTACAAATCCTGTGGCTCAATTACGATAATTACACAAAGTTAATTTATTATTTAATTAATTCGTCAATTAATCACTGTAGCTCAAATTTTGGTTGTTGCATACATTCTGGTCTGTCTGACCTCCTGGATGAAATTCTACTCATACAGAAGTTGATTCTATATATATTCACCATTAGGTCATCCTAGCTGGTTATTCTACCCTTAATACCCTAAAATGCAGTTATGGGTTGTTTATAAAGTGAGCATGTTTACAGACGTAGCATACATGCTATGTATCATAACATTATAATATAAATATATATGGTTTAATTTCCTTGCAATCGGTTTTCGAATGGAATATGATTAATACCTTTAACCTATTATCTTTAGCAAGGAAATCTTCTTCAAAACACCAAAGTTAAATGCTATTTCAAAACTTCTCATATTGCTATGGGTTAAATTTTAAAAATGAGATAGGGTTTCTTGTTTAAAAACTAAGGCTTTCGAAACCTTAGGCCTTCTCTTTCGAAACCATAAAAACATACATTTGGAAAGCATTCAAACTTTCATTTTAAAACACTTAAAGATATACCTTTTGAAACACTCGTAACAGTCCTTTCGAAAGCATTGAAACCTTCCTTTCGAAACCATTAAAGATATATCTTTCGAAAGCATTAATGCTTTTCTTTTGAAGGCACTTAGTCCAAAGAAAATCATTAGAAGCATAGCTTCAAAACCATTGAAAGTGTCTCTTTTGAAACCATTGGGTTTAACATTAAATGTAACTTATGGGTGAAAGAAAACGAAAGTAATCCCTTTCGAAAGCATTGATCTTCAAATAATAGAATTAGGGAAAAGAATAGCTTCAAAACTACCCTTTCAAAAGCATTGATAAAAGCAGCAATAAGAACCGTTTCGAAAGCATTGGAAAAGTGGCTTCAAATTTTACAAGGGCGAAAGCTTCCCTTTCGACCCTTTCGAAAGCATTGATTTAAAATTATAAAGAAAGCGGCCTTTAACTAATTCAAAAGGCATGAATGCGGCAGCTTGGTTTTGATTAGGTTCAAGCCGCTACCCTTTTCGAAAGCTTCTTTTAAAAACTAAATAAGCTGCAAATCATTTGAAAGATTTTCTTGGAACAATAAGGCGGCAACCCTTTGGAAAACATCATTTACAAAAAGAAGTAATTCAAAGTTAATAAGAATAGATTTTACCCCTTTGAAAGCATGGTTTCGAACTGTCCCTTCTGCCTTTCTCCAATGCACTAGGTATTAATTACTTGATACCTTGTGCATTAGTTTCGAAAGGGTTCTCTAACAGAGTTATGGTGTTGAAAGCTAACAAATGAAAGCGGCGAAGTATAAATCCAAGCAATAACAGACTTTTAGCTTTTAAAAGAAATTTATTTTCACCTACTTGGCTTATTTGTAAAAATGTTATTTGTTGCCAAGTATTTATCAAAATCTTTTTCCAAAAAAAGGCTGCCGAATTCATCAGTTAGGAAATGAAAATATTTTAACAAATAAGCCATTCCCTTCCATAAAAATTTAAACATTTAAGTCCTTCAACTTAAATAATTTAATAACCATATTAATATACTTAAGAAATGTAACATCCTCTATCTATAGCCCAAAGCTAAGCGTTATAAATGCGCAGTCATCCATGGTATTAACTTCCGTTGACCAACTACGGCAATATTAATGGTATCCATAATATTAGAAGCACTTGAATATGAAATAGAAACATCACAAATTAAAACATTTTTCCGATTATATTTCAAAACAATATTTCATATCCAAGTTACATAGTCCCAAATGTTTCCCAGGTTCAGATAAAATATAAATATTACAAAATAGACCAAGAGCGACATATGAAGATGCCCCATAGGTTGACCAGAGTACTATACGGTCATAACTGACTTAATACAGCATGGTGAAATCAAACAAAATAAAATAGCAGCTCCTAAATAGCTATCTGTCGGCCACCTGCTCGTCTCCGGAAGCTTTATTCGCCAACCTACTAAAACATGTAAATTCTCAACTGTCAACCTACTCAAACTAACTTTGAGCACCCGAGAGTTTAAGGGGAAAAACATAAACTCTGAGTTAGACATAAAGCCTGGTGTGAATAATACTATACATCTCGATTATTTGATATTAAGTGAGACCACACCGCTTAGCGGAACGGGTTTTCCCTCACTAATATCCTTTTAAAGCATATCTTTTGCAAATCATAATCATGCCACCTAAACTGGTTAAAACTGTAAAGCAATATCATGTAAACTTACATGTCAAGTAACAAATGAACTATTTGTCTGAACACTATACTTTTGTTTGGCTAACTACTTACCTTTGGCTGACTCGGGCCTACTAGACAATATAAATAGATAATGTAAAATCTATTAGATACTCCTCTTTCGGACGGTCTGTCTCTAACTTACCTTCTCCGGGTCAACTGATCCTAATGGTTTTGCGGGCTCACTAATAGCCTACCTCTGTACAAATATATATTTTGTTCTGTATGTAACATCATTTTAGTCTTACTCGTGACAGAGCCCTGCGTACTGGAATTTTGGACTAAATCATCTAGGGCTAATAGCTAATGTATAGGGAGTGACCCTATACCTGTCCCATCTGGTATACAATTATCTGAGTCATTTTACTTAGGGTAATCTTCCCATAAATTTTCCTTGAAAACCTTTTAATCTCAAATTGATTTGAAACCTTTAAATCAAACTAAACAAGGAAAATATATACTCTGTGCTTTATTCAAAATCACCTTGCCATGTTATATATACTTTACTCAAGTCTTTGTTGATGAAAACATTTACACCATCGAAAGTACCTCTTTCGAATCCATGAATGTATGCCTTTCAAAACCAAGTAAAACCATTTTTTAACCTAGGCCGAAAGGCCGAAACACTTCTTTTGAAGCCATTCAATCTTCCTTTCGAAACCATTGAAAAATCTTTCCTTCGAAAGCTTTGAAAACCTTAGACATCCTCCTTTAAAACCATTAAACATTGCCTTTCGAAATCATTGAAAAACCTTTCCTTTCAAAACCTTTCGAAACAGTTGGAAAACCTTCCCTTTTAAACCTTTCAAACCCATTAGGGAACCACTCCTTAGAAACCTTTCTTTAAAACCTTTCGAAAGTAGCAAACCATTTGAAATCATTTGGGTTCAATTTAAACATGTGGATAACCTTCGAAACCAATTAAAACTAATTCCTTCAAAACCTTTGGGTTCTACCTTCAATAGAGCAAAAGGGCCATAAAACATTTAAGTCGAAAGCTCTCTTTCAAAAACAGTTCCTAAGCAAAGAAGTGATGGTGTCAAAACTATCCTTTCAAAAGCAATAGAGAAGTAGCTCAGTTTTAAAAGCAATGTATTCCCTTCGAAATCTTTGTTTCGAAAGATAAGAAAAGCGGAGGCTAGGAGGTTCGACCCCTTCGAAAGCATTTACTTAAAACAAAAGGCGAAAACCATTTGAAACCTTTCCTTTCAAACATTTGACTCATCTAAAAAACTAACCATGTCGAAAGCACTTCCTTCGAAAGCAAAGCATGCGCATTTCAATTCAAAACAAAGTCATGCTTCGACCCCATCAGAACCTATGGTCACGACCCAGTTCCTTCCTCTTGTGTCCAATTCACTTTGTACCAAGTTATTGATACTATTTGCATTTGTTTCGATGGCAATAAAGGCAGAAGCTCTCAATCGAAACCCCTGTGACGAAAGAGGTGAAACATGCCCATGTAAAATCTGTTTTTAACTTTAAAAAGAAATACTTTTCAACTAACCTACCTTGTTTGTCAAAATATTATTGGTTGCTAATTTTCTTTTCTAAAATTGCTGCGAAGATTTCAGAAATAAACAATTTAATTAATTTACAAAATACCCCTTCTCCTTTTATAAATATACAAAACATTTAAGTCGTATACCTTAAATAATTTTATATATCTATTAAAACAATTAGGAAAAAAAATTCCAGAAAATCATTTTCAATATGCTTTCTAGCATACATTAATTTCAGACCCAAAACTTATATTATTTAGCCGTAAATAATTTTAAGTAAAAATGAGGGACACATCCCTAAAATTAAACTCAATACACAAAACATCCTCCTCATAAAAAAGATATAAATTACATCCCTATTTTGAAATACTATAACTTTCTTCCCTACAACACCCCTCTTCTCCATTGCAACAATGCTGATTCTTCATATATGGATGCTTTCTCATATGCATAATTAAAATTGCACCCCATTAATTATCAATCTTTAAAACCCAATTACTTCTTGAAGAAACGACAGATTAACAAACTGTTTTCACCATTAAATCATAAATTTTATTATTTTTCTAACGAGCGGCATATGCATATGTGAAAACAACGGCGGGACAAGCTATTTGCAGTATGGTATGATTGCGGACAATTCAGCAATTTTATGCAATAATTACAGAAATGCCTGCAATTATACCATATAATTACAGACATGTCTGCAATTATATGCAATGGTTGCAGACATTTCTACAACTATATGCAATAATTGCAAACATGTCTTCAATTATACCATATAATTGCAGAAATGTCTGCAATTATACGCAATATTTGTAACTGTATGCAATAATTGCAGACAAGTCTGCAATTATACCAAATAATTGCATAAATGTCTACAGTTATATGCAATAGTTGCAACTGTATGCAATGATTGCAGACATGACTGCAATTATCCATATAATTGCAGAAATATCTGCAATTATATGCAATCGTTGCAGACATTTCAACAACTATATGCAATAATTGCAGACATGTCTGCAATTATAACATATAATTGCAGAAATGTCCGCAAATTATATGCAATGGTTGCAGATTTGAAGAAAAATCGAATATGTTTAAAATTTGCAGAATTGTTTGCAAATATATGGAATAATTGCACATTTACTTCAAGTGTGATTTTTGGTATCAACAATGGATCCCATTTTAAAGATCATAATTTTTTTTTTAGTAAAAATGATATGCTGATCCGATGTTTCTACAGAAAGTTATACGTGTTTGAAATGTTAAAAACGTAAAGGGTGTTTGGGTCTTTGTGCACGCGTGAATTTGAAAACAGAGACCAGAAACTTATTAAAAAAATAGAGGGAACTTTTATGCATTTTCGAACCTTATCGGGGAAGTATGCCCAACACACCATATTTTTAAACCCAAATAATTCATTTCTTTACTAGAAAATTAATATAAAATCCACATTGATTCGAAAAAGTATGAAAATTGAAGCCATTTATAGATAGCTTTTCTTATCTAAATCTAAAATTGCAAGACATTTGGATGTCATTTAATATGGTTTTCACATTAAAACATATCATAAAACCTATATGAATAAGCATAAATCATCAACAAGCATATATGAACAATTAATCATTCAAAAACATTACATAACCTTGCAAGATAAATCGAGTTTAACCTTAAAACCAAAAATAATTATGAAATATGAGATGTAGTCAATATTCACCTTAGATTTGAGATTAAGGAGTTTGAGATTTGAATAGCTTTGATTAGATTAATCTTCTTCCTTGGCATTTCTTGTTTATCTTCCTCTTTCTTGCAAATGGTGGCCTGCCTTTAAATTTAATTTTTGCAAATGAATATGTATGTGAGTATGGCTAAGGGTTTAGGGTATAAGAATATCATTTTTCATATTTTACCCTTACCCTTATCTATTTTAATTAATGTTATCTCATTTTTGTTTATTCATTAACATGGCATGGTTACCCCTTAGTTTATTAATGAATCTCAATCACCTAATCATCACTTATTTTATTTTATTTAGCTAATTAAATATCCTAAATAATGTTACTAAAAATTAGTGTCATTGCGGACTCCCATCCTTAAAGAATTCGTTCTCGAAATTACGATAAGTTAATCAACAAATCAATCATAAAGGTAAATCATACCATCAAACAAATCAGGATAATCTTTTCTAATCTTGCTTCCAGTCTCCCAAGTACAGTTTCTCTCACCGTCGCTCCATTGGACTTTCACTAATCTGACTGTCTTGTGCCTTAGCCTCTTCTAATCTCTCACAACTATATGAATCATCTTTCTAACTATAGTCAAGTCTGGCTCTACTTCTAAATCACCTAACACAGTCGGTGCAATAGTAGTCTTCGGGTCTTTAACACGCTTTCTTAGTTGAGAAACATGGAAAACTTTATGGACTCGTGCCAAACTATTCGGTAACTCTAATCTATATGCAAGTTTCCTGATCCTTTCTAAAATAGGAAATAATCTTATGAATCTTGGTGCCTGCTTTTCTAATTTATCAAATTGAATTACATCTTTCATCGATGACACCATAATAAAAACATGATCTCCAATAGAGAACTCCAAGCCTTTCCGTCTTCTGCATAGACTAAGCTTCCTTCATCCTAGCTTGAATAATCACATCTTCTGCATAGACTAAGCTTCCTTCATCCTAGCCTGAATCAACTCAACCTTTTATGTAGCTTCTCTAACCAAATCTGGACCAAGAACCAACCTATCTCTGGTCTCTAACCAACAGATGGAAGATTTGCATGGCCTTCCATACACGTGCATCCCTATACTAGTCTGATAACTGTTGTTATTCGAAAACTCGACTAAGTGTAAATGGTCTTCCTATGATCCTCTAAATACAAGCTCTTAACAAATTCTCCATGACTTTGTTAACTCTTTCCGTTTGCCTATCGATCTATGGATAGTAAGTGGTACTCATCTTGAGCTTAGTTTCTAAAATCTGTTGTTGACTCTTTCAGATGTCGCTAGTGAACAAGGAATCTCCTTCACTTACTATACTATTAGGAATTCCATGCAGTCCAACCACATTCTTCATAAATAACTTAGCTAGAACATGTGCCATCCTAGTTAACTTAACTAGAACGTAATGGACACTCTTGGTTAATCTATCCACTATGACCCATATCTTCCATTTCCTCTACTAGATCTTGGCAATCCGTTTATAAAATCCATAGAAATAGAATCCCACTTCTATACAGGAGCATCCAATGGCTGAAGCGACCGACTTGGCTTCTGATGTTTGGCTTTTACCTGTTGACAGTTCAAATATTGCTTCACCTATAAGCTTACATCCCTCTTCATACCTTCCTAAAAGAAACTTCTCTTCATTTCCTGATACATCTTAGTTCCTCATGGATGAATACTGAACTTTGAACGATGGAATTCCTCAAAATTTTCTTTCCTTAAGTCTCCTATATTCGAAATATATAATCTTCCTTTCTTTCTCAACCACCCATTTTGGTCAAGACTAATATCCTTCAAGTCATCGCCCTTCATTCCATCCCTTAACTTCTTGATCCGTTCAACCAATACTGGATCTTCCTTCTGTTTAGAAGCAATCTTTTTGATCGTTACCAGTCGAACTTCTAAAAAAGATAACACAACAATTCCTTCACTAGATCCGGCCTTAGATCTCCACTGAACTCTATAAGTCGATATTGCTTCCAAATCTTTCCACTCTACTGTCACTGCCAACACTACATTCTGATGCTTTCTGCTACCTTATTACCTTTCCCTAGCATGTACTCAATTCCAAATACATAAGCAGCAATAAACTCTAACCATCTTTGCTGTCTTATGTTCAACTCCTTTCGAGAGACCAAATACTTCAAGGACTTATGATCTATATATAACTCAAACCTCTCTCTCCAAAGGTAATGTATCAACACCTTCAATGCAAATATCACCATAGCTAATTCTAAATCATGCATTGGATATCTAACCTCATGAAGTCTACGCTATCGAGAAGCATAAGCAATCACTTTACCACTCTGCATTAACATAGCTCCTAACCCAGTTCTACACGCATTTGTACAAACTACCAAATCCTAATTTCCCTGTGGAACAACTAATATAGGTGCATGGGTCAATACGTGTCTTAAGCTCTAGAATGCTTCCTCACACTTATCGGTCCACGCGAACTACACATCCTTTCACGTTAGCTTGGTAATCGATGCTGCTCTCCACTAAAAATCCTTTATGAAACTCCAATAATATCCAACCAATCCAAAAAAACTCTTTTATCTCAGTCTTTATCTCGGGTCTCTTCTAATTATTCACTGCTTCAATCTTAGTCAGATTTACAGATAACCCTTTCTCTGAGACTACACGACCTAAAAACTTCACTTCCTTCGTCCAGAAATGACTCTTCGAAAACATCACCTTCAGTTAATTCTGCCTCAACGTCTTAAGCACAACTCTAAGATGAACTTCATGCTCTTCTCATCCCTAGAGTATATCAAAATATCATCTATGAAAACCAACACAAACGTATCTATGTGCTCACGGAAAATTCGGTTCATCAAGTCCACAAAGAATGCTGGCGCATTAGTTAGTCCGAACGACATCACTAACCATTCGTACGATCCATATCTTGTCCTAAACGCCCTTAAAGGAACACTATCCTCTGCTACTCTAAGCTGATGAAATACTATTGCCAAGTCCAACTGAGAAAATACCTTAGCTCCGCTCAACTGATCGAACAAATCGTCAATTCTAGGTAAAGGATATCGACTCTTTATCGTCTTCTTATTCAACTTACGACAATCGATACATAACCTCAATGATCCATCCACCTTCTTAGCAAACATTGCGGCTGCTCCCCAAGGTGAGCTACTTAGTTTAATAAAATTCCTTCCTTCCAGATCCACCAAATGCACTTTAATTCCCTCATCTCAGTAGGTGTCATCCTACTTGGTGGCCTACTCACTGGTTCTACTCCAAGCAATAAATCTATCTGAAACTTAATAACTCGCTTAAGTGGCAATCCTACTACCAGATCAAACACATCTGCGAATTCTCTAACCATGAAAACTCGATTCCTCTACGTCCATAATATCCAACAAAGCATTCGCCTAACAATTAGAGTTCTTTATGGTATATACAACCCGATTGCAACATTCAGGGTGTCTAAGTGATATTTTCCTGTCATGGCAAAATATCCTAACATCGTGCTTACTCAACCAGTCCATACCCAAAATAATTCCAAACCCTACAAAGTCAAACACATACAAACTGCAAACAAAGGTATAACCTAATAAATCAAACTCTAAGTGGTCACACTTCATCCCAAGTGTAGCATACCTTCCTATCGGATTTGCAACTCTTAAGAAAGTAACTAAGTATGAGGGTTCTGGGTTGAGCTTATCTACCAAACAATGAGATTTAAAAGAATGCGATGCAACAGTATAAAAAAGAATGCTAACAGACATACCATATATCTGAAGCTTACCTCCCAACACTGCCTTCTCTTTCTCCTAAGCTATTGGTCCTGATGAAGTAGGTTCCAATGCAAACACTTTGCCTCTTCCATCCATCGCAGGTTCTTTGCATTGATTCTTAAATGACCAATCTAATCGCAATTGAAGCATTTGATATTCTTCTTTCCGATCACTTTCTTCGCCTTTCCAGTACGATAGTTATTAGCAAAATGCCCCTTCTTATCGCACTTGAAGCAAACAACCTCAGACTTTCCTTTCTTCGATACTCTACCCTTTTAAGCACCCTTTTTATGAAAGAACTTCCTATTCTGACTCTACCCCACATGGACTTCCTTCGCCTTATTCTTCTCTATAGAAGCAAGTATCTCCTCATGTCTTAAAGCCATCTCAACTGCAACAACGCAAGGATCCCTAATATGAGGTAATGTAGCCCTTGCCAACTCAGGCTTCAACCTCTTGATGAACTTCTCATTTCTGTTCATCACAGTATCCATAGTGGCATGTTCATACCTAGCCATCTCCTCAAACCTTCCAGCATACTTTAACACAGACATCTCTCCCTGCTCCAACTTAGCAGGCTGCGCCATCACAGACACGAACCTCTTCTGGAACCTCCTCCTAAATTCAGCCAATGTTATTATTTCTTCACAACTCATGCCATCACACTATTCCAGCAGAATAAATCTGCTCCTTGATGTTGTCTCGAAGCAAACCTCCTCATCGGCTCATCATTAAGCCCTAAGTCTACAAAGATTTCACTCATAATGCAGCAACCAGCTCTCCATCTCAATAGCATTCTTATTTTCGATAATGGCTTTCCTCCAAGCCTAACATAATCTGTACTCAGAATAGCGTAGTTATTGACCACTGGAGCTTCTTGAACTCCTGCTCTAGCATTTCCTCTAACCACACCAGTAGCAATTCTAGCTTGCATCATATTAATGAAAAACTGATACATATCTCCCATATCCACTTGTGGGACACCAGCACCAACATTTCCTACTTGTGCCTGACCTTGGTTCCTTCAAGTATTCGATCTGGCCTTTCCATTTGTCATGGTAGTTTCCCCAAGATTCACTCTTCAACTTCTAGCATCCATATCTGTAATTAGGCCACGTGAGATACAGAAGAATAGCCTAAGAGAGATAGGAAACTACATATATAACATATACTTATATATAGCGAATACGAGCACATTATTATAGCATTATCCCTTACCCCGATCTTACTCTAAGTCCTTAGGATTATGTTTTCAAAAATCATTTTACTTTAAGTATTTTCATAAACCTATACTCTAATGCCAAGTTGTAACATCCCCTATTTGGAGGCCCAAAGTTAAGCGCTCCATTGTATTAACTTCCGTTGACCAAATATGGTAATGTTAATGGTATCCATATAATCAGAAGCACTTGAATATGAAATAAAAACATCACAATTTAAAATATTTTTTTGATTATATTTCAAAACAACATTTTATATCCAAGTTACATAATCCTAAATGTTTTCCAGGTTTAGATCAAATATAATTATTTCAAAATAAGCCAAGAGCGACATATGAAGATGCCCCCTTGGTTGACCAGATTACTATACGGTCATAACTGACTTAATACAATACAACGGAATCAAATAAAATAAAAAAACAGCTCCTAGATAGCTATCCGCTGCCACATGCTTGTCTTCGGAAGCTTTAATCGCCAACCTACTAAAACCTGTAAATCCTCAACCCTCGGCCTACTCAAATCAATTTTGGGCACCCGAGTGTTTAAGGGGAAAAACATAAACTTTGAGTCATACATAAAGCATGGTGTGAATAATACTATACATCTTGATTATTTGATATTAAGTGAGATCACACCGCTTAGCGGAATGGGTTTCCTTTTAAAGCATATTTTTTCAAATCATAATCATTCAGCCAAAACTAGTTAAAACCGTTAAGCAATATCATGTAAACTTACATGTCAGGTAGCAAATGAACTATCTGTCCGAACACTATATTTTTGTTTGGCTAACTACTAACCTTTGGCAGAGTCAGGTCAACTAGTTATAAACAGATAATCTAACACCTGTTAGATACTCCTCTTTTGGACTGTCTACCCCTAACTTACTTTCTCCAGGTCAACTAATCCTAATGGTTTTGCGGGCTCACCAATAGCCTACCTCTGTACAAGTATATATCCCATTATATATGTAACATCATTTCAGTCTTACCTGTGACAAAGCCCGACACACTGGAATTTTGGATTAAATTAGCTAGGGGCTTATAGCTAATGCATACGGTGCGACCCTATATCAGTCCCATCTGGTATACAAATATCCAAGTCATTTTACTAAGGGTAATCTTTCCTTAAATTTCCTTTGAAAACTTTTTCATCTCAAATTGATTTGAAACTTTAAATCAAACTAAAACAAGGAAAACATATACTCTATGCTTTACTTAAAATCACCTTGCCATGTTATATACACTTTACTCAAGTCTTTGTTTATGAAATCATTTACACCTTTGAAAGTACCCTTTCGAATCCATTGAAAGTACCTCTTTCGAAACCAAGGAACCCCTTTTTATAACCTAGGCCGAAAGGCCAAAACACTCCTTTTGAAACCATTCAATATACTTTTTGGAACCATTGAAAAACCTTTCCTTTGAAAGCTTTGCAAACGTTAGATATCGTTCTTTAAAACCATCAAACATTGCCTTTTGAAACTATTGGAAAATCTTTCCTTTCAATCCTTTCGAAAACAGTTAGAAAACCATCCCTTTTAAACCTTTCGAAACAATTAGGGAACCACCCCTAGAAACCTTTCTTTAAAACCTTTCGAAAGCAGCAAACCTTTCGAAAGAGTTTAGGTTCAATTATGTTTAAATCTTTTGAAACCATTTAAAACTAATTCCTTCAAAACTTTTGGGTTCTACCTTCAACAGAGCAAAAGGGTCATAAAACATTTAAGTCGAAAGCTATCTTTCGAAACAGTTACTAACAAAAGAATTGATGGCGTCGAAACCAACCTTCCAAAAGCAATGGAGAAGTAGAGTAGTTTTAAAAGCAACGTATTCCCTTCAAAGCCTTTGTTTCGTAAGATAAGAAAAGCGACGACTTAGGGTTTCAACTCCTTCGAAAGCATTTACTTAAAATAAAAGGCGTAACCAATTCAAAATCTTTCCTTTAAAACATTTGACTCAACCAAAAGCCAACCAAGTCGTAAGCACTTCCTTCGAAAGCAAAGTAGCCGCATTTTCAATTTAAAACTAAATCATGCTTCGACCCCATTGGAAGCTATCGTCTCGACCCAGTTCCTTCTGCCTTTGTCCAATTCATCATATACCAAGTTATTGATACTATTTACGTTGGTTTCGATGGCAATGGAGGCGAAAGCTCTCAATCGAAACTCCTGTTTCGAAAGAGGCGAAACATGCCAAAAGCATGTAAAATTTGTTTTAACTTTAAAAAGAAATACTTTTCAACTAACCTGCCTTGTTTGTAAAAATATTATTGGTTGCTAATTTTCCTTTCTAAAAGTGCTGCCAAAATTTCAGAAATAAACGACCTAATTAATTTACCCCTTCTCCTTTTATAAATATATAAAATATTTAAGTCTCATATCTTAAATAATTTTATATATCTATTAAAACACTTAATAAATTCTACAAAATTCTAGAAAATTATTTTCAATAGTTTTCTAACGTATATTAATTTCATACCCAAAACTTATATTATTTAGCCGTAAATAGTTTTAAACCCAAATAATCAATTTCCTCACTAGAAAATTATGAAATTGAAACACATCTCTAAAATATCTTTTCTGATCTAAATCTAAAACGCAAGGCGTTTGGATGTCAATTAATAGGGTTTTCACATAAAAACATATCATAAAACCTATACGAATAAGCTTAAATCATCAACAAGCATATATAAATAATTAATCATTCAAAAACATGGCATAACCATGCAAGATAAATCGGGTTTAACCTTAAAGTTGAAAATACTTAAGAAATTTGAGATGTAGTCATTATTCACCTTAGCTTTGAGATTAAGGAGTTTGAGATTTGAATCACTTTTATTTGATTAATCTTCTTCATTACCATTTTTTGTTTATCTTCCTCTTTCTTGCTTATGGTTCCAACCTCTAAATTTTATTTTTGTAAATGAATGTATAACACCCTGATATTTTATGGAAAATATAATTAAAAAGAAATTAAAACTTCATTTAGTACAGTGTTAAAAGGCACATGTTGACTTCCTTAGTGACTAGGGATCAAGTCCCGTCGTCGCCCAAAATCTGGAGCAATGTTTTTTATCTAGTTCATTTCCAATGATTTTCCTATGTATTTTAGTGTTGTTTCTGATATATGGCGGCTTCACATTCACTCCAGTGATGTGAAAGGATGAGGTGGCTAAATTTTATTGGTCGAGTGATGTGTATGGACTAGAATGGATAACCGTTAAGTGTATGAAAGAACTAGATTTAATCTAAAATAATCTAATGGATTAAATTCACTCAAACAATCTATAAATAAACCATCTAACCTAAACCTAATCTCTTATTCAGCCGTCGCCATAATTCCACAATAAAATTAGTGTGTATTATTCTTCCTCCTTTTCTCTACTAAATAAAAAAATCTCTACGAAATTAAATTACAAATACATATTCAAGCAATTTGGAGAATCTAGAAGAATCAAAGAAATAAAGATTAAAGTAAAGCTTTTTTCAAATTTATGCAAGCTCAAGTGCCAGGTGAGTGGGAATTAATATGAAATTGAAAAATAAAGTAGTTCAATTTTAGTCCTTTTCTAGCACATTAATATGGATTAATTTCTGTTATTGATTAAGAATAGATGTAAATTATTACAACTTCTTCTTTTTCCACTTCTTAAATCTAATTCATGTTTGGTTTAAAATATGGGACATATAAATTGTCTATTCACGTTTTATGGCATAAATAAGATTGAAATTTATGTAAATTATTGTATCTTCTTCTTCTTACACTCTCAATTCTAATTCATGTTTGGGCTGAAATTCGGAACAAAAAAATTGTTATTCACATTTCAAGGCGTAAATAAGATTGGTTTATTTAAATTGAATTAGAATTGTTATTCAATTTCTAATGGTAGAACGGGTTAGTAGAATAAATTCAGAAAATGCTACTTGAATAAAATTATAGTTTTGATTAATATAATTACATAATTTTGAAAATGCTTTTGGAACAAAATTGGAAAGTCTAATTGGCATAATTGTTTGTTTCATATATGGCGTAAAAATGTAAAAGTTAAATTTTTTGTAATTAAATGGTTTGTGGCTCTTGGATAAAAAATTTGTATAGATTAAATCTCCGAAGGAGAATGTAAATTCGGGTGGAATAAAATGTAAATTAAATGGCCACTAAAGGCTAGTGAAACTTATAATAAAATGGTATAAAAGCTACAGACAAACCATACGGACTGAACGGACGTAAAATTGAAATGCCATTTATGTAAGAAAAAAGAAACTGTGAAATAACCAAATCGGATGTAAAATTGGCCTAACGTAGATTAATGGAAATAAACAGTATGTAAACTAAAATGCTAAAATTAATTGATCTAGAAGCGATTTGGTAGGCAAACCTTGTAAAGGTTTGGATAGGTGTTTCATGCAGTTAAGACCAAAATATAGTTTTAACCGTATGTATTAGAAGCGGGCAAGTAGGTTCGTAAGGATGTTTGTTACCTTTCATAGGTTGCTAGTACGTAAGATAGATAGCATCTGCAATCATAGGTTTCTTCAAGCAAATCGACGTGGATGAAATAGGACAAGTGTGCTCTGACGTAGGCTTCTTTAGCCAGATTGTTGGAGGATTTTGTGCAGCTAACCCAGGTATGGGCGCTCTTTCGAAGGACCGACACTTTATATAGGGGAAAGTCTACGTTGGTGATCGAGGAGACAGGAGGACAGGGGTCCATTTTGGAGGAGCCTGAGTGCAACTTTGGGGTCCTGCGAGGTTGTTTGAGTCGGCCCCGGTCAAACATAAGAGGCATTTAGTCACATTGCATGGGTGAAGAGCATGACTTTCACTCTGTAGCATGTGGATAGATAAGGACAACAGGTCTAACAGGTCTATTGACGTTTAGTATTACTACATAGTTGACTTCCCTAGAGTGACCATAGACTTTGGCTTATTAGGAATTGTATATAAGAAGGATTCGCTGCATTATATTATTCACCCTCTGCGATATCTGGGAAAGACCAGGAATTAAACTGTTTTATTCTTTCTACTTCTTTATATTTTTCATTTGCCGGACTTTATATTTGATCCATTCCTATTTTTTCTATTTTCCCCAAATCACAGGAGGGCAGATCTTGGTTGCAGTTCTTTGCAACTTAAAGGGTCATTGGAGCAGTTGTTTTCTTCATCTTTTGTTTCTTTTGTTTCATATACTTTGTTTCTCTTTTCTGTACTTTACTCTATATATGGGACCTATATTATGATCTTTGTTATGTTTTATGTTTTGGTTGAGACTACTTGGAACTTTTGGTTTCAGAAATAAATTTGGGATAATGTTGTTTTTGATGAAGATGTTTTGCTATTAATTTATAATTAGTGAAAGTTTTCTTCCGCTGTAATATTTTAATCATTTTATGACGTTGCCCTAATCTCCATCTATGTTATGGATTTTTATTCCTCCCGACCACCCGTGCTTCTAGTCGTCTCCAATTTTCGAGGTGCCTAGAAGTGTGGGGTGTTAAAGTTGGTATCAGAGTTAAGGTTTTGATAATTTTAAAAATATAAAGTTTTTCGAATTTTTTTACAGGATATTCCAAATAGTACTTTTAAAAGTATATGTATATATTTTGAATTTTTTTTTAAAAAAAATAGGCCCCTCATATCTCTCCTCCCTATCTATTGAACTATTTATGGAGTACCTAATCCCATTTTTTAAATATCCATAGATAGAAATGTCTAAACAGCAAGGTATCCCCAAAGTTCTAGGCCTTAATATGTATGCTTGGTTCAAACGTTATTTGAAGGCTACTGCACGAGCAAAGCCACCAGCTAGGGATGTTGCTCCAACGGAAGGGGCTCCATCCCGTCCGCCAGGCATTCCCTATTTTCCCAAGTTACGTAAGGACTACACCAGCTTAAGAGGCAAGCTGTTTCTTGGCACCGAGTCATATACTAAGGCAAAAGCTTTGATCTGTAATTGTGAGCGGATATTTGGACTTATGGGATTGAAGGACTTGGCTCTGAGGTAGCTAGCTTCATGGGAGTTGCAGGGAGAGGATCTTTGTTGGCGGGAGATTATGGAGGTTGAGGATGATAATTTGACTTGGGTGGATTTTCGTACTATGTTCGAGAGGAAATTCTTCTCGCGATTTGAAGTGGGAGTGCAGCTAGAGAAACTTATACAGCTCAAGTAAGGGGATATGACAATTAAGGAATATGTTAAACAATTCAATGAGCTTGCCAGATTTAGACTAGACCTAATCAATACTCCTCACAAGAAGGCACTAAAGTTCTCTAAGTTTTTGAGTCAGCCACTGCAGAGTATGGCGGTAAGACACATTCCGATGGGAGCCACTTTTGAGGGATTGGTAGATATGGTTTTACTTGCTGATACTGAGAAGAAAGGTGATGTGGCGTAGAAGAGTGATGGGAATAATCACTGTAAAGGAAAGAGGAGAGGAGGAGAAGGGTCAGTGGAAAAAGGAAAGTTTCGAGGAAGGAATGGAAGTGCAATGCTTATGGGAAACTAGGTCATCTTGCTAAGGGTTGTAGAAGGGAAAGAGAGGGACCGAGATTGAGGTGCTATCTTTACGATCAAGTGGGGCATATGAAAAAGGACCATCCTTCAAAGCCTAAGGACAGTTCACAGACACTTTCACAGTCTGCTCAGGTTTATGCTTTAGAGGCAGCTCGTTCCTCTAGTCCTCGTCCAGTTGTGGACAAGGGAAAGAAGGTGATCATCGAAGGTGTGTTATCTATCTTTGATTTTCCTATTTGTTCCTTATTTGATTCTGGAGCTTCGGACTCTTTTATATCTAGTACTCTGGTAGAGGGTCTTGGTCATGATGCTTGCTTAGTGATCGATACGATAGCAGTATCAAATCCCGTAAGAGGATTGGCCTATTTTCCATGTTATGTCTGGATTTGAAATTGTTTATTTTAGGGTTTTAGTTTGACTGTAATGCCTTTGCATTGGAATTTTTCGAGTTCGGGTTGATTCTTGGCATGGATTGGCTATCCATGTATAGCGTTGTTCTTGATTGCGATAAGAGGGTAGTGAAGTTAGGCACGTGTAGTGGACGTACCTTAGAGGTATCTTATGATCCTAGAGGATCGGTTACGTTGAGATACCTTTATTCTCTTGACTTATCGCCCGATAGTTTGATTTTGGTACCCGTTGTTAGAGACTTTCCAGATGTGTTCGTAGAGGCTGCTGGCCTTCCACCTCGAAGAGAGATCGAGTTCAAGTGTCGATAATGCCAAACCAGTTGCTTTACCAATAAGGCATATGGCTCCTAAGGAATGTCGTGAGTTGAGCAAGCAGATTGGAGAGCTTTTATAGAAGGACTCATTCGTAGGAGCATTTTTGAGTGGGGCGCACCCATCGTCTTTGCCACCAAGGCGGATGGCTCTCTCAAGCTTTACGTTGATTATAGAGTGCTTAATAAGTCGACGAAGAAGAATCCTTATCCTCTTCCCTGTACAGATGATCTCTTCGACCAGCTAGTGGGAGCCAAGTTATTTTCGCAGCTCGATTTGGCCACAGGATTTCATCAGTTGCGTGTGGCGGAGGATAGCATTGAGAAGGCAACGTTTAGGGCTACGAATGGGTTACTTGAGTGGTTAGTCTTGCCATTTGGGCTAACCAATGCTCCAACATATTTTGTGGACATGATGAGTCGAGTATTTCATGAATCGTTGAATAAGGTTGTGGTGGTGTTCGTTGACGACATTTTGGTTTATTCACGAAGCAAGGAGGAGCATACTGTTCACTTGGAAGAAGTGCTTAGGACCCTACGAGCACATAAGTTGAACGTGAATTTATCTAAGTGCCACTTTTGGAGGGATGAGGTTCGCTTTTTAAGACACATCTTTTTAGAGGATGGACTTGCAGTGGATTCCTTGAAAGTGGCAGCAATACAGGATTGGCAGACCTCTAAGAATGCCACGGACATAAGGAGTTTCCTTGATCTTGTGGGCTACTATAGAAAATTCATTAAGGCCTACACTAGGATATCAGCTCCACCTACCTGCCTTACCAAAAAGAACTCGTCTTTTGTTTGGGATGCCAACTGTGAGTATGCCTTTGGTCGATTGAAGGAAGCTTTGACTATCGCACCTGTATTGGTATTAATGGATGGAATCAAGCCTTTCTCAGTTTATACGGATTCTTGTGGTATGGGGCTAGGGTGGTACTGATGAAAGATGGTAGGGTAGTGTGATATGCGAGTAGACAATTGAAAACGCATAAGAAGAACTACCCGATGCATGATTTGAGTTGGCAGCTATAGTTTTTGCTCTCAAGTCTTGGAGGCACTATCTCTTCGGAGAAAGATTTGAGCTTTTCACCGATCATAAGTCTTTGAAGTATCTATTCTCTCGAAAAGACTTGAACTTGAGACAACAAAGATGGATGGAGTTTTTAGCCTCTTATAACTTTGAGATTTCCTATACCTTTGGCAAGGATAATGTTGTGGCAGATGCGTTAAGTAGACGCAAAGTGGTTTTAAGTCCTCTGTTTTTGGAATGGAAGCATTTGGAGTACATTTCTACCTTCGATTTTAGACATCCATCGGATTTAGCTTCGGGATTGTTAGCATCCCTCAACGTCTAGCTTACTTTGATGGAGTAGATTGGAGAAAAGCAAGGTGAGGACGAAGAATTAAAGGACATTTTAGATAAGCTTGGTAGAGGAGAGTCATCACCACATCTCAGATACTATACCATGGACACTAGGGGATGGCTTAGAAGGGATGGTAGACTTTGTGTTCCCCATAGTGAGGATTCAGTAGATGTGGTGTTGGCTGAGTCACATCATTCTAGGATAACAGTGCACCTCGATGGTCACAAGATGTGCCAGGATATGAATAGGGTATCCTATTGGCCTGGAATGAAGAAGAGGGTGGCGGAGTATGTATCGAAGTGCATCACTTGCCGAAGGGTAAAGGCGGAGCAGAAGAAACCCGAAGGACTGTTGCTGCCATTGACTATTCCACTATGGTAATGGGAGAGCGTCTTTATGAACTTCATGGATGGATTACCAAGGTCACGGAGAGGGAACACGAGCATTTGGGTCATTGTGGATGGACTGACGAAGAGTGCTCATTTCATACCCATTAAAAGTAATAGGACGATAGCTTCTTTGGTGACTCTTTATGTAAGGGAGATAGTTAGGCTTCATGGAGTTCCCACCAACATTGTGAGCGACGGAGATCCATTATTCACCAACGAGTTTTGGAGGAGTCTTCAGCAAGCCTTGGTAACGAAATTGAATCTGAGCATGGCATGTCACCCTCGGACAGATGGACATACTGAGAGGGTAAATTGGGTTTTGGAAGTTATGCTCAAATGGTCAATCATTGACTTTGGGGGCTCTTGGGAAGACCACCTACCTTTGGTGGAGTTCGCGTTTAATAATAGTTATCAGGCCAGCATTGGGATGGCACCGTTCGAGGCCCTCTATGTCAGACCATGTAGATCATCAGCCTGTTGGTGGGATACCATCCATAGGATCTTGGTTGGACCAGACTTGGTGAGGGAAACATTCGAGAAGGTGGTTTGATTTATAAAAGGTTGAAGACTGCACAAGATAGACAAAAGTCATACACTGACAGAAGTCGTTCAGATTTAGAGTTTAAGGTTAGAGATATGGTTTTTTCTTCAAGGTTTCTCCTTTGAGAAACGTTATGAGATTTGGCTCAGTGCGTAAGTTGGCACCGAGATTTGTAGGACCCTTCCCTATTACCGCATGGATTAGAAAAGTGTCATACAGAGTTGATCTTCCAAATAAGTTGGCAAGAGTTCATGATGTTAATCATGTTTCTCATCTGAGGAAGTTTCTACATATTCCGCAGTAGTAGTAGAACCCGATCATCTAAGGCAAGTGGAGGTAGAGCGCAAATCACTTGTGCATCATACACCCACCCGTATATTGAAACACGACGTCAAGAGATTACGCAGCAAGGAAGTTCGTCTAGTGAAGGTTCAGTGGGGAGATGACTCTGAGGAGTGCACATGGGAATCTAAGGAGGATATTCGAACATCTTATCCTTTTCTATTTTAAGGTTCACTTCTAATATCCTATCTTTGATCTTTCCTCAGTTATTGTCTTTTCGATAATCTTTAGGTGAAACCTATGGATGGTAGCTTGGTTGTAAACATGTCATTAGGGCATGTTTTGTTTGATGGATGAAACTGATTGCAAGTGGAAGCCAATGTTTGCAAATGGATTCATTGCATTTACTAGAGAGATATTTATTAGGATAATCGGCCAACTAGGTACACACACCTACTTACGCGTGCCGGTTATCTATTGCATTTCCACACGGTTATATATATATATGTGTGTGTGTGTGTGTGTATGTGTGTGTGTGTAACTGGATATTGCATATGGATGGTGCATTTGGGTGAATGATTGAAACATACTTATAGAATTATCAATTATACTAGGGTAATTGCATACATTTGGTTGCATGGCATAAGCATACTTGCAATACGGGAGGTCAACTGAATTAGTAGATCGACTACCTTTTCGCATTAGGTAAGTTCATACGCATTTCACTTTGAATAAATCATAAATTGCATTAATTAAAAATAAGGACAATGGTAGAAATGGGTGATGCTTGAGTAGATGGATGTAGTTCTTGGATGCTGGCTGTCAATTACGTTCTTCCGTCTTTGGAGATTTCGGGGACGAAATCCTTTAAGTGGGGGAGAATGTAACACCCCAATATTTTATGGGAAATATAATTGCGCATTTGGTACAGTGGTAAAGGCGCATATTGACTACCTTAGTGACCAGGGATCAAGTACCATTATCGTCCAAAATCTGGAGCGATGTCTTTTTTAGCTGGTTCATTTTCAGCAATTTTCCTACGTATTTCAACGTTGTTTCTGACATATAGCGGTTTTCCATTCGCTCCAGTGATGTAATAGGATGAGATGGCTAGATTTTATTGGTTGAATGATGTGTATGGGCTAGAATGGATAACCTATGAAAGAACCAGATTTAATCTAAAATAATCTAGTGGATTTTATTCACTCAAACAGTCTATAGATAAACTATCTAACCTAAACCTGATCTCTTATTCAACCGTCGCCATAATTCTACGATAAAATTAGTGCGTATTATTCTTCCTCCTTTTCTCTACTAAATAAACAAATCTCTACTAAATTAAATTATCTATATATATTCAAGCAATTTAGGGAATTTACAAGAATCAAAGGGAGAAAGATTAAAGCAAAGCTTTTTTCAAATTTATGCAAGCTCAAGTGCCAAGTGAGTGGGAACTAATATGAAATAGAAAAATAAAGTAGTTCAATTTCAGTTCTTTTCTGGCACGTAAATATGAACTAGTTTTTTTATTAATTGAGAATAGATGCAAATTATTGCAACTTCTTTTTCTTTCACTTCTCAAATCTAATTCATGTTTGGTTTAAAATATGAGACATATAAATTGTCTATTCACGTTTTATGGCATAAATAAGATTGAAATTTATGTAAATTATTGTATCTTCTTCTTCCACTTCTCAATTCTAATTCATGTTTGGGTTAAAATTTGGAACAAACAAATTGTTATTCACGTTTCATGCATAAATAAGATTGGTTTGATAAAATTTAATTAGAATTGTTATTCTATTCCTAATGGTAGAATAGGTTAGTTGAATAAATTCAAAATATGTTACTTGAATAAAATTATGGTTTTGATTGAAATAATTGCATAATTTTGAATATGGTTTTGGAACAAAATTAGGAAGTCTAATTGGCATAATTATTTGTTTCATATGTGGCCTATTGGATAAAATTTTTGTACAGATTAAATCTCTAAAAGGAGAACGTAAATTAGGGTGGAAAAAAAATGTAAATTAACTGGACCCTAAAGGCTAGTGTAAATCTGTAACAAAATAGTTTAAAAATTACAGACAAACAATACGGACTGAACGGATATAAAATTGAAATAACATTTATGTAAGAAAAACAAAATTTGTGAAATAACAAATCGGATGTAAAAATAGCCTAAAGTAGATTAATGGAAATAAACAGTATGTAAACTGTAACGGTAAAATTAATTAATCTAGAAGCGATTTGGTAGGGAGACCTTTTAAAGGTTTGGATAGGTGTTTCATGCAGTTAAGACCAAAATATAGTTCTGGCTTTACGTACTAGTAGCGGGCAAGTAGGTTCGCAAGGTTGTTTGTTACCTTTCGTAGGTTGCTAGTATATAGGATAGATAGCATCTGCAATCGTAGGCTTCTTCAAGCAGATTGACGCGGACGGAACATGACAATAGTGCTTCGACGTAGGCTTCTTTAGGAAGATCGTTGGAGAATTTCGCATAGCCGACTCAACCGCTCATCAAAGGACCGACACTTTGGATTGGGGCAAGTCCAGGAAATAGGAGGATAGGAGTCTAGTTTGGCGGAGCCTGAACGCAACTTCAGGGTCCTGCGAGGTTGTTTGAGTCGGCACCGGTTAGACGTAAGAAGCATTTAGTCATAGTGCATGGGTCAAGAGCATGACTTTCATGCTATAGCATATGGATAGGTAAGGACAACAGGCCTGACATGCCGATTAACATTTAGTATTACTGCATGGTTGACTTTCCAAGAGTGACCATGGACTTTGGCTTCTTAAAAACTGTATCTAAGAAGGATTCACTGCATTTTATTATTCAGTCTCTGCAATATCCGAGGAAGACCTGGAATTAAACTATTTTATTATTTCTACTTTATTTTATTCCTCATTCACCAGACTTTATGTCTGACCCATTCCTATTTTTCCTTTTTTCCCCAAATCACTGGAGGAAAGGTCTAGGTTGCAGTTCTTTGCAGCTTGGAGGGTCATTGGAGCAGTTGTTTTCTTCGGCTTTTGTTTCTTTTGTTTCATGTACTTCGTTTCTTTTTACCGTACTTTATATATGGGGACCTATATTGTGAACTTTGTTATGTTTTTGTTTTAGTGGACACTACTGGTACTTTTAGTTTCAGAAATAAATTTGGGATAATGTTGTTTTTAATGAAGCTGTTTGCTATTAATTTATAATTAGTGAAAGTTTTCTTCCATTGTAATATTTTAATCATTTTATGTTGTTGCCTTAGTCTCCGTGCTATGTTATGTATTTTTATTTTTCCCAACCACCCATGCTTCTAGTCATGTCCTCTTTTCGGGGTTCCTAGAGATGTAGGGTGTCACGGAATGTGTGTGAGAGCATGGTTAAGGGTTTAGAGTATGAGAATATCCTTTTTTCTTTTTTACTCTTACCTTTTACCCTTAATTATTTTAGTAAAGTTAGCTCATTTTGTTTTATTCATTAACATGGCACGGCTACCCTTTAGTTTAATTATAAATCTCAATGCCCCAATCATCACATTATTTTATTTAATTTGGCTAATTATATATCCTGAATAACTTTACTAAAAATTAGTGTCATTACAATATAATTCCCTAAAAATCACCATAATTCTCTTTTAAATTTTTTTTACCATATTTAAATTTCAGACCCAAAGTTAATATATAATTGTCGTAAATAATTTAAACCCAAAATTGTCTATTTCTTCCATTCGAAAATTCATAATAAATTATCAATCACTTGGAATATTATGAAAATTTAAACCCATCTCCAAAATAATGTTTTTCTTAACTTACTTTATACGATTTTAACCTTAAAGTCAAATTATACCTTTATATAAAAATCCTTGTTTAAATAAAACATGGCATATAATCAAAGCATATCATCATTCAATCCATCCCAACTATTTTATAAACTTAAACCCAAAATTAAATTGTTCAAATAAACATATATGAGATGGTTTATATTATTATGCACCTTGTTTGGATAAGAAACTTAAGATTTAATCTGGCTTAATTCTTCCTTGCTTGAATCCTAAGCTTCTAATTTATTTTAATCCCATTTTCTCCTAAGGGTCATGGCTAGTCTTGATCTCCTTTTGTTTATAATTTTTTTTTTATGAAAGTATGAATGAAAATGAGGTGAGGGTTTAGTGGTTATGGTATATGGCTATTCCATATATTACAGTTGCCTTACTTAACTTAGTTTTTAACTTATAAATCATTCCTTAGTATTTATTTATGAGCCATTTAATTGAGACACGACCCTAATTAATTTTCAAATCTTAATCCCCTTGTCACTTTAGTCTCTACATTATTCTGTTTAATTTATCCAATTAAATCTCTTGAATAATGTTATTTAAAATTAAGGGTGTTAAATAAACTGATGATGAAGAATCATTATCTATTGCGCCATATAGAAGATATCTTTGATCAATAAGTTGGAGTGAAGGTGTTCTCTTAGCTTGACTTAGCTACCAGATTCCATCCATTGCGAGCAGTCGAGGACATTATTCAGAAAACCGCTTTTCATACACTCAACGGACTTTAGGAGTAGTTTATCATGCCCTTTGGACTAACCAAGGCACCTACCTACTATGTTGATTTGATGGGTCAAGTTTTCAGAGGGTTGCTTAGTAAATTCATAGTGGTATTTGTTAACAACATTTTAGTCTATTCAAAAAGAGAGGTAGAACACAGGTTGCATCTAGAAGAAGTGCTCAATATTCTCCATGGGCATAAGTTGAAGGCCAAGTTTTCCAAATGTCACTTTTGGTGCTAGGAGGTTCGCTTTTTGGACACATTATCTCTGAGTATGGGGTAGCGGTTGTTCCTACTAAAGTCATAGCGGTAAAGGATTCGCACATCTCGAAGAAAGCCATGAAAGTGTGAAGTTTTCTTGGTTTGGCAGGCTACTATAGAAAGTTCATTAAGGACCCGCTAAAATTTCTGCTCCTCTGACCCGCCTTACCAAAAAGAACTTTTTTTTCATGGGAGTCAAAGTGTGAGGATGCTTTTATCAAGTTGAATGAATCAGTGACTAGTGCACTTATTCAAGTATTACCCGATGGATCAAAGACATTCATAGTTTATAATGACACTTGTGGTATGGGATTGGGTGTAGTTTTGGTGCAGGATGGAAGAGTAGTGAGCTATGCTAGTCGACAATTGAAAGTCCATGAGAGAAGCTATCATGCCCATGATCTTGATTTAGCAGCCATTGTTTTTCCCTCAAGTCATGGAGGCATTATTTATTAGGAGAGTGATTTGAGATGTTAACGAATCATAAATCTCTAAAGTATTTGTTCTCTTAAAAGGATTTGAATTTAAGGTAGTAGAGATGGATGGAGTTCTTGGCAACATATGATTTTGACATCTCCTATACTCCAAACAAGGGCAATGTTGTAGTCAACGCCTTAAGTAAAAAGCGTGCAATGTTGAGTCCTATGTTCTTAAAGTGGAAGCATTTGGAGTTTATCTCTATATTTGAATTTCAATCATCGTCAGACATTACTCTAGGATAATTAGCAGCTTTGGATGTAAAGCCTACACTCATGAACCGCATTGGGTCAAATCAAAAGCAAGATACAGAGTTATTGGATATTTTCGAGAAGCTTGGTAGAGGGGAGCAGTCGATTCGTTTGAGGCGCCATACCATTGACTCGAAGGGGTGGGTACAGAGAGATGATATACTATATGTTCCTTTAATTATGGTACTAGCTAAGGCTCATCATTCTAGGTTGACCATTCATCCTAATGGAGACAAAATGTATCAAGATATAAAGAGAGTCTTTTATTGGTCGGGTATGAAGAAGCATGTGGCGGAGTATGTATCAAAGTGTATGACATGCTAAAAAGTAAAGTTAGAGCAAAAGAAACCAAAAGTATTATTGTAGCCATTTGATATTTCACAAAGGAAGTGGGAAAGTATTTTTTATGGATTTCATTGATGGACTACGTAGGATTAGAAGAGGAAATGAGAGTATTTAGGTCATAGTTGACCGACAAACCAAATGCGCTCGTTTTGTTTCGGTTAGGAGTACGAGGACTGCTGCATCTTTAGTGACTTCATACGTGAAGGAGATAGTTAGGCTACATGGATTTCCTTCTAGTATCGTTAGCTACTGAGATCCACTTTTCACCAGCAAGCTTTGGAGGAGTGGAGGCTTTAAGCACCGAGTTGGGCTTGAGTACCGCTTATCACCCATAGTTGGATGGACAGACTGAGAGAGAATCCAGTATTGGGGATTTACTTAAGACGTGTATCTTGGATTTCGGTGGCTCTTGGGAGGATGATTTGCAACCAGTGGAGTTCACTTATAATAACAACTACCAGGCAAGCATTGGGATGGCACCGTTTGATGCATTATATGGGTGGCTTTATAGATTACCGTCTTGTTAGTGCGGCACTATGGCTAGGATCATTCTTGGACTAAATATGGTAAAGGAGATACTAGAGAAGGTAGACATGATCCGTAGAATGACGTAAACCAAGTAAGATAGGCACAAGTCATACGTTGATAAGAGATAAACAGAGTTGGAGTTCGTAGTGGGCGACATGGTTTTTGTGAAGGTCTCACCGCTTGGGGATGTTATGAGGTTTGGTAGTTCGAGAAAGTTAGCGCCAAAATTTATAGGGCCTTTTTTGATCATAGGTAGGGGAAGGAAGTTAGGTTATTGGGTGAAGCTTTCAAAAAGTTAGCGAGATTATATAGCGTTTTCTATCTATCACAGTTGCAGAAGTGTCCACGCGATTTAGCATTTGTAATCGAGTCATGTCATCTAGAGAAGGTGGTAGCAGAAAGGGCGTTACCTGTAGCCTTATATCTACCCGTATCCTTGAGCAAGGTACGAAGAGGCTCCATAATAAAGTTATTAAGCTTATTAAGGTCTAGTGGAGAAACGATCTAGTGGAGAGTACGTGGTAGCCTAAGGAAAAGATCCAAGCTACCCATCTGGAATACTTTTCTGGTACATTTCCTTTTTAGTTAATATGTGTACAACTACTTAGGCTCTTAGGCTTTAACTTAGTGTACCCAATAGATAGGGATGTTTGGATGTTAGGAATAGATGCAAATGTGTCATTGGGACATCTTTGGGGTGATTTTTGCTAATAGATGTATTAATTAAACTTTTTACACATAGTCATATATAGACACACACACACACACACACACACACACACACACACACACACACATATACATATATATAGATAGATATGGGTTGACATACACTCACACCGTCACTTATTTCATTGCATCAAGTTATATGCATATGGTTGTTGCCTATGGATTGAATGGTCATGTATACATGTAGAACTACCAATATATTTACATAGGATGTTGCATACATGGCATAAGCACATAAATTTTCAAGACGTCGACTACATCATAAGATCACCTATTTTTCGCATTAGTTTAGGTTCATATGCATTCCATGCCTATATGTACATATTGCATTAGAAAATCTGAACCTAGGACAATGGTTGCAAGTAATTGATGGTTGAGTACATGGCTGTAAGTATTATTTCGATATGTATGAGTTGCATTTTCCTATCATTGTAGAATCCGGGGACGAAATCCATTTAAGGGGGAAAATGTAAAATCCTACAAAAATTTACCGAAAAATTAATAAAAGAAACTAAATTAACTATAATAAAGGTGAAAATGAAATTTTCACAAACATCTGAATTTGGCTACGAAACTTGCATTGTCGCGTTCATACTGATTTTCTGGAAAATTTTCATATATAAAGGTTTGTAATCAGAGTTCATATGAAAAATTTAATGAAATTTAAAGATTCAAAATCGAAAATAATTAAATTATAAATATATGGTAAGAAAATATAAAATAGCACAGTTCAACCAATAATCGCCTTGATTTGTACTGGTCGACCCCTAGCGATTGACCGCCCTAAGTCCATTGGTCAACCAATCAGGCATTGTCGGCTTGGGTTTGCCTAGGCTGAGCGTCCCAGATTGTTTTTATAATTAGATCTAACAAGCTACTTTTTACCTCTACAACGTTAATCCCATACCAGAAACCATAATCTATTTTATTCGCACCAAAACTCTATCTCTCCAAAAACTCTCTATTTCTATTCAAAACCCTTTATTCTTCAAAACAAAAGGTTAAAATTAAAATCAAAGATTATAGAAGGAAAAGATAGCCAAATCAAGGAAGGAGAGGGATAAATGAATCAAGCGACGGTGATTCTAGGTGAATAAAAGAGGGAATAGCTTAGCAGAGGTGATAGGGTTCGTGGTTAATTATGTTGATTTATACGTAATTGAAGCTGTTTATACCCTATTTGATATTCAATTAGTTTAATTTAATCAGGCATATTGTTCATCTAGTAATTGTAATAGATTGGGAATTTGATAGAAATTTAAACCATATGAATATAATTCCTGTCCAATCTAAATTTATTTAAAGTAATAATCGTTTAGATATAAGTTGATTTAGATTGAACACAACCTTTTTGTTAAATTGAATTTAGAATGATATATTGATACCTATTGATTCTAAACCTAATTTAATTTGACTTGATGACAAATACACTTTTGAAATTACGAAATGGTTTGAATTTGAAATTGAAATTTTTGGGAATTGTAGTTTAACGATATAAGTTTACTAGAAAAAAGAATTAATTTCCAAACAAACAAAATAAACAAACATATTAATTAACGTAAACTAAATCGACTGGTTGATAGGCTTACTATAGCCCGTCGGCAGCGAGCGGTCTACTACTATAGTATCTGGTGATTGACCAGTCATCGAATTTCAGGAGCAAGTTGAACGTCGGCCTAAGGCCTAAGTTTATAGACTTATATAATATATTCGGCAGTATATTATTAGGAAAATTAATTCCCTAATTCTCAACTTTTGGATGTTACGGGACTAGTTGGATAGTGTATACAAAAAATTTAGCCTAGACACTATTCATTCGATAAAGGCAATTTAATCTTCAGAAGCACTCACAGGAAGTTACTTTGTGGATGCACAACATTGTTGGTGGATGCCTGGATAATTGTTTGGTCCGGCACCAACGGGAGGTTCCTTGTGTATATAATAATTGGGATTTAACACGACGCGGTGCAATAAGTGGCATGGTGTTACCATTGATCTTGTACACGGATGCAACAACCCTAAGACGTCTTCGATAGGAGTCGGCATTATGGGCTCCTCTAAATGCATAAATATGAAACGTTATAGTCATAGTTTGGTAAATGTAGTCCTAAGGGCGATATTGTATATAACCTTACGTTAGGAGTAGTCCTAGAGGCTATTGGTCCGATCCATAGATAATTTGAGGTTTGATTAGTTGTTTGACCCTAAGTGTAAACCTTCAAAAGTTGTTGGGTGCAGGCATATTTAGAGTTATATTCCTTAGGTTAATAGGACCAACAGTAGTAAGTAATACACAACACAAATAGGACAACTTAGGTCATATAGAATATAAATGAAGTCGATTGCATAATGATGTAACTCATTTATCAGATTTTTTCTGACCCGCTCCTTTCTTTTTTCCCTACTACAGGAGGACTGGGCAACATGTGATTTGCCTAAATTTAGTACACGGAGGAGTGAGCTTGACATGACACCGCTTATTACTCTTTATCATTCTCTATGTATTGTTTTAATACCCGATAGCTTGCATTTCTTAGCACGATGCATGTCCGAAAGTCACTCTAGGCTTTGGATCGAGGTGTCAGAGGTGTGGGTTATACATCCTTAGTTTAATAATAATAATTACTATTAAACAAACATCTCTGGCTAGAGATTTTGATTTTGAGCTGACTTTAGTTGATCGTGATACTAATCTCATATAACTGAGGAGACGAATCCTCTGTTGGATAGTATTTCACTTCCAGTGCTTCCACTTGACCTGACTATAGTCGTTTGATGGATGCTATGCCATGATTTAACTATAATCAAAGTATAGCTTCTATATTAAAGATCAACAAGCATACTCTATGTAATATTTTCTCATCGACAGTTTTTGTTTGACCTTATTTATATTAGCCAATAGAATATTATCGAATGATTCACTCCATAGTTATCCAATAATTATCAGTACGTAACCCCTTGGTGATCCCAGTTGTCATATTTAATATACTGCCCAATATTTAGAGACCGTTACATACTCTAGTCTCAATGGATTTATCGATATCCAGTCTCGACACATCTTGAATAGGAGTATTCAAAACGGCATGTTTAATTTCATTGTGACAAATTATTCATGGTCATAATACCTTGTAACTACTATCACAAAACTACCATTTATGGATTTATATTTTTAATTAAATTAATATGAAATATTATATCAAGTACGTAATATAATGAAAACACCTTTTATTTCGAATAAGGTTGGTTATCGAGTTAGATATACGTAACAAATTACATCATTTCCCCTAGGGCTACCCATAATTCTATCACATATACGTGTTTTGTATACGCACCCAATTAATTACTAATAGCACCAAAAATAAAATAAATTTTTTATAATTAATATTTCATAAATATCAATTAATTTAATTAATTTACAACTGTTATAAATAAATTAAACTATATGGTATTTTAAAATATTCAATATTATGGTTGTACGACTCAAAGGTGTAAATTCAATCAAGGATTAATATCAAACAATTTGAATATTACCGTTTATCGTCACCTTTGCTACAGTTCGGCCGAATCAAACATTTTTCTATAAAATTCAATTCAACTATTTTAGGTGGTGTAGGGGAGTAATGATTATTCACACCAACTTTCTTTATCAAAACTATATCACATTAGGATTTATGGAATTTTCTTTTGGTCAAAATTCCAATATCATCCACATTCAACTTGTATAATCCCAACACATAGTCCTTAATTCAATAAAAATAATTATTATTGACCATTGCTCTAGTTAAAAGCTTTTACTTTTAGTTGACTACTGTTGACCGTGATATTAACCATATATAACTGAGAAGACGAATTCTCTATCGAATAGTGTTTCACTTCCAATGCTTCAACTCAAACCTAACTATATTTGTTCGATGGACGTCGTATCATGGTTTAGCTATAATCAAAGTGGAGTGTCCAAATTGAAGTTCAAAATTATTCTTAAGTTGAGAGAACGATATAATATTGTCACTAGGAGATTCACTGTTTGATCTTAATTACATTAATCAACAGAAAACTCTCGAGTGAGTCATTCCATGGTTATCCCATAACTATCATATGTATCACTTTGGTTCCTTTAGAAGTTATGAGTAATACACCATTCAACATTTGAAGAGCATTATGTACCTTAGTCTTAATGGATATGTCGACATCCCGCCTCAAAACATCTTGAAAGGAATATTTAAAATAACATGTTATTTTTCATGTGATAAATTTCTTATTATTACAATACATTGCAATTACTATCACATAACATATCACTAACAATTTTATATTTAATATACATAAATTAAATAACAAATAATGTATCATAATATGATAAGTATGTAATAGAAATAAAAACCTTTTATTTCGAATGAGATTTTATTACAGAATTAATAATCTACAATAAATGATGGAATTTGGCCATAGGGCATACCCGTAGCTCTATCAAAGATGAGGATGCGAGAGGTAAGATGAGAATGAGAGAGGTGAGGCTGTCATGCTACAACCTTGTCATTTATTGGCGAGGCAAGGGGAAGGTGTTGGTGAAGCTTCAAACTCTTTGTTGATAGCGGTGATTTGATGGCCAAACGCCTAGATCCAAGAGGTGGAAGGGTGATTATATCATCAAAGATTGAGATGTTGAAGGTGGGATTTGTGGCCGGATGGACAATATTCGAGCTATGCCATGTAGACTTATGTTGATGGGATTGAATTGATGGAGTCGTTTAACTTTTTGGGAGAAAATTGAGCAACATTTTGCCTTTAGGTTCGCTTCTACGCATAGAGACAAACTTGTCTTATTCATAATTAATGTTAATAACACATGTTGGATGTTCATTAATTAAGAAGTTCATAACATGAGATGGTTTCAGAGACTGGACCTTTGATGTGATGGTGCACTTCGATGACTAAGCCTAATTCCCGGTCATCTCATCCAATGGTTGAGATTTGGGACCTAAGTCTATAAAAGGAGGTCACTTCCTCCTCCTCCTTCTTCTTCCTCTTCTTCTTCTTCTACTTTATTGATCACTCATAATATTAAGAATCCATTAACAATGTTTGAATTTCATACCATCGACTTTCCTTTTATCTTTTAGTAACTTCTATAAACAGTCATCGTCAACAAGTGCTTTATCCCCTTATCACGGTTTATGTTCAATTATTTTTCTTATCTTCTTCTTTGCTTTTAAAAAATGAATTCTTTGTATGCTCTTTTGATATTGGTTTTGCAACCACTGTGTTATTTAGGTTTGTAGTCATATAGTCTAGGATTTCAGTTGGTCAACGTTGATGGTTAACATTGATCAGCCAACATTTAACTGCGTCGGCCATTTCCTAAGGGTAAACTTGGGAAAACTATTAAATTACTAAATTATACCCTCTGTTGGGAAGAAGTCATTAAGTTTAGGCCATGGCACGTTAAACTGTGAAAATTTATGTGCTTAGGTAGAAAGGTCATGCGACCCAATTATGTTGAATTATGTGCATTGGCGGTGGGGTTAAATAAGGGAATTTCAAAAATATAACCTTATTATTAATTTGTACAAGAACATATTTTTTGTTTATATGAATAATAATTTTACAACAAATCACCTTTAATGTTAAATAATAAAAGAGTTTGAGGTATAGTTTTTGATTTAATTAATCAGTGTATTAAAACTTTTATTTATCTATTTATTTTTATTTCATTTATTAATTTAATTTTATGGTTTAATTTCAAACTTGTTTGCATTCATAATATAAGCATCATAACTAAATTAGATGTGGTGATCTATAACATAGGTAATATAACAACATATGTCATAGGTGATTATTAACCATTGTGATTTATGGTTAATATATATAGGTTAAGGTCATAAGTCAATGACAATGTCAAGAACATATATTTACACAAATGTTAGAATTAATATCTCCATCTACATTAATATAAACAAAATTAATATTATTTCTAATTCGACCATTAATTTATTATTTATTAGTTGCATATAAATATGTGTAACACAATATTAATTAAATTACATATATATATATACATATATATGTATACACATACAATCTTTAGCTTATATATGTATTTAAATTTGAAAATGCAAATGTATAGTTATATTGATTATGTATAAATATAATCATATATCAAACTATTTAATGTTTTGAATTTTAAAGTAATTTGACCATTTCAAAATTGAAAATAATTATTTAAAAAAAACTTATAACAAATTGGTTAGATATAAAGAACTAATATAATCCATGTTGATTTTTTTTATTTAACATATTTTATGTTTAAATTTTAAAACTTTTGAATTTAAAATTCCTTTTTGTCTTTTACAAAATAATTAAAATTTATTTTTCATTACTGCTACTAAAACCCGAAAGCATAATTATTTTTATTTAATTACATATACATACATACATACATACATATATATATATGTGTGTGTGTGTGTGTGTGTGTGTACACACATATATATTTGTGTGTATGCATGTGTGTACATTAATTTTATCTTTTTTCTAATTTTTTAAAGCCAAGATTGGTAAGGAATAAATTATTTTATAATTTTAAAAGTTGAAAAACAATTTAGAGATTAAGCATAAAACATTTATTTACAATATATGTATATATATTGAGATGTGGAGGTTTTTTTATTTTATAAACCAATTATTTTAATATACATATACACACATAACATACATTACTTATTTATTAATTAGCTATCTAAAATTATTACTATTTTTTCCGAACAAAATTTATGTATATAAGGGATTATACATTCAAATGCATATACATATAAAATTAATGCAATAGAATGCTACCTCTCTTTGCTTTGATCCAGCCGATCGTCTAACAGCTTAGTCTTTCGATTTAGTTTCTGTTAAAAAGATTCGTATGATAAAGCTGCGCAGCCATCTCAGAAATAGTAGAAAATGAGATACAATGACCAATAGGCTTGACCGATAGTCCATCAGTTTTTAAAGTTGCTCGTCCACTCCTATAAAACATTAAAGCGTAGGTGTGAGGCATAAGTGCTTCAACAGCTACAAACCATAAATTACAAGCATAATAACTCAGTAGACACCACAAAACAGACATACATATCCATAGGTTGCATATTGCAACCCTCAACTTGTAAATATAACTTGGAAACTACATAAAGTTTTACATCGGGACAAAGATGAAGATTAAGCATATATTACATGACATTGGTTTAGAACACGTAACGACGGAAGGAGGTTAAGATTCACACCAAAAGCATCAACCAAGAAGCTCTTAAAGCACAACAGAATCATATCAAAAGAGGCTTGCACCGGATGCACAAGAAAATCCCCATGTTATATAATGGTTGAAAGAGGGTTGTCTTTAGCTCCAATATTACTAGCAAAAGTAGAGAACACAACTCCATCCCATAATGCTAGACTGGATAATTACAAAGAACCAAGCCATTAAAACCGTTATACCCAAATTATCAAGTGTGAACATGTGTGAAGCTATCGAAAGATGAAATAAACTTGGGTCATCAAAGGTTAAATAAGAGACATTGTATATTGAGAATGCTGAAGCTATCATACATTGAAGCTATGGAATCAATATAATGCTAAACTATCGCATATTTATGGATTGGGAGATATTGCATGCTGACAAGGTCAAAGCTTCGCATGTTGAAAATATAGAAGTTATCAGATGAATAAATTATGACTCTGTTGTATGATTGAAAAGGCTAAAGTATCACATGCTAAGAATTTGAAAGCTATCGCATTTTAAAAGGCCAAAGCTATCTCATGAGGAGAATATGAGGCTATCACATGATTAAAAGGCCAGAACTATATCATAATGAGAATATCGAAGTTATTACATGTTTAAAAGGCCAAAGCTATCGTATGAAAAGAAGATGGGAGTTATCACATACTAAGGAGGCGAAAGCTATCATATGCCAAAGGATAATGCTATTGAATGTTAAACATCCAAAGTCAGCATACACAGCATTCCAGAAGCAACGTGGTTATCTTTATTGGTCTAGGTGTGCAATGTCATCATAGGGAGATCAAAAACTAACTATGCCACATGCCAAATAACAATGTGTCTTGTCAGCAAATAGTCTTTTATGTTCTATGAATGCCACATGTAAAAAATCCAAGGATGTAATTTCCCCATATATAGAGTTGTACCCCTGTTCTAAAATGGGATGAATTCTGAAACTCATTTCTTCTTCATATTCACTTTTGTAATTGACAAATTAGTAAAGCTTAATTTAGGACTTTAATGGCCGATTAGGTCGAATTGGTATTGTAACTTCTTGACTTGGTACTAGAACATTTACCAAATTGCATATTCGTTTCTTGATAACTTAAACAATGGACATGACCATGTATTTTACCTCAAGAATTTTTGAAATTTCATTTACCAGAACTTGAATACAAGTTACCTAATTTTCAAGCAAACTTTTCATTACTTTCAATGAGAGTTGAACTTAGGATTAATTCTACTTACTAAGACACATCCACTATGCCTATTATAGAGCAAGAACCTTCGGAACCAAATTTGGTTTATCCATCCTTTCATCAAACTACTCCCCTATATAATAAAGAAAAAGGATTGAGTTTAAGAAACCTAGCGTTTTAAACTTTTGCAGACAAAAAAGGAAAGTTTCATAGAAGTACTGCAATAGATGGAGCTTAAACCCATTTCATATAAGAGAGAAGCCTATTTTCGCCTTACTATCAAATTTAGAAAAGAAAAGACATATTTTGAAGCATAGAAGATTTAGGGTAATGTGAAATAATCCCTTCATAAATATGAGTCTTCTCATCCAATATCAAGGCAAAGGAACTATATTTGAGGAAGAAATGAACTAGAGAAAAGAGAAAGTATCCTCAAACCATAAAAAGGAAATTAAGAGCGAACGAAGGAAAACCACTACTCCTCAAAAAGGCATAAGAATGGGCATGAAATTATGCTTTCAAAGGACCAAAAACTAAAATAAGGGCTCCTCTTTGTGCTTCACAAGTGGAAATTTACCTCTTCAAGAGAGGTTAGATTACTATCACTCTAAGAAAAGCATAAGAAGGTAGAAAAAACTCGAAAGAGGAAAATATTGTCAATATCATGGGATAAATGGGCATGAGACTAATAGTTGCAGGGTATTAATAGGAATCATCGAATGCTATGTAAGATATGGTGAGCTGTAGGAGTTCATCTAGTAAGGCCTATCAAAAATATAAATAGAGATTTATGGTTTTTCGACAATGGTTCTATGGGCTCCCATTATAACTTCTTTCAATAAGAATTTAAATTAAAGAACATATTTTTAGAAAATGGTCGGTTAAGCCCTTGGTCTTGCTTTAGAACCTGGCTAAGGCAACCATTGAATGAGCAGTCAATGGTAAATCTTTGATCTTGCTTTTATGCCTAGCCAAAGCACCTATCTAAAGAGTAATGGTCAATTTTAGCCTTTGATCATGTTCCACGTTTCCTAAAGCACTCATCCAAAGAGTGATGGTCAACTAAGTCTTTGGTTCAGCTTTCACACTTGGCTAATGCACCTACTACAGAGTGATGACCAAACTAAGATTTTGGCCTGGCTTTCGCGCCTGACCTAAGCTATAACGATCCGAAATTTTTGATCCTGAAAATTCTAGATAGTTAGAAAAGAAGTAAAGAGATAGAAGAAGAAAACACAAAACAAGACATAAAATCTCACATTTGCAGCGGATCAAAATATAATATCATATAATAACATTTATACAAAGAAGCTATATCAGTTAAATTACATATAATACATCAGAGTTTTCAACATTTACACAAACGCTAGACAGTTAAAATCACATGTCCCATATAATTAATATATATCACAGCGGAATGCACTCCATATGTTTCTGCCATCCAGCTCGCCTCCTGAGCTCTAGAACATCCTTACTTGAAAATCTATAATACTCGGTCTGACCCGAGTATTACATCAAAGTAACACCCGGGTCAAGCTTGAAACCAGCGTGAGTAAACCCATCTAACATGAAATACCAATGCATAAAGACAATTTAAAACTCAGGTAACTCGTACTTCATTACAAGTTCACAACTTGTTATAGTCAACACTTATATTCACAAATCGATCCCTAAGTATCTTTACTTAGTTTAAATGGTCCAGTTATTTAAATCTATCCCATTCCAGCCTATTGATTACTCGTATCAAATCTATAAAGAATTATAGAAGATTTCAAATCGAAGTGGTTTCGGGTATTTACTGATACCCGACCCCGGTCTCTTTGAGTCCCATGTCATCTTAACCCAAGTTATTCAAACTAAATACAATTCAAAACTTTAAATATAAGATGTCACTTTTACACAGCAATTTTCATCGATAGATAACCACATTATCACTGTTCAAATCAAAACATATTATATCCTATAGCATCACAAATACTTATCAGAGATATCAAATAAGCCAAGATATATAATATCATTAAATCATTCATAAGCAAGATTAATTTGTTGCACTAGTTCTAATTAATTTAAATAAATTAAATTAATTACTTTAATCACTTTTAATCTTGCTTACTTAACATTAGTTAATTATAAACCATCAATTAATCATCCCTTAATTATTCTCTTAAATTACATTAAGTAATTAGCCTTTTTTTAATTACACCAATTAATTAACCTTCACCTACTCACATTAATTACCTTTGTCCTTAATTAATTACTCAAATCAATTATTATATAATCACTTCATTGATTAATTATCCTTTAATTAATCACATTCTTAACAAATTTCCTTAGTAAAACAATCCTTTAATTAATTACACTAAGTAATTAATTCTTAATTACTTTCCTTCAGTAATTAACCCTCCGTTAATTTACCTTGATTATTAATTAATTTAACCTTTAATTGTTAATTAAATTAATTAACTCTTATTCCTTTAATTACTTACATTAAGTAATCATCACTTAAGTAATTAATCTCTAATTACTTAATTGATTAATGCTTAATTATAACTTAATTACTTAATTAATCCCTAATCATTAATTAATAATCTCTAATTATCTAATTAACAACCCTTAATTAAAAATTAATTAATCTCTAATTAACTTACAATCTTTAATTAAATAAATAATTACTCTATCATTCCTCATTAATTATCATAACTTTAATTAGATTAAGATAAAATCATTCCCTTTATTAAATACTAAATCACATATTTGGTTTAAACATTTATCAACCACTAATTACATTTAAAAAAAATTAGTTTTAAGATGACATAAAGATTAACTTAAAAAATTTAGTTAAACAAACTTATAATTTCTAATCACATGTTGAAGAAACATTTGCTATATGTATAAGAATTTATTTAAGGAATGTTTAACTAAGTCTCATTTAAATTTCCAAAACTTTGCTTTTCAAAATTTTAAAAACATGATTAAAACCTTGCTTAACTTCTGCTTTGGGTTCAACCCTACAATTGCTCGAGTCCTCACTCGAGTTTATTTTACCATTTATATCTAAACTGTTATGATAACACAGACGAACCTGAGATCCACTCCGAATCCAACATCCTTTCCCCCGAGCTCCGACCTGAGTCAAACTTCTTCGTTCCCAAGCCCAAACTCCCAGACATACACACATCGCCGTGCATATTACCGGCGATCCCCTCCACAATGATCATCGCCGACATCTTCCACACATCGACGATTATACTTACTATCAATCTCAACCATCGATTCACCATCACAAAGCCCAAGATGAAAATAAGGTCCTCTGGTCAAATCTGGAACAAAACCTTCGCCTGAAACATCCCTGAGCCGCCGATGCCGACCACCAGACCCTGCCAAACTCTGGCCACACCCTCACTGGCCTCCACGCTACCATCTCCCAAGTTCTGGTGAAGCTCGATCAACCAGAGATGCCGCGTGCACGAATTTCCCGACCTTGACCCAAATTGGGTTTAAAACCCTAGTTCGACTGATCGCCATTGCCACGGTGAAAAATAAAATCACCCGGCATTTTTCCGACATCGTCGAGCTTCCTACTACCTCCAGACGAGATCCCGACCACCCCGAGACCTCCGGCCACCAAAAATAGCTAAAAACCAATTTTCTGATCATCCACAAAATGCACATCCAAAAACTCAACTAAAATCTATGATTTTTATTTTAAAAATCCTAGTTTTTGAAGTATATTCAGGCTGTATACTTGAATTAACGAATTGTTGTGATTGATTTTAACCCATTCTTAAATTTTCCACCGTTCCTTTTGCTTTCCAGAGAATTTCCAAACTTATCTCAAATAAACATATTTTTAAAACCTTGATTATGATTAAACAAACAAAGTTTGTTTGTAAACTTCAGCCTATAAGAGATTATATGAAGAGAACTTAATTTTTTTATTCAAAATTTAGCCTGTTGGTAAGAAACAGAGTCATACCAAGTTTTACAGATATGCACCCATGTAATTCAACATATATATAACATGCAAGCTAAAGTTTCTCACATGCAAATAGTTATCACATCCCCTACTGGCTAAAAACATCACATGCATCAATTTAAACAAAGCTTAATTGTTTACTCACCTGATAATTATAACCAGAGGATAGGACTTTACTTTTGAACTGAAATTTGATGTTGGATTGAATCAGCTTGATGACTAATCGGTAGTTGAAGTTTTCAAGTTGAATCTCGATTGAAAATCTGAGATGATTTTGCTTGAGTTTGCTACAGGTTTTTAGATTTGAAACTGATCTGATGATCTTTGCTACAGATTTCTAATTTATTTTTTTATTTCCTGGTTTGATTTTCCTTTTACAGGCTTTGCTTTTTCTTAGTTTTGAAATGAGAGTAGGATAAAGAAATGAAGAGAAGAAATAGTTGCATATGTAGATTTACTTATGATTTTTATAAAATATAAAAGAAAAATAAAATAAATTGGTGACACTTGTTAAATTTGTTAACATTTGTCATCTGCAAATGCTTATCAACTTACACATGCTATTAAGGTGATTTCATAAATTAACACTTGTCCTTATGAAATTTTAAATTATTTTAAAATGTTAATAAAAGCTATTGTATTTATTTTCCTATAAATAAATACTTTCTTAATTTATATAGATAAAACCCTTTAAGGAAAATAATATAAATCAAATCTTATTCTAATAAAAATCTTATTCATATATTTTAAATCCGAAATATTTTAAAATATCTATCTTTTAGAATTTCAAATTTCAAATTCAAATTTAAAATCCAATCAACTCAAATATATAAATAAACAAACACAAATTCAATTTGTCAATGATAATTCTATTTAATATCTATTTATATATATATAAAAACAACACATTATTATTTGTCTTTTTTAAAAGAATAATTTGTAAATTTAAGTAATTATATTAGGAGATTACCAAATAAATATTTATCCAGATATAAATATTTATTATCAGATTTATTATTCAATCAATAAATCAGTATTTCTATTAATTAACCCAGTTAATTATCAATTAATAGGTATTTCAAAATCCGGATTATCACATTCCTCCCCCTTTGAATCTTTTCATCCCCGAAAAGGAATGAAGCCAGAATTTACTAAAATGCTTATAATCAGATAAATTTTTCTTTGATTATTTTTAAATCACTTTTGAAATCCATATAATATTATAAAACAATTTTATAAAAATACTTTTTATAACTCAATGTCTCAACCAGTCCATCCTTGTTCTCATAAAAATTCAGTCATACGTTGATCAGGCGTTGGACTGAAAATCTATAACTACTTAGCAGACCCGTTTTCAACATCTAGTAAAAATACTTGGAAAATATTTTTATGGAAAATATAGATTTTTTTTTTTGAAAATAGAGAAAATATTTTTGGTGAGAATGCTCTGAAAATCATCACCCCCATCCATAGTCACAATTAACCAGTTGGTTACGTTGCCATCCCGACAAAATCCATAGATAACTGTAGGCACTCCATCCCCCTCAATTACTCCGTGGAACCCACTACAGATCGCAGCTACAACCGAGGTTACGTTGCTATCATGGCAAAACCCATATAACTGTAGGCATCAGTGCCCTCGAATTCCGCTGCCAAATAAATGAAACTTCTCCACTCCCATATAGGTCGCAAACTACATCAGTCAAGTCCCAATGTAGCCTTAGGCTCTCACGGCCTCTCGACTTTCGCTACGCCTTCATAGATCGCAATCTACCGATGTTACGTTGCCATCTCGGAAAAATCAAACGTAGACCGTTAGCTCTCAACAGCACACACGACTTCCGCTACGCTCCGTAGTAGATCGTAGTGACATCGAGCTATACTGTCGTCATAGCATAACCCAATGTCTCTGTAGGCATCAGCGCCCTCGACTTTCGCTACCCACTACACATAATCCTAAGGAACTAGTTTTTCCGAACTCCTCACAAGATCAACTTTAGAACACCCCCTTAGGGCCCAAGGCAGTACCACCCTGTGGCACTCCTAAGAAGTTCATTTCAAGGGAGTGCCTTTTTCCCCAGAGCCAATCTCAAAACACTTTATACTATACTCGTATAGTATCTTTCAAATCATACCCTTTATGATTTTCATCAAAATCTCCTTTACACAAAATCGATTCCCAAAATCTATAATTCTCAAACTAGGCTTTCCAAATTTTCAAAATTGATTTTCCCAAAAATCAAAAGCCTTTTCCTAATCCATAGGTTCCAAACCTTTTTCCAAAATCATCCTCATGAAATCCTTTATATATATACATAGATATATATAATTTTGAAAAATCTTTTGATCACTTCACATTTGTATAGATTCCCTTTTTATACCTCAAATATGTTCAAAAACCCTTTTCATTCTGGTTAGAATCAACAAAGGGAGATTTATCTTATGTAACAGATTATATATATAACTTTGCTGTGCACCATATCAAATATTCAAATTTTGATTACTCTTTTATAAAGTTATTCGCCATATTTCCCTTCTACCATAGAAATATCCAATTTCCACTTTATTCCATCATATATTTCACAAAATATACTTTTCATTTCAAAGACCATTTTACAGTTCTTATTCATAAATTTTCAATATCAATTTCATTCAAACCCGTACGATGTACACATATTATTCGTACGCTATATCAATCTGATCGCTCACCCGATCACACAATTTCTCTTCTGATAGTATCGTCCACCAGACTTTCTAGTGCGGACTAAGATCTGGTTTCTTGATTAGAAACCATCATTCTCCTTACATAGTCATAACTATGATAGAGAATATCCAGAACCTATCAAAAATCCATATAAAGGTTCGCCGTCGAAAATCGAGTGAAAAATCCCAACTCGGATCGATATACTTTCTCGAAATTCTATGCTCGAATCTGGATCAAATCACTATGCGAATAGAATAATATACGTACATCCTACGTATTTATCCTCATTGGTTACTAGCTAAAACAATTCCCTTTCTATACATATTCATTTATGATTCTATTCACTTATTCACAGTTGCTTCAATCCTCATTTGGATTATCACTTCAATTCTTATCTCAATTGGTAATAAACAGTTTGAACTCTGTCTGGCTTAAATTTAGAAAATAGCTTGAAATGTTTAAATTAGATATGTAGCTGAAAAGTAATTATTAGTTTGTAAAATAGCTGTAAATAGTTAAGTAGTTATAAAATAGACAAACGGTTATGAAATAGTCAGATAATTGCAAAATAATTGTAAAATAGTAATTAGTTATAAAGTAGTTGAAAAATAGTAATTAGTTTATACAATAATTGTAAAATAGTTAAATAGTTACAAAAATAATTATAAAATAAGGATAAAATTGTTTGGCTTTAAAAAGAAAGATTGTATATGGTAAATAGCTTTGGAAAAATAGATTTAAGAAAGTTTGCATTAAAACAATTTATTTTAAAAATAGTCCAAACTGTTCAACTTTCCAATCTCCATTTCCAATCAAGTTCCCATTAAATTGATCCAATTCCAATTCAAGTTGAATTATCCTTAATTTCTTTTCTATATTCAATTCAAATAAATTTCAAATTGAACCAATTTCAATTCATTTCAATTCCAGTTTGAATTAATCCTAATTCCCAATTGAATTTTTAAAATTATACATCTTCAATCACAATTCCAATTAATTCAAATCAAATTTAATTTGAACTAATTAAATTCAAATTTCAGTTTTAAACCATCCTGAATTATATAAATTCGAGTTAAATTTTAAAATGTTGATTTAATCCTTTAAATCAAATCAACTTATATCTTTATACCATTTAATTCTGAATCCAAATTCCATTTTTAAATTATCTTTACTTAACCTATTTCAGAGATCAATTAATAATTCTAAAACAATTAAATCTTTGGATTCTAATTTATTATCCATTTTTAAAACCAATTCTCAGTTTCATAAATTATGTATAACCATATAATGATATCAGGATAAATAAACATCCAAATTTATCCAAACACCTATTAACAGCATCCATATTCAATTTTCAAATCTCAAACCCATTTTGAGATCACACAAACTCCCAATTTAAATCAACCATTTAACTTCCCAAGTTAAAATTCCTATTTCAACTTGAAATTTCTAATTTAGGTTGTTTATTAACTTATTTGACTTTCCCAAAGTTAAATTCATTTCAATTAATCCAGACAACTTTACCCAATTTGAATTTCCATTTCAAATAAATAATCTTCCCACTTATAAGTTCAAAAACTTATTTCACTATGGGTTTTCACATCACATTCCAAGGAAAACTCAAAACTTAACCTTAGAGTTTATTTCGAATATACATACTTATTTCTTTTACACACCAAGTTATTATTAAATTTTAAACGACCTCTGGTTTTAAATTTAAAACAAATTCCTTTAAATTTTTCAAACAACTCTTGTTTGAATCAAGCGCTTTTAATCAAATAATATTATTTATTATTTCTTTTAGCACCTTAACACAAATTCTAAATTTTTAGATTTCAAACTTCACAATTTTAAATTTTCTTCGATTCCTATTTATAAGTTATATTAAATGTTTAATTCCATAAAACATTTCATTTTCATTTTATATTTTTTTAGGATAACACCAAGGTTATTACAACTAGAAACCAATTTACTATTATCTTCTTCTGAAAACTCTTCTCGAGATTCAAGATTTTAATTTCAGTTTGAATCCATTTCAAACTTATCTTCATTCACTTTCAGTTTGGTTATATTTCTATTACGACTTAATTCTCATTATTCCAATAATTTAACAACCAATTACCTTAATATTTATTAGAAAGGAATATTGCTTTATATATCAAAATATAATCTTATATAAAATCATTTCTAGAACCATTTAAAATCTTTATATAACAAAATAACAAGTATGCTCCCATATATATACACACACACACACACACACACACACACACACACACACTCAACTAATTCTAGGATACTATTGACCCTTATTCAAATGAGTAAACCCACCAGAGCCAAGGTTCTTGCTTAACCTTGCTCTGATACCAAATGCAACGACCCAAAATTTTCGATCCCGAAAATTCCAGATAGTTAGAAAAGAAGAAAAAGAGATAGAAGAAGAAAACAGAAAACAAGGCATAAAATCTCACATTTGCGGCGGATCAAAATATAATATCATATAATAACATTTATACAAAGAAGCTGTATCAGTTAAATTACATATAATACACCAGAGTTTTCAACATTTACATAAACACTGGACAGTTAAAATCACATGTCCCGGATAATTAATATATATCACAACGGAATACACTCCATATGTTCCTGCCATCCAGCTCGCCTCCTGAGCTCCAGAACGTCCTTACCTAAAAATCTATAATAATCGGTCTGACCCGAGTATTACATCAAAGTAACACCCGGGTCAGGCTAGAAACCAGCGTGAGTAAACCCATCTAACATGAAATACCAATGCATAAAGACTATTTAAAACCAGGGTAACTCGTACTTTATTACAAGTTCACAATTTGTTATAGTCAACACTTATGTTCACAAATCGATCCCTAAGTATCTTTACTTAGTTTAAATGGTCCAGTTATTTAAATCTATCCCATTCCATCCTACTGATTACTCATATCAAATCTATAAAGAATTATAGAAGATTTCAAATCGAAGTGGTTTCGGGTATTTACTGATACCCGACCCCGGTCTCTTCGAGTCCCATGTCATTTTAACCCAAGTTATTCAAATGAAATACAATTCAAAACTTTAAATACAGGATGTCTCTTTTACACAAAAATTTTCATCTATAGATAACCACATTATCAGTGTTCAAACCAAAACATATTATATCCTACAGCATCATAAATACTTATCAGAGATATCAAATAATCCAAGACATATAATATCATTAAATCATTCATAAGCAAGATTAATTTGTCACACCACTCCTAATTAATTTAAATAAGTTAAATTAATTACTTCAATCATTTTTAATCCTGCTTACTTAACATTAATTAATTATAAACCATTAGTTAATCATCCCTTAATTATTCTCTTAAATTACATTAAGTAATTAGCCTTTTTTTAGTTACACCAATTAATTAACCTTCACCCACTCACATTAATTACCTTTTTCCTTTATTAATTACTCAAATCAATTATTCTATAATCACTTCATTGATTAATTATCCTTTAATTAATCACACTCTTAACAAATTTCCTTAATAAACAATCCTTTAATTAATTACACTAAGTAATTAATTCTTAATTACTTTTCTTAAGTAATTAACCCTCCATTAATTTACCTTGACTATTAATTAAGTTAACATTTGATTGTTAATAAAATTAATTAACTCTCAACAGTCTAATCCTTTAATTTCTTACATTAAGTAACCATCATTTAAGTAATTAATCTCTAATTACTTAATTGATTAATGCTTAGTCGTAACTTAATTATTTAATTAATCCCTAATCATTAATTAATAATCTCTAATTATCTGGTTAACAACCCTTAATTACAAATTAATTAATCTCTAATTAATTAACTTACAATCTTTAATTACAAATTAGCAAATCCTTAATCATTATTTAATTAAATAAACAATTACTCTATCATTCTTCATTAATTATCAAAACCTTAGTTAAATTAAGATAAAATCATTCCCTTTATTAAATACTAAATCACATATTTAGTTTAAACATTTATCAACCACTAATTATATTTAAAAAAAATAGTTTTAAAATGACATAAATATTAACTTAACAATTTTAGTTAAATAAACTTATAATTTCTAATCACATGTTGAAGAAACATTTGCTATATACAAGAATTTATTTAAGGAAAGTTTAACTAAGTCTCATTTAAATTTCCAAAACTTTGCTTTTCAAAATTTTAAAAACATGATTAAAATCTTGCTTAACTTTTGCTTCGGGTTCAACCCTATAATTGCTCAAGTCCTGACTCGAGTTTGTTTTTACCATTTATATCTAAACTGTTATGATAACACACACGAACCCGAGATCCACCCCGAGTCCAACTCCCGTTCCACCGAGCTTCGACCCGAGTCAAACTTCTTCGTTCCCAAACCCAAACTCCCAGACATATACACATTGCCATGCATATGCACCGACGATCCCCTCCACCATGATCATCACCGACACCTTCCACACAGCGATGATTATCCCTACTATCGATCTCAACCATCGATTCACCATCAGAAAGTCCAAGACGAAAACGAGCTCCTCTGGTCAAATCTGGAACAAAACCTTTTCCTGAAACATCCCTGAGCCGCCGACGCCGACCACCAGACCCTTCCAAACTCCGGCCACACCTTCACTGGCCTCCACGCTACCATCTCCCTAGTTCTGGTGAAGCTCGATCAACCAAAGACGTCGCATGCACGAATTTCCCGATCTTGACCCAAATTGGGTAAAAACCCTAGTTCGACTGATCACCATTGCCACGGAGAAAAATAAAATCACCTAGCATTTTGTCGACATCGTTGAGCTTCCTCCTACCTCCAGATGAGATCCCGACCACCCCGAGACCTCCGACCACCAAAAATAGCTGAAACCTCATTTTATGATCATCAACAAAATGCACATCCAAAACCTTAACTAAAATCTATGATTTTTATTTTAAAAATCATAGTTTTTGAAGTAGATTCAGGCTACATACTTGAATTAACGAATTATTGTGATTGATTTTAACCAATTCTTAAATTTTCCACCGTTCCTTTTGCTTTCCAGAGAATTTCCAAACTTATTTCATATAAACATATTTTTAAAACCTTGATTATGTTTAAACAAACAAAATTTGTTTGTAAACTTCAGCCTATAAGAGATTATATGAAGAGAACTTAATTTTTTTTTGTTTAAAATTTAGCCTATTGGTAAGAAACAGAGTCATACCAGGGTTTACATATATGCACACCTGTAATTCAACATATTTATAACATGCAAGCTAAAGTTTCTCACATGCAAATAATTATCACATCCCCTACTGACTAAAAACATCACATGCATCAATTTAAACAAAGCTTAATTTTTTACTCAACTGATAACTGTAAACAGAGGACATGGCTTTACTTTTGAACTGAAATTTGATGTTGAATTGAATCTACTTGATGACTGATCTATAGTTTATGTTTTCGAGTTGAATCGTGATTGAAAATCTGAGATGATTTTGCTTGAGTTTGCTACAGGTTTCTAGATTTGAAACCGATCTGATGATCTTCGCTATAGATTTCTAATTTGTTTTTTTAGGTTTGATTTTTCCTTTTAAAGGCTTTGCTTTTTCTTAGTTTTGAAATGAGAATAGGAAAAAGAAATGAAGAGAAGAAATAGTTGCATATATAGATTTACTTATGATTTTTATAAAATATAAAAGAAAAATAAAATAAATTGGTGACACTTGTTAAATTTGTTAACATTTGTCATTTGCAAATGCTTATCAACTTACACATGCTATTAAGGTGATTTCATAAATTAACACTTGTCTTATGAAATTTTAAATTATTTTAAAATGTTAATAAAAGCTTTTGTATATATTTTCCTATAAATAAATACTTTCTTAATTTATATAGATAAAATCCTTTAAGGAAAATAATATAAATCAAATCTTATTCTAATAAAAATCTTATTCATATATTTTAAATCCAAAATATTTTAAATATCTATCTTTTTGAATTTCAATTTCAAATTCAAATTTAAAATCCAATCAACTCAAATATATATATATATATATATATATATATATAAAAACAAATACAAATTCAATTTGTCAATGATAATTCTATTTAAAATCTATTTATATCTATATATATAAACAACATATTATTATTTTTTTTATTTAAAGAATAATTTGCAAATTTAAGTAATTATATTAGGAGATTACTAAATAAATATTTATCCAGATATAAATATTTATTATCAAATTTATTTGTTCAATCAATAAATCGGTATTTAAATTAATTAACCCGGTTAATTATCAATTAACAGATATTCCAAAATCCTGGTTATCACATAAGCATCCATCCAAGAAGTGATGGTTAACTAAGCCTTTGGTCATCCAAAAATGATAGTTAACTATGCCCTTGGTACTGCCTTTGCACCTGACCAAAGAAACCATTCAAGAAGCAGTCATCAATGAAGCCTGTCAAAAGTAGCCAACAAAAAAGCAAGAGGCACTAAAAGTAAACAACCTACCATAGAACCGATAAGCATAATGGTATGAATATTCTATTTCTATAAAATTACAAAAAAAATTTTAATTATGACAATTTATGATGACGACTCAACATACATTCCACACTTAAGATTATCAATCCAACCTTTTTAAGTCTTAAATTTAAATATTTATGGTTTTAGGGGATGTGGAATTGAAAAATGTGATACGTAAATTCATTCCCATACTCATAAACATCTAAAATGCAAGAATAGTCTTCACTTGTCGATGTTTGTACCACCCTGTAACTTTATGCGATTAAATGATTAAATTAAAAAAAGGTAAAAACCCTAATTTCACATAAAGGACAGAATAGTAAATATCTATAAGATTAGGAATTAGGATTCAAGATCTATTCCGTTGCATCTTGAATATTGTTTATAGTCGGAAAAACATATATATAACTTGATGAATTTGGTTAAACGGGATAGAAATTAGAAGTCAAGCCCAATGGCATTTTTGTAATATATTGATTAAGAGATTTTAGCCTAGATATTATAATTTCCACCCTACGAATAGATATCCAACTTTATTCCTTTTGCTTTGATAATATCGCCCCGACTTATGAAACCTTAGTCACTAAATAAATTTGTAACATCCCCTATCTTGAGGCCCAAAGCTAAGCGCTACAGATCCTGCAGTCATCTATAGTATTAACTTCCGATGACCAAATACGATAATGCTAATGATATCCATAATATCAGAAGCACATGAAATGAAACAAAATCACAGATTCAAAAACAATTTTTCTGATTACATTTCACAGAACATGTTTCATATCCAATTACATAATCCCAATCATTTCCCCAGGTTCAAGTCAAATATAATTATTACATAAATACGCCAAGAGCGACATATGAGGATGCACGCTTGGATGACCAAAGTACTAAAAAGTCATATCAGACTTAATACAACAAAGCTGAAATAAAATAAAAAAAACTCCTAAATATAGCTAGCATCAGCCTCCTGCTCGTCTCAGGTAGCTTTATTCATCCACCTACAAAAGCCTGTAAAACTCAACTCTTAACCTACTCAAATCAATTTTGAGCAGCGGAAATTTTAAGGGGAAAAACATAAACTTCGAGTCAAACATAAAGTCTGGAGTGAATGATACTATACATCTCGACTTACTAATATTAAGTGAGACCACGCCGCTTGACGGAACGAGTTTCCCCTCACTAACATTCTTTTAAAAACTTATCTTTTGCTAATCAAAACCTGCAACCAAACCGATTAAAACAATAATAGAAATACCATATATGCATACAAATCAGGTAATAAATGGACTATCCGTCCGAACACTATAGTTTTATTTGGCTAACTACTAACATTTGGCTGGCTCGGGTATACAAGACAAAATAAACAAATAGTCTAACTTTTATTAGATACTCTTCACGACGGTCTGTCCTTCACTTACTTCTCTCAGGGTCAAATGATCCTAATGGTTTTGCAGGCTCACCAATAACCTATCTCAACTCTGTATTTTCCTTTTTGTGTGTAACATCATTTTAGTCTTACCTGTGACAAAACTATACACGTTGGAATTTTGGACTTATATTAGCTAGGGTCTACTAGCTAAAGTATAGACCCTAGCTAAAGTATAGAGCGCAACCACATACCAGTCCCATTTGGTATTTCTAATATCTGAGTCATTTTACTTATGGTCATCTACCCTTAAAATTTTCCTTGAAAACATTTCTTTCAACTTGATTTAATCTTTTAAATCATTGTTAAACAAGGAAAATATATATTATGCTTTACTCAAATCACTTTACCATGTTATATATACTTTACACAAAACATTTTTGATGAAAACATTTGAAACCTTTGAAAGTACCCCTTTCGAAACCATTGAAAGTATCTCTTTCGAAATCATTGAAAGTACGCCTTTCGATACAAGTAAACTACTTTATTTTATAATCCAGGCCAAAGGCAAAAAAATACATTTTATAACCTTTTACATTAAACCTTTCGAAAACATTGAAATCATAACTTTTGAAAGCTTTATAAAACCATAGACATCCTCTTTTCAAAACAATTTAAACATGCCTTTTGAAAACACTAGAATCTTCCATTTAAAACCATTCGATAACATTGGGGAACCACCCCTTTGAAACTTTTATCTTATACCTTTTGAAAGCATTTGAAACCATTCGAAACCATTTAAAACCATTCGAAACCTTTATCTTATACCTTTTGAAAGCATTAAGACCTTTACATTGGAGAAGCGCCTTGGGTTTTAAAACAAAAAAAACCATTTCGAAAGCATTGCTTCAAAAGGTTGGATGCGACAGCAAGGAGTTTCTATCCCTTCGAAAGTTTCTTTATAATAAAAAAGGCACAACCTCTTTCAAAATCTCTTTCCTTTAAAACCATTTAACCATGTCGAAAGTTATCTAAGTCGAAAGCATTCTTTTCGAAAGCAAAGAATGTGCATTTTCTTTTAAAAGAAAAGCAAGGTTTTGACCACTTAGGAACCCCTTATTTCGATTATATATCTTTCGCTTATGTCCAATTCACTACGAACCAAATATTTGATACCGTACGCATTTGTTTCGATGGAGATGGGGGCGGAATTACCTAGTCGAAAGGTACATGCCAAAAGTGGTGAAACGGTTGATCTTATAAAAGCTGATTTTTTACTTCATAAAGTAATTTCTTTCCAACGAACCTTCTTTGTTTGTCAACATATAATTGGTTGTTAATTTCTTTCAAAAATCTTTTCTAAAAGTAATACCGAATTTAAAAAATAAACAATTTAAATATTTACAAACTGCCCCATTTCCTTTTATGAATATATAAAACATTTAAGTCCCATACCTTAAATAATTTTATATACTTATTAAAACATTCAGGAAAATTCTGCAAAATTTCTATAAATCGCTTTTAATATGTTTTCTAACAAATATTAATTTCTGACCCAAAAATAATGTAAATTAGCCGTAATTAATTTTAAATCCAATTAACCATTTTCTTCACTAGAAAATTAATAATAAATCCATATTAATTCAGAAAATTATGAAATTTTAAACCGTCTCTAAAATATCATTTTTGACCCTAAATTAAAATCGCAAGGCATTTGAATGTCATCTAATAGGGTTTTCTCATAAAAACTTATCATAAACTCCATATGAAATAGCATAAATCATCAACAAGTATATATATATATATATATATATATATATATATATCCATTTTAACAATCAAAACATGGCAATATACTTTGCAAAAATATTTGGATCTGATCTAGAAATCAAAAACATCAGAAATATGAGATGTAACATATTATTTACTTTTATCTTTGTTGTTAAGGAGTTGACATTTGATCTTGGATTAAGTTAATTAAGCTTCTTCCTCAGATTCTTGTTTATCTTCTTCTTGTTTTCCCTTAATGGTGGTCGGCCTCTCTATGTTTTGTTTTTGATTGTGTACGTGTAAAATAAAGTAGTGTGAGGGTTTAGGGGTATATGAATAAGATTTATTCCTATTTCGTCGTTATACCTATTTCATTTTAAATTCCATTTAGTCCATTAGTTCAATTAGGCACGGCTCCCCTTTATTATACAAATCTCAATCCCTGACAATTTCATTATTTAATTTAATTTAACAAATTAAATGTCTTAAATAATATTAATTAAAATTAGGGTCGTTGCAGACTCTCCTCCTTAAAGAATTTCGTCTTCGAAATTACAATAAGGTACACAATAAATCAATCATAAAGGTAAAACACACCATAAAACAAATCGGGATAAGCGTCTCTAATCCTGCTCTCAATCTCCTAAATATAGTCTCTCTCATCGTCGCTCCACTGAACTTTAGCTAATCTGACTATCTTTTCCCTTAGCCTCTTCTCATCTCTCACGACTATATGAACTATCTTCCGAACTATAGTCAAATTCGGTTCCACTACTAAGTCCTCTAACACAGTCGGGGCTATAGTAGTCTTCGGATCTCAAATACACTTTCTTAGATGATAAATATGAAAAACACCATGGACTTCTGCCAAACAGTTTGGTAACTCTACTTTATATGCGAATTTCCCTATCCTCTCTACGATAGGAAACGGTCCAACAAATCTCTTTGAAAGTTCCCCGATCTCCCGAATCGAATTAAACCTTCCATTGGTGTTACCTTGACAAAAACATAATCTCCAACTAAGAACTCCAAGTCTTTCCTCTTCTATCAACATAGCTCTTCCACCTAGACTGAGCTCCGTTCATTCTAGCTCTAATTAACTCAATATTCTCAGCAGCTTCTCTAACTAAATCTGGACCAAGAACCAACCTATCCACGGTTTTTAACCAACAAACTGGAGATTTGCATGGCTATCCATACAAAGCTTTAAACGGTGCCATCCCTATACTAGCCTGATAACTGTTGTTATACGAAAATTTGACTAAGTGTAGATGGTCTTCCCATGATCCCCCAAAATCTAACACACAAGCTCTTAACAAATCTTCTAAGATTTTGTAAATTCTTTCCGTTTGTCCACCTGCCTACGGATGGTAAGCGGTACTCATCTTGAGCTTGGTACCTAAAGTATCCTGTAGACTCTTCCAAAACTCACTAGTGAATAAGGAATCTCTATCACTTACGATACTACTAGGAATTCCATCCAGTCTAAATATATCATTCATAAACAACTTAGCTACAACAAGTGTCGTCCTAGTTAACTTAACTTGAATGAAATGGGCTTAGTCAACCTGTCCTCTATGACCCATATACATTTGTTTCCTCTATTAGGTCTTGGCAACCCGTTTATAAAATCCATAGAAATAGAATCCTATTTCTAAACTGCAACATCGAAAGGCTGAAGTAACCCACTTGGTTTTTGATGTTTGGCCTTTACCTATTTGCAATTCAGACACGGCTTTACCTGTAATCCTACGCTCCTCTTTATACCTTCCCAGAGAATTTTCATATCCTGATACATCTTAGTACCTCCCTGATGAATAGTGAACTTCAAATGATGGCATTCCTCAAGAACTTCCTTCCTAATGTTCCCCACATTTTGAACACACAATCTTCCTTTCTTTATCAACCACCGCTTCCGGTCAAGACTAAAATCTTTTAAGTCATCGCTTTCTGTTCCATCCCTTAACTTTCTGATCCATTCAACTAATAATGTATCCTCCCTCTGCTTAGAAGAAATCTTTTCTATCATCACTGGTCGAACTTCTAAACATGACAACACAACAGTTTCCCTACTAGATTTAGCTTTAGATCTCCATTATACTCTACTTGTCGTCAACAATTCCAAATCTTTCCACTCAGCCATCATCACCAACACTACATTCTGATGTTTCTGCTAAGTGCATCTGCAACCTTATTTTCCTTTCTCGGTGTGTATTCAAAACCAAAGTCATAAGCGGCTAAAAATTCTAACCACCTCTACTGTCTCATGTTCAAATCCATCTGAAAGAATAAATACTTCAGCGATATATGATTCATATACAACACGAATCTCTCTCCCAAAAGTTTATGTCTCCACACCTTCAATGCAAAAATTACCGCAGCTAATTCCAAATCGTGAGTTGGGTACCTAACCTCATGCGGTCTAAGCTATCAAGAAGCATAGGTAATCACTTTACCCCTTTGCACAGCTCCTAACCCTGTTCCACATGCATCCGTATACACTACTAAATCCTGATTCCCTTTTGGAACAACTAACACAGGTGCATTAGTCAATAAGTGTTTCAGCTTCAAGAATGCCTCCTCACACTTATCAGTCCAAACAAACTTCACATTCTTCTGTATTAGATTGGCCATTGGTGCTGCTATCCGCGTAAAATCCTTTACGAACCTTCGATAATATCCAGCTAATCTAAGAAAACTCATTATCTCGGACACTGTCGTAGGTCTCTTCCAATTATTCACTGCTTCAATCTTACCAGATCTACGTACAACCCTTTCTCTGAGACAACATGACCAAGAAACTTCACATCTTTCTTCTAGAAACGACACTTTGAAAATTTTGCCTCCAGTTGATGTAGCCTCAACTTCTCAAGCACCATTCTAAAATGAACTTCATGCTCTCTTTCATCCTTATAGTATATCAAAATATCATCCATGAATACCAACATGAACTAATCCGTACGATCCATAGTCTGAACGGCATTACTAACCATTCGTACGATCCATATCTGGTCCTAAACACCGTCAAAGTAATAATATCCTCTGCCACTCTAAGCTGATGGAAACCTATTGCTAAATCCAACTAGGAAACGACTTTGTCTCCACTCAACTGGTCGAACAAATCATCAATTCTAGACAACGAACATCAATTCTTTATCGTCTTCTCACTCAATTTACGATAATCGATACATAACCTCAACCATTCGTCTAGTTTCTTAGCAAAAACTACGGCTAATCCCCAAGGAAAACTGCTTGGTATGATAAAAATTATTGCCTTCTAAATCCATAACCTGCACCTTTTGCTTCCTCATCTCGGTAGTTATCATCTTCCTTGGCGGTCTACTTATTGATTCTGCTCCTGGCACCAAATCTATCCGAAAGTTAATTCCTCATTTCAGTGGCGATCCTATTACGGGTTCAAAGACATCTGTGAATTCTCTAACTACGAAAACGCAATTCAACTCGTCTTCTACCTCCACATCACCCAACAAAGCGTTAACCTCAAAACTAGGGTTTTCTATGGAGTATACTATCTGATCACTACAGTCAGGTTGTCTAAGCGATATTTTCTTATCATGGAAGAATATCCTAGCGTCATATTTACTTTAACCAATCCATACCCAAAATAATTCCAAACTCCACGAAAGCAAACACATGCAAACTGCAAACAAAGGTATGACCTAATAACTCAAACTCGAAATGGTCACATCTCATTCCAGGAGTCGCATACCCTCCTATTGGATTTGCAACCCTCAAGGAAGTAACTATATATGAGGGTTCTAGGTCAAGCTTATCTATCAAACAATAAGATATAAAAGAATGCAATCCATCGGCATCAAAAAGAACGCTAACTAACATACCATGAATCGTAAGCGTACCTCCCAACACAGCCTTTCCCTTTTCCTCTGCTATTGGCCTTGAGGTAGCAGGCTCCAATGTAAAAACTTTGCCTTATCCATCGTTGGCGGGCTCCTTGCACTGGTTTTTTATAATGTCCAATTTGATTGCAGTTGAAGCATCTAGTTTTCTTCTTCTCAATCACTTTCTTTCCATCTCCTAAGCAACTTTCATTTTCAAAATGCCCTTTCATATCACACTTATAGCAGACAACCTCTGACTTTCACTTCTTGTTGAATATGCGATTATATGATTTTTGTTTGATGATAATAAACATATATATATATATATATATTCATTCAAATGTATTTGGTAATGTACTATTTTATTTTTCATAGATTAAATAAATATTTGCTGAATAAAATAAATAACATAGAATTTGAATTCAAACAGAAATTTTATTCAAACAAATATTTATTACAATCTTTGAATAGTACAAATTTCAAGCTCTCACTATATATATACAATTTCAATTACAGTACAACTTTGATTACATCACGATTCAAATTTACAGTTGACCTTACTACATATCACTCACACTCGTACTTTATCTTCAACTTCACTCTAAATTAAATCCAGCATCTGAGCAATCTGTAAAAATAAATATTGACGCAGTAAAATAGAAAAGGAAATATTTTTGCAGTATAAAAAAAAATGTAAATTTTGAAAATAATATTTGCCTCAGTTATTTGGGTTGTTCGTCATCATTTAATTTTCAATTCATTATACACGAACAGCTTGTGACATACATAGTGTATCACTGTATATGCCACAAGGCCGTGCACATTGATATATACACTTGATAAATTTACAGGGACAAGTGAGCACAGGTCAAACCCAAAATACCGGATTCAACTCAAGTGCAATAAAATAATGTCAAACTTTAAGCACAAGGTAAAATCCGAGCTACATGCTTGATTCAACTCAGGTGCGCGATAAAACACCATAAAACCGTCGAGCATAAAATTCAAGTACAATCAAACAGTGCAGTGATGGATATTCAACCAAATGCCACCAAGTGAATATGTACACGAACACATATCAGCCCATATATGCAAACTGCCTCAAAAATGAATCAGAAGCAAGCTTGTGCACCAAAGATAAGGCAACACAGCAAGGCACAACAACTACAAACTGCTCATGTACACAACAGATGCTAGCCAGAAGGAAATGCATCAGAAGAACCATGGCATGAACCAAGTTTAATCAGAAACTTTAAAATCAAATGCCAGACAAAACAATGGAGCGACGGTATGAATGAAATACAATGGTCAAGCAATCTAAAATACAAAGCAATATCAATACAACAGTGACGAACCACTGACTCCAGTGAACAGCAAGTAGAATCAAGACTCGAGCTTTTTTAAAAAAAAATAGAGATGACCATGCCACGAGATACACAATGCAAAAGTGATCATCATAAGGAGGCAAAAATCAAAATCATGGCAAATTCGAACTAATACAAATCAATACCAGCAACATTGAAATAGATAGAACTGTAGTTCAATTGCAAGTCAAAAGTGGATATGCATATTAAAGTGCATCTGAAATTAGACTCGATTAATCCTACAACAAAACCACAACACATATATACATACAAGATGTATGTATACACATGGCTGTAAAGACATAATGGCCAAAAATAGCAAGTAAAATCGAACAAGGTCGAAAGTGCTACCAAAGGCAGTGAATAGCATGGTAAAAGTCGAACAAGACCGATATTTATTTTTTACATCACAAAATCAAGTTTACAGTCGAAGACAACTACAGTGCAAAGTCAAAACCGTGAGCTACTGAACGAAGTCGTGGATTCGCATACACAAAATCAAGACCGAAGTCAAATGAAAATCAAACCGTGATGGCCAAGGATATTGAACAGTTCAAAATTGAAACCGTGTCAACCAAGTATACGAATTTGATTAAGTCAGAGAAATCATCAACTTCCAAACGCAATCTAATGGCCGAAGCACAATGTTGAAAAAATCAGACGAACGAAAAACTAGGAGATCAAATCCATATATAAACTAACAAATCATCGTCGGCAAATCATTCGAGTTCGAGCTTAACAGAGCATAATCATCCAACTCGTATCACAAATTCGAGATCAAGTATTCAGTCAGAAAAGAAAAAGAGAAAAAATCACATACCGTAGTCATCTCGAATTCAATTAAATTCGAAGCAGTCGAAGCAAATCTAAGATACCATCGATTGACAAAAGGGAACGCTGAATCATATATTCAATCGAATATCTAAAGTCGGCATCCTTCGAATTTTCGAAAAGCCCTAATTTTTGAAGGAAGAGGAACGAATAACAGAGAGCCGTAATTATCACAAATGAACGGGCCAATAAAGGATAAAGAGAAGAAATAATTATTGGGTCGGCTGTTGTATTAGTTTTTGTGTTTTAAAATATATAAGGCTCAAAATTAGGTTTTAGCTTTGTTTTCTTTTTAAATTGTTTTTAATTTGTAATTTCTTTTTAAACTATTGAAATTTCTAGTCATGTGACTAGGGGACAAACTACATGGCGTAGTTTGAGAATTCACAACTCAGTGGCTGAGTTGTGGTAGGGTTTTGAGCGTAGAGTTAGGTTAGTCAGTAGCGGGTGCCGCGAGTTTACGTGTGTAAGCGTGTGACTACTTAATTTCTAGTAGAAACCTTGGGGGCAGCACGTAGGCAGGGTTTTCCTGAAGCTGGGTAAATTCTGTGTCGTTCTATTTCTGCAATTATTATTCTGCTAATATCTGTGCTGCAATTATTCTGTGATCTGTATTGAAACAATTTTATAATATTCCACAATTAATTTTTTATAATTAATACCATCACCTTATTCACCCCCCCTCTGGGGTGAAATCGATCCTACAACTGGTATCAGAGCTAGGAACAAAAGCCTTTTTTGTTTTAAAATTTTGATTTTTTTTCAAAAACCAATTTTTGTTTTAAAAATTTGAATTTTAAAATGGCTACTTTTGTTGAGGGTCGTTCCAATATTATTCCTTCTATTTTTGATGGAACAGATTTTTTGAATTGGAAATTAAAAATGGAATTTTATTTAAAATCTATTAATGTTAAATGTTGGATTATTATTGAGAATGGGTGTGACATAACAGATAAGAAAATTATCTCGATTATGCTCTGGCTATGCATATATTATATTCTCATATTAATCGAGATATTTTAGTTTCATCTCTCATTGTGAAAATGCACAGGAAATCTAGAATATTTTCAATGCAATATACGTTGCAAAAGTCAACAGCAATGAGAAATCCTCTACAACCAACTCAGTTAAAGAAATATGCTTAACAGACTTGGAAAAAGGCAGTTGTGATGAGGATGATGATGATGGAGCAGCTGAGCCGGCGCTACTAATAAAGAGATTCAAAAGGTGGAACCACAAATACGGAAATCCAGCTCCAAACCAACAATTGAAAAGCAGAATAATCAAAGCACTAAATAACACAGAAGAACACGAAATCATCGGTCATAAGTGCAACAATCCCGGACACATCAAGCCCAATTGTCCTTGACTTCAACACGGCCAAGAAAAGAAGTCAAAAAGGAGAAATTTTGCAGCCACGTGGAATGCAAGTGTTGAAGATAATTAAAGTACTAGCAGTAAGAGTGAGAAAGTAGATATGTGCCTTCAAGGAAATATAACTGATAGCGATGATGACGAGCCAAGTGAGGTATCAAAACTCACTCACTTACAACTATTTATATATTTCCACGAAGTAAATAGCTATTTTGAACGACTTAGGGAAAAATACGCTAAACTTGAATCACAAAAAGACACTTTGATAGAATTAAATGAACAACTTGACCAATTAGTTAAAACCTATCAAAGTAGGATCCCTAATTGTGATAAGTGTCTAACATTCGAAGAAGAAATTAAAAATCTGAAATCAATATAAAATCACTTGAAAATGAAATTCTGATTTTGAAAGAGAGTGAAAATACTAGGAGAGAGAATTCTATTAAAAGGTGCACACAATTGATAAACGAAAATGAATCTCTCAAAACACAAGTCCAACAACTGTCAACGACTTTAGATAAATTTTCAAAAAGTGAAATATTGTTGAATATGCTATTAGGGAAGCAAACTGTTAATACAGTTAGACAAGGACTTGGATATAATCAATCTAAAAATGTTAGAAATGAGATTAATCAAGAAAATTCATTGTGCACAATTTGTAGAAAATATGGACACAATCATAATAATTGTTGGTATAGACCCAAACACGTGAAAACTATACCAATTTGGGTTCCAAAAGGCACAAATATAAAAACTCTCAAAGTTAAACAAATTTGTGTGCCGAAGGGAACAATTATAAATAGTTTTGGGTCTCCACAAAATTATTTTTCTAAATATTATTCCACTAACAAACATGGACCTATAAAAATAAATAGGTCACATAAATCTTTTCCCTTGTAGGTGCTGTGGCAGGCTAAGGAACAACAACAGTGTTCTCTGGATTTTGGTTGTTCCAGAAACACAACGGGCGACAAAGCAAAGTTGCTTAGCCTAATATAAAGGTGACAGAATCACAATGGACAACAACGAAAAATATCGTAAAGGTAAAACAGGTAATGATATATTTATTTAAACGATATATTAAATGTGATAATCTGCACCGTATTTTGAATTAAATCAGCCAATAATGAGATGATGAAATAAGGATGATTTTGATTCTGACCTATTCAAAATTGTTGGCCAATTATATTCTTATGCCAAAAACACTATAAAAATCTCTAAACTCTTTGGATTACTTCATATATATTAGTTTGGATTAAAAATAGTGTTTTATTGGATGATAATACATTTGGTTATAATACGGCTAACTCTATACTCACGGTTTTTGATTATGTACACGACTTTAATTAAAAGTCAAGAGAATGTCATTGATTTTGAAATTTTTGGTGCACACTTCATGATCCGGTCTATCAAATTCAATTAGTGATAATTTTGAGTGGAAAAGAAATTCAGATGCAGATTACACGGGTAACCTAGTTGATAGAAAAGTTACTAGTGAAACGTGATTTGCTGAGACATTTAGTAACTGCATCGTTTTTAAAATAAAATATCTGCATATTTTTCATTTCAAATAATTTTCAAATAGCAGAAAATTTTCTTATAAAACCCCTTCTAGAAAATCATTTTTGACCTTGTTTTCAGATTGGTCATTTTTAGAATAATTGATTTATAATTATTTTTGAATCATATTTTAAAAGATTACATTAACTACTCTGACTCCCTAATGATTATCGAAAAGATGAATAATGATTGAAATAGTGATGAGTGTTGATATTTATCATATATTATGACTCGAGACGGTATAATTAGTAAATTTCTTTAGAAATTTAAACAAGAGTTATAAAACTTTTTATTGGTAAAAATTCCATGATCATCTCTATTTCTATCATATTTCTAACGACTATCACTCATCAAAATTCTATACAGTTTGTCGATATGTGGTACGTTAAACAGGAATCATTCGTTTTTCATTTTACATTTGTTTAAAATAATAGAAAAAATTTATATGGTAAAAAAAACCAAAGTATTCACTCTCATTTAAAAGTCCTCACGGTTATGCATGGGTGAATTACTTGGAATTTATTATGTTCTTCCATGCTCATTTAAAAGTCTTCACGGTTATGCGTGGTTAGAAGATACTTGAATTCATTTTTTTAAATAAAATTGGAATACTACTAATCTCATTTAAAAGTCCTAATGGTTATGCATGGTTAGTAGATATTCAAATTCCTGATATAAATGTACCACAAATAGACACAACTGTATGGGTTTATATGATGATATCAATCCCATCATTCTAAAAGTAGAATATGCGCCTAACAAGGTATTTATGATTTTTGTTTAATTTTTTATTGAAATTTGATATTTATATTCAATGGAGTTTTAATGTTGGACTAATATCGATCACTTTATCTCTACTTTCTCTAACATTATTACTCTTTTGCTGATAACAAAAGGGGGAGAGAAAAGTTAAGATTTTGTCAAATAAAATCAAGCAAAGGTCAAATATTTTCTATTTGCAAATAGGCTCATTTGCATATTTTCAATTGTATGCATATATGAAGGGGGAGCTTTGTGTAGAGAGGAAGCATTTAAATAGGGGGAGCAATTAGAGCATATCAATGATCAAATACATTTAACATATTCAGAATCTTAAATATATGTTTGTTATCATCAAAAGGGGAGATTGTTGAATATGCGATTATATAATTTTTGTTTGATGATAATAAACATATATATATATATATATATATATATTCGTTTAAATGTATTTTGTAATGTATTATTTTATTTTTCATAGATTAAATAAATATTTGCTGAATAAAATAAATAACACAGAATTTGAATTCAAAAAGAAATTCTATTCAAACAAATATTTATTACAATCTTTGAATAGTACAAATTTCAAGCTCTCATTATATATATACAATTTCAATTACAGTACAACTTTGATTACATCACGATTGAAATTTACAGTTGACCTCACTACATATCACTCACACTCGTACTTTATCTTCAACTTCGCTCCAAATTGAATCCAACATCTGAGCAATCTGCAAAAAATAATATTGACGCAGTAAAATTGAAAAGGAAATATTTTTGCAGTATAAAACAAAATGTGAATTTTGAAAATAATATTTTCCTTAGTTATTTGTGTTGTTTGTCATCATTTAATTTTCAATTCATCATATACGAACAGCTTGTGACATACACAGTGTATCATTGTATATGCCACAAGGCCGTGCACACCTATATATACACTTGATAAATTTATAGGGACAAGTGAGCACAGGTCAAACCCAAAATACCGGATTCAACTCAAGTGCAATAAAATAATGTCACAACTTTCAGCACAAGGTCAAATCCGAGCTACATGCTGGATTCAACTAGGTGCGCGATAAAACAACATAAAACTATCGAGCATAAAATTCAAGTACAATCAAACCGTGCGGTGATGGATATGCAACCAAATGCCACCATGTGTATATGTACACAAACACATATCAGCCCATTTATGCAAACTGCCTCAAAAATGAATCAGAAGCAAGCATGTGCACCAAAGCTAAGGAAACACAGCAAGGCACAGCAACAACATACTGCTCATGTACACAACAGATGCTATCCAGAAGGAAATGCATCAGAAGAACCATGGCATGAACCAAGTTTAATCAGAAACTTTAAAATAAAATACCAGACAAAACAATGGAGCGACAGTATGAATGAAATACAATGGTCAAGCAATCTAAAATACAAAGCAATATCAATACAACAGTGATGAACCACTGACTCCAGTGAACAGCAAGTAGAATCAAGACTGGAGCTTATTTAAAAAAAAACAGAGATGACCAAGCCACCAAATACACAATGCAGAAGTGATCATCACAAGGAGGTGAAAATCAAAATCATGGCAAATTCGAACTAATACAAATCAATGCCAGCAACATTGAAATGGATAGAACTGTAGTTCAACTGCAAGTCAAAAGTGGATATGCATATTAAAGTGCATCTGAAATTAGACTCGACTAATCCTACAACAAAACCACAACACATATATACATACATAGATGTATGTATACACATGGCAGTAAAGACATAATGGCCAAAAACAGCAAGTAAAATCGAACAAGGTCGAAGGTGCTACCAGAGGCAGTGAATAGCATGGAAAAAGTCGAACAAGACCAATATTTATTTTTTACATCACAAAATCAAATTTACAACCGAAGACAACTGCAATGCAAAGTCAAAACCGTGAGCTACTGAATGAAGTAGTGGATTCGCATACAAAAAATCAAGACCGAAGTCAAATGAAAATCAAACCGTTATGGACAAGGATATTGAATAGTTCAAAATTAAAACCGTGTCAACCAAGTATACGAATTTGATTAAGTTAGAGAAATCATTAACATCCAAACGCAATCTAATGGTCGAAGCACAATGTTGAAAAAATCAGACAAACGAAAAAACTAGGAGATCGAATCCATATATAAACTAATAAATCATCATCGGCAAATCATTCGAGTTCGAGCTCAAGGAGCATAATCATCCAACTCGTATCACAAATTTGAGATTAAGTATTCAATCAGAAAAGAAAAAGAGCAAAAATACATACCAAAGTCATCTCGAATTCAATTAAATTCGAAGCAGTCAAAGCAAATCTAAGAGACCAGTGATCGACAAAAGGGAACGCTGAATCATATATTCAATTGAATATTTAAAGCCCGCATCCTTCGAATTTTCGAAAAGCCCTAATTTTTGAAGGAAGAGGAACGAATAACAGAGAGCCGCAATTATCACAAAGGAACGGGCCAATAAAGGATAAAGAGAAGAAATAATTATTGGGCCGGCCGTTGTATTAGCTTTTGGGTTTTAAAATATATAAGGCTCAAAATTAGGGTTTAGCTTTGTTTTGTTTTTAATTTTTTTTTTAATTTGTAATTTCTTTTTAAACCGTTGAAATTTCTAGTCGTGTGACTGGGGACAAACTACGTGGCGTAGTTTGAGAATTCGCAACTCAATGGCTGAGTTGTGGTAGGGTTTTGAGCGTAGAGTTAGGTGTCAGTAGCGGGTGTCGTGAGTTTACGTGTGTAAGTGTGTGACTACTTAATTTCTAGAAGAAACCTTAGGGGCAGCACGTAGGCCGGGTTTTGCCGAAGCTGGGTAAATTCTGTGTCGTTCTATTTTTGCATTTATTATTCTGCTAATATCTGTGCTGCTATTATTCTTGGATCTGTATTGAAACAATTTTATAATCTTCCGCAACTAATTTTTATAATTAAAACCATCACCCTATTCACCCCCTAGGGTGAAATCGATCCTACACTTCTTAATAGCTCCACCTTACCGAGCTCCTTTCTTATGGAAAAATTTTCTCTTGTGACTTTGTCCTCCTTTAACTTCCTTTGCCTTATTCCTTTCTAGAAAAGCAAGCAATTCTTCGTTCCTCAAAGCCATTTCCACTACAACATCACATGGATCCCTGACATGCAGTAATTTAGCCTTTCAAGCTCAGGCTTCAATCACCAAATGAACTTCTCATTCCTCTTAATAACTGTGTCTACCATAGCATAACCATATCTCGCTAGCTCCTCAAACTTTGTTGCATACTCCAGCACAGTTACGTATCCCTGCTCCAACTCAGCAAACTTTCTGAGTAGAGTGGACTTTGCAATCTCCAACATAAACCTCTTCTTAAATCTCCTTTCAAATTCAGGCCTTGTCTCCTCATCAACTCCAACAGTAACACTGTTCCAGCAATATAGTGTAGTTCCTTGTATCTGTCTAGAAGCAAGCCTTCGCTTTTGCTCATCATTGAGCCTCAAATCAGGGAAAATCCTCTTGCAATGAAGCAACCAGTTCTCTACTTCAATTGCATCTTCAGTTGCAATAAAAGGCTTTCCGCCCGCTTCCATCATGTTTACGAATAACTGATACCTCCCTCTCATGTCTACTTGTGAGACTCCAGCACCTACATTTGTAGCTTGTGCCTGACCTTGATTTCTTCTTGTATTAGGTCCGGCATTTCCATTAGTTGTGGTGCTTCACCCACCAAGGTTAACTCCTCCACTTCTAGCATCCATATCTGCATTCGAGCCTTTGTAAGGTACGGAAGAATAGCCTAATAGAGATAGGATAATAAAGCTAGAGCATATACTTATATATAGAAAATACAAGTATGTTAGTATAGCATTATCCTGTACCACGGTCTTTTCTCTAATTCTTTAGGATTTTGTTTCCAAAAATCATTTTTGTTTAAAGTTTTTCATAAACCTATGCTCTGATACCAAGTTGTAACATCTCTTATCTTAAGGCCCAAAGCTAAGCGCTACAGATGCTGCAATCATCTATAGTATTAACTTCCGACGATAAAATACAGTAATGTTAAAGGTATCCATAATATCATAAGCACATGAATATGAAACAAAATCACATATTTAAAAATAATTTTTTTGATTGCATTTCACAAAACATGTTTCGTATCCAATTACATAATCCCAATCATTTTCCAAGTTCAGAACAAATATAATTATTACATAAATACGCTAAAAGCGATATATGAGGATGAGCCCTTTGATGACCGGAGTACTAAATAGTCAAATTAGACTTAATAAACCACAACAGAAATAAAACAAAACAACTCCAAAATATAGCAAGCATCGTCTCCAGAAGCTTCATTCGTCCGCCTAAAAATCTCTATAAACCTCAACTCTCAACCTACTCAAATCAAATTTGAGCACCCGAAAGTTTTAAGAGGAAAATTATAAACTTTGAGTCAAACATAAAGCCTGGTGTGAATAATACTATACATCTCGGTTTACTGATATTAAATAAGACCACATTGCTTAACGTAACGGGTTTCCCCTCACTAATATCCTTTTAAAAACTTATCTTTTGCTAATTAAAACCTGCAACCAAAATAGTTAAAACAATAAAAGCAATATCATGTATGCATACAAATTAGGTAATAAATGGACCATCTGTCCGAACACCATAGTTTTGTTTGGCTAACTACTAATCTTCGGCTGATTCGGGCCTACTAGGCAAAATAAACAAATAATCTAACTTCTGTTAGATACTCTTTTGGACGGTCTGTCCCTAACTTACTTCTCCTAAGTTCAACTGATCCTAATGGTTTTGCGGGTTCAATTGTAACCTATATCTACTCTCTATTTTTCTTTCTATGTGTAACATCATTTTAGTCTTACTTATGACAAAACCCTACACACTGGAATTTTAGACTTATATTTGCAAGGAGCTACTAGCTAAAGCATAGGGCACGACCCCATATCAGTCCTATCTGGTATTTCAAATATCTAAGTTATATATACTTTACACAAAACATTGTTGATGAAAACATTTGAAACCTTTGAAAGTACCCTTTGGAAACCATTGAAAGTAACTCTTTCGAAACCATCGAAAGTACCCCTTTCAATACAAGTAAACTACTTTACTTTATAATCTAGGCCAAAGGCCAAAACATACCTTTGGAAAACATTTACATTAAACCTTTCGAAAACATTGAAATCATCTCTTTTGAAAGCTTTATATATAAACATCCTCTTTTCAAAAAAAATTAAACATGCCTTTCAAAAACATTGGAAACCTTCCATTACAACATTGGGGAACCACCCCTTCGAAACCTTTATCTTATACCTTTCGAAAGCATTAAGACCTTTACATAATCAAACCTTTCGAAAGCATTAAGACCTTTACATAATCAAACCTTTCGAAAGCATTTGGGTTCAGTAAAACATTTGGAACAACCTTTCAAAACCATTCAAAATTATTCCTTTCGAAACCTATGGGTTTAACTTTCAATAAAAAAAAGGGTCTTAAAACAACTAAGTCGAAAGCACTCTTTCGAAAGCAATTTCTTAAGTAAAAGAAGTGGACGATGTCAAAACTAATCCGTTCGAAAGCATTAAAGAAGCGGCTTTCTTTTTAAAACAAAGAAACCATTTCAAAAGGATTGCTTCGAAAGGTTGGATGCGACAGCAGGGAGTTTCGATCCCTTCGAAAGCTTCTTTATAATACAAAAGTCACAACCTCTTTCGAAAGCCCTTTCATTTAAAACAATTTAACCAAGTCGAAAGCTCTCTGTTAGCGCCAAAATTGGTCACTAACAACCAAAGCCAAGTGAAAGCACCAAATCACAGTCACGGCTCACTGATAGAATAAATGTAGAGAATAATACTATGAAGAATAGTCAAAATTAAAATGAAAGCAGTAAAGAACAACAGATTTTATAGTGGTTCGGCTAACTCCGGCCTACGTCTGCTCTAGAAGTTTCCTTTTTATTGCTATAATAGTCAATTATAGTTACAAAATGGTAGAGTAGTCCTAGCCTTAGAAAATAGAAAGCCAGAGAGCAGACCGAAGATCCCCCATCTGGAGACCTACATGTTGAATTTATAGGCAAATCCTGGGTGGTTGGGCTTTCTGAGCGATATAGGCCCATCGAGACATTTGTTGACCTCCAAGGCCGAACGACCTTCCACCGAACCACACGCCTCCAAGGCCGAACGACCTTCCACCGAGCCATATTCATCCCAGGCCGAACGACCTTCCACCGAACCACACAACCCTAGGGCCGAACGACCTTCCACTAAGCCATACACCTCCAAGGCCGAACGACCTTCCACTGAGCTATATTCATCCCAGGCCGAACGACCTTCCACCGAACCACACACCTCTAGGGCCAAACGACCTTCCACCTAGCCATATTTGTCCCAGGCCGAACGACCTTCAACCGAACCACCACGCCAACCGACCCGTGCCGAGCCATAATGCCGAACTAGCCTGACCGAACCACCATGTCGAGCGACCCATGCCAAGCCACAATGTCGAGCGAACCATGTCGAGCCACGCTGTTCTCACCTCAATTCCGGGCCGTCCTATTATCACCTCAATGCCGAGCCGCCCTGACTGAACCTCAATTCTGAGCAACCTAGAGAATCCTGACTGGCCCGGGCTTCCATACCGATCCACGTCTTCCGTTTGATTAAAATCCATCACATTCCAATCCTCAACAGCCAAGTAATCGATTTAGTTAAACCCGACTGTCCATGGCCTTGCCAAAAAGACAGGTTAACATTTTCCCCCCCAAAACATCCTTGTTATTGGAAGGTTTGTTTTCAATAGCCTCAAATCCGATATCCGTAGTCCATATGTTATCCACATCCATACTTTCCAATTCATAATCCAATCCATTTTATCCAAGTGTCAACGCCGTATCCTTATCCGAATCTACGACTATTCTGAGTCGGTATCCAATTTCGAATCCAGTAACCAAATCCTTAGCCAAATCCATATCCATCTGAACTCGACAACCGAGTTCTAATCCATCCATACCCAACAACCAATAACCACGTCCATGACCTCTCCGGGTCGATGTCCAAATCTGGGACCATTCTAGGTCCATGCCAAAATCCTTAGCTTTTCATAGCCAATATCCAAATCTGTAACATCTCAGGGTTCTGGTCAAGTGCAATCCACACTTGACGACTTATGTTAAGCAATTCCATGGTGTTCCTAGTTCAGTGTCCCTGAACGCCGAATAATGTCGTGGCTTAAGTCCTAAGCCGAATCATGGTCGCTCCGGAGCCTTGCCGAGCATAGTCCATACTCGACGACCTGAAATAGTAACCGATAACACATGGCCTAAGTCCTAGGCCGAATCCTAGTCTCTCCGGACCCTTACCAAGCATGGTCCATGCTCGATGACTTTTAGCAAAATCCAGAAAAAATCCAATCAAAATTCAATCCGAAATCCAAATCAAACAAGAAAACCAAAAATCCATATCAAAAATCCTAATCAAAATCCAAATCAAAAATCAGATATCCAAACCGAAATCCAAACCAAAAAACAAAAAAAAAACAAAATTTCAATCCAAACTCCAAAACCAAAGCAGAAAAAGAAAATGTCCAAGTCAAAAGGAAAACAAAATTTCACAAACCAGAGCGTCTCGGTGACCATCATCTCAGAGCATGCCTAAGGGTTATCTCCGAACCCATACATGAGTAAATGATTTAGCCATTTGCTTGGAGTTTGTTACTTAGTCCAAGCCATCCCGATTTGTTGATGACCAACCAACCACCATTCCTGGGACTTATGCCTTCGTCGTTTAAGGTAGGCGGTGGCTGCTCCTGTTCTACCGCCGCATTCCAAATTCCAACATATTGCCGCAACTGACCGTTGCTTACATGTTCCTCGATTATATCCTTTAGACGCCTGCAGCTGTTAGTATCATGCCCGTCTAGGTCATGAAAAAGACAGTGCCTTCCTGACGCCCTTCCTCATTCCGAGGGCTCCCTCCTTGCCGGCCTTCGATACGAAAGGCGATCTCGAGTATCCAAGAATATCCGCTCCAATGTTGCATTCAATCCTGTGTAAGTGGAGAACTTTGGTTCTCCCCAATGCTTCCTTTTCCCTTTATCCTTATCCTTACCGAGCTTTTGTCGGGTAGTCCTCCATCCTTAACCATGTTTACTTCCTTTGACCTCATGTCCAAACATGCATCCTCTTGTCGAAGAAATCTCTCAGCTTCATGAAAGAATTCCCTAAGATCCAACGGTGGGTCTGCATGGAATTCATTATGACCTGCATCTCATCTCTAGTAATGTAGACGGAGGATTGATTAGCTCCATAGGAAGCCTTCTGACTTCTCTCTTGCTGACTTCTTTCCGCTGCTTGCTGTCTTGTTGGTGGTCTATCCATTGCTTTCTACAATCCAAGTTTCCAAGATTTTGAATCCAAAATCCAAGCTCCAAAATCCCTGAGTGCTAGCTGTTCTTAGTGAAGCACCAAAATGTTAGCGCCAAATTTGGTCACTAACACCCAAACCCAAGCGAAAGCACCAAATCACAGTCACAGCTCACAGATAGAATATATATAGAGAATAATAATTTAAAGAACGGTCCAAAATAAAATGAAAGCAGTAAAGAACAACAGATTTTATAATGGTTCGGCTAACTCTGGCATACGTCCATTCTAGAAGTTTCCTTTTTATTGCTGTAATAATTGATTACAGTTAAAAAACCGCAGAGTATTCCTAGCCTTAGAAAATAGAAAGCCAGAGAGCAGACCGAAGATCCCCCATCTGGAGACCCACATGCTGTATTTATAGGAAAATCCTAGGTTGTTGAGATTTCTGAGTGATATAGGCCCATCAAGACCTTTGCTGACCTCCAAGGTCGAACGACCATCCACCGAACCACACACCTCCAAGGTCGAACGACCATCCACCGAACCACACACCTCCAAGGCCGAACGACCTCCCACCGAATCACACACCTCCAAGGCCGAACGACCTTCCACTGAGCCATATTCGTCCCAGACCGAACGACCTTCCACCGAACCACACACCTTCAGGGCCGAACGACCTTCCACCGAACCATACACCTCCAAGGACAAACGACCTTCCACCGAGCCATATTCGTCCCAGGCCGAACGACCTTCCACCGAACCACACACCTCCAGGGCCGAACGACCTTCCATCAAGCCATATTTGTCCCAGGCCGAACGACCTTCCACCGAACCACCATACCGAGTGACCCATGCCGAGCGACAATGCCGAGCGACCCTGACCGAACCATCATATCGAGCAACCCATGCCGAGCCATAATGTCGAGCTACAATGCCGAGCGACCCTGTTCTCACCTCAATGCTGAGTCGTCCTATTCTCACCTCAATGCCGAGCCGCCCTGACCGAACCTCAATGTCGAGCGACCAAGGGCATCCAGACCGACCCATGCTTCCACACCGATCCACATCTTCCAATTAATTAAACTCCATCACATTCCATTCCTCAACAGCCAAGCAATCGATTTAGTTAAACCTGACTGTCCACGGCCTTGCCAAAAAGGAGGGTTAACACTTTCTAAGTCGAATGAATTCTTTTCGAAGGCAAAGCAGGCGCATTTCCTTTTAAAAACAAAGCAAGGTTTCAACCCCTTCGAAACTCCTCGTTTCGACTATATACCTTTCGCCTATGTCCAATCACTACGTACCATGTTTTCGATACCATATGCATTGGTTTCGATGGAGAAGGGGGCGGTAGTACCTAGACAAAAGGTAGGTGCCGAAAGTGGTGAAACAACAAGTCTTATAAAAACTAATTTTTAACTTGAAAAAATAAATTCTTTCCAACTAACCTGCTTTGTTTGTCAACATATGATTGGTTGCTAATTTCTTTCTAAAACCTTTTAAGTACTACCGAATATCAAAGATAAATGATTTAAAATATTTACAAAATGCCCCTTCCCCTTTTATAAATATATAAAACATTTAAGTCACATACCTGTTATCCTGTTTTTTGGCAAAGCTGTGATAACAAAAGATCGGTCGAAAACCAAAGATAGTTCATCTCAAATATTGGTTGTACTTTGCTTCACAATGAATATCGACAAAAAATTTCCGAGCCCGGATCAGGCTACAATTGATAGGACACGACAAGCAAAGCCATGAAAGCCAGTGTTTCAAATTTCAGGTTAATTGGAGTTCGTATGAACAAGATATGATCGATGCAAGTTAGCCAAAGTACACAGTTCGTATCCATCAAATTGTTGAAAAGATGCCCATTTCAAATCGATGGGGTTCGTATCCATCAATAATTGCCTTGTTCGAATCCATCAGGTTCCACACACTTCGAATCGATCGAGTTCGAATCGATCAGATGGGCGTCGTCTCAACATGTTCGTATCCTTCCTAGAGTACTGTTTCGTATCCATCAGTAGGCCGCACTTCGTATCGATACGCATATCCATCACCACTCCTTGGTTCGTATCCATCAGCTTCGTATCGATCGAAGTGGCCAGGCCTTCGCATCGGTGGACCTCGTATCAATCAAACTCGGCTAGAGTGTCTTATTTGAATCCAACGACATGCCTCGGTTCGTGTCCATCGGCTTCGTATTGATCAACTAACATCAACTTCGCATCCATCAGAGATTCGCTGCTTCGTCTCCATCCCAAGACCGTGTTCGAATCCATAAGCAGAGGCTTGTTCGTATCCATCAGGTCAACTAACCTTGGGTGACGTGTCATCCTCGATACGAACAAGGCGAATTTTATGGAGTCGATACGATCAACACGGAGTAAAAACCGGATCGAGGCGAAGTATGCGTGCCACATCATCACAAGACCACATGAGGTGATCGATTCGAAGGGACCGATACGAACTGACGGATTCGAAATAAACAGCCAACCGAAACATACTAGCTCATATCGATCGTATCTCCCAAACCACTGATCCAAATGCAACGAAATTTTCACAGTAGCTTCCATACAAGGTAAAGATTGTTCCTGCCAAGTTTCAGCTCAATTGGATCATTTTTTGATGGAAACGAAATCACTTCGTATCGATCTCAGATCGAGTCGAAACTTGGTGGGGTCGGTCGCGTGGGCCCACTCACGTGCCAGAAAAAGTCTCCCGAAGTTTGAGCGAGATCTGGGCCTCCTACGCCTATAAATAGCCCCCTTAAGCCTATAGAAAGGGGATCTTTTGGCCATTCAACGTCCAGACTCTGCCGGATTCAATTCTAATCATCATTTTCGCTGTTGTATTCAGATTTCAAAGCTATCATCAACTGTAATCTGCTGTAATCGATTGAAATCGTCAAGTGAATTAATAAAGACATAAACTTCAGAGTGGACATAGGCAAGATCGCCGAACCACTATAAATCCTATGTTTCTGATTGTTATTGCTGAATTACTATAATTGTTATCGCTTAGATCTGAGTTTTGTGTTGATTATTGCTGATTTGTTTTCATAAACGGGTACTTTCACGATATCGGGTGTTTGTGACCAATTTTGGCGCAAACATTTTGGTGCTTTCACTGAGAATAGCTGATTCAGGAGAAGTTATTTGGAGACTTAAGAATTCAGATCTAAGAGCTATGACAAGACAAATAAGTAAGAGACAAAGGCCAGAGAGAAGTGAACACCAAGGAAGTCAAGAGGCTTCTTCAGGAGCGAATCAAACATCGATCTTCATCACTAGGGACGAGATGGAGACAATGATGAAGACACGGGAGGAGTTGATCTAGAGTTTATTTCAGTAGATAGGGCAACTTGGAGCACAGAACAGAGGAGCTGATGGAGTTCAGAACGGAGCAGGACCATCCGGCGTAGCACCTGGATTAGGAGGCACACACATGGAGAATGTCGATCCAATCTCGGAGAGAGAGAGAGAGAGGAGCATCTGCGCAACCTGGGAGTAGCAGAGGAGTGAATGCTCAGTCAAGGGGGCAGATCCCAGAATTCCCTCATGAACTCGGGGGGCAGGTCGGAAGTGATGAACGAGGATTGCATCTTGGAGACAATGACAAATTGGCGGAGATAGTTAGACGAGCCATGAGAGGCGGATTAGTAAACAAAGATTTAGAGGATGTTAATAGGAGCCCTTTTTCCACGGCAATCAAGCGAGCAAGGAACCCACCAGATTTTAAGCTACCATCGTTAGATATGTATAATGGAAGGACAGACCCTACAGTTCATCTGACAAAATATATGAGGCATATGGAGGTGCTGGGGGCATCAGAGGAGGTTATGGCCCGATGCTTTCCATTGTATTTGGTAGACATTGCGGCATTATGGTTTAGACAGCTGGAGAGCGGCTCCATAGGAACATGGGCAGATTTAACTGAGAGATTCATGAGGCAATTCAGGGTTCACATTGCGAGACCCAAGAATGTGATGACTTTGACAACTCTAAAACAGAAAGCCGTGGAGACTTTGAGGAGTTTTCTGACGCGATTCAATGCGGCAGCAGCTTCGGTGGATCGACCAGATCCATCTATGGTTATGATGGCAGCTGTGTCCGAAATAGCTGACGGAACAGAGTTCAAAAGTTCATTAACTAAAGATCCACTTGTGGATCTAGGAGAATTCTATCACGAGGCGGAAAAGTTTTTACGATTGGAGGATGCGAACGTTGAAAGAGAGAAAGGAGAGGAAATCGATGTTTTCACAATTAAAGGCGGGAATACACCTGGAAAGGGTGCGGAGACTAGTAAAGGAAAAAGAAAGACTGAGAATGATGGTGACAAGTCAAAGCGGCCATGGAGGGAGCCGCGATTCACCACTTACTCTAAACTTAATGCGAGTTTGGACCGGATCTATCAGGATACCAAAGAGCAGGTTCCGTATCGCAGACCGATGCGAATGGATCCAACTTCTGACAAAAGAAAATCAGATAAGTTTTGTGTATTTCATGAATTGAATGGTCATAACACTAATGATTGTAGGCATCTGAAGGACGAGGTGGAAGGGCATATTAGGAACGGTATGCTCCTTCAGTATGTGAGGAGGCGAACTCCAGCAGTGGAGCTAGAGCGACCACCGTCTACATCAGCTAGGGGTGACCCTGAGCCGGGACAACGTTTGATTATTCATTGATTTACTGAAATAATGATGAACAAGTCGTAAACCTCTCACTGACACGGTTAAATCATTTACACATGTGAGCGATCGCGCACGATCAATAGGCATGCTCTGAATGACTACCGACCGCACCATAGTGAGAGTTTGCACTTTGACATCCTTACTTTGCTTTTGTTTCATGTTGATTTGGACATTTAGACTCTGCTTGTTTGGACATTTCTGTTGTGGGATTCGTATGACTATTGCTTTGATATTAGCAATTCTGTGAAAAAAGTTTTATTGATATGCCCGTTGGATCGCGAACGGTCCACGAGCACCTCTTGTATGGCAATGAACCGCCAAATGTCTTTGATTCAGAAACTCCACCGAACATGAACTCCGGCATCGATAATACTAAGTCCCCCCCCCCTCGGGCACACATAATTGGTCTCGAATGGCACGCGATCGCGAACGATCACAATTTGCCTCGAATGGCACACGATCGCGAACGATCACAATTTGCCTCGAACGGCACACGATCGCGAACGATCACAAGTTGCCTCGAACAGCACACGATCGCGAACAATCACAACTTGCCTCGAACGGTACCCGACCGTGAACGGTCACGATTCACTTATTATGTCCGACCTCGAGCGGTCACAATCAGCATTGAACGACACTCGATCGCGAACAATCGATACCCGCCGCGAACGGCATACGACCGCGAACGGTTCCGATTCATCTCAAATGACACACGATCCCGAACGATCGCCATTTGAGGTCATATGAAACTATCAAGTTCTTTACAGGTTGTTGACAGGATATGATAATCCAACTCAAGGCATTACGAAACACACCTTCCTACCGCAAGGCATGTTTTGCGGGGCAAATGTTATCCCGCTTTTTGGCAAAGCCGTGATACTAAAAGATCGGTCGAAAACCAAAGATAGTTCATCTCAAAGATTGGTTGTACTTTGCTTCACAATAGATATCGATAAATTTTGTCCAAGCCCGGATCAGGCTACAATTGATAGGACACGACAAGTAAAGCCATGAAAGTCGGTGTTTCAAATTTCAGGTTAATCGGAGTTCGTATGAACAAGATATGATCGATGCAAGTTAGCCAAAGTACAAAGTTCGCATCCATCAAATTGTTGTGAAGATGTCCATTTCGAATCGATGCGGTTCGTATCCATCAATAATTGCCTTGTTCGAATCCATCAGGTTCCACACACTTCGAATCGATTGAGTTCGAATCGATCAAATGGGCGTCGTCTCAGCATGTTCGTATCCATCCTAGAGTACTGTTTCGTATCCATCAGTAGGCCGCACTTCGTATTGATACGCATATCCATCACCACTCCTTGGTTCGTATCCATCGGCTTTGTATCGATCGAAGTGGCCAGGCCTTCGCATCGATGGACCTCGTATCGATCAAACTTCGGCTAGAGTGTCTTATTCGAATCCATCGACATGGCTCGATTCGTATCCATCGGCTTCGTATCGACCACCTAACATCAACTTCGCATCCATCAGAGATTCGCTGCTTCGTCTCCATCCCAAGACCGTGTTCGAATCCATGAGCAGAGGCTTGTTCGTATCCATCAGGTCAACTAATCTTGGGTGACGTGTCATCCTCCATACGAACAAGGCGAATTATATGGAGTCGATACGGTCAACACGGAGTAAAAACTAGATCGAGGCGCAGCACCCGTGCCACATCATCACAAGACCACGTGAGGTGATCGATTCGAAGGGACCGATACGAACTGATGGATTCGAAATAAACAGCCAACTGAAACATACTAGCTCGTATCGATCATATCTCCCAAACCACTGATCCAAATGCAACGAAATTTTCACAGTAGCTTCCATACAAGGTAAAGATTGTTCCTGCCAAGTTTCAGCTCGATTGGATCATTTTTTGATGGATACGAAATCACTTCGTATAGATCTCAGATCGAGTCGAAACTTGGTGGGGTCGGTCGCGTGGGCCCACTCACGTGCCAGAAAAAGTCTCCCGAAGTTTGAGCGAGATCTGGGCCTCTTACTCCTATAAATAGCCCCCTGAAGTCTATAGAAAGGGGATCTTATGGCCATTCAACGTTTAGACTCTGCCGGATTCAATTCTATTCATCATTATTGCTGTTGTATTCAGATTTCAAAGCTATCATCAACTGTAATCTGCTGTAATCGATTGAAATCGTCAAGTGAATTAATAAAGACATAAACTTTAGAGTGGACCTAGGCAAGATCGTCGAACCACTATAAATCCTATGCTTCTGATCGTTATTTCTGAATTACTATAATTGTTATCGCTTAGATCTGAGTTTTGTGTTGATTATTGCTGATTTGTGTTCATAAATGGGTGCTTTCACGATATCGGGTGTTTGTGACCAATTTTGGCGCAAACAATACTTTAAATAATTTTGTACACTTATTAAAACACTTAGGAAAATTTTGCAAAATTTTCCATAAATCACTTTTAATATGTTTTCTAACACATATTAATTTCTGACCCAAAAACAATATAAATTAGGTGTAATTAATTTTAAACCCAATTAACCATTTTCTTCACTAGAAAATTAATAATAAATCCATATTAATTCAGAAAATAATAAAATTTTAAACCTATCTCTAGAATATCATTTCTGACCTTAAAATTAAGATTACAGGCATTTGGATGTCATCTAATAGGGTTTTCTCATTAAAACTTATCATAAACTCCATATGAAATAGCACAAATCATCAACAAGCATATGTACCCATTTTAACAATCATAACATGGCAATATACTGTGCAAAAATCTTTGGATCTGATCTAGAAACCAAAAACATCAAAAATATGAGATGTAACATATTATTCACCTTTAGCCTTGTTGTTAAGGAGTTGAGATTTTATCTTGGACTAAGTTTATTAAGCTTCTTCCTTAGATTCTTTCTTATCTTCTTCTTGTTTTCCTTTAATGGTGGTCGATCTCTCTTTATTTTGTTTTTGATTGTGAACATGTAAAATGAAGTGATGCAAGGATTTAGGGTATAAGAATAAGACTTATTCCAATTTTTTCCTTATCTAATTCCCTAACCTATTTCATTTTAAATTCCATTTAGTTTATTAGTTCAACTAGGCACGGCTTCCCTTTATTATACAAACCTCAATCCCCTAACCATTTCATTATTTCATTTAACTTAACTAATTAAATGTCCTAAGTAATACTAATCAAAATTAAGGTCGTTGCATAATTCCTAGTCTACCAAATCAAATCCAAATTAAACAAATAAATACATGCAATCAGTTACCTTGAAGAGAGCAATGTAAATAATAAAAATTATCAAGAAATTTGGCATTTTCAAGGCAAGAAATTTTTAGGTAGTGAAGAAAAAGGAGGATTCACCTCGGATCTAAGAAGATGCACGACTAATCAGTAAGTAAGATTTATCATATTTGTGTGTGTGTATTGATAAGATGTAGTAATTCACCCTTCAATCTTAAACCAAATTTATAAACAATGTAACTAATAATGAAAAACTATATATATTTATATATGCCGTATAAAATGTAGTATGCCATGTCTAGATGGTTAAAAATATAATTCTTATCGATTGTAATCAGCAAAAGTTATTCTTCCTCTAATTAAAAAGTATGAAATATAAAAGTATTCTGAATTAGAAATATCATATATAAAAATTATAGTTCTCGACAACAAAAATCCACCAGTGATGTTCGTTTGCCGATTGGGTGTATGACTTGATCAAAAAACATGTAGAAATTTGAAAATAAGGACCGTCCATTTCGATCCAATGGTGAAATAACCATGTAATGACGATAGGGAAACACAAATGAGTGGAGGAAGTTGAGCAGGTCTTCATAGTGGTCCATGATCCAGTTCCACATGGGTTAGGACGTCGTAGATGGCGGGGTGTAACATGTGGTATCAGAGCTTAGGTTAGGCGATTCTTACTTAATTACGGTGTATGAGAGAGCATATTGCAATTTTTATTATATATATATATACTATTTTTATAAGCCACACACATATATTTTGATTAACAGATGTTGTTAGCTTGTCCCTTATAGATGTAAATAACTATGAGTTAAATAAATATTGATATTTGAATAATTTGCGGTGGTAGATAAATCCATCACATTTGTTTTAATTTATTCCATAGAATATTGCTAAAAGAGGGTCTATATGTTAAGTAGCAGTGGACTGGGGATGAATAAAAAGGAGAGTAGTACCCTTAAGTCCATAGGATATAATGTGAAGTTTATATGGTGTAATGAGGGTACTTGTCCTTTTTTCAATTTTGTTGGGCTTGTGTAAGTTATGATCAACTCCAGTTATAGTATTTAAATTAACTGGAATGTTTTCCTAAAAAGTTAGAAATAATTATGTTTGAGATTTTTGGGAAAATAAAGAATTTGAAGTTTGTTTAAAATGTTGAAATAATAAACATTATTTTAAGTTCTAAATGTGATAAAATTTAATGAAAAAAAGTTTCCATAAATACATTAAAGCCTTGTTTAAAAAACCGTGTAAGGCTTATTGTCCTTATATTTTGATATATACTTTTCTTTTGATAACAAAACATTTTTAACATAAATTGACTACTAAAGACACATTTTTTGAATTTCATTTATTTTATGAATATTTTTCTCACACTTTGAAAACGACATTATTTTAAAACTTGTGGAAGTTTCAATTGCAATGTGTATGTATCTTTTATATAAACTTTCGAAAATATGCGTTAATAAATAGTTTAAAATTTTTGAAACATTTCTAAACCTGATAAATGTAGTTAGTAGAAAAAATGAATTTCAAACAAATTTATGTATATGTACAAGGTATTAGTTAAAAGGAGTTGGAAATTAACTAATCATAAGACAAAACGAATTTGAAGTATAATTTTTATATAGACATTAGGCATTGTGTAACGATGATTGAGATTGGCTAATTACTAAATAAAATGATATATACTTATGTATAAATTGGTTATAAATTATGTAACATGATGTGGAAAAAATATATTTCAATTTGAAAAAAAATGAAGTATGAGCATTTTAGAAAAATAACCAAAGTTAGTTCGAAATTAATTTTTATTAATAATATTGAATTTTATTAAACTATAAAGAATTGAGTTTTGAAAGTTATATGTTTTCAAGAATGATATTTATAAAAATTGTCGAAAATAAATTAAATTTAAATTTAAAATTAGCGTTGAATAATGGAAATATAATATTGTTAATTTAAGGACATACAAATAGATATAAAGTGATTAATTAAAAGAAATATGAGTTATGATTTCGTATGAAATAATTTAATATGAAACATCTGAAGTAAAAAAATTGGAATACTGTTAAAGTAGAATTTAAGGCATTTATTTGAAAAAAAAATTAATGATCGAAATTAACATTGGTTAAAGTTAATAGTGAATTTCATGGTTTTCAAATCCTATTAGTCGTAAAGAACAAGTTTTGAGATCAGCGATTTTGATTAAAACCTGAATTGATCTATTCAAAATATTCAATACCGTATATATTTAAGTCATTTTACTTAACAAATTTTCTAAATTTTCAAAAATAAGGCCATACATTTAACATATATATATATATGCATATATATATATATAATGTTTAGTAATATTTTTTAAAGTTAAAATTAGATATACTAATAAAATTTAAGAAAATTATTTCTAAAACAAAAATAATGATAACTAACGTAAAAATTATACGTCATACATTTGATTTAAAACATAAGATATTTAAAAGGTTATCCCTAATAATAATAAAACATAAAAGTTTTAAACAGATTTTACTTATAAAGCCATACTTCTAAAATTTTAATAATATAAATGTGAGTTATGATATGTTCTCAGAGTGACATGTTGTTTCTAAGTACCATTTAAAAAAAAACATTTTCGAATAAAGCAGAAATTTGGAAAAATTTCAGCTCACTGATGCAAAGATGTGAATTGATTGAGAAATTTGAAGAATTTGAAGATTTTGGAGCTAGAGTTAATATGGAAAAAGGTAAAATTCGAATAGAAGTTGAAAATAATAAGGAAAATGGGAAAGTGGAAAGTTAAGTGGGCTCAGATCTGGAAAAATTTCGTCCACTGGTGCACCGGTAACATTGGTCCATTAGTGTTGGCGTAAAAATAGACCACCAACACCCAATTATGTAAAAGCGACAATATACAATCCAAACACAGAAATATGATGAGAAATGAAGAATAAAATTAAAATAATTAGAAAGCAAGTAAATAGAGGTACACATTTATAGTGGTTTGGTTAACTCCGGCCTATGTCCACTCTAAAGGTTTTATTTTTATTAGTTTATACTGCTGATTACAGTTACAACCGTGATATACAAGAATAAAACTACCAGAGTATAATCTAGGTAGAAGATGAAGAGAAGCAGAAAGAATATCCCTTTTCTAAAGCCATGCATGCAGTATTTATAGGGGGAAACGACCACAATCCCATTGGAACTTTGATAAAAGGACCTTCCAATCCACATGGGCCCACCATCAAGGTCGCTAGGCCCAACACCCAATGAAGAGAGATCGGTAGTAATCCCTTCATTGGTTGATTTTTGGACAGCGATTCCTATGGTGGATTCTACATGATAAAATATGTTTAATCCTCAAGTTTCCTGTCATTTGGAATAAGGGAGCTCCTGATCTTGATTAATCTTTGGTTCAAATCCACTCGGAAGCTATTTCCTACCAACCCTTCTAATGGACATATGTCGATCCATAGCATGACTGTCCATGCTGATCCATCTTATAACCAACCATATCGACCCCCTTGGATACTTTCAATCCATGCCGACCCCTTTGAATACTTCCAAGCCATGCCAACCCCTTTGAATACTTCCAAGCCATATGGATCCATGCCTTTCTACGTATGTCGATCCATAATCATGCCCGTCCCTTGGATTCCATCATGTAATGCATATCCCTCTGATTCCACTAAATTATAACGATCCCACTTATTCCATTGAGCTTTGCTGAGCCTCTTATTGCAAAATGCTATGCCGATCCTTCCTACTTTATGAAACTATGTCAATCCCGCCTACTTTATGAAAGTATGGCGATCCCTCTTATGCTATGTCAATCCCTGGGGTTCTAACCTATCTTCCATATTTCCAGAGCCCTGCATTGTCTATCTATCAACTTCGTCCAATCTTGGCTTCATATAACCATTTGATCACTGCTTTCGGGTTCTACAGTCGTTGTTCCACACTCATCGGCCTTGAAAATTGTGAAGTTTATTGGATTAAATCCATCTGTGAACTGCCTTGCCAAAAGGGGGGTTAACACTTTGCTCCGCAAAACATGCCTTGTGATAGGAAGGCTTGTTTTGAATTGCTATAAATCCAAAACCTAAAGTCCATAATCCATTGATTTCCATATTATTCAATCAAGAATCCAATCTGTTGCCAATCCAATTCCTTGATCTCTCCGAATCATTAGCGAAATCCAAGACTGTTCATAGTCGATGTCCAATTCCGAATCCATTCCAAATTCATTAACCAAAATCCATGATTTCTCCAGATCATTTTATCCAAATTCGAGACCGCTTCGGGTTCGTATCCAAATCCATAGACCTCTCCGGGTTGTTTTATCCAAATCCGGGACCACTCCAGGTCCATATCCGAATCCATAGACCTCTCTAGGTCATTTTCCTAATCCAAATCCTTGATCTTATCGAATCCTTTTCGAGCATAATCCATACTCAACGACATGAGTAGGCCGATCATGTCACTCTCCCGTGAAGCAGCCTACCCCTTGCCAAGCATAGTCCATGCTCGGTGACCTTGATTTCTCTGAATCCTTGCCGAGCACAATCCATAAGCGACAACCTATTGGGTTTAATTCTCCGGCCTCTACTCTCCGGTCGAGAGCTTAATCCATAGGTATCCTTCTCTGGCTTTGGTTCTCAATTAAGGACATAACTCATGGGGTATCCTTCTCTGACCTCAATCCCTAATCAAGGACTTAATCCATGAACGAATCCATCTTGTCACTCTTTGACGAAGGGACTCGTGACTCGCGGTTATTGCCCCGTCTTTTTGGTCGGGTCCATAATCGTGACCTGTGTTATTTATTACATTAATCCAGACATAAGTGTCCCTAAGTCCATAAAATAAGATTCCATATAACCAATAAACAAAAGTTTGAAGCAAATAAGAAGAAATAAAACAAATTTCCCAAACCCGAGCACAATAGTTTATCGTCATCTCAGAGCATGCCTAGGGACCATCCTCGATCTCGTACACGTTAAGTGACTTAGCCGTATTACTGTAGAGTTTATTACTTATTCCATACCATCCCGATCAATTGATGACAAGTTGATGATGATGCCTTAATGCAGTGCTATTTTCGTTCGAGGTGGACGGTGGCTACTCCTGTTCCGTCACCGCAGCTCCAGTCCTTATGTATTATTGTAACTAATCATTCCTCACGTGCTCCTCAATGATATCCTTCAAATGCCTGTAGTCATTTTTATTATGCCCATCGAGCTCATGGAATAGAAAATGCTTTCCTGATGCTCGCTCATGTCCTGAGGGTTGCCTCCTTGCCGGCCTTCGATGCTGAAGACGTCCTCGAGTATCCAAATAAATCCTTTCCAATGATTCGGTCAAATCAATATAAGAAGAGAATTTTGATTCTCTCCATTACCTCTTTGACACATTAATGCCATGATTTATTTTCTATTTGCCTTTATCATTCTTGTTTACATCTTCTGATGATCCTCCACTTTGCACAGCATTCACCTTTGGTTTGTTTGCTCGTGTGTCTAACTGTCGCAGGAACCTTTCTGCTTCACGATAAAAATCCCCGAAATCCGTAGGTGGATCTCACGCCATTGAATCCTTAAACTCCATGCCATCGGCAATTCTAGATACAGCTACCATCAAAACCATGGATGGATCTGGATGATCTTCCGATGTTGCGGTGGCATTAAACCATGTTAAAAAACTCCTTAGGGACTCTCTGGTTCTCTATTTCAGTGTTGCCAAACTCATCACATTTTTGGGTCTCGAGATGTGAACTCTAAACTGCCTCATAAACCTTTCGATCAATTCTGTCCATGTGCTAATAGAGCCGCTTTCCAATTTTCTGAATCATAGTGTTGCTATATCCACTAGGTATAAGGGAAAGCACTGTGCCATGACTTCCTTTGATACCCCCAATACTTCCATGTGTGTCATGTATCTCTTCAGATGGACAACAAGATCAGTTTTTCCATCATATGCCTCAAGCATTGGTAGTTTGAACTCCGGTGGACTCCTACCTTGCCTGATATTTGAAGCGAATGGACTTATACTTACATCCTCCTAATCCCTATTCACCAATCCTCCATGCATAGCTCGCCTTGTCATCTCTTCTAACCTATCATTGTCTTCCAATGGCAGTCTCCTATCACCATGTCTAAGCTGCCCCCCCCCCTCGATTCTACGAGGGATTCTGGAACATATTCCTCTTAACGTGCATACAAATTTCGATTCGCATAAAGCTCTATAAGATCGATCGCAGGTCCTCCAACATCACAATCAACAAGACCCAGGGGCATGCCCCATAGGCTTTGAGGATCGGTACCGATCCCTCTGGAGGGATCGGTGCCAATCCCTCTAGGATGTTAGGGGACTGCCCCCGGCTGCTCTGTTCCATTCCTTTGTCTATTGGCCCTATTTCCATGCTCCCAATTCTGATTTCCAGCGATTCCTGCTGCTTCAACTCCCTGATTATGTGCTCCAGCTTGTCTAATCTATTTGAATAAACTCTACATCATTTCCTCTTGCCTTTTCAACATCCTCTCCTGCATAGCATCCATCATCGTTTCTATTTCATCCCAGGTGAAGATGCTTGATTAGCTCTATCCCTCGAGGAAGTCTCCCGACTCCCTACATGGTGGCTCCTTCCAGGTAGCCCTCTCCTTGTTGATTACCTAGCCATTACTTCCTATATCCAAGTATCTAAGCTTCCAAATCCGTGGGTGCAAGTTCTCTCGGTGAAAGCACCAAAATATTGGTGTCAAAATTTACAACCAGTATCCAATTATGTGAAAGCGCCAATATCAAATCCAAACATAGAAATATGAAGAAAAATAAATGAAGAAAAAAATTAAAACAATTAGAAAGCCAGTAAATAGAGATACATATTTATAGTGGTTCGGCTTACTTCGGCCTATGTCCACTCTAAAGGTTTTTCTTTTATTAGTTTATACTACTTATTACAGTTACAAATCAGTGAAATTCAAGAATAAAACTGGTAGAGTATAGCCTGGGAAGAAGATGAAGAGAAGCAGATAGAAGACCCCTTTCCTAAAGCCATGCCTATTATATTTATAGGGGAAGACGACCACCAATCTCTCTGGAACTTTGGCAAAAGACCTACCAGTCTACATGGGCCCACCATAATGGTCGCTAGGCCTAACTCCTAATGAAGAGGGATCGATACCGATCCCTTCATTGGTTGATTTTTGGGCAGCGATTCCTATGGTGGATTCTACATGATAAAATATGTTTAATCCTCAAGTTTCATATCATTTGGAATAAGGGAGGTCCTAATCTTGATTAATTTTTGGTTCAAATCCACTCGAAAGCAATTTCATACCACACCCTTCTAATGGACATATGCCAATCCATAATATGGCCACCCATGCCGATCCATCTTATAAACAACCATATCGATCCATCTTATAACCAACCACACCGATCCCTTACTTCCAAGCCATGCCGACCCTTTTGAATACTTCCAAGCCATGTCGACCCCTTTGAATACTTCCAAGCCATGTCGACCCCTTTGAATACTTCCAAGCCATGTCGATCCATGCCTTTCTACGTATGCCGATCCATGCTTGCTTAATCAGGCTCATCCCTTGGATTCCATCATTTAATGCCGATCCCTCTGATTCCACTAAGTTATGCCTATCCTTTTTATTCCACTGAGCTATGTCGATCCCTCCTATTGCACAATGCTACGTTGATCCTTCCTACTTCATGAAATTATGCCAATTCCTCCTACTCCATGAAGGTATGTCGATCCTACTTATGCTACAAAGCTATGTGGATCCCTCCTATGCTATGCCGATCCATGGGGTTCCAACCTAACATCCATATTTCTAAGGCCCTTCATTGTCTATCTATCAACTTCGTCCAATCCTGACTTCATATAACCATTTGAGCTTTGCTTTCAGGTTCAACAGTCGTTGTTCCGCACTCACCGGCCTTAATAATTTTGATATCTGTTGGGTTAAATCTGCATGTGTACCAGCTTGCCAAAAGGCGGGTTAACAACTAGTGACGTAAAGTTTTCCAGATCCGAGCCCTTTTTAACTTCGCACTTTCCTCATTTCTTCATTATTTTATACTTCTATTGGAATTTTACCCTTTTACCTATTAACTCTAGCTCCAAAATCTTCAAATTCTTCAAATTTCCCAATCAATTCACATCTTTTCAACATGGCAAGAGGAAAAGGAAGCATCTCCTCATCTTCTTTAGATCAATCGATGAATTATTAACCAATTAAGTTAGGAATTGGTTGAAGAATAAAAGAGAAAATATCAAGAAATTTAAGGACATGAGAATCTCAGCGATCATCTGCTAAATTTGGATGCTCTAAACTTATATGACAAAATTTATTTACCCATGCTCAATTAATTAGCATAATTAACATGAATTGTTATGAAATTGATATATACCCTAGTTGTATAGCACTCTTCTATGCTAATCTTAAGGTAAGAAATGATGAAAATGGATTAGTTTTGTCTAAAAGAGAAAAATATGTTGAAATAGCTTTTAGTGAAAGTGAATTTGGTGAGATTTTAGGAATTTCGTCCGATGGCATGCCGTTAAATGAAATAATTTTGAATGAGGAACCTATTTTGTGTCAAATAGTTTAAATAAATAATCCTAATTGAACAACTTCTAACCCGACTCACCACGCACGTACTATTATTAGAATTATTCAACACAACTTATTTCCAAAATGAGCAATTTTGAAGAGATTTGTCTTTTGGTCCCCAAAGCCACATACACCATTTTAGGAATTATTCGAGTCATTGGGCTAATGTGATAATGAACAACATGATGGAGAATTGATTGGGAGAATGACGAAGATACAATCCATATGAAAACTTGATTATAGCAATTCTTCATCGCTTTAGTGTTATGCTAGATGATGAACATCCAATTAGGTTCTATTATTTTTTATGACAAGGTTTTGAAAGCAATGAATGTACCTGCAACTTTTTATGAGATCACGGTTCTGACTCCAGTATATCATCCAGTAGAGGAAGACATAGCTGGTCTATCTTCTCCATGTCCTACTACCCCCATACATGTCTCCTCATCACCGAAAGAGCATATTATTGCTAGGCTCGATAAGCAAGAATAATTGATTCAGACTATTCATGAGGAGCAGCTAGTGCAGAAGAGGGAGTTGGAATTTATTCGGTCTCCTCTCACACGCATATGCGGATCTGTTCACACTAGAGAAATTGGAGTTGGGGCAAGCTATTCTCCTTTAAGATCTCATCCCTCCGTGTATGACTTTTATGCAGGACCATAAGTCTCTTGACTTACAGGGCCAACTCATCATTGGCATGCTAGACCTACTAAGATAGGTGCTAGAAGAAGGAGGCCTAGACCTCATTCCATGGTTACTTGAGCTTTGGAATCCCCACTGCATCCTCCAGTATCTAGCAGAGAGCAAATGGGATATAGAGTCAGATATTAAAAACAATACACTTTATCCAGCGTGAAATAATTCAGTTGATAAATGTAGAAATGTATAAATATAATACATGTACTAAACTTAATCAGGAAAAATAGGAACAATCCTAAGGTGTTTCTAAATATTCAAAACAATTTCTCATCAGCAAAAATTTTCAAACGCAACCAATGTGAAACTAGTTTATAGTTTTTTTTGTCTAAAACCTATCAAAAATTGGTCAGTTGGATGAATACCCACAACCGTTCGAGAGAAAAATATTAACCCCCAATTTTCCCAAAACAAAATTTATACTAAGATGTATTTTCGTTAACAAAAGATGACATGTTGCCTATCTTATCACTACGTCTGAAGAAAATGAGTAATTATAAGGCCAATTGGTTGGATTTGGAATAGAATGCAACTTAGACAACCTGAGCTATTCATGGACTTCCGAAAAGAAATTTCTCCTAATTTGGCAAGTTTGATACAATTGGCCAAAACAAACCCAAAGAAAGCTTCATTATTACCTACCCGAGGAAAGATACCTACTTGGTGCTCTATACTTTATTTAATTTTAGAATTAATTATTATCAAGAAATAAACTTACAACTTTAAGTAATGAATCGGCGATGGCTACATCTTTGTGTATGAACCGATAAACATGCTCACGAGAGACTATTTTCAAAAAAAATGGATGTTAAAGAAAGCAGAGGAAAATAATTACTAAAATTAAACCACTGAAATAAGCAGAAACCTAATCCATCAAATAAGTTCCAAAATAACATTGCAAAGCCTGCTGCTACAGATGAACAATAGTATCCTAAATTATGAAGCTATAAGGTAAAAATCATTCAAAAAGATATTGAATAATTATTATCTAATCGCTATGTAACAACACACAACTATATTATATATGATAAAACTGGAACTAAAATTTGGATTTGTAGAATTTCTATATTAATTATGATTCGCAACTTTTGCTTCTTAGATTTGATCCTTACTAAATAAAGATGCAAAATTGTGGAAGCCCGATAAATGAAAATATATTTTAGTAGAACCAAACTACCACGGAAGTCAGTGTATTTGAGATGGTGAAGGTGGCACACAGTCAAGGAGGCACGAGGTCAAGCTGATTTAGCATGTGTGTGGTTTATGTGAATTCATCCACGGTGTTCATGGTGGTCGCAAATGGGATGGGCAGTAGTCAAGAGTCACGTATGGCATGCATGGTGGAGTAAATAAGATGATGCGTTGGTTGGACGTACAAATTAGGACGAACGATTTAGGGTTTAGAGAAAAATATGTATTTGGCAGAGCGAATGAAACTATGATGCAAGCTGAGGTGGGCTTTAAAATTTTAGTAGATAACGGTTCCAAGTACAAGCATAATTTACTAATTATAAATAAATAAATATTAGAAATTATTATTTATTGAATAAAAATTATTGTCTATAAATCATTAATTATAATAAATAATTAGTTCTAATTATATTAATCATAATTTATAAATTATTATTCATAAATTATTATTATTATAAATCATTAGTTATAATAAATTATTAATTGTATATTATTATTTATAATTATTATTCTACATGATTAATTATAATTGATTATAAATTAATATTAATTAATAATCACTAATTATAATATAAATTATTAAGTAAATAAGTTATCATTTATAAATTATTGAGTATTCTAAGAAAAATGAGTAATCATCCAAATGAGGAGAGCACTCGTTATTAATTATAAATTAGCATTTATAAATTATTAACTGCTAATTATTAGTCATTAACTATAATTTACTAATTATTAATTATTATAATATTTTAAACAATTGTAAATATATTCAAAACTTGTATATGTTAAAGATGATAGTTACAAAAAAACCTCCAAATACATATGAAAGTAATAATTTGCAACATAATATTTATATTTTTTGAATTTTGATTTTTTTCCATTTTAGAATTTTCTAAAGTTTTGAGAATTTTATAAAATTTTAAATCTCTATATAATTTTAATTTTTGAATTTTTTTGAAAATTTAATTTTTTTTTTAATGTTATGAAATATTTTTGATTATTACATATTGATCATTAAAGATTAATTATTATTAATTAATTATGAAATTGTAGATATTAAATATTAGTCTTAATTTTTAATTACTACTTATTAATTATTTAATAGTAATTTAAATATTAAATAATCAACGTTAATTGCTAATAACACATTTATCAATTATATAATAGTAATTATTTTACGATAATTATCAATTATCAATTATTAAATATCTTTTTTTCAAAATTCCTTGCAGTTAAATTGGGGTAAACCCTTTCAAATTTTATACTTACAAAAGTAACATAAGCGCCCTATGAAAATTCCTTGAAAAACCGCCGCAAAATAGCTTCGACAGTAACCACCAGTAATCCACCTCAATTTGCAACAGAAATTAGCGTCAAGAAATTCTATTAGTAAATTGATGTAATTGCAACGGTTAGTGGTGGATATGATAAGTGAATGGCAAAAATGTAAAAGAATTTGAAATAGAAAAAACTTAAGATTATCCTTTATAAATCACTTGAAAATCCATCGCAATTTTAGCAAAGGAAAATTCTTTCGCTTTAATCTGCTATTATTTTCCACTTTTCTCGTTGTGTTCGAGAGAAATGCTGTTGGGATGTAGGCCAAATCTGTAGGTTGTGCAATTGATGTATTTCTCTTGTATCATAGTTACATTGTCAATGGATTCAATAATTATTGATATATCGAAAAGTATAGATGTTCGTCTGATGTAATAGATCTTGAGTGATATTCATTTGTTAAGATAATCCATACATTGTTGTTTAATTCCGCTGAGAGGATTTTTCATTTTTTTCTATATTTTTAGATTTTAAATTATATAACCAACGACCTACTGTTTTTTATATCTAAGATCAGTATGCAAGCAAATTTTGACTTTTTTGTCATTAATTTTAGATGTCAAGGATAGTGGCGCGTCACATTTGGTATCGAAGGTAAGGTTTATTAATTGTCTAAGCCTTGGATAGGTTTAAATTGTTTAGAGCAGGTTAACTTATACTTTAGGTTGGAATAAATATAAGATGAGAGAGTATTCTTATTGATAATTGAATGCTTTGTGTACATATGGACATAAGTGTAACCACCATTACCTCATCCAAGACGATGTCTATTTCTGATGATCTTTGTGTTGGAAATCAATACAGCAAATATGGGGTTGAATGAGAAACTATAGGAGGGATTGAGAGCTGGCGATGATCCGGGCAACACACATATGATGATAAATTATGTAACTAAAACCTAATCCAAAAAATAGGCTTATTATTTCATTTAATAGAGTTTTAATTGAAAAGTATTTTATTGAAGAGTTGTATTAAATTGTACATTTTTGGTTTAGCAATATTTTATTGAAAAAGGAAACTAAAGTTTTAGAATTGAAGTGGTTGTTGAAAATTTTACACTAATAAAACTAAAGCATTTAATTTGAGAAATAAGATATTTTTCTGAAGATGTTTTTATATAGAAAAACGATTAGTGTAAAATTATTTATTAAAAGATTTTGGTGAAAGTGTATTCAATTTGAAGTGTTTACAAAAAAATAGAAAATACTTTGACTAAATTGGTTTTAGTTAGAAAACATTTTTTTAAAAATGCTTTCTTTCAAGAAGAATTTGTAATATGGACTATATGATTTGTAGGTTATTCATTTAAAAGATGTTTAGCGAGAAAATTATTTTGGTAGAAAAAATACTTAATTATGTATGGAAGAATATTTTGAGAAAATATTTTATTAAATAAAATATTTGAAAATATTTTAATTTGAGAAATGCCTTATTAAGTAGGGATTGTGATAAACATTTTCATTTGAAAAAATGCTTTATTCAAAGAACATCTTTGAGTTTGGGTAACTATTTGTTTGAAAGTAAATTTTGGTTGCAAGTATTTTTTTACTTAAATGATACTTTCAGATAAATGATATTTTGGAAGCAAAACCTTTTTGAGTAAAATTTTGGTTGGAAAATATTCAACTTTATTGAAAATATATTTGAAAAATGTTCTATTGATAAAGAATGAGTTACAAGATGTCTAGTTTTAGCTGTGCAGTTAATGCGCTCGGTAGATTCGAAGCGGTGGAGGTGCAAAATGTCGTAGCGGGGATACAGCGAGGATATAGCGGGATATAGCGGATGGCTCTAAAATAGCATACAAAACTCGTACTTAATGTTTTTACAAATATATAAATGGTAATTAAATGTAAAATTATCATTCAATTGAATTATAATAATACATAAATAATTTTAAATAAAAACATGTGCGAATATACTTTAAATAAACGAAAAACTGTTATATAACATAATTGAATTTGGTAGAATATTAGAGTATTTTCATTTCTAAAAATATATTAAAAATTAAATCAAATAAATTAGTTTCATAATTTTGTAATGTATAAACGCAATTTTTCAATTCATTTTATTAAAAAAGATATAGCTGGAATAGCGGAATATAGCGGAAATAACGAGTTATAGCGGAAATAGCGGGGATTAAAGCGGAAATGCTATATTCTGGGGCTATATGGAAAAATCGTAGCGGTAGAAATCCGCTACGAGATATGGCGGGGGTGTAGCGGGGTAATAGCGGGGCATTAACTACACAGAGTTTTAGAGTATTTGATAGATATTTCCTAAAATGAGAATACTTTGATTTGGAAATAAATAGTTGTAAAAGTTTAAAATTTGATTTGAGAAATAAACTTTAGAGGTGTTTGTTAGAAATTATTTTTTGGAAAGACATTTTATTTTGGGAGAATTTTAGTGTAGAACGTATGATAATCAGGGGACTGGACCGAGTGGCACAGGGTGTGAAACAGCTGGATGATATGAGTTTACATAACATCCATTATGATGATGTAACCTTAACTCCTATTATGTTTGACTTTCCCAAATAAGTTATAGGGATGTCAAATTATTCCCTTCTAAAGATAAACTTGGGTTATGATGTTATAATTTCCCATTTCTATGTACGGGATAGTACATTTTACTTTAATTATATTTTCTTACATTGGTTGAATTGATTGCATTATTCTTATGCTTGTTAGGAGATTAGTTATGTTAGGAAAATTGCACTGCTGTGTTTGACTGTATTTATTTTATACTTTACGTATGTTTGTTTGAATTAATCTCTTCTTTCTGCGTTATATTTTTATTTATTGCTTGTTTTGTTATGGTCTTGATTAAGTTGTTTATTTGGTTGTTGTAATGCCGTACAAAATTTGTTAATATTTTAATTAAATATTAATAATAAAATGTGAAAATAATTGAATTTAATGTCTTAAAAGCGCTCGGGCTAGGCAAGAGGCGGCATGGGGAAAATTGGAATTGGACTTAACCAAATTTTGGAGGGTTAAAAGTGCTCGGGCCTAAGTTCTTTTACTTGGTGTTTCTAGATGTTTGCTTCGAGTTAAGGAGCTAGAAACTTCAAGTCAGCTTGGAGTAAGGCATGAAAATGGAGACATCAACTTAGTGCAATATTTGGAGACGACCAAAATGATTAGTATCAAACACATTTATGGTCTATACCGACTTGTCTTGGTGGTGACCAAGGGGGTCGAGTATCTGGTGACACGCACATATTGTTTCGATGTTCATGTACGGTGCTCATTCGATCATTCAATGTTTGTTTTTGATGATTACTGTGTGATGGAGATCGGTGGAAAATGATGAGGTAAAGGTGCCACGCTTGGACATGATGCATTCAGAAATGTGACGAGATGACTCTATGACATGAGATGGACGTATAGAGATATTCCAAACTTTGACGACGTGAGGCATTTGATCAAGTACTTCAAGTGGGAAGTGAATGCTTCGAACTAGGGTAGTTCGAGGAGGCATGTTCAATAAGGTGAAGCAATGTAGCGAGGTATGGGATGACCAAATCGAGTCGCGTGCAGATGAGATCATTGATAACTTTATATGTGAGTGTTTCATGGATCAAGGGTATGTGAGGACACTCATCGTGTACTCTAGACCCTGGGATGGTCTGGCCTGTCTTGGGAGGGCAGACCCATGCGGTAGGTATCTAAACGAACAATTGAATTGTGACATGGAGTGTCAGCCTGGGTGGTCATTGAAAGAGTTTTCATTTATCCAAAGGATCTTGGGAAGGTCACGATAAAGCAAGACTTTAGGAAATTCACAGCGATGATGGCCTTGGGAATGTCAAGGTGAAGCAAGACTTTGGAAAAATTGGGTCGACAAGAGACTTTAGGAAATTTGAAATGACTTTTAGTTATCACCCTTAACAATCATAGTTTTATATCTATGTTGATATCATATTTTCTTTATTCTTTATGAGGTATACAACATGTTATGATTTGAATTTTTGTTCACCCTTGGCAATCGTCCTACATTGGCCGAGCACTATGGCAGCACACTTTGTAGGTATATTGGGTGCCAAAGGTGTAGGGCGGTCATCATATGTGGTATCAAAGCTTAGGTTGAGCGATTGACGTAGTTTGGTACTTAGATTCATATGAGATAAGGTAAGTAGAATGCCTTAAAATGGATTGAGTAATATATATGAGAATGTACTTGTAATATATTTTGGTTTTCAAAACTATATATTAGTAGTATATATAGTATCTAAGTTGCAGAACACATTTTAGCACATTAGACGCGGTTTTCTTTATAAGAGACTGACCACTCTTATTAAAGAGTTTAAGAATGAGCTGACATATAAGGAATACTATTAGGAATTCTATATAGGGAGTGAAGGAAGAGGGAGCGGGTTCGGGGGCGGCTAACCATGATATGCAAGAAATGTTCATAGAGATAATGGAAACATGTTACAAAACACCCAAGGTGCTACTCCAGTTGTTGTCGTTGGTGGTGCTCCAATGTAAGCGCCCAAAATCGACTTTCTAAGTTAAACAATGACTATTCTACCCTTGGAGGAAAGTCATTCTTTGGAACGAAATCAGTTACGAAAGTGCATGATTAATGGGATTCCTACAAGCGTATCTTTGAAGATTTGGATTTAGAAGATGTAATGAAGAGGAAGTTAGCCGCTAAGCAACTTCCAAGTTGTGCTATAGGATGGCGAATACTATGTAGATTGATACTCCTAGAGATTAGTTCATCTAGGAGCCGGTTAGGGCTAGTTTTAAGATAAGTTCATTCCAACTGCCTAGACATTGGTATTATTTAGGAAGTTCGCTGAGTTCATACAAGGAGAAAAGTCTATCCCAGAGTAAATTGTTTAATTCGACATGCTGTCAAAATATGGTTATCTTTCATCGATACCACTCCAAAACAAAACGAAAAGTTCATCTTAGGTTTGGATAATTATTTTAGGGAGAAGCTACGGGGACATATTAACGAGTCCTTTAGAAGCTAGTTAAGAAAGCTTTGAGTCAAGAGAGCTTGTACCTAAAACCAGAGGCTGAAGCTATTGTTTCAAAAGAAGAACCAAAATAGCTAGAAAGTGGTGGAGGCGAGAGGAAATTGAACAATAAAAGAAGAATCAATCTCAAGAAGAGGATTACCAGAAGAAAGGATGGTAGCAGTCGAAGTGCTTTAATTGTAGTAAGACGGGTCATCTTAGGAAAGACTGCAAGGCCCCAAGGGATGGGGACGGGAAGTGCTTTGCCTATGATAAGACTATGCACTTGAAGAGGGACTACCTAAATATATTTAAGAATAAGCAGAATGTGATTGCTTATGCATTATGTGCCACTCATACTTCAGCGGATGCTCCACCGGTAAAGGAAAAAAGGAAAGGCATCCTTATCGAAGATATGCTTTTATTTAGGCCATGCCTATGTTTATTTCTATTTGATATAGATACGTTTAAACCCTTCATATATCTAATGACTTAGTGAGTAGGTTAGACTGGTGACCTAACCTAGTAGATAGACCTTTAGTTATTTCAAACTTGGTGATGGCTCGACTAATGTAGCTGCGATTCGTCGAGACTTAGTATGTCGAGTCATGGATGTTTGTTTGCTTGTGATTTCTTTGTTTGGGTCTTGTGAGGTTCGGTATCATTTGGCGGGTGGATGGATGTAGGGTCCTTTCATAGGAGTACATCTACTAAGGAGTACTTGTAGTTTTCGCATGGCGGGTGGATGATTCTTCAGGATGCTGTAGAATTTTAGGATCTTGGGAAGCTAATACCAGTATTTCTAAATGATTTTCTTATTAGTGAAGGAGAAGTATAATTTGCACTTAAGTACAGTGCCTAAGGTAATAAGTAAATATGCTAGCTGAGGAGTTGAGTTCCTAGCCTAAATATAATTTGGTTGTAATACTGGTTATGATTTTCCATTGGAAGTAAGAGCTAAGGCCAAGAATATTGGACAGCAAGATAATTGACCCACTCCGATAGAGACGGGGTAATTCCTATGGTGATGATCTTGTACAAACTCAACTGAGTTAGTTTTTTCCGAAAAGAAGGTAAACTATTATGCCTAACATTTAAGGACTTAGGGATGAGGTACTACAAGAGTTCCGTCATTCGTGATTAATGGTTGATTCGGGTGGAACTTAGACATATTGGATGTACATATAATTGAGAAGGGAATGTAAGAGGAAGTCAGGATTTTGGTATGTAGAAAAGCTTATAAGAAACAGTAAGGAAAAACCACGCTAGCCAAATTGATTGAGTGAAATCAAGGTTGAATTAGGAGTGACTTTGCAAGGAGTGTTGAAGTCGATAGAGGTTCAACAAGAGTGAAAGAAGAGGATATAGTATGAAGAAGACCGAGGAGAACGTGGAGGATGACCAATAGCAAGGGTTTTCTTTTTATCACATTAATTCTCACTTATGGTATCATATATGATAGTTTAGTATCTTGCATGCTATGATAGGTATATCTATATTATTGATTGCATAAATGGTTGTTTAACGTTCAATATGACTACTTATGATTGTTAGACATGCGGGGTAACTACGGTTGACTTTTTCTTAATTTTTTTAGGGTTTTTAAGGGAGAAATTACTAAAGGGAGAAGTGTAATGATCCATATTTTATGTATTGGATGATCGTAAAATATTATATTTAAATGTATATGAGATCGTATGATTCTATAACTTTAAGAAATTCAACTAGTGAAGTTTGCTATCCTTGGAATTTATCCTAGACAATATTGACCTCAAAATTTTTATATCGCCAATAATTTTTGGTAGGAGCAGAATTGGGATCTGAAACCACTTCCACTAGAAATATATGATAATTTCCCTTTCAGTTGAGTGGTCATAATAATATTTTGAACTTACCATTTAGAAGTTATAGTTGTTTGAAGTTCTAACTTGTTTTAAACAGATTAGCGGGTAATTAGAGGGCGGTTAGTGCAGCCCATTAGCCCAATTTGGGATTAGGGTAAATACTAGTTCTTTCTAGCCGTCATTAGTCATTCCTCTTCATTTATAGTTACCTCCTAACCTACATTAAACCAGAATTGACCTAAAACCATCGTTTCTCCAATTAATTAGCCTACTTGAGTGATTAGAGGGAGATGAGCAAGAGGAAATTATAATTCCACTATTCTAGCTCCTTGGAGTTCGTAAAGATTGTTGCCCTACATCAGATTTGCCTAGGGATTCAAGTAATTGGAATAAGGTGAGTGATTTTACCTCTCTCGCTATACCATGTTTATCTATACAGTAAAAATGTGAATTTTGATATGATTATTAAAGTCAAAACATTTTAGAACTTAGATCTGATATTACTAACACTTTAGAAAGGGATCTAAAAAATAGATTTGGATTTTAATATGATTTACACCTTCTCCCAACCATAATAGCTATTTTATAAAAATCAGATCTATGATGATTTATGCTTATAAATCGTGTTTGTGAGTTATATGCATTGCCTAGATGTTGTTCAATGATGTAGCTATATGGATTGCTTTGATGAGTTTGCTAGTTTTTTTGCATATTTAGAATTACGATGCATCGTTTGGTGCAAATGACACAAAAGTGGTCACAATGTGTTGAAAGTTGGAAATGTTGAGCTAGAAGCTTTGGAATGTGTCCTCCGAATATTTCAAGTGATTTCGAGTTGATTTTATTGACAAAATCAGATTATCGAGAGTTATTGGTAGTAATAAAAAAGGAGTCATTGGTGGAAAGTCACAAGGTGTTTGCTTCGGGTACGAAGGACAAAAACTTTGGACATTCATAGGAAGGCATAAGGAGTTAACTTTCGGACTCATCCAAATTTTGGTGAAGAAAAGTGATCGCGGCCGACCACTAATGCTTCGTTTTTTGAGCTAGTTTCTTCAAGTTTTAGGTACTCTTACTTCAGGAAAGGCACGAACTAGCTACGGGAAAATTGCAGTTGAACTTAACCAAATTTTGGAGGGTTAAAAGTGCTCAGCCTTGAGTACTTTTACTTGGTATTTTTTTAGCCATTTGCTTTGTGTCAGGGAGCAAGAGGCCGGGTCGGCTTGGAGTAAGGTATGGAAGTGGAGATTTCAACTTAGTACAATTTTTGGAGATGACCAAAGTGATTGGTCAGATCACTTTTGGGGTCGGTACAAACCACTCTTGGTGGTGACCAAAAGGGGTCTGGTCTCAGGGGATATGCACATGTTGCTCTAGTGTTTATGTATGTTCGTTCATTCGATCGTTTGAGGTTTGTTTATGATGATTTCAGCACGATGGAGATCGACGGTAAATGACAAGGTGAAAGCATGACGCTTCAATGTAATGCATTCGAAAGTTTGACGAGATGACTCTATGGCATGAGATGGATGTATAAAGATATTCCAAACTTTAACGATGCCACTCATTTGATTGAGTACTTCAAGTGGGAAGTGAATGCCTAGAACTAGGGTAGTTCAAGGAGGTATGATCGTCAAGGTAAAGCTTTGTGGCGGAAGATGAGGTGTTCTAAATCAAGTTGCATGCAGAAGGGATCATTGATACCTCTAGATGTGGGTGTTTCATAGGGGCAAGAGTATGTAAGGACGGTCACTGTGTACCCAAGAGTGTGCGACGGTCTGGCTGCCCTGTGAAGGCAATACCTATGGGTTAGATTTTTGAACAAATACTTAATCCAATCGTAACATGGTATGTCATCGGCCTGGGAGGTCATTAAAGAGTTATAATTTCTCCGAGGACCTTGTGAAGGTCTAGATTATGCAAGACTTTAGGAAAGTTGCGATGATGAAGACCTTAGGAAGGTTATGGTGAGGCAAGAATTTGGGAAAGTCGTGGTGGTAAGAGACTTTGAGAAAGTCATAGCAAAGCTGGGCTTCTGTAATAATCATAATAATGTGAGACTTCAATGATGATTGTAGTATGCGAGGCTTCGGTAAGGATCAAAATGAAGCGAGACTTCAAAAATGATGTGTGGCAAAATGAGACTTTGGTAATAGGCGCAGCGATGCGAGGTCTAGATGTCAATTATCGTTGTGTGTTATCTTACAATGGTTTGATTGGTATGATTGGTGTGATCGTTTTACGGATCTCTTGTGATGTATATCTTCCTAAATTAGGTACCCTGACACCTATATTATACCTAGTGTAGCATCCCCATATGTGGTAGTATTTTAGCATATACATTGTTCATGATCTAACTCTTTGGATACAAGGACAAGCCATGCATGAGTATCTATAGCCAATCTCCTATATTATATCGGTTTTCATAGTGTTTTGAGATTGTTTATCGCTCACACTAGATTGTTGTTTAACTTGAGTATTATATTTTGGTTTTATTATCTTGTATACTCTTAAATGAGTAGACTAGATAACAGAAACCGAGATTAGAGCATGGAGCTATTTAGAGGATGACTCAGGAGGCAAGCGCTATTATATTTATTACTTGAGTTGTGCTTATTCCACTCACAGTATTATGGAGCTTTATCAGTGCTTTACTTTACTTAGAGACTGACTTCTTTTGAGTTTATTTTGATGATGTATAAACTCTACTATATTAGCTTTATATGACTGTTGTGAGCATTGCACTCTGATACTTATTTTGATTCACTTATACTTGTATGTATATCCTATTTTATGTCTATATTGATTTTATATTTTCTTCGATCCGTTGTGAGATATACAACAGGTTATGGTTAAAGTTTTAGTTATTTCACCCTTGACAATAGTGCTACATTGACCGAACACTATGGCAGTGCACTCTATAGGTATATCGGGTGCCAGAAGTGTATGTCGGTCGTCACACATCTAGCCTCATTTATGGAAGGCCTATGGAAGAAAAGTAAGCTTGAATTCCGCGTGATCTATAAAATAAAGGGTGGAGGTTAAGGAAGGTCCCTTTATAAATATCTTGCCTTTTGTTCACCCGTTTCTGTTAATCACTCTCTTTTAAAACACCTCCACTTCCTTTCCCACTTTAATGGCCGAAAATACAAGGCAAAATAAAAGAGAAGATAATATATTTTAATGGCAGCTAGTTAAATCATTCAAATAAAAGGAGGTTCTCTTTCTCTTACAAATCTATCATTTTACAATGTGTGTGTGTGTACAAATATATGTGAATTTTAAACTAGTTGAAAACCATTAGTCTTGTTTGGGTGTAAAGGTTGTTTAAATTAATCGAAAGTTATTTAAATCTTGTTATTACATATATGTATAAACATATGTTTATATTTTATAATATTAAAAAAAGGTCAATAAGTGATATTTTCAATAATTAACCTCTCCTAGATCTACATTTAATATCCTACAAATCAAACTTGAACCTTTAATTTATAATCTTAAATTGCAAAATAATCGAAAGATTGATAAATTAACATATGAGGATTTTACAGTATAATGGGGATTTGTTAATGATACTATAAATAAAAGATGATTAGAGTTAAATTAGATTTTATGCATTCTTATGAAAACTTGAAAGGATAAGTTGCACATCATAACATCTATCCATGAGTGTATTACACCATGACATATTTAGTTGACTTATTATGCTATATTTATTTGTTTCCCCTATAACATATATTTCCAATTTACACCTTACGTTTTCATGTGACTTTTACCAAACTCAAAAGTGATGTATGTTATTCCTAATTAACTGTCCACTTATTACATTTATAACCTATTGAATATTTTACATAATTATTAACTTAACCCTTCACTTACCAAAATGATATAATAAAACAAGTAACTTTACACATATATAAATAAAGAGTGTATTTTGACACTATTTATTATATATTTAAGTGATTAAAATTAATTAATTAAATTGAGAAATTTGAATAAAATAATAATTTATTTAGAACAATATTAAATTGAATCTAATCTCCCCATACTTTAGAGGCCCAGTAGATCCAAAATAAGATATATTTTTCTGAAGTTTGGTTGTTTCACCGACTTTCGATTGACCTGGTTCCTTCAATAGTGTCAAAGCTTAAATGGTCTATGCAGTCTAAATTAGCAATGTTAGGGATACTAATTAAAGCCAACCCAGTAGGGTGTCTATGATGGTAGTGTCTAAGATTGAGATTGGAAAACAAGTACTTTGATCTACTTAACTACTGGCTGGCCTGAAGGATGAAGTAAGCCCAAATCAGATTGTAAAGGCCCGAATTTATTTTGGACCTTGGGCTAATTTTCAAAACTGTTTGAGAATTTAAAAGCTATTTCTAATTTGAAAGTTAAGTTTAAAAAATAAAATGGGAAATTTCATAAAAGTTATAAAACGCATTTAAAATTTTCAAAATTGTTTTTAATAATTCAATACCTGTTGACCCACCATTTGCTAAGGCAGTAGATATATGGATTTAACCCAATAGGCTTCACAATTATCAAGGCCAGTAGCCCAGAGCAATGATTGTGAGATCCAAAAATCAACTATAAGTAATGATATGAAGCGACGATCAATGGATGCTTATAGATAGAATCTCTAGAATATTCTATGTATGGATTAGTACCTCGCCTAGGTAGGGGATGCGTGCCTATCCTTTCCCTTAAGGAATCGGTACATGTCCTCAATTTTTGTCCCAAACTGGGGGAGACCGATATAAAGTGATAAGAATGGCCCCATGAGGTTGCGTTTCAAGTCTCAAGTCGTTTGGAGTTGTATGTAAGTTATGGGCAAATCATTTCACCTAAGAAAGAGATCGTGTAAAAATGGATTGGTATAATAGGGATCGGCATATTTCGGCCAAGCAAGTACAACTCAATGGAAAACAATCAATATCTCAAAGTCCATAATCCAATGCATATAAATTTTTGCACGAGAGAACCCAAAGGAGTCTATCCTAGGGATCGCACATTAAATAGAGCAACTTGGGAAGACCGGCCCTCTTTCTTTCTTAGGAATCGGCTATAATCTGCCTTCACAACATATTGCAACAAAAATTGACCAATAACTTGAGTTCCACTAATCCAACTGGCATAAAAATTGGAGGTTAAGCATAATACAACATGGAAAAGATCCATCAGGGATTACATGGCATTTGGAGGAGTTTGGAGGGATCGGCCCTCTTCCCTCTTAGGGATCGGTTGAACCCAACTTTATAGCAAAGATCGATCGATATTCGAAAATTTACACGTGCTATCAATATGAAACTTAGATTACAAGCTTACTACAACATGTAAACACCCTCTAGGGGTATTATTACAATTGGAGGAAGTTGGAGGCATCAGCATAACTTCCTTTGGAGGGATCATCATAACTCTAAATTCAAGCAACACCACTTCATAGAAAATGCGATATACGACAAACTGTATGTCGGAATTTCACGAAATTTGGGGAGCAGGTAGCTAACATCAGGGCTCATTGGGATCGCAGCCTATTCGAGCAAATTAATAGGGATTGGTGTCGATCCCTATTGTGGGCCCCGATGGGCCTGGAAATTTTCGGGTGGCCTCGTCTTGGTCTCTCGAACCTTCTGCTGAAATTTCAACCCGATCCATGCACATCATCCCTTATAGATACAACGTGCATGGTGTTAGAAAAGGAGGCTTCTTTCCACTTCTCTTTATCTTCAACTTAGGCTACACTCTGCCAATTTTATTCTTGAATTTTCGACTACTACTGTAAACAGACTACAATATAATAAAAGGGATTATTCCAGAGTGGACATAGGCCGAAGTTAGTCGAATCACTATAAATCTTGTCTCTTTTTTACTTTCTTTCATTTTTGATTTGTTTGTTTTACATATTATATTCTCTACATTAGATACTATCTGAGATCTGTGATTGGATATTGGTGCTTTCATATAACTGGATGTTGGTGACCAATTTTGATGCTAACATTTTGGTGCTTTCACTGAGAAGGACTTGCCATGGATTTGGAAGCTAGGATCTTGGATTTGGAAGTTTGGACACTTGGATCTAGAAAGCAACGGTAAAGCAATCTGCAAGAAGATAAGTACCAGATAGGAGCCATCATGGAGGGAGTCATGAGCCTTCCTCGGGAGAGCTAATCAAACTTCCGCCTATATCACTGGAGAGGAGATGGTAACAATGGTGAACAATATGCAAGAGTGGATACTGAAAAGACAGAAGAAGATAACATAGAATTTACTCCAACAGATTGGACAAGCTGTAGCACAGAATCAAGGGAATAGAGTAATGAGAGCTAATGACAACTTAGATCAAGGAATTGAAGTAGCATAAATCATTAGAAATCAGAATCGAGAATATGGAAATGGAGCCAGTGGACACAGGAATGGAATAGAGCAGCCAAGAGCAGTCCTCGGTCATTTTAGAAGGATCGGTACTAATCCTTCCAAAGGGATCAGGACCAATCCCAAAGGCTAGAGGGCGTAGCCCTGGGTCTGGTTGATCGTGATGTTAGAGGACCTACAATCAATCTCATGGAGCCTGGTGGAAATCGAAATTTGGATACTCGTCTAGAGGAATACATTCCAGATACCTCGTAGACTTGGGGGCAGTTTGGACATGATGATAGGAGACTAACACTAGAAGGCAATGACAGGTTTGCAGAGATGATCAAATAAGCTATGCATAGAGGATTGGTGAACATGGATCTGGAGGATGTAAATAGAAGTCAATTTGCTTCTAATATCAGGAATGCCAGGAATCCACCAGAATTAAAAACTGCCAACACTAGAAGTTTATGATGGAAAGTCAGATCCAACTATGCATATGATGAGGTATATACGACACATGGAAGTACTGGCGGCATCGGAAGAAGTCTTGGAATGATGATTCACCTTGTACTTAATGAATGTTGATGCGCAATGGTTTAGACAATTGGAAAGCGGTTCTATTAGCATATGGATAGAATTGGTCGAAAGATTCATGAATCAGTTTTAGATTCACATTACGAGATAGAAGAATGTGATGACATTGACATTAGTAAAGCAGTGAGCTTGAGAATCACTTAAGAATTTCTTAACCAGGTTCGATGCAATAGTTATTTTGGTGGATCGACTAGATTCATCGATGATATTGATGGTGGCAATGTCAGAGGTTACAGATAATTCATATTTTAAGATATCAGCAATATAGGATCCATCGAGGGAACTTAAGGAATTCTACTATGAAGCAGAAATGTTTCAGCGACAAGAAGATGCGAAAGCTGATAGAGAGGCAATGGAAATTAATACGATACGGGGTAAAGAACCACTCGGCGAAAGCTAAGGAAAGGACAATGGTAAACGGAACATGGACAATAGCTTTGGTGGATGGAAGTGGCAGAGGGAGAACCTAAATGCTCTTCCTACTCGGAAATGAATGAAACCCTAGAACAGATATATTTAGATACTCAAGGACGCCTTCCGTATCAAAGACCGGCAAAGAGGGAACACTTTGAATGCGAACGAAGATCATGAAAGCGCTGTCTATTCCATGAGCTGGATGGGCACAATATAAATGACTGTAGGCATTTGAAGGATTTCATTGACGAACACGTGAGGAATGGTCAGCTACAACAATACGTAATGACTCGGGCTTAGGTGGTGGAATAAAAGTAGCCACTGTCCACCTCGGATGAAAATGGCACTGGATCAAGGCATCACTATCAACTTGTCATCAATTGATCGGGATGGCATGGAATAATTAACAAACTCTGCAGTAGGACGGCTAAGTCACTTACATATGCATGGCATCGAGGATGGTCCCTAGGCATGCTTTGAGATGATTTAGACCGTAGTGCTTGGGTTTGTGAAATTTGTATTTTTCTTCTTGTTTGCTATTTTTCTTCTTGTTTGCTTAGATATCTTGTTTTTCAAGTTTTATTTGAACTCTGGTTTATTGGTCGTATGGACTCTTATTTTATATTTTGGCAAATGGACTTAAGAATGCTTAAATTTGGGTCAATGTAATAGATAACCCAGGTCGCGTTTATGGTCCTATCCAAAGAGGCAGGATAACAATCGCAAGGTATGGGTCCTTTTATCGGGCGAACACGACAAAACGCACTCGTGCATCATGGATTAATTCCTCAACTTGGTATCGGCACTGAAGAATTAAACCCAACAAGTCGTTAGGTATGGATTATGCCTAGCAAGGGGTAGATCACTTTGCTCGAACATAATGGATCGACCTACTCATGTCGTCGAGTACGAATTATGCTCAGTAAGGATCCGGAGAGATCAAGGTCATCAAGTATGGACTATACCTGGCAAGGAGTATGTTGCTTCGCTCAAATGCAATGGATCGACAACTCAGGTCATCAGGTATGGATTATGCTCGGCAAGTATCCGAAGAGATCAAGGTTGTCAAATATGGACTATGCCTAGCAAGGGGTAGGTAGTTTCGCTCGAACATGATGGATCCGCCTACTCAGGTCTTTGAGTACGGATTGTGCTCGGTAAGGATTCAGTGAGATCGAGGATTTGGATCAGGATAACAATCCAAAGAGGTTATGGATTTGGATATCAGTTTCAAATAGCAAAGGATTAGTTTTTGGATGGATGCAGATTTGGATAGAACAATCCAAAGATACCGTAGATTTCGACTGGATTCCGGATTGGAGAATACAACTATCATAATTATGGATTTTGGTTTTATGGAAATACAAATACACCTTCCTATCGCAAGGTATGCTTTGAAGGGAAAAGTGTTGCCCACCTTTTGCCAAGGTAGTAGACATGGGGATTTAACCCAACAGACTTCACGATTATCAAGGCCAATAGCTCAGAGCGATGATTATGAGGTCCAGAAATCAAGTGCATGTAATGATATGAAGCGGCGATCAACCAAGACCAATAGATAGAATCTCTAGAATATTCTAAGGATTAGTACCTCGCCTAGGCAGGGGATCAGTGCTTATCCTTTTCCTAAGGGGATCGGTACATGTAGCGCTCTACCCCGAGACCCACATTAACAAAAAAATTACTGGGTAATTCTACCTGCTAATGTGGAGAATTGGGCTGGTTAAGAGCGACCATCATACTCTTGCATTAGATAAGAGCTAAGTTTACCGATTTGGTGCTCTTTTTTTTCATTTCTTCTCAAGAGCTTGACATACTCAATTCCTATCTAATACACTACTATGGTGGCTACAAGATCGATTCAAAAACAAAATATAATAGCAAAAAAATCACAAGTCATAGAATGGCAGCACAGATAATATACATATACATATATATCAAATATAATACAACATGTCACAAGTGGTATTCAACCACAATATATACATACATCCCCACAAAAGAATAGATACAACGTAAAGTTCCCAATAAAATGACTACTACACAAAAACTATGCCATTTATTCAAATTCGAAGGAGAAGTCCAAAAGTAAAGCTAGAAAAGGTCCAAATATCCTAACCTGCAACACGGTCTGACCCGAGTAATAAATACATGGGTCATGCTAACTAGAACATGATATTAGCAATAAATAAGGAGATATATCGCATAAGGGAAACATTCCTTTAAATAGAAAGGAATGATATATACATAGAGTTCATTATACAATTCCAAGGGTAGAAATTCTATATAGCTCAAGGTTATCACATGAATAGGTTTACTTCATCATAAATGATTCATACTCAAGGGTACTCGACATAAATGCAAGTAAACATACACAAAAGCCATACAAGAAACATCATAACATCTAAAGCTCAAATCTTATGGAACTCTAATAAGAGTTCAAAAGCTCATATCGAAATCGCCATATATATAAGCCTTTATCTATCTCAAGGCTACAAAAATCATCATCTCAAAAATGGTGAAATAAAAAATCGTTAATAAACAGAAAATCCCGAAATGGCCAGATCCCTAATTGCATGCTGAAGCAATGCTGCATGTGCCAAGCTCAAACCAATACTATGTATATATTATAGGTACCCATCTCAGACGACCGTAGTCATAATACATCGTGATGACCGAAGTCGTTATACATCGTGACGACCGAAGTTGTAATACATCGTGACGACCGAAGTCGTAAAACATCGTGATAACCGAAGTCGTAATACAACATGACGACCGAAGTCATAGAACATCGTGATGACCCAAAGGTCTATAGTATTGGTATACATCGTGAATATGTCACAAACCCTCAGATAGGAACCCGAGAAGTGTTAACGTGTGTCTCATACCATACGTTTGCACTTAACGGTTTACTAACCGCTAGTCAATACCATATTAGAAACCATCATTAAACAATAAATCTCAGAAAATCATAACTTGCATCATCTCATCGGCAAGTATCAAAAGGCATCGTAACTTGTCTCATCTCATCGACAAGTAAAAACATCGTGATGGTTTTTTATAAACCATAATTCCCAAAACAAAATATCCATCGCAAAACTTGCCTCATTTCATCGGCCAATATAAAAATACATCATGACGATTCTCATCGATCATACTCCTAAAATAGGAGATCTCTAACCATAAAACTCCCAAATAATAGCTAACCCGGATAATTCCTAAATATAGGAATTAAAATTCCCAAAATATGCCATAATATGGCAAATCTCAAATATCATCTCAAATCAATTTACTTGAATTGTTTTGATCGTACAAGTCCAGAATTAACCGAAAAAGTATAACTATTTATTTTGCAAAACATAACATTTCACAAAAGAACATTGTAAATCAAAAGTAACGGTCAAAAATGGCGTCTTCTTGCTCCTTCAAACCTACGTCTGTAAATCGTGCTCCTAACCCTTATACTTGCTTAACGAATTCTTCTTCTTTTCCTCAATCTACCAAACAACCGAATCTGCTCAACAGAAACACTTTCTTGCCTAGATCGTATGCCAATGTAGTCAAATCTTCTTCATACACTCAAATCGGCAAGCGCAGTAAACCAAAGAAAATCTGGATCGAAAGCAAGAGAGGAAAATCTCTTTGTTTCAGATGTGGAGGCGAAAATCATCTTGCAAACATTGTAGAGATTCGATTCATTGCTTCGTGTGTGGGAAATTTGGCCACAGAAAATTCGGCTGCCCTTCAAAATTGAATCCTATCAAATTTACACCTTGTTCCATGGTAAACCACGGGTTTCAATTTGTCTTGAAATTTTTGCTGCTAAATGTACTTTTGCTTGATAATCTTTGGCAGAAGAGACAGGAGTGCATCAAATACCTGGAAGAGTTGTTTATTCATTTCGATGCTATTAATTCGCCAAACATTAGCAAAGGATATTGTGCTCGGTTCGGTGATCCAGAGATTTATTTTGGAAAATCAAAGTCAAAGTATTCTCATGCTAAACCCATTCCCAATCCTTTTCTAGTGGACCATGGATTTCAGTTCGTACTTAAATTTTTGATATTAAGAGGTCCACTGCTAGATAACCTATGGCAGTTGAGAGATGAGGGAATTGGTTATTTGGAGGACATGTTCAGTCATTTCGACGCTGTTAATTCTCCTAACATTGGTAAAGGGCTTTGTGATAATTTTGGTGTTCCTAATGAATGTTCTGGCATATTGGTTTCATATTTAGACTCGACAGAATGCAGAGAAAGGGATAGTTCTTTCAGTTGCTAGGATTGCTTCTTCAATGACTTGCCAGAATGCCCTAATGTTTTCGACCCAATGCTTCTGGACCCTGTTGTCTCTGCATTATCCGAGAATTCGCTCTCCTTAAAAGAAGTTGATTTGAGTGACACTGGAAATTGCGATGGGTCGGGTGATATTAGATTTGTTTAGGTTATTAAGAAGAGAAACATAGATAAACCGAGTGAAAAACGTTCTTTCGCAATATCCACCGAAAATCCATTTGAATATCTAGTATCCCCATTAATACCAGATGAATTGGGATTGTCTTGCCTAGTTGACATTTCAATTGATACAAACCCATTGGCATCGAAAAAAGCTGTTGGAATTTCTTTGAATTGTAAGAGTATGCCTAATGTAGAGGACAAGCCTGGTGTAGTTGATGAAAAGGAAGGTTATTCTCTGTTAGAATTAGATAATGAGATCTCATTTGACAAAGTGTGTGACTGTGACAAGATGTCACCTGCTAATCATATGGTGATGCTTGCTTCTCAAGAATTAGAGCAGGAGAGTTTTGTAAGAAAGACCAACGTAGAGGATCTGGCTATCTCTAACAATAATATTGATGTTTTATTAAATGGTGTCAGTGTGCATAGAGAAACAGATTTGAACAGTGAAATTTTTATGCATGTATCGGTTTCAGCATCTTCTTTCTCTTCTAGTAAGGTCAGTGCTGGATCTAATGCTAACGTGAATTCAAAGAAATTCTTACTGGTGATAGGCCAGTCGAACTACAAAATTGTGTTACTGGTGCTTTTTGTAATGAGATTTGTGTTTTTGGTTTGAGAGATAGTAGTGGGCTTGGCTTCGGTTCCAATGATAATAATGTAGATGCAATTAAATACGTGAGAGAAAAATTGGTTTCTGGGGCAACTATGGATTCAGAGATTTCATTATATGAATCCAATGGTGGGAGAGTTAAACAATATGGTTCATATTCACCTTTTTCTAAGAAAGGCAGGAGATAGATGAGGGCTGCTAGTGGATCTGTTAGATGTAGCGCCAGGATCAGAGGTAATCAGTCTCAGGACGGGTGAGCTACCTGGTTCGAGCGCCAAGAGTGGCACTTCGAACTCAGGCTCAGGTATGTGTCTCGATATGGGTAGAACGTATTCTTCGTACGCTTTAGGTAACCTATCTGCTTCTGAATTTAGTAAGTTAGCTTCTGATACTTGTTTCATTTTTTCTGATGCCGAGATATATCGTGAGTTTATCAGATGTAGGGAGTTGGATAGGGCTAGATCTGTTGGTTCATGAGGATTATTAGTTGGAACATTAGAGGTTTACACGATTTAAATAAATGTGACAAAGTTCGAACTTTTTTTAAAGACTATTCTATTGACATTGCTCTTCTTTAGGAAACTAAAATTGATTGCCCGTGTTTTAGATTCATTAGAAGATTAGGAGGTTATCACTTTAAAAAATGGGCTTTTTTACCATCTGTTGGCGCTTCTGGGGGCCTAATGCTTGGTTGGCGTGATAATTATTTTAAACTTCTTCAATGTATTTCAAAGCAACATTTTTTACACATTATTTTTATTAATCTTGTTGATAATTCTTTTTTAAATATTTCTAACGTATACGATCCTAATTCAAAAATTAATCGTCGAATTTTATGGAATGAATGCCTAGAATTTAGATCTTTAGCTTCGGGCTCTTGGATCCTGGGGGATTTTAACGTTACACGTTTTTTGGGAGAGCATTCTACTCGTGAAGGAGATTTCTCTGCCATGGAGGAATTTTATCATTTTATTATTAACTCTAATTTGATTGAAATCCCTCTTTCTAACAGAGATTTTACTTGGAGTAATACTAGGGAATTCCCTTCATGGCTCTTCTAGACAGGTTCTTTGTTAGTGATGAGATTGAGGATAAATTTTCCATTTGCAGAGTTTCTGGTTTGCCTTACACATACACCGATCGCTGTCCAATTATTCTTATTTGCGAAAAGCATAGCGTAATTAATAGACTTTTTAAATTTGAAAAAATGTGGCTTTTAGAATCTAACTTTTTAAATTTGATTCAAAATAAGTGGATCTATTTGATTTTCTATAATATTAGAAATAAAGATAACTCTACTAAAAATTTTGTTTTAAAACTTAGAAACCTTAGAATTTTTCTTAAAAATTGGAATATAAATGTTTTCGGTAATATAAAAAATAAAAAAGATAATATTCTTAATGAGATGCTCAAAATAAATAAGATTGAAGAATAGACAACTAAATTTAGCAGAACGTAACGTTCTCGTTAATCATAAAGAAGAGCTTAATTCTATTCTAGAAAAAGAGGAGGTTATGTGGAAGCAGAGGTTTAGAATCCAGTGGATTAATGAAGGTGATTATAATACAAAAAAAAAATCATAACATGGCTAATGGTAGAAAATGAATTAATACAATTAATACTATTTCTATTAATAATGAAATTTTAGTTGATCAGAGAGATCTTAATAAGGCCTTTACAGATTATTATAGAGATATATTTGGTGCTAAAAATAAATTTAGAACAAATGTTAATTGGAATGGTATTTACCCGCCTGAATCCAATGTTGATCTTTCGGAACTAGATAAACTTTTGCTGTAGAGGAAATTTGGAAAGATATTAATGACATGCCTAGTGATAAATCCCCGGGTCCGGATGGTTCCCCATTTTATTTTATAAAACTTTTTGGGATGTCTTGAAATTAGACCTAATAATATGTTTACTGATTTTTATAATGGAAGCTTGCAATTAGGAAGATTCAATTTTGCAAATGTTATTTTATTGCACAAAAAAGTTGGCGCAAATAATTTAAAAAAATTTAGACCTATTTCTTTGATTAATTGTTCTGTTAATTTTTTTTCAAAAGTATTAGCTAATAGAATGAGTATGAGAATGAATGATCTAATTGACTGTTCACAATCTGCTTTCATTAAAGGAAGAAATGTCACTGATGGGGTAGCTGTTGTTCAAGAATATATTAATCACTGCTGTAAAAACAATATTACCTGTGCTATCCTAAAACTAGATTTCGCCAAAGCTTTCGATTCCGTCGATTAGGATTTTTTAATTTATATTTTTCATGCTAGAGGTTGTAGTCATAGATGGATTAGCTGGATCATGAATTTGCTCAAAAATGGGAACTCTAGTATAATGAATAATGGTATTTGGGGTAATAAATTCAATCTAAGAGAGGTTTAAGGCAAGGGGACCCTTTATCGCCTCTTCTGTTTAATCTCGCCGCTGACGTTTTTGCTAAGATAATTAAAAAAGCGGTTGATAATGGATCTTTGGGAAATATAGGTAATGATATATCGCGTAATGGTATATTAGTCCTTCAATTTGCTGATGATGCCATGCTTTTTTCTTCTCATTTACCTAGACATATCATTTCTCTTAAGTTTATCTTATATTGTTTCGAACTCCTATCAGGTTTGAAAATAAACTTTGATAAAAGTTCTGTTTGAGTCCTAAACGATCATGAAAATATTGAAAGTTTAGTTGCAAATACTCTTAATTGCAAGACTATGAACGTTCCTTTTGATTATCTCGGCTTTGTGATTAGACCTTCTAAACTCAAACATGATGACTGGTTTATAATCATTGATAAAATCAAAAATAGAATATCCAATTAGAATGGGAGATTATTATCTAGAGCAGGTAGATTAGTTTTAATAAATTCTGTTCCAACTGCCCTTCTAATATACTGGATGTCCATGCATTTATTCCCTGATTGGGTAATAGATAAAATTGAAAAAATTAGAAGAGATTTCTTATGGAGTGGGAAAAATACTAACAATAGCATAAAATGTGTAGTAAGCTGGGAAACTGTTTGCAAAGCTAGAAAGGAAGGTGGCTTAGGAGTAATTAACTTACATAATATGAACTTGTCTTTGCTAATTAAATGGTTATGGAAGTTTAAGGATATAAACGATAATGCTACTTGGAAAGAGATCATTATAAAATATTACTATAATGGTTGTACTAACTCATATCAAATCATTTCTCCTGACAATCAAAATCTTTCTAACTTTTGGAAATCCATTTTGAAATGTCAGGATATTTTCAACCTAGGTCTTAGTACGATAGTCCACTCTGGCAATTGTACTTCTTTTTGGCATGACCGTCGGATTTCTGTTTTACCACTTAAGTTAGAATTGAAAGAGCCTTACGAAATCTGCAACTTTAAGTATGCGTTAATTAGTGATGTTTTTTCTCTGGATAACGATCCCCCTTGGAACTTTACTTTTAACAGAATTCTAGTAGGCTCAACTCTTAGGCAGCTTTCCTTGCTTTATGCTAAATTAAGTCTTTATAATATCGATAATGATAATGACACTATTAGGTGGGAATGGGATAAGAGTAAGAAATATACTCCAAATTCTTTTTATAAATTTATTAACTTTTCAGGCACATCAAACATCACTTTTAACTTTAGTTGGAAAGCAAATGCTCCTCCTAAATCTAAAATTCATATGTAGTTAATACTTCATGAAAAACTTAATACTATAGAATTACTAAAGAGAAAAAACAATCATACTGACAACAAATGCTATTTTTGTAATATGCGTTCTGAAGACATTAAGCACATTTATTATGACTGCTTGGAGTCTTATTACATTCTAAACAGTACTCTCAGAATTTTTAATTTTAATATTACGACTAAAATCAATGATTGTGAATTCTACTGGAGAAGTTTTAGATTTAGGTTCAAAAAGAATATTAGATTCTTACATGATACTTTATTCACTATTATTTGTTGGTATATTTGGTTTGAAAGAAATCAAAGAATTTTTAACAATAATATTAGTCAGGGTAATAAACTGATTTACACTATTTCTTCTTTTTGTTTTAATTGGATTTCTAACCCCAAATATAAATTAGCTAATAACAAATTCTTTAAAGGGTTCCTTAATAAAGTTAGACATAATATTAATTCATTTAAACTCAAAACTAATATTTTTAACACTAATAATAATAGTATTTATATTTATCCAAACTTATCCAACGATCTCACTGTCAACCATAATTTGCTTAGGATCAAAAGTTCTTAAGTTTTTTTTAAGTTATTGTACTATTTTCTGTACTTGGCTTTGTTTAGATAGATAGTTTACTTAGACATCTAATCTTTCCCCCCCTCATACATATATATGTGTATTAACTTTCTAATATACATATATATGTATCATTCTAACTCCTTTCTTAGTCATTCTATAGACGCAGGTTCGAGCGATAGGGTGTTTAGGTTCACTTTGCAGGTTCACACGACTTCAGATTGCAGGGCTTTGGATTGCAGAGAGGGCTTAAGCACAGAGTTTTCATCTTAGGGCACCTTCATCTCCATTATGGAGTTCTTACATCTAGAGGGTCTGCTTTTCGGCTTGACACTTATTCCATTGTAGCAGGGAGCTTCTTATTTAGCTTGTGATGTCACCTTGTATTTTTGGTTTTTCTTCAGCTTTTTAGGTACTTCAAACACTTTAATATCGGGCGGTTGTCATGCCTGTGCTCGATATTAGGGTGTGATGGGTGGAGACTTTGTCGGACCTCATCTTAGGGGTGCCTTATTTTGTTTTCGTTTTTGTACCTTGATTCTGTCACATGCCAGGCATGTTGGCAGCACCTTATTTCTGTGTAATATATATATATATATATATATATATAGCTATATGTGTGCTCTCCTCTATTCTTAGAGGATCACACATTTCCCTCAAAAAAAAGAATTAACCGAAAAAGCAAACTCACATGTCCCATACCACTTGTTTTACTGAATCATTTAATTATCTTCCTCATACATCCAAAAGGTATAAATAGTGTATATTGCTTACAAAATAATTTTCTAGAGAAAACGAGATTTTAAAACAATTTTCTAAAACATTTCTGAAAACAATTTATTGAAAATTCTCCTTATTATAGAAAATAAATAGATTTTATAACTTAAAAATAATTTAAAAATATTATATACTAATTATTCAAAATGTTAATTTATTTTAAAATTATTTCAAAATCGTTTGGAGAAAAGCACGCTCGAAAACAATGAAAACAAAGAAAATACCTCAAAATCGATAACTCAAATTCAATTCGAATTCAAGTCAAATTCAACTCAAATCAATTCAAATTTTTAATTTCAAATTTATCAAAATCTTGGCTAGTCAATTGATGGACATCATGGCCCTCAAATAAATTCAAAAACATCTTGAAATTTGCAAAAGAAATGGTTACAAAATCATAGCAAAGGAGGCCAAGTGCTGCAAAAACTAAGGAAACAAAGCCGAAACTTCATGTATATGGGCCAACAGAGGGTCGACCTACCTTTGGGCTGCTCGACTGCCTGGTCGACCACTAGGTCGACCTGGTGGGGTGCTGGGTCGACCTCCCTGTCGACCCAAGCTACGAGGCTTCAGTTTGAATTTTCTGCTCCGTGTTGATTTTCCAGTGATGATTTATCGTCGCAAACGATTGAGTTTTGGACTGAAATTTGACATGAAATACGATTAACAACTAAACTGCACTCTAGAAAGATCCAACATCAATTTGAGGTTAAAACGAAAAGTTATATCACTCAATGTGGCTACCAGAAAGAAGAAACAGACAAAAACAACAACAGAGAACATGTATGTATACAGAAGTTTTTTCTGAGGAAAATGAGATGGGCTGTGAATAAATCACTTTGGGTCTATTTGTGAAAGAGTAAAATAAATAAGAAAGATATCAAATTTTCTTTGTTTTCTTTAAACCACTTATAAAAAAAGGAGAATTATAGTAAAGAAGTAAAACGGGCTTTTTACTGGGGATAGAGGGACTTGAACCCTCACGATTTTTAATATCGACGGATTTTCCTCGATTTTCTTACAGATGGAGCATGATTTAGTTAGCATTTGTGAGTATGGTACTCACCTCAGTGATTTGGGAAAGATCTGATAGCAAGTTGTAGGCTTTTGTGAAGAATTTGAGCTCTAATAACCCGTAGAAGTTTGAAAACAGACATGCAGAACAAACAAAGCAAATTACAGATAATTCACATCAAATTCTAAGATTTTTGATGAAATTCTTTTAGTATTGGTGGAGATTACCTTCTGTAGACTTGTTTTGAAGAATTTTCTCTTTATTTGCAGCAATTTTTTGAGTGGAATTGAGTTTTAGTTAGAGGAAGCCATTGTTTTGCTTATTTCCGTTTACTGCATATTTTTGTTTAAGAAGAAGATAAGGAAAAGTGTACTTACTGTTAATTTTTTTTGTCATACAAGAAGTTTCTAGATATTGGGTTTTGGATTTAAAATCCTACCCAATAAGCCCAACTTAAAATACTTAGTGAAATATTAAGAAATGAACACTATTTATCCTATATCATCACCATATTCACATATTTCTTCATTTTAAGGCCAACGGAAATATGTACAACAAATGTATGTACAAAAAATTGTTGTCTTAGCAAAATAAAATTTATTTTAACAATAAAAAGTTATTTTTAACGATAAAACCTTATTTTTGACAATATTACACAAATACACTATTTTATCACAAAAACACCTTTTTATTGCAATAATCAATACAAAAATTATTTTCTTGCCAAATAAATTACAATAAATCATTCTAACTCTTTTTAATCATCAGATATTATTTTTAAACAATATTTCATCTTTTATGTTAACAAATTACATAATTTCTTTCTATTTCTCATTTTAAATTCAATAAAAGATTAGTATTGACAATATTTCCAATATTGTTGTATTTACCCAAATAAAATTGTAATTTGATTATTTTCTACTCAAATTTTCAAAATAAAGTTTTTAAAACTTTACTTTCATTAATTTAGATTTATTTCAACAATTTAATGTTGAAATATAGTACCTAATTAATTTATTAGCTCTAAACTAATAAATACCCAATATTTCAATTTTATTTAAACCATATACTTATCCAATCAATAATTAATCCCATATTTACACCCAAATAAACAAAATAAAGTTCCAAACTTTATTTTTCTTATTTTATTTACAAAATTCATTGTTTATTCCAAATAAATAATTTAAAATTTCCAATTATATTTTAATTTACAATATTAAATTATAATTTCCGTTATAATTTAATATACATAGGTAATCTCCAAACCAGGGTTGTTACAGACTCCCCCCTCAACAAAATTGCATCCTCGTAATTTCAAGAGAAGTGTTTGTATTCAACATATTAATTTCATCAATCAAAGGAAGGATAGATAAGCACGAGGTCAAATTCCTCACTCTCTTCCCAAGAATATTGAAGACTAAGATAAAATTGCTCCGTAAATTCAATGATTTTCTTAAGTGTAAATACTAGGATTTGCCGACACTTGAATTTCTTTGAGCAGTACATCATGATTTCGAAAGTATCTCACTTTCAAAAGAAAAGACAATGAGGTGCTACTCAAAAATCTATCGAACGTGATTGATTTCACAAAAGTTTCTCGAATAGAGTTGGAATTTAGCATCGGTTCATCCGAACTCCAAACAACAAGGCGATGAATATCTGTGTGTCACTACGGAAGGAGCCATACATATACTAAAATAACAATAATTGAGGTAAGAAAACTCAATGAGAGGTGGTTACTTCAAAGAGCACCCTACTTAAAGGACCGCAAAATGCTAGTCGTTTGACTATTGCACTAAGGCAAGACAATCGCTAAGAACACAATAGATATAAATTTTAATTTACAATCAAAATTTGTTAGAGTTCAAAATTCATTATCTTTAAAACCATAATCTAAATTTCTTAGTTACAATCAAACTTCTTAAAGTTCCAAAACTCATTACCTTTAAATTCAAAATCTCAATTTTCAACACTTGGAAAATTTCCAAACTCCTTCTTCTAGTTCTTATAAAATGACAAATAATTTCAAACTCATATTCACTTTGCTTCCAAAATTAAATTTTCGAAAAAAATTATATTTTCAATTCAAAAAATTTTAAGATAAATTTTAAAATTTACTACTCCTTATTTTCAAATTTCCAAATTCTAAAAACAAACTCCATCTTCAACATGTATAAGTCATTTTAAAATATTCAATAAACATTTATTTTTCAAACAAACTATTATCTCATCATTTCAACAATAAAACATAACTATATTTGAACTCATATATTTCAATTATCATATTGGCTTTGCCTCGCCATTGGTTTATAATGAATAACCCTTTCGATTGGCTGTAGAATTGACCAAATGATCAAAACTGCCTCGCCACTCATCCAACCACTATGGCTCAATGGCTGCATATGTCATCCAAAATAAAAAATTTAATTATCGAACCATAATAATTAATTTACTAAATAAATCTTATTAAAACTCAGTTTATCGTGTCTGATTGTCTCATCACAGCATTTAGGAAATTTCTATCGATAACGTTGATCAGGCGCATCGATCAGAATTCTTAAAGCACTCAATGGACAACCCAACACAAAGATCATTTTCTTTAGAAGAATTGCCTCATATTTAATACTCAAAATAGCCTTTATCTAACTTACTCAAAAATCCAATTTCACTTAAAAACATTTCTTAAATTTTGAAAATTTTGAAATCTCAATTATCATTGCTTATATTAAAAATCTAAAACACAAGAAGAGCTCATCGAGATATTCTCAGAATACTCGAGTCACAAGATTTATGGGATAGACTAGAGTGTTCGTCATTCCTGTAACGTCCCGCTATTTCGGTCCATTGCATCCGCACATGTCGAACTTGAATTGCTCAAAACAACGGATTGTTAATTTATATTTGGCAAACTCAGCATATACAGTAAATAAATTAATCAAAGAATCACAGACATAGAGAAATATAACAATAAGCAGCGGAATAGATAAACAGTAGTTCATGAAGCTACTATAAAACATCAGAGTCTGAAACAAAATACAACAGAATCACAAATACAAATGAATCTCTAAAACATAAGCAATTGACGAGTCTGAACATAAATTACTAGAATCAACTGAAATAATTGAAGGCTGGATAGATAGATAGATCTCCAAGCGAAGCTCCAAACTCCAAAGGTGAATCTCAAATGATGTGACACTCGGTCTGACCCGAGCGTAAAGCAAAACACAAAACACTCGAGCCAGGATTAACATTCTTATATCAATAAATCTAACTCAAGTGAAGTATCAACTAAAATACAGGTAACTTAAAGGATGTTTGGGATGCCCATCCTCTAAGGATCCATGGAACTATCTACTATGTAGTAATATACACTATTATAATATGCTATAGTAAAGTAAAGGTATTAAAATAGCGTTAAGGCATTAACTATATCCCCATTAACACAGTTTATATACTCCTGTAGTCTATACAATGTCGTATGCTCCTTCGTAAATTGGAGGTTTACATAGAGGACGCCACATAGGTATGGTACAAAACAAACTCACAGAAGGCGCGCTAGGGCATGCGACAAGGCACTTGAGGCAATGCCAGGGTAGATATACCGTTTGCGTATTCGGACCGATGGTAAGGCATAGCAGCTACTACCGTCCACCGCGTGACACATCCCAAATCAAAGGTGCACCCAATCAAATCACAAAGTAATAGAATGGTATCGAAGAAGTGTGCTCGATTGGAGGAATGACCTCACTTGGCCCAGCATGGCTCCTTTTTTAGCCGCATCAAGCCGACTCACGGGAGTCAGGGCTACGTAAACACCATATAGAATCGTCGCCAAACCATCCTACTTCATTCTGGAATTTCCACCACGTGCACAGTTGTTAAAGTGGTTTTCGGTATTGGTAGAGAGTATGACAATATCTGATCCTGGTCTCTTTAACAACCAAACGCTTATTTCACACCGTGGTCATTTCATTTCAAATAGTTCCAAATATCTTATTCATTTTAAAACCACATCAATTTCGATATCATTATTCCCTTTGAATAATATGTATTTCCAGAATCGCTGCACTTTCAAAATCATAACACTTTGGAAATCATAACACTTTGGAAATCATAATACTTTGGAAATTGTAACACTTTGGAAATCATAACACTTTCAACTTAAACAGTTTAGATATTGAAAATAGTATGTATTAAAATAGTTATAAATTAAAATAGTTTATATAGTAAAATAGTTCATAAAATAAAAATACTTTATATAATAAAAATAGTTTCCTCCAATTTCGCAAGTCAATTCAAATCGTCTTAAATTTCCAAAATTCAATTTGAATCAATTCCTGTTTAACCGTTTCAATTTAGAGTCCAAAGGCTCAAGTTTAAATATTCAAGCATTTATAATATAAATTTTCATTTATATTTCAAGATTTAACTTTAATTTATTCAAGTTGAAAAATATTCACTTAATCATTTTAATAACAATTAGATAAAATATCAATTTACAAATTTAAATCAATATTAAATATTCGGTCTTAAGTCTTAATTTTATTTAAAGTTGAGAATATTCTTTAATCAATTTTTATCAAATCAAGTTATAAATCATATCTTACAAAATCTCAAAACTAATAAGTTCAATTCAATTCTTATTTAAATTCAATTATTAACTAGTTTACCAAGTCAAGATTAATTTGTCTCCCAAACCTCTATTATTAAAATTATACAAAAAATCTATTTTTAAAATATTAATATAAATTTCAATAAATACTTAATATATAATGTACCAATTGAATTAATTTTTTGTTAAATTAAATCTTATATTAAATTTTTTTCTGTTAAATCTATTTTTATTAAATTAATAAATTTATAAGTAAACTCTTAAAAATTATTTTTTCAAAACTAACTTATAAATTTAAAATTTCCAAAACATACAGTTTAAAAATCCGAAATTTAGACATATATTAAATAACATTTATACATAATATATTTCAAAAATCAATATTTATTAAAACCCATATATTTCCTTTCAAAACTTTGGAAATCATTTTCAAAATATAGGCTAACGGTGTCCGTATATAATTTTTTATCCTATGATAAAGTGATATAGATATTTATCATTTCAATCCGCAATTTAAATATCTATGGGTCCGTATCATTTCAACCCGCAATCCTAAATTTCAAAATAAATGAAAATCGCTTGGGTTTATCATTTCAACCCATAACGATTTTCCCCTATTCTACAAGATCATTCGAGTATATATCATTTTAACCCATAGGGAATTTTAAATTAACAGGGAACTTGCAAAGTGAGAACAATTATGATAGAAATATAACATACCAATAACATGCATATATCATCAGTGATAAATTAAATAAAATATATACAACCGGATATGGTGTCATAGATCACACGTAAACAATTTCAGAAAATGGCATATCACATTTAACAAATTTATAACCGGCAATTCAAATTTAACAGCATATTTCAATTGTCGTCTCAAGTGAAATCAAATTTATTAAATATAAGGATGTTAATCATGAGTAATTGCTCATCTTTCGAGGCTAGAGAAAGACGAGAACAAGATGAAAACGGGCACGAACAAACACGGATAATTGATAAATCACCGAACTGATGTGGATAAGCACGAACTGACAATGGGATAGCGACACAGCAAAGCAAATCTACCCAAATTCGATGAAAACATGAATCAAAACAACTTGATATAAAAGGAATATATATATATATATATATATATTAAAATTGATATTTCATTTAAAACCCATATTAAAATAAAATTGGTATATATGTATTATTCTAAAATTGTTTCTTTCTTACAATACATTAAGTAAAACAAAATATCTATATGTATATAAAACGTTTTTAAAACAATACCTGAAACAGTATACATATATAACTTTATATTTCATTCTCTAAAATGTACTTGAATCACATAATGTACTTTCTTCACAGTAAAGAAGGTTGCACGTTTCCAGATAATATATATATTTAAACTTTAAACAGTATAAAGTCGGTACAGCTTGCTTTACTATTCATAAACAAAACCTTATAGTTTGTATGTACAATACCATCTGTACTATCCTTTTATAATATAATATAATAAATATTATTAAAACTTTATATATATTTTCTAAAGCAAATCCAAACATCAATATATCTATGTCATGTACATAAATGAACACGTCGATACACACACACACACACAAACACACACATATATATACACTTTAAAAATCAAATAAGAACTTTGTAAAATCTAATTTAAAATTCAATGTATATCTATATACCACATGAAATCAATTTTCAAAGCCAATATACTATGTGTATACTCACATATATTGTTACATGCATACTAATGTTATAGGAGTATATATAATATGTATGCACATTAGATCTCAAATTATATGCAGTATATATATATAGAAAAACAACTCACGCATAATAATATATATCATACATATAAACGTATAACATATATATAAACTCATATATAACAAAAAATATTTCATTATAAATAAACACGTATAACCTTATATATATAACATATTATATACAAACTTATGTAAACTTTCTAAAAAAACAGACCTTATAGTATATATACTTATATATATAACCTGAATCTTATAAAACTGTAAAAATTTATAAACAAAATTTTTACGAACAAGAATACTTATATATTATTCTTTGATATGAACTTAGATTATATAATATACTTTCCAAAAATAAGGAATGAAATAAAGGTGGTCAGGCAAAAGAATGGATATGCAACTTACAAAGCTTATGTATATACCTACGTATATACTTTTCTTTTTTTCTCACAAGAGTAAAGAGGCTCATGGCTAAACATGTTTGTCAGGAGCGAGGGGGCAGGCTAATAGTTGCGGCTACATGCTTAGAGGGGTGTTTGGTTGGAGCTTGGCCGTGGGAGGAGAGTTGAGGCGGATGCTCGGCGTGCAAGGGAATTTGGAATGAGGAGTGGGTTCGGTCACGGTGGTCAGTGTGGTTTTTGTAGGGATAACGAGGCCAAAGTGATGGTTAGGTAGGAGCAGGCTGTGGTGAAAAATGGGTGTGGTGGTGGTTGAGTCAGGTGGAGGGGCTGCTTCGGCCATGGAGGCGGAGGGCGGTAGGTATCTAAGGTCGGAGGGGAAAGCTCGGCTATCATGACTTTCCTAAAGTGGAGGCGGTCGAAGCACTTCTCGGGTGGAAGGGAGATGCATCCCGAGGGGACGGGTTGGTTAGTGATGTGGAGTCGGCTGCGGTGGTGATGTGCCGCATGGAGGCAGGCGAACAATGGGAGAGGGGAGATGAATGTCACATTGTGGAGTAGAGCAAATGTCAAGGAGAAGCAAAGTTGGAGGAGCAGGCCACCATATAAGATTTTACATATTAGTTTATATTTTTATGTTATCATTGGAAAGCAAATAGCAAAGAAATAGAGCAGAGAGAAAGAATTTGAACGAACCAAAATGAAGGCTACAGCAAATTATAAATGACATACAGGGAATAGTGAAAGCAAGTGTAACGACCCACCCTTTTGGACGGTTTAAATCGACAATAAACCACACATGTCTAATTCAAACCATTCAAAAGGGAGGATTGTTAATGGGATAAATAAGAAAATAAAAGAAACGAAGCAAAAATAAAACAAAGAATCTCGCAGCGGAATGACAAAATATAATAATCAAATAAACAGTTCATGAAGTTGTTTTACAAATAACATGTGATTACACTTTTACAATTCAAATCAGAGTTATACATACAACAGGAATAAACAAATAATGCAGCAGAATACATGATGCAGTGGAATAATTATAATAAATAGTAATAATATACTGAATCTTCGCCCTCGTCCTCCAGAAAATAATCTTCAATACACTGAAAAGCTTAGATTGGCCCAAGCATAATGAGAACAAAACACCCAAGTCAGAACTAAAAGATCTTATGTAAGTCAAATTAATCTAAAATAAAATGTGAGTGCAATGGTTTCGAAGATGTTACGGGATTTTTCATCTCTTATCAAGTGTATAACGTGAATATAATTATTAAAAGATTTCAAATAATTCGAGGTATCAATTTTAACCACTTTAATTAAAAAAAATCGAAGTTTAACTTAAACCTTTTAAATAATTCAATTCCACTACATAATCCAAATTCATGAAATTGTATGGATGTATATATCATTTCAACCAGTATCTAAAATTAAAATTTTCGAATTAATAAAAACCGCTCGGATTTATCATTTCAACCTAAAATGATTCCCCTAATCTATAAGATCATTCGGGTATGTATCATTACCACCCATTATGATAACAAAGATATAGGCATAAATAAATATTCAATCATTCAAAATTTCAACCAATAACATCCATCAAAATCAACCTCCAAATTAGCAAATGAATCACAAAAATTAATTGGTTATCATTATTCGGTGGCTGACTAGAAATTATATTCAATATTAATTTCATGGCTAAGACTTCAATATAAGTTCAAATAAAATTTAAATGACAAATTAAAACACCAAACAGCAATTAACTAACTTCTAATGATATCATAAATCTTTTTTAACCAACATAAGATAATTTAGTGTCGGAAGTGGGTTAAAAACTCACCTTTGATTGGTCAACGATTAAAAATCCAACTAAATGCCCAAATTTGAACAGCGGGCAAAGCAGAAACTAGGCCATATTTAAGAAAATATACAGACCCGCATATTACTGAATCTATAAAAGTGACTAACTAGAAAGTTGTTTCAAATTCTTTTCTCTCCACTTTTAAAAAAAGAACCACTTAAAAAGCTTCTGTATTAATGAAGTTATGGTCAAAACAAACAAAGATGTTTTTTGAGTTGAAAATCTGAATTCAAATATACTTCGAAAAGATTTGAGTTTTTGGCATATAGAATAAAGGAATTTGAAGAACTGATCTTAGTGAAAGTTAAAGCCACTAGAAAAATAAATGGTTTAGAAAAAAGAGTGACATAATTTGGTTCAATCCTGAAGGAGATATGATTGATGCAATACGGGGTATTTTCATCCAAAACTGGACCTGAGCAAGGACTTGAAAAATGGAGGTTTTGATATAGAAATATTCAAAATGGGAAGAAGGGCTCAACAACAAAGTTGTTGCCATTGAAATTATACATGGTTTCAAAAAAAATTGATTTGAAGTAGTTTAGTGGAATGTAGAAGCCATGGAAATAAGGGGAAGGAAGAGGGAAAAGGGAAGGGGAAAAGAAGGGAAAAAAAGAAAGAAAAGAAGAGGAAAGGTGAGGCTTTAGCCATGGGTTACTGCCGTGGGCTGTGGGTGATAATGGAGACGGGTGGCGGTAAGAGGAGAGATGTAGGCTAGGGTTTTGAAGGAGGAAGAATAGAGTTTGATTTGGAGATTTAGTAGTTTTGGGGTTTGGATTTTTCTGCATATTTGAGGAAGAAGAAGAAGAAGAAGAGTACGCAGAATGTTTATCAAATGTGGAATTTTTGTATGTACTTGGTTTTAGTCGGATAGGAAAATAGAAGGTCAATGTGTGTGAAAAGGAAGGATCCAAAGTCTCTTAGGGTTCCTAGGGTCTCTTGGTTTACTAAGAAGCCCATTAGTCTAAAATAAACCCAATAAGACTTAGCAAAAAAAATAGAACACGAATAATATACACTGCAAATAAAAGAAATAAGCTGCAGGTTATTTGATAATTAGGAAATTAAGGTGGAGAGAAAAATCAAATGTCATTTTTTATTTTGAAAGCTTCAGGCATTAATAATGCATAAAGAAATATACGTAGAAATGGAGTTTGCAAACCAAAGGAAAGTGAAATTTTATATACACGACAATGAGGTGGCAAAAATTAAATACAACCTAAAAGTTTAGGCTCGGGTATTAAATAGAAGGAGAAATGAACGGATCAAGTATTAATAATGAGATGATTATTTTAAAATGTACATGCAACAATTAATAACAAAAGAAATGAAGCGATCATGTACATCGCACAACCTTTTTGAAATTCAATTTGTGAAATGTTAGCAAATTAACTTCATTAACTCAAATAATATTCAAATTTGTACGCATTTAGTTTATTATCTATGCATAATAAATAACATTACTTACCATAAATATGAAAACGTTCAATTTGGTTTTCCCAAAATGATCTTTTATTTCCATTACAACATCCTTTCTGTTTAACACAAAAGGTGCGTTTCTTTTATTAAATCTATTAATTGCATCAACGTTTTCTTCCCTTCTAATTGAAATATTTTAATTACATTAATTATAATTATTTACAAAGTTAAATTTCAAAACAAACAACTAAAATGGATGAAAAATAGAATAATTGTTTCGTTTAGTCATTTAAAACACGTTTACAAATTTGTTGTTTATACAGAAGAGCAAAAAATAACTTACTTAAATAAATTATTTTTCTACTCTTTTAAGCCATCTATATGCTAAAACATAGTTCAAATATATATATATATATATATATATATATATATATATCTTCCTTTAATTCAATCATTTTATCCTTTATTTTAATGAAATTAGACCTACATTCACAAATGAAACATTCATTTTATTTAATATAAATGTCCTTTTCATTAAACCAACTTTCCTAATATTTTCACAAAACATAAGCTACGTTTATTTACATATAGTAATTTATAATTTGGTGTCCTCTCTATCATTAATTGAAATTATTCAATTACATTAATTTCAATTGTTTATAAAGCTGAATTTCAAAATGGTCAAAATAAATGCAATTAGAAGTAAAACAATTATTTCCTATCAAATAGTGATTTAAACATATTTATGCACTATTGGATACAAACAGGAATTATACATTTCTTACCAAGATATCGTTTCTCATCTCTATAATCAATCTTTCAGCTACTAAGCATTTCAAATAAATGAACATATGATTTCTTTTCTAATAAAGAAACATTTATTATTCCTTATTAACATTTACTATTCCAAACAATTGGAAATTTACATTCAGACGGTTGTTAATATCATTCAAACCAATGTTATTAAAATACACACTAACATTTGTTATCATCCTTATATTATTGCAAACATATGTCATTAATAGAAATTTTAATTAAGCTCATAACTTGTATTATAATTTTATTTGTATTAATAAAATCTTAATTTTTTTCTAATAATTTTATTCAAAAATCTTATTTAATTTAATATTTTTTAATGTTTAAAAATACGGGTCGTTACAATCTCCCCATTCAATACTTTTCATCCCCGAAAAGAAACAAGAAGAAATCCAAAAATCTGTTATATTTTATTTAAACAGTCAATTTATAAACAATTAAACCTACATATTTAAGTTTAATAAAATTTGAAAATAACTCAAATTCTACAAAAAAATTCTAAGTCTTAAATTCATTAAAAATTTCGACAGAGTCTCCTTTGTACAGAGAGGTTCGAAAAAACAATAATATCAATAATAACCATATATATATATATATCATACTTTGAAATAAGATATCCCAAACCATGGGAAAACAATATAATATCGCTATAAAACAGTAATCCGAAAACGTACCTATTCGTCGGGTGAACACGCTTTATTCGTGAAACCAAAAGCAGTAACTATTGCTTCCATAAACCTATATTTCACTCATAAAATCCAAAATAGTGAGAATTTTATTCAAGAGAAATATTTAGTTGTTTTCAATTCGCAATAGAAGCAAATCAACATAAAACATATACAAACCAAAAATAAAACCATTTATGCAACCAAAGAATCCATTATACATTCATAGCAACCAAAATCAATGGTTTGTTTAGTTCAGAAACTTTTAATCATACAAGGGTGACGAATAAACTATCAAGTGTACCCTATGCTCAACAGCCTTGGATAGTTACTCAATAGAATATCCATACAACCTTAAACAATTAGAAGTATCCTTTCCAAACATCCCCTAAGCCAAAACAACCAATAATTTCAACATATTATTTGAGTTTATTTAATTGGTTTCTTTTTACCTCACTTACCTTTTATTTATTTTCATTCATTCATACAATGTCTTATCCATGTACTTACATAAATTATTTCGCATTCAATATCTAAAATAATCAAAAAATTCATTATTTAAGTATTACATATTTTCCATTGCAGTTTAATTCACATTTATTTACTTATAATGTTTAATATCCATTTAACATTAATATTCATCAGTAAATCAGTTCAGTCATTTTCTTGAGTTTATAATCATTTACCTAAACTGTATTTACCTTTTTACTATTTAATTTAATTACAAGCATTTCACAATATTAACTTACATTTATAACATTTGTTGTACATCAAAATTCTTATTTATAGAAATAATTCCATTGAACACTTCCATTACTTAAGTTTTACTTGTATAATATTCTATTACATATTCCTATTTCACATTTTCAACTTTTAACATTTTGGTAAGTTTATATACATACATACATACATACATACATACATACATACATACATACATACATACATACATATATATATATATGTTTATAGAATGTAATTGAATATTATACAAGTTTATCTTATTCATTTTAGTTAACAAAATGTTCAATATTTCATATCTTCCTTACAAATTTTCAATTTCTTATATATTTCATTAATCACTTAGCATCTAATTTTCTTATTTCTTATTTTAGAAGTTTCCAATTATTAATATAGTTAAGATTTCATTCATTACCATAATTGAATCCTATAATTTATAGAAATTTAAGAACTAAACTTCGAGTTTATTTCAAATCATATGAAATAATATATATATATATATATATATTTGTGTGTGTGTGTGTGTGTGTGTGTGTGTGTGTACACACACTCATAGCTTTATATATCCAATCACATTTTTAAATTAAAATTAAGATTTATTTATCAAAACAAAGGTGTAGTAAAACTAGTGTAGTGGCCTTCCCACTTTGAAACTCGAAAATGAACGTCGATGATTCATGCAATCATCACCGAAATTATCTTCCAACGACAAAAGAGGGAAGTGCATAATTTATTTCCTTTTACAAATTATTTTAAAACGTTTTTTTCCCAAATCACATTTGAGAACTTTCATCCAAAATACTTCCAAGTAATACTAGTATTATATCCCAATAATCACTTGAAAACAAATTTCAACCCTGAAAATTAAGTTCTCAAATTTCCAATTAAATTCATTTTATTTATAAATCTTAATTTGAAATCGATTATTTGTAAAATTTCACTTCTATCAAATAAATATATCACGTACAGCTATTAGTGCTTCAAAATCAAATATTCCAAAACATACTTCCAAATAGCAATTTCAATTTATTTTCAAGTATATTACTAAGATAAATTTCCCAAATCATTTAATATCTTTGTACATTCAAAGAAACTTGCATAAATTTTACTTGAAATATTCATTTGAAAACTTTATTTGCAAATCAATCATCTTTAGTACTTTAACACTTATCAAAAATTTCATCCGTAAAATTCCTTGCTTCATTTATAAATACCATTTTTATAAATCTTAAATAACATCTTTATAAATAAATGCGAACTATTTGAAAATAATTATTTACATCCTTACTTATATTTAAAATGCGTTATTGAAAACCTTAAATCCATTATTTACAAATTTTACTAGTTTTAAATCTAAAATACTTTTCAAACATCATTTATAAATCAGTAATCATTAAATTAAATATGTTTTATTGAATTAATAACTTCTCACAATATTTACAATATTGATAATCAACTATTAAACGAATTTGTACATAAATAAACAATATTTTAAACAATTACAAGTATTTAGAAAAGAAATAGAAAAAAGTGACCAAAATATCCTTCTTTATATTTATCAAAATACTTTTATAACTCGATGTTTTAACAAGTTTATCCACGTTCTTGCAGACTCTAGCCATGAGTTGATCAAGCGCAAGGCTAGACTTCTCCAAGTACTTAGTAGACATGTTTCAACACCTAGTGAAAATACTTAAAACATTAAAATAGATATGGAAAGTACATTCCTCTATAGACCGCAGTTACGAAATGATTACGCCGCTATCCTAGTAGAATCATTTAAAAATATAGGCGTCTTGCCCTTCGACTTATGTCATGGTTAATAGATCGCAGCTAAGCAATAGTTATGCCTCTATCCCAATGGAATCACTTGTAGCAGTAGGAATCCCCTCCTCGATTTACGCTATCCAACAATCTCAAATGATATAATAAGTGACCCACCAAAGGGATCTAATAAATGACCACCAAAAGGATCTGATAAATGACCCACCAAAGAGGTTCGATAAATGATCCACCAAAGGGGTCCGATAAATGACCCACCAAAGGGGTCCAATGGAAGGAACTTCCCATATCATTTACTTCAAAATATATCATACTATACATAGTACCCTTTCAAAATCATAACTTCAAGTATCGTACTTGTATAAATTCCATTATATATAAGATTTCATTTTCAGATAGAGTGCTTTTCCAAATCAACGGTTTTCAAAATCACCTTACACTTACATAAAGTCCATCATATATAAGAATAAAAATTTTCCTAAAATCAATTACGCTACATGAAGAGCCATATGAGATTGAACATCTTTTCTTTATAAAAGGTTTTGAATCTAGAACAGTTTTGTATATAAAAATCGTTTTGTGAAATAGTTTTGTATACAAAATATTTTTGTAAAATAGTTTGTAAATAAAATAGTTTGTAAAATAGTTTTTTAAATAGAATAGTTTGTAAGATAGTTTTGTAAATAATAGTTTGTAAAATAGTTTGTATGTAGAATAGAATAAAATAGTTTTGTAAATAAAATAGTTTGTAAGATAGTTTTGTAAATAAAATAGTTTACAAAATAGTTTGTATGTAACATAGAATAAAATAGTTTTTTAAAGAAAAATAAAAGAAAATAGTTTTAAATTAATAGTAGTTTTGCATAAAAGAAAAATTCCAATTTGAATTACAAAAATATCCAACCCAACTACTTTCAATTTCAGCGTCAAAACATATCAATAATATTAGAACATAAGATGTACATATGTCATCATTTCGCAAAATCACATTCGACCGCTCGCTCGATCATACAAGTTCACTTTCGAACTAATATTGTTCATTCGACTTCCCACATGTAGACTTCAATATGGTTTCTTAACCAGGAACCATCATTCTCTTTGCATAGCCATATACTACGATAGAGAATTCCAGAATTGAACAAAAATCCATATCGAATATTCGCCATCAAGAATCGAAAAAAAATCCCAACAAAAAATGATGTAATTCACCTCGAACTTGTGTACTCAAACCTGGATCAAATTAATTATGCAAATAAAACAATATATGTACAACTTACGTATCTATTCCAACTTGTGATTCATCACAATCACATTTTCAATTTAAATTCATTATAAATATCATTGATTAACACAAATATCACTTCATACTTTAATATTTTTTTCAAAGAATTTCTCCAATTAATATAAAACATTAATATATTCATTCTCATAATATTGCTTATATTTCTCTTAAATTTTAATTACATTTATTTCACATGTAATATTTCTCATTTAATATTACATTTATTTTTGAATCATTTCATAAGAAATTTCCTTTAGTTTATAACCAATTTATAAAAGCTTAATTCATTTTTATAAGACATTGTTCTTGTTTAAAGTTATCGCAACTTTATTTATAACCATTTGTTGCAACATCCATTTATTTCATAACAATTTGCAAGTCATGGCTTTATTTACAATTATTTCACTCTTAGTTCATATTTGTTTATCCAATTAGTTTTCATTTTTTGCTATTCAAATTTATTTATGGCACATTTCATAAATTTTAATTAAGTTTATAAACACTTTTTTCAATTAAAAACTCATTGACAGCATTTCCTTAATCACAATTTTGATTTAAATTTGCCAAGGCTTAAAGTTCACACTTATATATATGCCAATAATGTATACAACAGTTCTATTCATTTACCAAACATAGATATTACAAATTTAACCTTGTTTCACTTGCTTTCAATTTAAGGTTACCAAATTCAATTCCATAATTCGACAAAATTTCTACATTTCAACTCATATATTAATTCTGAAGTTTTAACTATCCAAAATATCCAAATATTCCATTTTATTTCAATAGTTGAAACTACCAATCAACAAACAACAATATTCACAACCAACATTTCAATCTCATAACCAAATTTCCTAATCATTCATTTTATTCTCTTTAATACACTATTACTAAACTAGTGTTTAGTCCATAAATTAAATCAACAATAATTAGTCAATGCTAATAAAATGATAAAAACTCAACTAATCAATAATAAATTATAATAACTAAATATTACAATTTAATATATCAAACCCATTACAAATAACTATATTAGTTATAAAAATTTATTCCCTTATATATATCATATAATATTAGGAAAATTAATTTCATTTCAAAACTTACATAAAATATTTTTATAACACTAGAATTCGATTTCAACTATTATTAGTCCGTATTTATCTTCTTAAATAGCCTTCCCTTTTATTTATTTAATTTATTTCTCTTAACACATCTTATAACATAAATTTAATTCATAAACATTCATTATAACCACTTAAATTTATTTATAAATTCGCTCAGCGAAATTTTAAATTTTGGACATTTAGTACTTACATTTATATTGTATATTATTCAATTTCATATTCACATTACAATTTAAACTTTTGAATATTTCAGGTAAGTTTTACTAATGTTTCATATGTAATTGAGCACTATACCAATTTCTTGTTGTTAATAAAGAAAAAATTAATTTTGAACAATTTATTACCTAAGTTTGCTCTTATATAACCTTCAATCGCAAATTCATTTTAACATTCAACTTTTTAAATAATTCAGGTAAGTTATACATGTTTATTAGAATGCAGTTGAATATTAAACAAATAAAATTTCAACCTAGTTCAACTGTTTCAAGTTATTTGAAATTCCAATTTAAATTTTTAAGCTTCAAATATTTAAAAACTTCAATTTATTTCAATAATTGAAAACCCTAACTTAACAAAGAATTTATGAAATAAATTTCCGGTTTCACTTCCCACCTTTTTGAAATAAATATACATATATATTTTGTGAATCAAATCATATTGAAGAAATTCAAATCAAATTCCTTTTTCAAACAAAAGTGTAGCAAGCTGCTACGTGATCTCTCCACTTTGAGACTCGAAAATGAATGCCGATGGTGTTGCAGTCATCACCGAAATTATTTTTCAACGCCACAAGAGGAGAATACATAATTACTTCTTAAAAATTCTTTGGAAAACAATTTCCATTCGAAAGTACTTTCAAATAATATTGTTCAAAACTTTTGAAAACCAAATCTTGAAAAGCACCGGAAATTAAATTCTCAAATCCTTAATTTAATTTCATTTCATTTGCAAAATCAGATCTAAAAACCATGTTTATAAAATTTCCACTTCTTATAACATATAATAATAGTTAATGATTGACCAAACAAAAAATGATAATCTAGCATTATCATTTCTAAAAACCAATTCATTTAACCATTACAGAAAATTATACTTTGAAATATAAAATATAACCATACGTAAAATTATATCCTTTACCAATTCCAAAAACAGTATTGTGTTAGTTTTCTATGTTCAACAGTTGGAATTTCTATCGATAGTGTGGGCCAGACGAATCGATCGAAACCCCAAATCAGCCTTAATAACTCAAATAACACAATATAAAACATTTTCATGTTAATTACAAATGCGCTCCCTTACAGGATGATTTCAGAATAGATTTCAAAACAAGGATAAAGATTCAAATTTAGATGAACCCTAGTCAAAGAGAATTTTAATTATGAAGATTGACTCGAAAGGAGGACAAAATAACTAAATTACAAAATAAGAAATGGATAGACATAATTTTTATCGCGACCACCTTATCCGGGTCAACCGAGATTCCAGGAATAAGATCAATATAGAAATTCAATTTCCTGCTTAGATGGGAGAGATGTGACTTCTCCAAAAGCATCAAGATAATCCCTAACTATCAGGTGGAGTCAAGATCACTAGGCTGAGAATCAAGCGAAAGGATAAAATTGCCTAAAGATTCTAAGGAAAATCGACATTCGATCAAAAGAGGATTTCCTCGTCGTCTACTAGAGAAACGATTAGATCTTCAAGTAAAGCTGACTAGATATACGATTAGAAGCTGACTAGATATACGATAGATCTTCAAATAAAGCTCCAAACTCCAAAGGTGAGTCTCAAATGCTGTGTCACTTACTCTGACCTGAGCATAAAGAAAAACACAAAAGACTCGAGTCAGGATTAACATCCTTATATAGTAAATTCAACTCAAGTGAAATGTCAACTGAAATACAAGTAACTTAAAGGATGTTTGGGATTTCCATCCTCTAAGGATCCGTGGAACTATCTACCATGTAGTACAATACGCTATTATAATATGTCTACTATAAAGTAAAGTATTAAAATAGCATTAAGGCATTACTCATATGCCCCTTAACACATTTTATATATTCCATAGTCTTTGCAGTACCGTAACTCCTCCTTAAACTGGAGGCTATCAGAGGGAACTCCATAGGTATGGTACGAACCAAACTCGTACAAGGCGCGGTAGGGCATGCGACACGACACTCGAGGCAATGCCTGGGTATATTTACCATTTGCACTCCCGAATTGGTTGTACCGCCCACCTCGTGACACACTCCCAAATCAAAGGTGCACCCAATCAAATCACAAAGCAATAGAATGGTATCGAAGAAATTTCCCTGATCGGAGGAATGATCCCACTTGGCTCGGTATAGTTCCTGTTTTAGCTACATCAAGCAGACTCAAGGGAGTCAAGGCTACGTAAATACCACATAGAATCATCGTCAAACCGTCCTACTTCGTTCTGGAATCTCCACCACGTATATAGTTGTTAAAGTGGTTTTCGGTATTGGTAGAGAGTATGACAATATCCAATCTCGGTCTCTTTAACAACTAAACGCTTATATCACACCGTGGACATTTCATTTAGATAGCTCATACTTCAAAATCAAAATATCATATTCATTTCAAAACCATATCAATTTGATATCATTATTCACTTCAAATAGTATTCATTTTCAAGATCATAACACTTTCAGAATTATAACCCTTTCGAAATCATAACACTTTTTGAAATCATCACAATTGGAAATCATAACACTTTTGAAATCATAGAACTTTGGAAACCATAACACTTTCGACCTAAACAGTTTAGACATTAAAAAATAGTATATATATTAAAACAGTTATAAATTAAAATAGTTTATATTTTAAATAATTTATATATTAAAATAGTTTATATATATCAAAAATACTTTATATAATAAAAATAGTTTCCTCCAATTTCACAAATCGATTCAAATCAGCTTAAATTCCAAAATTCAATTTAAATCAATCCCCTTCAACACTTTCAATTTTTAAAAGGTTACAGATTCAATTCAAATTCTTAATACCATTTCAACCTTTATCAATTTCAAATCCAGGTTTGAACTATCTCTTTAATTCCAATAAGGTTCAAAGTTCAAATATTCGAACATTTTCAATATAAGTTTCATCTATATTTCAACGTTTATCGTTACTATTATTTAGTTTTGAAATCTTTGGTTGCTAGTGGATTTGTTAGACGCAGTGCCAGGAACCGAAGTAATCAGTCTTAGTCCACGGGTGAGTTACCTGGTTCGAGTGCTATGAGTGGAACTATGAATTCACGCTCAGGTATGCATTTTGATTTGGGTAGTACGTATTCTTCATATGCTTTAGGTATCTTGTCTTCTTCTGAGTTTAGTAAGTTAGCTACTGATACTTGTTTCATTTTTTCTGATGCTGAGATTGATCGTGAGTATATTAGATGTAGGGAATTGGATAGGGCTACATCTGTTGGTATATGAGGATTATTAGTTGGAACATCAGAGGTTTACATGATTTAAATAAGTGTGGCAAAGTTAGATCTTTTTTTAAAGATTATTCTATTGACATTGCTCTCCTTCAGGAAACTAAAATTGATTTCCAGATATTAGTTTCTATAGAAGATTAGGTGGTTATCATTTTAGAAAATGGGCTTTTTTACCCTCTGTGGGCACTTTTGGGGGTTTACCGATTGGGTGGCCGGATAATTATTTTAAACTTCTCCAATGTATTTCAATGCAGCATTCTTTGCACATTATTCTTACTCATCTTGTTGATAATTCCTTTTTAAATACTTCTCATGTTTATGGGCCTAACTCAAAATAAGTCATCGATTTTGTGGAACGAATGCCTAGAGTTTATATCTTTAGCTCTAGGTTCTTGGATTTTGAGGGGGGAATTTAACGTTACGCGTATTATGGGAGAGCGTTCTCCACGGGAAGGTGATTTTTCTGCTATGAAGGAATTTGACCAATTTATTATTAATTCTAATTTGATTGAAACCCTCTTTCTAATAGAGAATTTTCATGGAGTAATACTAGGAAATCCCCTTATGGCTCTTCTTGATAGGTTTTTCATTAGTGATGAAAACGAGGATAAATTTCCCATTTGTAGAGTTTCTGATTTTCCTTAACTTATTCCGATCGTTGTCCAATTATTCTCACTTGTGAAAAGCATAGGGTAATTAGTAGATCATTTAAATTTGAAAAAATGTGGCTTTTAGAATCTAATTTTTTGAATTTAATTAAAAATAAGTGGATTTCTTTGAATTTTTATAATATTAGAAATAAGGATAATTCTACTAAGAATTTTTTTTTTAAAACATAGGAATCTTAGGAATTTTCTTAAAAATTGGAATAAAAATGTTTTTGGTAACATAAAAATTAAAAAAGATAATATTTTAATGAGATGCTTTAAATAAATGAGACTGAAGAAACTAGACAACTAAATTAAGGACAGCTTAATGTTCTCGCTAATCTAAAAGAAGAACTTCATTCTATTTTAGAAAAGGAGGAGGTTATGTGGAAAAAGAGATCCAGAATCCAGTGGATAAATGAAGGTGATAATAATACCAAATTCTTTCACAATATGGCTAATGATGGAGAACATATTAATATGATTAATTCCATTATTGTAAATAATGAAGAGTTAATTGATCAGAGAGACCTTAATAAGGCTTTTACAGACTATTATAGAGATATTTTTGGCAATAAAAATAAATAAAGAATTAATGTTAGATGGACTGAATGATATTTATCCGTCTGATTCTAATGTTGATCTTTCTGAGTTAGATAATCCTTTTGCCGAAGAGGAAATTCGAAAAGCTATTAACGACATGCCAGGTGATAAATCTCCAGGTCCGGATGGGTTCCTAATTTTATTTTATAAAACATTTTGGATGTTTTAAAATTAGATTTAATTAGTATGTTTAATGATTTCTACAATGGAAATTTGCAATTAGGAAGATTCACTTTTGCAAATGTTATTTTATTACACAAAAAAGTAGATGCTAATAATTTAAAAGATTTTAGACCTATTTCATTGATTAATTGTTCCGTTAAAATTATTTCAAAAGTTTTAACTAATAGACTTAGTATAAGAATGAATGACCTAATCGACTGTTCACAATCTGCTTTGATTAAAGGGAAAAATATCACCGATGGGGTGGTAGTTGTTCAAGAATACATTAACCACTGTTGTAAGAATAATATTACCTGTGCATTTTAAAAATAGGCTTCAAAAAAGCTTTTGATTCGGTAGATTGGGGATTTCTAGTAGATATTTTTCATGCTAGAGGTTTTAGTCATAGATGGATTAGCTGGACCATGAATTTTCTTAAAACTGTAACTCTAGTATTATGGTAAATGGTATTTTAGGTAATAAAATTCAATCTAAGGCAAAAAGATCCTTTATCGCCTCTTCTGTTTAACTTGGCCACAAATGTTTTTGCTAAGATAATTAAAAAAGCGGTTGATAATGGATCATTGGGAAATATAGGTAATGAAATATCGCGTAACGGTATATCAGTCCTTCAATTTACAGATGATACCTTGCTTTTTTCTTCTCATTTACCAAGACACATTATTTCTCTTAAGTTTATTCTATATAGTTTTGAACTTCTATCAGCTTTAAAAATAAATTTTGATAAAAGCTCTGTTTTAATTTTAAATGATTTTGAGAAAATTGAAAATTTAGTTGCTAATACGCTAAATTATAAAACTATAATTTTTCCTTTTGACTATCTTGGTTTTGTGATTAGACCTACTAAACTAAAACATGAAGACTGGTTTATAATCATAAATAAAATCAAAAATAGGATTTCTAATTGGAATGGAAGATTTTTATCTAGAGCAGGAAGACTATTTCTAATTAATTATGTTTTATCATCTCTCCCGATCTATTAGATATCTGCGCATCTTTTTCCCGATTGGGTGATTGATAAATAGATAAAATTAGAAGAGATTCTTATGGAGTGGTGAAAATGCAAACAGCTGCATAAAATGTTTCGTAAATTAGGAAACAGTTTGTAAATCCAAAAAGGATGGTGGTTTAGGAGTCATTAATTTGCGTAATATGAATTTGTCTCTACTAGGTAAATGGTTATGGAAGTTCAAGGATATAAATGATAATGCCACTTGGGAAGAAGTTATTTCTAAATATTACTAAATGGTAGTAATAATTTATATCAAATTACTCCTTCGGTCATCCGTAAACAATCTTATTTATGGAAATCCATTTTAAAAGTCTTGAGATTTTTAACTTAGGTACTAATATTATAGTTCATCCAGGTAATATTACTTCTGTTTGGCACGACAGTTGGATTTCTGTTATCCCTCTTAGGATTGAGTATAGAGAGTTGCATGATATTTGTAATTTTAAATATTCAATAACTTCAGAAGTTTTTTCTCCCAAAAACGACCCTCCTTGGAATTTTAGTGTTAACAGAATTCTATTAGGTTCAACCCTTAGGAAGATTTCTTTGCTTTACGCTAGATTAAATCTTTATAGTATTGATAATGATGATGATTATATTAGTTGGATGTGGGATAAGAGTAAGAAATATTTTTCTAATTCTTTTTATTGATTAATTAACTTTTCGTGTGTAACTGGTAACTTTTTTAAATTTATTTGGAAATCAAGTGCTCCTTCTAAGTCTAAAATTCACATGTGGTTAATTATGCATGGAAAACTAAATACTCTAGAGTTTTTAAAAAGAAAAAAAATACAAAATTGATAATAAATTTTATTTTTGTAATATGTATTTTGAAGATATTAAACATATTTACTTCGATTGTATGGACACTTATTTCATTCTAACTAATACCCTTAAAAAATTTGATTTTAATATTATTTCTAGAATTACCAATTGTGAATTCTTTTGGAATACTTTTAGATTTAAGTTCAATATGGATAATAGATACTTGCTTGATACTTTATTCATTATATCTTATTGGTAAATCTAGTTTGAAAGAAATCAGAGAATATTTAATAATAATAATAATCACATTAATAAGTTGATTTTTTTAATTTCATCTTTTTGCTTTAATTGGATCTCTAATCCTAAATATAAATTAGCTAAAAATAACCTTTTTAAGGAATATCTTAATAAGGTTAGTAATAATATTAATATACTCAAACATAACAATAATGTTCTTTGACATTAATAATAATAATATTAATTTTTTTTTCAAACTTAAATGATGATCCCACCGTGTACCATAATTTGCTTTTGATTATAAGTCTACAAAGATAATTCTAGAAATGTCTTTGATTTTGTTTTAGTTATTATTGTACTTGTATATAGTTCTTTAGTTTTCTTCAGTATGGATCATATTACCCTTACTTTTTTAGAGCCTTTTGTTTTTGTACAAGTTTGTCTTTGCTCTATAATGTCCTATTAGATTTTTATGTACACATACACATACAGATATGTGTGTGTGTGTGTGTGTGTGTGTGTGCACCATTCTAACTATTTTCCTAGTTAATTTTCAGTTACAGGTCTGGGATAGATAGGATATTTGTGTCTCTTTGTAGGTATACAGGATTGCTATTTCCAGGATTGTGGATAGCAGTGAAGGATTTTTCTCAGTACATCTTCAGCTTCACTTAGGTGTTCTATCTTCAGGAGGATTCACTCCTCATCCAGGTGCTACTTTCAGCTATACCGAGTCTTCAGAGTGGAGTTTTACTTTCTGGATCATTAGTCATTCTACTCTGGATTAGCCACAGCCCTATTCCTTCTGAAGCAGCAGCTTAAACTTTCCTTATCAGATGGTGTTGGCTTTCAGTATCTTTGGTTTTAGATTTTATTCAGTTTTTCAAGTACTTCTCACACCTTACTATCGAGCAGTGGCCATGCCGGAGATCGATATTGGGGTGAAATGGGTGGTGCCTTTGCCAGAGCTCATTATTGGGGTACCTGTGTTTTTCCTTGGATACTTGTACTTAGATTTGTTACTTGTCAGGCATGTTGGCAGCACCTTATTATGTGTTATATATATAGTTTCATGTGTGCTCTCCACTGTTGCTAGAGGATTACACATTTTTCTCAAAAAAAAGTTTTGAAATGTTTGCTTAATCAATCTAATAATCATTTAAATAAAATCTCAAATTACAAATTTAAATAAAACTAAATATCCCATTTCAATTTATTTAAATTTGAAAATATTCGTTTAATCACCTTAAGTCAAAAATCAAGTTATAAATCATATCTTTAAAATCTCAAATTCAATAAGTTTCACGTTAATTTTATTTAAGTATAATTCTTAAACAAATACAATTTCAAATCAATTTCAATTTATCTTCCCAACCGTAATTTATTTTAGTTATTACAAAATCTATTTTTAAAATATAATTTTAAATAAATATCTAAACATATTACATACTAATTAAATTAATTTTACTAAATTAAATCTTATTATTAAATTTATTTTATATTTAATATATTTTTATATATTTTTAAAATAATGAAATTATAAATAAAATCTTAAAAAATTATATTTTCAAAACTAATTTATAAATTTAAAATTTTCAAAACATATAATTTTAAAAATAAGAAATTTAGACAGATATAAAAATTAACATTTATACATATTATATTTTGAAAATCAATATTTATTAAACCTATATACTTTCTTTCAAAACTTTGGAAATCATTTTCAAAATATAGACCAAAGGTGTCCGTATAAAATTTTCTATCCTATGGTCAAGTGATACGGATATTTATCATTTCAATCCACAATTTAAATATCTACGGGTATATATCATTTCAACCCGCAATCCCAAAAATTCAAAATCAATGAATATCGGGTTTATCGTTTCAACCCATATTGATTTTCCACTAATCTATAATATCTTTCGGGTATGTATTATTTCAACCCATAGGGAATTCTAAACTAACATGGAATTTGCAAAGTGAGAACAATATGATAATAATATAACAGATCAACAACATGCATATATCATCAGTAACAAATTAAACAAAATATACACAACAGGATATGGTATCGTATATCATAGGTGAACAATTGTAGATAATAGCATGTCATATTTAATAATTAAATAACTAGCAATTCAATTTTAACAGCATATTTCAATTGTCATTTCAGGTGAAATCAAATTTGCTAAATATAAGAATGTTAATCGTGAGTGATTACACACCTTTTGAGGCTAGAGAACAAAGATGGTAAAGATAGAGACACGGACACACACAAGGGTACGGACACGAATTAGTGGGACGGCGACAAGCCAAGAATTTCTACGACAAATTCAATATTGAAAAAGTAAGTCAAGATGGACCAGAGATCGATGAAACAGATATATATAACTATATACTTTGAAGTCTAAACTTTAAACATGTATTACAATAAAATTCTTTATAATATATATTTGAAAATCAATATTAAATTCAAACATATATACATATATCAAAATTGAAATAATTTTTTTTCAAGATCATTATTAAATTTAGCACATATATTTAAAATATATATATATATATATATGTTATATAATACAGTACAAGAAATCATTTCTTAAAAGTAATATATTATATGTATACCAATGCAACTTTGTACACGTGTGCCTTTCAAATATTAACCTAATATGTAAATACACATATATACCAATATATTATGTGTACATGTGTATGCAAATAAAAAGCCACTATGTAAATATATAGATATACGTGTAAAACACAGTATAACCTCAGCCTCCGCATATAAGTTACTCAAGTATATATGTGTGACAATTTAAAAATCACTATTTAACATAGCGAATATATTACCTTTCAAAATACCATATATATAATACTTTACTTCTATTAGTAATAATATATATATATATATAATAAACCCGTGATAGTGAAAAAAAACCAAGCACAACACTAATACACGGAATCTAACTATATATCTGCATATATATATTTATGCACTTATATATATAAACTAGTATATAACTTATATACATATTATATCAAAATGTCTATATATATACAGTTAATATTAATATCTCTTAAAAATCAATATTCTTTTTATGCATGCATATATATATATATATATAAATATATATGCTACTCGAATTCATATCCAGACTGTATATTTAAACAAACATGTGTGAGCTTCTTTAAAAACACTTATGCAAGCCACCATGTGTGTGTGTGCAGACAATATATGTATGCTAACCTATATCAACACTATAATATACACTAAATATATACACGTACGTGCTAATATACACAGACTTGTATATAATATAAATGAATATATATTTTAAGCTACCAAAAAATCATGCAAGTAAACAGACCCGCAATATATGTATGAATGTATGTATGTATGTATGTATGTATGTATGTATGTATGTATGTATGTATGTATGTATGCTGTCAGAGTGATGCGTGCAGGTGCGGAAGGTGAGTCTATGATGGGTTTCAAGAGGAAAAGAGGGGGTGGCCGATGGTTGAAAGGAGGTGGGGCGTAGAGATGCAGGCGATGGTTGAGCGAGGAAGCAAAGGTCGAAAGGTGGAAGCCGATAGGAAGGGTAGACGAACTGTCAAGGAGGGGACTACTGCACGTCCATTCTTTTTTTTCTTTTTTCTCTTTTTTCTCGACTGTTTCTTGCTCACGAGGCAGGGGCTGCAAAGTCGTAGGGGAAGCACAGGCGGATCTAGGTGGTCGAGTGGGGTCAGGGGAGAAACGCGTCTACTTGGTGGCGGAGTCAAGTCGGGTCAGCTTTGCACTGGAAGATGGGCGGTCGGCGAGTGGAGGTTCTGGTGTGGCTTTGGGTTCGGTAGGGTCGTTGCTTGGTGATGGTGGTTGATTGATGCCGGCGAAGCGGAGGCTATTGCATGGGTCACGATGATGGAAATGCACGGGCGCTTTATTTATATATTATATTTTAACAAATGAAGACTTACAGAAGAAGATGGAAAGCATATATGCATTATTATATAATATAATGCAAGCATCAAAATCAAAAAGGAGGAGGAAAGGTCTTTGAGCTGGCATGGTAAAGGAAATTAAATGGGTTACTGATTCAAATTTCAATGGAAATATTTATATTTTTACTCAAGAGGAAGTGACGAGAAGGACGCATGCATCAGGTAGGCTAAAAGTTTTTACAGCAAACAAAGAATGCACTACATGTCTTTTATATACAAATTTTATTTTTCTAAGTGAACAGTGATCTAGAATTGAAAGGACAACCGGAAGTAAATATAATGTATGTTGAAAGGCCATATGTTTCCCAATTATTAAAAAGAAAATGGTTGTTGGGTTTATACACGGTGGAAATTGAATGGACACAAGAACCTAAAAGGCACGAAATAGGTATCTATACGGTTACCGTTTTCGCAAATTCCACTGCGTATTGGATTCTGAAACACAAAAATGAATATATTATGGAGATCAGCATGACGAGACGATTAGAATGATATATAGATATTAGCGATATGATCATCCTATCAAAAGTCGATATCCGTTGCCAAACTGCTACTAATTTGCCGAAAATAAGATAAACGGAGCTACAGAAGTCCAAATTTGACGAAACGTATTATGACGTCTCACTTAGAAAATAGTTTACATTTTTATTATGTAAAAAATTCAAATTTCGAAAACATTTTATATACATTAATTTAACTTATTTTAAATTGACATTAACAATTACACAACAGAACTAACATCCATATTTTCTGACGAAAATTTGTCATTTGCTATGTTTAAAAAGACGCATACCAAATAACAAATATCCATCACAAAATTTTATAATTTATTTTCAAGCAAAATTTCAGTTAACTACATTATAAAAACAATTAAAATTTATGGGTCGTTACAAATACAGTTATGGGTTGACTATAAAGTAAAGATGTTACAGAAGAAGCATACATGATAACTGATCATAACATAATAATATACACATCGATGGTTTAATTTCCTTGTAATCATTCTTCAAAAGAAATATGGTTAATATCTTTAACCTATTACCTTTAGAAAGGAAAGCTTCTTCAAAAACACCAAAGTTAGGTGCCATTTCAAAACTCTTCATATTACCATAGGCACTTCTTTAAGAATTGAGATTGGGTTTCCTGATTGAAAACTAAGGTTTTCGAAACCTCAGGCCTTATCTTTCGAAACCATTAAAATTTCCCTTCAAAGTATTCAAACTTTCTTTTGAAAACGCTTAAATATATGCCTTCCGAAACACTCAAAACATCACTTTCGAAAGCATCAAAACCTTCCTCTTGAAACCATTAAAACATTCCTTTCGAAAGTATTAAAGCTTATCTTTCACAACCACTTAGTTCAAGTAGGATTTATAGAAGCATGGCTTCGAAACGAAATGTAAGTATATCTTTCAAAATAAATGGGCACCTTAAGTATAACTTTTGGGTTCAAAGTGAACACAAGCGAAAGTAACCATTTCGAAAACTTTAATCTCCAAATAAAAGAATCTAGGGAGTGGATGGCTTCGAAACCACCCTTTTGAAAGCAATGATCTTTAGGTAAAATAATTAGGGAAAATGATAGCTTTGAAACGACCTTTCGATGTTATTGCCTTCGAAACCTTTAATGTAAGTGACTACAGGACCCTTTCGATATCATTGAGATGTGGCTTCTATATTAATAAAACAAAACTTCCCTTTCGAACTCGTTGAACTCGTTGTTATAAGGCTATAAAGAAAAGCGGCATTTAACCAATTCGAAAGGTAGGAAGATACCATCTAGATTTCGACTAGGTTCAAAAGCAACTACACTTTCGAAAGCTCCTTTTCAAAACTTAATACGTGGCATCTCAATCGAAAGCTACTTTTAAAACAAGGTAATTGGAAATCCCTTTGAAAGCTATTAACAGCTCACTTCAACCCTTTTGAAACCCTCTATTTTAAAAGCAAAGGCAAGTAATATGTTCGAAAGATTATAAAAATGACCTCTACCCCTTCGAAAGCTAGGTTTCGAAATTGTTCCTTCCTCCTTTCTCCAATGCACTACATATCAATTGCTTAATACCATATGCACTTGTTTCGAATGGGTTTTTTGGTGGAGGCACGGTGTCAAAAGCCATCAGATGGAAGTGGCGAAGTAGTAAATCCAAGAAAAATTGATTTTATCCTTTAAAAGAAATTTCTTTTAACCTACTTGCCTTATTTGTCAAAATACAATTATTTGCCAAATCTTTTACCGAAATCTTTTTCTGAAAAGGCTGTCGAATTCATCAATTAATAATCAAAATATTTTAGCAAAGAAGCCCTTCCCCTTAACAAAACACTTTAGACATTTAAGTCCTCAAACCTAATAAATTTAATTTCCATAGTAAATCACTTAGGAAAAATCCCTAAAAACAATCTTTATTCACTTTTAATATGCTTTCTAACATATATAAATTTCGGACCCAGAATATTTTATATAATTGCCGTAATTAATTTTAGACCCAAATTATCTATTTTCAAAACTTAAAACAAATTACCCATAGCTTGGATTATTATGAAAATTTAAATCCATATCCAAAATAATGTTTTACATAAGGTATTAAATCCTCATGGCATTCGAAGCCCATTTTACCCGATTTTAGCCTTAAAATTGAATCAAACTTTTTTACAAACATGCTTGTTTAAAGCTAACATGGCATATAATCAAAACATATCATTATTCAAATCATCCAAACAATTTTAAAACCTTAAACCAAAAGTTAGATATTCTTAAAAACATATACGAGATGGTTTAGATTATTATTCCCCTTGTTTTAGATAAGGAACTTGAGATTTTTTTAATCTCCCTAGTTTGAATCTTTCCTTCTAATGATTTTTGAACTCTTTTCTCTTAGGGTAATGGCCGTCCTTGGTCTCCCTTGTTTTTATTTTATGAAAGTATGATAATAAGAATGAAGGAAGGGTTTATGGGTTATGGGGTTATATAGGGCTATTCCGATAATACCTTGAGTTAACTTATAAAACCATTCTATAAACTCATTCTTACGATTTCATTTAGTTGAGGCACAACCTCTACTTAATTTTCAAAATTCAATACCATTATCATCCTAGTCTCTACATTATTCTATTTAATTTATCTAATTAAATCTCCTGAACAATGTTATTTAAAATTAGGGGTGTTACAAGCTTCCCTCCTTAAAGAATTTCGTCCTCGAAATTCAGCAAGGACTATATACTAAACATTCATTTGTAACATCTCCTAACTACCATACTTGTAACAACCCTAATTCCAGTGGGTCCGGATTTTTCGTAGAAATGCTAAAACCCAAGCCCATTAAAGCCCGAGTTGGGTATCTAGTATCCTACAAATATATCAGAGTTCAAGTAAGTATCTCACAGCGGAACTGACTAAAATATAATGGTGAGTAATACTCACCAAGACAATAACACTTTCTAAACAAGTGTCTGAAAGCTAGAAAGTCTCTACTATCTATCCAACTTGTGGGATGTATGAGGAGGGGGTCGGAACTAAAGTTCTGCTGAATGGACAAATTATACACTTCTAAGTTTAATTCTACATATACCGTTTTATTTCCATTTTCTATTATGTTAGGTATATTGGGTTTGTAATACTCTCGGCACTATGCATGAATCGTACCCATCACTCCCTAGTAGATTAACACCTAATAACAAATATAGATATTTGCATGCCGAATTACCGCATTGGTCCTAGATAATACCCGTAATACACTCCGTATCATCCTCGAAAAGGACTCAATCGTCTTGCTCCTAGAGCATTCTGTAACTACATCTGTCAGGACTGGCCTACAATATATAAGTTCTGTCCTTTACTATGAAAACGTAAAATTGCGTCCTCACTAGCCTAAACTAATGCTCGTACATCCACAATGTACCACCTAGTGCGTACCTTGAGGACTATACATAATCGTTCTATCTACTCCCTGAATCCAGCCAACAAGGCCTACCTTGTACGGAACTCAGTTGGGGATTTTCTATATCTATAAAGAACAGCTTCGTTAGGCCTACAATACAGATATTCTACTTGGTCTGTCTCTTTTCTCAGCGTGGTTATGGCCTTACACAGCCACTCCTCCACTTATCGAAAGACCTCTAAAGTGATAGTGGTTGTGCCCTGCTGCAAACAATCAAAACATCCAATTGGTTACACCCCTCATCAAATGTATCGATAGTGAAAGAATCATTGGCTGTTGGTTTAACTCTAGTCTTTCCCGAACTTTTTCTAGGTTGATGATGGCTGGATCTCCGCATGTGACTATACTTTTGGGTCATGCCCACTAAAACCTACTTGCAAGTTAGAGTACGGCGTAATACGAATATACTACTCCATTCATCAACCTTTTGACCGCCTATAAAGGTCCGCTTCGTTAGGCTTGCAGTGCAAAAGCAGTCAAGGCATACTCTCTTGATGGAACACCCACAGACCCGCCTCTGGGAGTGCAGCTTCATTAGGCCTACCCCAGAGGGCCATCCTAGCGTACCCTCATGTCCTGTTGAAGTATCGTACTTCCTTCTAGCCCAAATTAACTAAGTTGGACATGCTATTTATGTGCTAAAAATCTACGATGAACTGCTTCGCTAGGCTCTTCATCTTTTGAGCTGCTCCAAACGCATCTTACCATTTAATTAGACCCTACGTCTAATCTTTTTTTATGCGCTTAGTTTATTTTTCAAATTCTATTGGCTACTTATTTACCCTAATCATTATAAGCATGTCCCAACTCACCTAACAATTTTGAGACCATCAGTTCCTGATTGAAAGAGAATCTTGTTGATATGGGCATTTCTTCTATGTTTGCATATTAACTTAGTGTAAGTTTTAAAATAAGCCTTTTCTATTATCTCTAATTATAACCCATGTTATAATTATACTTGCAATTGTCATTTCTATATTCTTTTATACTTTACATGTTATAGATATAATTGCAAGTGTCTCTTTTCTATTTTAGTCTATCTTCTTTTATTATGATATTGAATTTTCTTTAGTTGTGTTATATTATATGACAATCTTGACTTGGGAATACGTCCGACTGTTACAAATTTACTTATCATAATAACTGTTTTGCTTTTATTTTACTATCTACGCAGTAAATACAGATCTAGGCACATTTCTATTTATTGTTTCTAGTCTTGTCAAATAATTAACTTGATTTCTTCTTTAATTTCTGTAACGACCCGTAAATTTTGATAACTAAATTAGTTAAATTTAAAGGATTTTGTAATTAAATTTAGGAAGAAATAAAAAAAAATTATAATTCATACTGAAGGAAATGTAGAAATGAAATGCAACATTTGAAATAAAGCTAAGTATTAAAAATAAAAATGAAATTACGATGCATTGAAGTAATGGGAATTGTTATTCTAGGCTAAGAAATTTAATATAATAAAACAAATGGGAATATTGTATTAACTAATGCAATGATATAATTAGTGATAATTTAATGAATCCAATATTTTAGTGACCGATGAAGTAATACGTAATTAATGGAAAATTTCTACAATCAATGTAGATAAGTAATTTTGATGACTGTTGTAGATAATGAACGTTACCTTAATGGTAATTAATAAAATAACGGGAGTGAGAATGTAAATTAAAGTAACAATTGATGTAATAAAGAATGGAGCCAAGGTAAATTAATTTATTTGACTTAAAATCCAAATTAATGGGTGAAATTGACAAATTTCAATGTAATTGAATTATAGTAGTTATTACACAATAAGTGGAAATAAAATGGTTAATACAAATAAAGGTGAATGTAAATGGAATAATATGTAATAAGGATGATGCAGGTTGATAAGTATTCATAATGTTTGTGTTGATGAAAAAACGTTACTATAATGATTGTAATATAAAATAACGGAAGTGTGAATGGAAATTTATAGAAACGTAAACTTATTTTAAGGTAGTAATTAGATGTAGATTTATGGAATGGAGTTTATGTAAATCAATTGGATTTAAAAATGAAATTTGGTATTACATTTGATGAGTTTAAATGTTATATTATTTTGTAAAGTAATAAATGGTGTAATAAAAGAATGAAATCAATATAAGATAATAAATGCAATGATTGTGGGTTAATAATAAAGTGTGAGTAGGGAAATGATTGTTTATAGTAATTGAATGGAATTCCAATTTGTTGGATAGAGTAAATGTATACTTGGTAATAAATTTAAGATAGGAAAACGAACTTAAATATTGAATTAATTTATATATATATATATATAATAAATGATGATTATTGGAGTGGAAGTAATAAACTTATGAAAGGTGATTAAGAGTTGTGACCACAAATTATTATGAGTTATACATATATATTTAATTCATTCAATTGAATTGGAAATCATTGCAATAAATCTAAAGGAAACGTTACGTTAATATAAATTTGGGAATCAGGGAATCAACTCAAAATTTATTAACTAAGGAAGTAATACGTAATAATTTGAATAGAATCAATACCATACAAGAATTGTAACATTTATTTGTGAATGGTGAATTCCTATGTGTAATTAAAGGTTTCGATAACAATTATTTGAACATTACCTAATTAATTGGTCAATGAATTTATTATAAGTTACCCGTTTATTTGGGTTAATAATTAAAAGGGAAATCAATTGGAATTAATTGAACTTTAATGTATATTAATGAGATTAATTAATACGTTAGTTGAAATTAGATGAATTTGAAAATTTTAATGCACTAGGATGTAAATCATGATAATTATACCATAAGATGAAATTTATGGAATAACAAGAGGGAGTAAATCAAATTTAATTTTTGGAAATTAAACGCATAATGGTTGAATTTAATGAAATTGGAGAATTTAATGAAATTGGAGAATTTATAGATTTTAAATCGACGGAAATTTGTTTAAATTAGTGTAAATGTTTAAGGAATTAGAAATGATGAGAATTGTCGATTTATAAGATTGAAATTGAAAGTTTGATTTAATGAATTAATTAATTTTTAATTTATATAATTAATATAAAAATAGCCATTTTGGCCACTGACTCGGATTTCGACGAAACAAGTCTCATCGGATCCGTAACAGTGAATTATTGAAGGATTTCAAGTTTCGTAACGATCGGAATTGTCGTTTGATCGTACGGACTCTAAACGCCTTGAAATCGATAAATTAAAATCAATTGAAATCAATTTCAAACTATTGTTTTTAGCATAACTTCTTCATACGATGGAATTTGGACTTGAAACTTGTTCCATCACGTTTAAAATATTTTAAAACATCTATTTTGTTATATGGGTTTACCCAATTTCATTCCGGAGTCGAAACGGGTTTTTTGGGCCACTTTGTCGTTAGCGCGTATATTCAACCCGATCCATCTATTCTATTCCAGTTTGCCTATAAATATCCTGCTATAAACCCTAGCCTCCCTAATTCTCATTTGTCTGTATGTATATCTTCTTCTCTATTCCTCTTCTTCCTCAATGGCAGACAAAATTCTATATTTTCAGATCCAATCCCAAATCAAATCCAAAGCTGAAAATTCAAACTCCTAAGAAAAATTTGATAAAAATATATGTTGAAGCTCTCGACTATCGTAATTCACTGGTGGTGTTCGTTTTTCAATTCGAGTTTCTGTGTGTCCAGAATTTAATGATTAACTGTCGGCCGTTCGCTGTGACGAAATCAAGTTCATCTGATCGTGGAACCAAGGTTACTGTTGGGTAGAGGGGAACGAGTGGAGGCCATCGGTGTAATTGGTTCGTCGTTTCAACGGTTGGATTTGCGTCGATAATTCAATTAGGTTTTCGTTTTTACCGGCGGTTGTGGGGGTTTTTGGCGACTGGAGCGAACATGGGGGCACCAATGGGCGTGGCGTGGCGAGCAGGCGGAGATGGTGGCGGCGGCTCGGCGTATGGCGGCGTCTAGGGGTTGTAATCGATGGTCAAACCTAGGAAGAGGACGTTGTAAATGGGTTCGGTTGCGTGATTTTTTCGTGCGTGCTACTGTAGCTGAGTGGCGATATGGATAAAGGAGGTACTGACGTGTGTTGTAGGAGAAAGTGAGTTTTGTTGTTTATTTTAATTTTAATTTTTATTTCAGTCGCATAAATCATCATAACTTTTGCATGCGATATCCGTTTTACGCACGATTTTTTTTGTTAGGATCCTATTGAAATTTCGGACTTGATGACGCTAGTTCGGACGAATTCTGAGATGGTCAAATTTTTGGGTTTAAATTCAATTTAAATTCAAAAGGTGAGTGTTTTAACCCACTCACAACTTCTAAAATTTCTTATGTTTGTTAAATTGATATATGATGTGATTTAAAATTTAATTATGGTTGTTTGGCATATTTTTAATCATCATCTCAGTTAATTTCATTTATTTAAATTAAATTGTTATTTAATTTAATCATTGCATTTAAACTGCCAGTTAAATTTGTTAATTAATTATTCATTGCATATAAACTGCCAGTTAAATAGTTATTTAATTTATTATTGACTTAAACTGCTATTTAATACCTGTTGTTTATTTTTCGTTCTATATTGATGCTATTGTTGAATTTGATGATGATTGCGATAAATGGTTGATGGTTGATATTGGATGATTGGATGCTGTATTTTATATTGTTATAAACTGCAAGTTATTATGCATTTTCATCTTATTTGGGATTGCGGTTGAAATGATATATAACCGTAATTTTTATTTTTAAATTGCGGATTGAAATGATAAATATCTGTATCACTTGACCATAGGATAGAAAATTATATACAGGCACCGCGGTCTATATATAGAAATAATTTGAAGTGATTTTCTATTGTTTTAGAAAGGAATATACGATTTATTAAATACAAATTTTGATGTTATATAAATATTATTTTATATATATAGTTAAATTCTTGAATTTAAAATATGTATAAAACTGTTTAATAAAAATGAGTTTAATAATGGAGTTGGATGGTTCATATTATATGGGTAAGTACCTATTTAAGGTATTATATATATAGAATTTTGAACGACTTAATTAAAAATTTAAGTTGGAAGAAAAATATAAAATTGGTTTGAATTGAATTATTTAAGAATTATACTCGAATAAATTTGATTTTAAACTTAAATAAAATTGATATTTTAAAGGGTATATGATTCTTATAACTAACTTTGGTTTAGAGGGATTTAAATGAATATAAAAGTTGATATGCCAAGTTAATAAATTGAAAGAATATCTAATTAGGTGAAGTAAAAATTTTACTTAAATTATATTGTATTGATTAAGTATATATTTCAAATCGAAATAATAGAAATGGAAATTGGGTATATACGAAATTATCAAAGAATATTTTTGAAATGGTATAATATTTAAAAGATTTGAAATATATGGAAATTTAAATGGTTTATTTGGAAATTTAAAATCTATAATTGGAATTGAATTGTGAAGTGAAGAAACTATTTTACTATATAAAGTAATTATATTTAACCCATCTAAGTGGTGGGGTTACATTCCAAAGTTATCAAATTCAAAGTTTATATTTTTGAAAGGCTATATTTCAAGCGTTGGGTTAGAAATATTATAACTTTGAAATTATTATGAGTTTAGAAAGGGATATTTTTGAAAAGAATATCTAATTGGTATGGGTTTTTAAAAGAGGAAATGATATCGTATTTATATGGATTTGAAATGGATATTATATTCTGGTTTTAAAGTATAAATTATTTTGAAATAACCGCGGTGTTATAATAACATTTGGTTGTTGAAGAGACCGGGATCGAAAGTTGTCATACTCTTGCCAACTCCGAAAACCACTTTAACAACCGTGTACGCGGTGGAGATTCCAGAATGAAGTAGGATGGTGGCGGCGTTTCCTTTGAGGTAAATACGTGGACCCAACTCTCGTGAGTTGACATAAGGTGGCTAAAACAGGAACAATTGACGGGTTAATTGAGGTAGCACCTTTGATCGGACTCATCCCTTCGATATTATACTTTGACCTTTGGATTGACTTGGTGGCCACTTTTGATTTCTTTGATTTGGGGGTGTTGTTCGAGGTGGGCGGTAGTAGCAGCTACGCGTTACCACCGACCCGGAAGCGTAATTGGTATATCTACCCTGGGATTGCCTAGTTGTGCCGTGTCACCTACCCTATCGCGCCTTGTACAAGTTTCTATTTGTGTCGTACCTATGGAGTATCCTCTGGTAGCCTCCCGATCAGGAGGTATTACGGTACTGTATGGACTATTGGCATTATTTGTGTTAAGGGCTATATGGGTAACCCCTTAACGCTATTTAAAAGTAAGTTTATTTTACAATTAGACACTATTATAATAGTGAAATATACTACATAGTAAATAGTTTAACGGATCCTTAAGAGATGTAAATCCCGAGCATCTCTTGAGTTACTGCACTCATATTTATTTCTATTGATTTAACTTACATAAGATCTTTTAGTTCTGACTCGAGTGTTTTGTCTTTTCAATTCGCTCGAGTCAGTCCGAGCATTTCAGGATTTGAAGACTTTTATTGGAGGACGAAGACGAAGATATTATTACTGTTATCTATTATATTATTCACTGCATCATGTACTCCGCTGCATTGTTATTTATTGGTATGTGTAACTCTGATATATGTTGTATAAGTATAATCGAATATTTTGTAAAACAACTTTATAAACTGTATATTTGATTATTATATTTTATCGTTCCGCTGCAAGATTCTGTTTTGTTTTTTTCTTCTCTGCTTTTCTTATTTACCCATAACAATCTACCCTTTTGTATGTTTTAAATCTGACGTGTTTGGATTATCGTCGATTTAAAGCATGCGAAAAGGCGGGACGCTATAATTTCTTTAAGTACTCTTCAATTTATTCTCTTTTATTCTAGGAAGTAGTTCTATTCTACTTGGATGGTTATAAAAACTATGCTAGAAATCCATTTCCATATTTTAATACTAAATAATGTTATAAACAATAACTCGAAATTGCAAGATATTTCTTTTATTGTTTCTTTAACTATTGGGTAAAGCAAAATACCAAAATATCTCTATTTTACACTAATTCCCTTTTTCTTTCTTTAATTCTTGCAATTATGTTTGTTGTTGTTTTTGCAATATTAAACTATGGAAATGTATTCTCTTTTCTAAACCAACAAACTAATCTATCACTAACTTCCTAATCAAGTTATTAGATTTTCTCCTTTTTAATTTATTTCTCCCATTTTAGCATAATTTAATGTAAATTTCTTGCTTTTAGGCTTATGTCTTTCTCTACAACTTTTAAGCCTAATATTACTTATATTTAATTGGATTCCTTTCTTTTTCCATATAAATAACATTTAAATATAAGTACACTTCACTTATAAAATTTACAGTTTCAACATAACTAATTAGTAGACTAATTACTGAAACAAATGCTAAATTAAATATTTAACGGGAATCTAAGGATACTATATATCATAAACGTAAAAGAGATATAATTTAAATCCACTCACTTGTCTTCCTTAGATTTTCTCGATGGCCTTCCTGGATCCCCTTCTAAGGCGTCTAATATTTTTATTTAAAAGACATTCTCCCTAGAAATATTTTCTATATAGGGTTCAGCCTTAGGCAATGAACCCAATTGGGTGAAAAATAAGAGAATAGCTAGGCCGATTCTTTAATATAGCAGCTAAACACGACTATCTTCTAAGGTTAGGAGGCCTAGGACCATGTCTGCTCTGACACAGAAAGGTCCTACTACAGAAATCTAACTACTTCATATACTCCTTCTGCCGCCTATTACTTTTTACTAATTTATGCTGTATTACTCACGATGAATAATATCTATTCATCTCTTCCTTTCCATACTCAAAATGGAATAACCAAGTCTCATTTCTTGCGATGAATATGGATTTTAATCTATGAAGTCTCTATCTAAAAAGACAAGTAAGCTTGGAGAAATCTTCTCTTTACCTTTACTTTTCATTTTTCCCCAACTAAGGTCTGTTTATCCTAATCACGGTGTCTTACTATCTTACTAATATCACTTTACTGTTCTTCTATAGTTTATTCACATGAAGCAACATTCCTATTTTCTCACCAATGTTCTATACACTTTATGAGAACTTTTATTATTACTACTAAAATTAATCACTGCTATCTCCTACATAGCTTTGCACTTTCCTGTCACATCAGGAAATGGTTCACATCTACTCCATATTTAAAAATTTGGTTTGGTATTTATCATTTCATTTCAAAAATCTAAGCTTCTAAATTTTTGAAACATCAAATCCCAAAATTCTTGCCTTTAAAAGTTACTTTGAAGTTTCTATTAAATTCAAAGGTACTTCCCAAACCTAGAGGGGAAAACTTACAAATTCTAAGTTCAAAGCTTATTCATCTTTTCCTTTTAAAGACCATAAAGCTTTTCATAAAAAAATTTGGATTTTAAATTTACAGGAAGATAGGCTGGAGAAAGTTTTTACTTCTTTTTTCGGGCCTACGGACGCGGATTATTATTTTTCTTTTGAAGGATGCAGGCTTTATTTTTTCGTTCTAAGGACTAACTTAATAAATTTTCTTCTTAATTTCTTCTTCACCTTCATTCTGATATAATTAATCTTAATTCATCGATCTTCTCTATTCAAGGATGCGTTTTGTATTCGATCTTCTCGATTGTCATCGATCTTCATCGTGTTCCTTTATCGTCGATCTTCATCATTCTTTGGATCTTTATCAAACAATTTCCTTACATTCAGGTATATTGCTTTATTTGTTTCGATATTCTTCTTATCTTTCTCTAATAAAATCGTTCGATTATTAAGTATATTTTTATTTTTCTAAGTTGCACAGTTTATCTTCTTCAGATTTCAGTACCATTTTAGATTTGTTTCAATGGCAAAGTAAGATTTTATTGTGTATCATTATGTTTCTTCAGCATAGTTTAAGGTTTTATAATTTTACTGTTCATCTATCATTCTAGTGAATTTTATATGTAGTTTGTTGCGTTATGCTATGTTTGTATAGCATTCTTTTCTGCTGTATTCATATTTTGATTTAGTTTGATTGTGCTATGTTCATTTATCATCTGCTTTTTAATTAATTTATATTTCTTTCATTTAGCTCTTAATTTGATTTCCATTTGTTATGCTATGTTAATTTAGCATTTTCTGTTGTTGCTGTGTTCATAAGATTAAGTAAGTTTGTTAGTTGGTTTTTTAATTTCTTTTGCAGTGCTGATATCTACAATGATGAAGCAAATAGTTTGCTAGTTATTTTTGAACATAATGAGAATTGTTATTCTACTTGACTGACCACAGGTTCTTCTTTATTTGGTGTTAAGACTGAAATCTGTGAAGTTTGGCCACATCTTAGTCCATTTTCTATTGAGATATCTTATGTTCTTGAGAATAAGAATATAATCATTGATATTGATTCAGATTTGATTAGTATTTTGTGTTTTCTAATTTTCAAGAAGGGTCAATGTTTTAAGTTCACTGTTAAGGAAAATGTTTTTGCTATGAAAGTTGATATTGCTGGTTGTGGTTTAGGCTATGCAAGTGTTCAAAGCACTTCAATTGGTAGTAATTCTGGTTCAAATAGTGATTCACGTGCTGATTCTTCTTATTATTTGAAAGATATGTTGAAGAAAGGTTCTCAAAAAATTATTGTGGATTTTCTTGGTTTTTATTTTAATGGAGCTGAGGATTTTCGGGAGTTTTTAATGGCATATCAAATAAAAAATGGTTATGATTTGATTTTTGTAAGAAACACTCCAGATAGAATTTTGATTAACTTCTCTTGGTTGAAGGATGGTTGTAAGTTTTATCTTATTGCTTCTTCGGATCTTGGTCTACTCTCTCGGTTTTTTATTAGAACTTACAATTTTGATCATTCATGTGGAGCCGGTCTTAGAGATGTTAATAAAGTTAATATTTCAAGTAGATTTGTTTAATATTTGATTGTTGATCAAATTCGAGATACTCCTATGAAGAAGCAAAAAGATATTATGAAGGAATTTAAAAGAGAGTACATTTTAACCTTTCATGTTATTATGCTTATAGCGGAAAACAGTTGGCTTTGAAAGAAATATATAGGGATGATGCTATGTCATATAATGATTTAAATTGGTATTTAAAGGTGTTGCAAAAGTATAATCCTGGTAGTTATGTGTCCATGGAAGTTAATGCTTCAACTAATCAGTTTGAGAGAGTTTGTATTGGTTTTGGTGCTTGTCTACTTGGATTTAAACACTGTCGGCCATTAATATTTTTAGACTCAGCTGCTTTGAAGGGAAGACCAGGTGTTTGTTAGCTGCTACTTCTAAAAATGGTAACCAAGGTATGAATTTAATTTAATTTTTGTTTTATTTGCTTATTTGTTTTCTGGTAATGATATATTAAACTATCATTGTTTAAAGTTGTACATAATTATAATGCAGCCATGTTTATACAAGAATTGTTTGCTTTATTTTATTCAACGATCAACCTGGTTATACTAGAAATCTTTATAGTACAAATGTTTATAAAAATAAGAACTAAAATTTATGCAGTAGTAATTAAAAGACTTTAAAATAACATATGTTATATTCATACATCATTTTCAATCTAATTTAATTACGTATAATAAAAATTATTAACATTTAATACAAGTTTTGATGTTTAATATAATTCATTTTTCGTACTACCGAGCTGTCATTAATTATTTATTTTGTACATTTCTTTCCTCTTGCTATGGGTATTGTTTCACATGAAAATGAATCTAATTGGTTTTGGTTTTTATCCCATTTGAAAGGAATGCTCAATGAAGATCGGTCTTTAGTTTTTATATCTAATCGTTAATGGGGTCTCATTTTAGGTGTTTCGAAATTATTTCGTTCTTCATATCATAGCTATTGTTTACTTCACATGGAACAGAATATTGGTACTGTTGTCAAGGCGGCTAAAGGTGATTCATCTATTGTGGAGTTGTTCAAACTTTGTGCTAGAGCTTCTAATATGTATGATTTTGAGCGATATCTTTCTAAATTTAAAGATATTGGGGGTACGTTCGAAGAAAATTTTCTAAGAGATAAACCTTTTGTCCATTGGACATATTTGTTTTTTCAACGAAAGCGTTATGGTGAATATTCTTCAAAAATTGCAGAAAGTTTCAGACTCATGGATTTTGGAAGATAGAGTTATGCCTATAACTTCTTGTTTGGATGGTATTCGGGTGAAAGTTATGGAGCAAATGGCGAGACGAAGAGAGGAATATTGTTTGTAGACAACGAATCTCTCTCCTATTATGGAGGAACGTTTATCTAAGTTAGTAGATGATGGCTTTGGTTGGGATGTTTGTAAGTCTTCGGAATTTGTGTTTGAAGTTAAATCTCCTAAGGCACATGTTGTTGATCTTAAAAATCATTTATGCAGTTGTAATCAATGGAGAGTTACTATTTTTCCATGTGCCCATGCAATAAAGTGCACTAACAAGTCTAGATTATCAGATTATGATTTTGTGGAGGACTATTTTACTGTTAACGCTTTCAGATCTTTGTATGCTAATGCTATCAATCCAATTATAGATTTTGATAAGCCAATTGCTGCTGAAAATGATGTTTTGATTAGGCCTCCTAAAGAAATTCGTAGTGCAGGAAGACCATCTACAAAGAGGCATGGTGGATTTGGATATTCTTAAAGTAAAAGAAACAGATGCAGTCAGTGTAATGAAGTTGGCCACAACAAAAGGAATTGTCTTGGTTCTTCAAAAAGTTAAGAAATTTATGTGTATTGTTAGTGTAATGGAGTAGTTTTTTAAGTGTAAAGCTACTAAAGTTTACAGAAGAATGAAGTCAGACTTTGTGAAGCCATTAGAAAATAAAATGTGAAATGTTTTGGTTATTTTGTTTTAATTTCTAATATCTGATGTTCCTATATTTTCCTTTATTGTTGAATTTATGTTTTTAGGAATTTATTATTTATTCATATTGCAAATTATTTAATATGAATTAAAGAACTGCATGAGCTTTGCACTTCAGTATTAATATTTCTATTCAATGCTAGATATACTTATCATTTCACTTGAATGCCAGTTGTAACTAGCATTTCATTATAATCAGCATGCATCACACCTGAAATACAATTTCAACATTGAAACCCATAATCTGTCATTGTATAGAATTGAGTAAGCTGTTGAGCAAGAACGAAGGATCTGATGATGATGATATACTATTTATATGATTAGCTGATGATATTATTTAAGTGGTTTTGTGATGAATTGTCAGTATGATGATGTACTGTTTATATGATATGAGGGAATATCTGCTCCCATATTTCTTCTATATTGCAATGGAATATCTTTCCTTATTGTTAGAAAGAGCAGTTAGGAAAAAGAATTAACATCAATTTGTAAATAAGATATCTTCATTATGCAGACTGCGCCTCTCTGTTTCAAAAAATAATAGACAAAGTAGATAAATGGGATTGCAAATACTGGCGACTGATTAATGGTGTAATATATCGTATGGTGCTATACTGGCTACTGATTTATAGTGTAATATATCCTATGGTGCTATTCTGGCTACTGATATATCAACTTTCTATTGCCACTTTAAAGAAATCAAATAAGATAAATGCTGACTTTCTGTGGGAAGGAAGGAAACATAAATTTTCTTGGAATAAATTGTGTGTGCCAAAAAAAGAATGGGCTATAGGCCTGAAAAGGTTAGAAGATCTACAAGATACTTGTGCACTAAACCTACTTTGGCAACTACCATCAAAGTAACAATCAACGTGCACTGCATTAAGTATAACTAGCATTACAGTTTAATGATAGTTGCATTTAGCATTTTAGTTAAATGCTAGTAATAACTTACTTTACAGTGTAAACAATAGTCGTCACACTTGAAACAAAGTCCAAACATTTGAAATCATATAAAAATGCTATATGGATAAATTCACACATTATTCATCACAGTTCAAACACTGATAAATGTATTTTCGCATAATGCTAGTTCTATCTAGCATTTCAGTATAAAACATTATTCGGCACATCGGGAATACAGTAAAAGCATCAAAAAACACATAAAAATGACACTTGAATATATCCATAGTTTATACATTGTAGTTCATGCACTGAAAACAGACAACTATAATCAAATCAAATTCAAATCAAGAAGTTCAAATCCATCTGAGCAGTTTATAAACTGAGAACAAAATACAAGCATTGGAAAATATATGAGACTCTATCTCAGACTCCATCTCAGACTCCACCTCAGTTTAATTAGTAGAAGTGGTTCGGTTCAAATAAATCCAAAGTTCTAAGAAGTTAAAATGCAATGGCTGTTCTTATGTAGAATCTTTATAGGAATTCTCCACTGACCAACTGTATTATGGATCATTGAGTATGCTATACACCACTACAGCTCTTAGGTTTCTAAGCATTTCCTTTGGATATTTTTCTGGGATCTCATCCTTGTCCATTTTTTTCAAGTTTTCCATGATAAATAACGCACAATCAAGTCTGTTTCAGATATAGAAATATTAGTTAATATTACAGTAAAACCTAATGCTAAAATAATATTGCATTCTTTACTCTAGAATTCTAAAATATAGATATATTTTGATCACAATATTAATCAATGCATTTATAGAGACATCATTGCTGGGCGTAGAATGTGCACCTTATACATAATCTTTTTGTTCAATAGGTGCAGATTAATGAACTATCAATTAGCAATGCTAGTTTTAATTATCATTTTGCATATTTAATGCATTCTATTGCAATTTAAAAATACAAATGATAGTTTGAACAAGAGAAGAAATGAAATTAGTTACTTACGAATCAGAATCCCGTGGCGGGCTTTTTGGCTGCAATACCTTAGGTTCGTTAAATTCTTTGTTCAGTATTCCAACTTCTGCCCATTTCTTCTTGAACATCAATTCAATTTTTCCTTTCTGCAAGAAGAAAAATTAGTGTTGTATATTAATGTTCGAGTGATTTCAAAATTATACTTTTCTTACAAGAATGAGGGCTTGGTTATAGCTGGGGTTTGAAGCCCTTGTTGATCTTTTTTTTGGTTTGGTTGAATCATAGTGACTCCACTGCATTGTTTCATAGTTTAGTATCAACAAGCTCCAATGGTTTGTGTAATGTAGAGGGCAGAAAATTTTCTCTGTAAATTCATCTTTGACAATGACATCTATTGTTGGTATGACTATGTCTTTGATCACAGTTTGCTGATCATGTACTAAAGCATTCTGCATATTCATATGTATTAGAATACTTTATATTATTTTTTTAACTTCTATAATGAAAAGATTATACTTACCATCATCATTGTGGTGAAGTAGTAACTGTGTTCATACATCTCTTGATTGTAATAAAACCAATCAATAAGCTGTTAAACCAAACAAAGAAGGTTGTAAGTTTTATGGAATAATTAAAAAAAATTTATATTTTTGAACCAAGAATATTAATGTTAGTATTCACTATCATTTACATGTTTACTGCATTGTATGCACTGAAAAATGCAAATGATAGTTTAAACATTCATCTTGGACATTCGATATATTTATATGCCCTTTACAAATATTAATGTTATTTTTAACTCCCATTCTCTCATCCTATACACTTATATGCACTTAAAAAACTATGAATGCTAGTTTTAACTATCATTCTCTCATCCTATACACTTATATGCACTTGAAAAACGATGAATGCTAGTTTTAACAATCATTCTCTCATCCTATACACTTATATGCACTTAAAAAACTATGAATGCTAGTTTTAACAATCATTCTCTCATCCTATACACTTATATGCACTTAAAAAACTACGAATGCTAGTTTTAACACTCATTCTCCCATCCTATACAGTTATCTGCATTCTACAAATATTAATGCTACTTTTAGCTGCCACTCTCTCATTCAATTCATTTACATGCACTTTGAAAAGTTGAATGCTAGGTTTACTTATCATTCTTTCATTTTATACATTTATATACACTTTTTCACTATCATAATTTTAATTTGATGCATACCTGTCCATCTGTAACCCCCTCAAACAGAACAGCTTCCAGCATAGATTTCACTATTTTGATTGCTCATTTGTTCCCTTCATTTTTTCATATGCTACAGTGCTGTAATTGAAAACTAATAATTGACAAGTTGGTTTTTTTTCAATTTTATTTAATTACAAATATAATGAAAGAAAAAATATCATAAATCTTACTTCTCATTTTCGTTAAATTTGAAGAAAGTAAGAATTTTGTTTTACTGTTCTTCATTCAATAATTGTAGATTACTGGTTTTTGTGATATCTTTACTCTTGTAAGCTTTACTTGATGGCAAGTACCCATCAACATCAATAATTTCTTCATTTTCAATTGTAGTGACTTGCTCATCTGTTTCAGTTTCAGATTCGTCTTTATAATCTGATTCTTCATTTTGTTCTTCTTGTTCCTATTCACTTGTATTTTCTTTTTGACCTTCCTTGGTTTCAAGTTGCTCTTTTTGGTTTTCATTGTTAACATTTTTCTTTATTTTTCTGTGAACAATTTCATACTAGCAATCGAAATCATTTTATTCCTTCGTTGGCGCTTTTTAACCCTCAAAACTAAAGAGCTTGGTTTCTTCTGTGTTTTTTATGCACTATTGGGGATTTTTCTGTTGCCTCTAAAGATTTCTTTTGATCCTGTTGTTCTTTCTCTTGCTGCATCTTTTTAATTTCCTGAGTTATATTGAGATCAAATGATGGTGGTTCTATTTCTTCTCTTACTTTTGATTTCAACATCTTGATTTCTTTTCTCAACTGTATGATAGTGCCTTCTGCTTGTATTCTTTTCTGTCTCTCCTTTTCTAATTCTTTTTCACTCTTCTTCAATTTATTTTCCAAATCTTCAATGTACTGCTGCATTGAGTCTACTTGCTTTTATGATGTCTCTTCCAAATTTGCTATTTTGTGTATCCCAACATTCTCATTGGTATCTAACTGAATAAATTTTTGTTGGCTTGTTTGTTGAAGAAGTGCTTTTGCATCTTCGGTCAGATTTCTTATTTCAACAAAAATCTATAACATAAATAGTAATGAATGAGCTAACATACAACGAATGAGCTAATTTTATATATAATTGTCATTTTCATGTGATGCTATATCTAACTATCATTTTTTAGTAGCACCTAAAGAAAATTGTATTTGTGCAGAAATGATATATATATATATATATATAATTTAAATTATGAATGTATAATAATAAAATAAAAACTGTTAATATACACTATGTTATGATATATTTATCTATCATTATATATTTCTTATATTGTGTGAGAAACGATACCTTTCTATTGTCCATGTTCATCAAAGCTTCTCTTGAGATGACCTTTTTCAAGCTTCCGATATTCCACTTCCCAAGTCTAGGTAAGGTAGAACAGTATGTTGCTAATGGAGATATCAAATTCATATGCACACGTAGAAAAAACTACAAATAAAATATTACTTGTTAAAACATACAATGTGTATAGTTTAATATATAGAGATAGATGCATTAACTTAAAGTTAGAATGTTGTACTTACAGTTGGGAGCATGGAACAACCCGGCATGTTTCTCGGCTTTGTTTTGAAAGCTGTCAAAGCTCTAATAAATGAATGATGAATTGAAACCGGCCAAGATACCGAGTTCATTTTGTTTTGGTCAAGGATATAAGGAATATATCCCCATGGTAAGTATCTTTGGTAATCAGGAAAGAAGAAGATTATCATTGTAAGAATAATAATCAGTTTTGGAAAATCATTTTCAAGTTGAAATTGTTGTGTTTTCAGTGCATTATTTATCTTTGAAATTGTAAGATCCTTTGTGATGTGCTCTACTGTTACAAGATTTCTCAGTACAAAATCTTTACAATTGTCTGGATGGATTTGTAAACTCATTTTAGATAATAGAAAAATATTAATTCCAGACAAAGGTAAGCTAAAGAGAATTGAAACATCTTCAAGTTTGATTTTAAAAAAATATTCCCCACTTTAAAAGCTTCATCATTGATAGAAAATGTTTCTACGATACCATCTAAGGTTGTTGATGATTTTGTAAAAGCGACTATGGATAAAATTTCTTTGAAAAACACTAGCATAAATTTTTCGAAAGGTGTTTGTTTTAAATAATTCAATTGATCTACAAGATAACCTTCTTTTTCCTTAATTTTTCGGAAATTTTTTATCATTGGATGCAAGTTACATCGATACTGAATTTTTTCCTGAGATACTTTCTTTAAATTTTTTTCCTTCTGTTGTTTTTGCTTTCTTCAATGTTTTACCTTTTGATCCCTGTACAAAAAACTATGAATGAATAATTCGGTATTTAACAAACTATAATGTTATTTTCATGCCTCATTTTTTAAATGCGTTCTTACTTTTATCTATCAAAATTTTCAACTATGAATGTGTAATTTTCTAGTGCTATATGCATCTATCATTCTTTTTTCAAATGTTGTATTTGTCTATCATTACTCTTTTTCAATGTATGTTTCTAAAGTTGAAAGATTGAATGCTATGTTTGTCTATCATTTTTTTCAATGCTATATTTGTCTATCATTCTATAACTATTCATCATATTGTTGTCTATCAACCATCAAAAACTGAATGCTGTGTTCATCTATCATCTCATATTTCAATATGATGCACACAAATCAAATGATATATTGAACTATCATTCAATAACTATAAATTAGATTATCCTCTACCGCTTATTAAATATTGAAATGCTCATTTATCATTTATCATTCCATCATAACAAATACAGTAAATAAAATGATATATTCAACTATTATTCTATCATGCTATGTTTGTCTATCATTTTTTTCAATGTTATATTTGTCTATCATTCTATAAATATTCATCTTATTGTTGTCTATCATCTGTCAAAGACAGAATGCTATGTTCATCTATCATCTCATACTTCAATATGGTGCATACAAATCAAATGATATATTGAACTATCATTCAATAATTCTGTATCTAATTATTTTCTACCGTCTATCGAATATTAAAATTCTATTTTCATCTATCATTGTATCATTACACATACAGTAAATAAAGTGATATATTCAACTATCATTCTATCATGCTATGTTTGTCTATCATTTTTTTCAATGTTATATCTGTCTATCATTATATAACTATTCATCTTATTGTTGTCTATCATCTGTCAAAAACTGAATGTTATGTTCGTCCATCATCTCATATTTCAATATTATACATGCAACAAATCAAATGATGTATTGATCTGTCATTCAATGACTATCCATCTAACTATCATCTACCGTCTATTAAGTATCGAAATGTTATTTTCATCTATTATTGCATAATTATACATACAATAAATAAAGTAATATATTCAACTACCATTCTTTAATTATCAATCTAATTATCACTTAACATTTATCAAAAACCGGAATGCTATTTTCATCCACCATTCCAATATAATGAATGTAATGAATAAAGTGATATATTCAATTATCATTCTAAAACTGTCTATATGATTATCAATTCAGCATAAACTTTTATTGTAAAACTATATACAATTAAAATGATAATTCAACTATCATTGTAAAATTATCATTTATTTTTTAAAAAAATCAGCTGTTATACCCTTGTCTTTCTTTTTCTGCTGACGATTTCATCACAAAGCTGTTGTTTCTTCATGTTGTCTTCATTCACAGTTTTAGCTGCCATAGATTTTTTCATCCTCTTTGTTCCTTCGTGAATATCAGTCGAATCGACAGCCGTGGATGAATTAGTTTTTTCGCTTCTCTTTATTTCTGTACGCGTAGTATTCAAAACCATACTTTTTGAAATCCTAGGTTCATCGTTTATTTGTTCAGGATTTATTGAAATATGTGGATTTACGTCGATCGATTTAACTTTCGAATTCGATTGCGCTTGTAAATCAGTTTGAGAAAGAAAATTGATTTGTGTTTGGGTCGCCGTTGTTTGATGAAGGAGAAATTTTGTTTACAGAGGAAAAGAGACTAAAAAAGCATGAACGATAGTGAAATTTTGACGCTTGTACTTGAGACGGAAGTTAAATTTTAACGTCCGTTAAAATTAAATTTTATTAAACCTTTTCCTTTAAACTAATTTACTCTTTACGGACATCGGCCCAAAAGCTTCAACCCCCAGATCCCAAAAGCAAAACCACCACATTAGAACCCGACCGGAAAAATAAAATACAACTTGTCCCCTAATAACTCAACAGAAATGAAACCCTTTAGACCTAAAAAACTTCCAAAATAAAGGAAACCAAATACCCTCTGAAAGAACGGTGCTGCTTCATAGAAACCAGCTTAATCATCCTCAGAGCTGGACCCACACGACTTCTTCAAGCCAGAATTCCCTCTAAACAAAAACCTTCCAGATCTACTAATTGAGCCATGCTATTTTATGATTACAGATCTAAATGGACGATAGGAGATGAAACCAGCCAAACCAAATCTCTTTGAATTCAGTCGATTGATGTCTCTAATTATTGTTTCATGAATAAGATGTATTTAAAATAGGTGATAAGATTGTGCTAATCATAATTGTCGACCAGTTAAAGCTTAAAATCACCACAATTAAGACTCGGTAATTACAATCTGAAAGGCGAGATCTTCCAGTAGTTCTTAGAATCTGATTGCTTACTATCTCCCACTGACAAACTTATTAAAAGCAGATTCCGATTTGAAAGTAAACAGCAACAGAAATACGAAACAAAAAGGGGTGAGAAGTACCATTGCTTGGCGTGGAACAAGTGGTATGAGTCGCTAACGTGTCTATGAGGATTTCTAAATTCTTAAACAAGGCCGAAAAGTTTTACATTGTTTTATAAAGTAATGCATTAATTTACAAAAAATGAAAATGAAAATTACGGAAGTGTAATTGGTTTTTGAAAATGTATACACAAGTTATGAAGGATATATTTTATATGGTACTACTAGCAAAATGGATTTGGAAAGTAAGTATTTCAAAATGAAGTAACAATGGAAAAGAAAGAAAGAAAGATAAGAAGTTTACAATCCTTATGAAAGGAATGTAATTCGAAATAAAAGTGGTGAATTGAAATTTCAATCTAGATTTTTTTTAAAGAGAATCTATATTTCTGGCAAAGGTTCCCAAACAATCGAAAATAATATTACAAGCAAATGTTTGGTTCTTTGAACGTAAATTTTGGTATTTTTGAATTTTTTATGAAATATTGTTTGTTGGAGACACACATATATATCACATACATACATGTGGGTATGACGTGAAATCATTAAATGATATGGATTTTGGCATTTCGAAATAAAAATATTTAAAGAACCTATATAAAAGATTTTCGGGTTTGCGAAACATTAACAGGAAAAACAGAAGAATGTTCTTTTAATAAGAGATGTTTTGTGCTGAACATTAAATGACTTTGAATTTTGAAGATTTTAAAATTTAAATTTAGTTGCTGTAAAAAGTGGCTTGAGCGAATGAAGGTTGCTAAACCATATATAGAAACAAAAAAATGTGTCATAACAATGATATGTTTTATTCATGAAGCTCAAACCTTTAATCTTTTCTGATGATTATACATTCATTAGAAAATTATGTCATTAGAAAATACATTCTCTTTTAAAGTGCCATGTTAAATGTAGAGAGTTTCTTTGTTTAAAATTTGAGCTAACAAGAGATTTCATCGCCACCCTAAAGTTGAAAATCATTTAAAACCATGTTTAATTCATTTAGTCATAATTATTAATTTTGTAGTTCGATTTTGATGAATCTTCTTTCAGTTGAAAGATATTTCGATATGGGACAACTTTTACGTATATCTCTTTTGAAAATTTTGGAATTTATTAGTATTAAAGTCAATTTGAATTTAAATCAAAAAATCTAGACTGAATATTTATTTTCATAATTTTAGAGCCTATGTGTTTTAGCCATAAAGTTTGAAAGGTTTTTCCGATTTTGACGATCTCACACTTTCTAGAAAGCTAAGAACATGAGCGACACTTTTCTTTTAGAGTTTTGTAGAACTTTGACATTCTCAAAGCTAAAAATGCAGTTTTCATAAGTGGGTCTGCACTTAATTAGCAATTCCAGATTTTGATGTCTTAGAAAAAATCGCATAACTCATTGTATATTTGATATTTTGATGATCGGAGAGTTGATTTTGAATGCTAACGTAATATGAAATAACTCTATTTTGAAACCATTATCTAATTTAATGATGTTGGTCTTAAAATTTTGTCGAGAAGTGGCCTAAATTAAAAATGCATGTTGCATGTATATCAAATTTATGCATGTTCATCATATCTTACTATATGTGACTAATCTTTGAATTTGTGTTAGGTTTAGGTGCTCAAAAGGGCCTAGCGGGATTAAGTGAGGGCTTTATCTTGCTTTGCCTACAAAATAGTACGATACACGCTTTAAAATTCTAAATAAAAGTACATATCTACGATATATCGATAAATATGTGATATTATTTTGTTTCTCCGTGTTTCGAGATGCTCGTTGATTGGGATGTATATATATTGTGACTATATGTTGTTTTGATTTTTTAGAATGCACTTTGTAAAAAGGAGATTCTATCGAATTTTTTTGAAAAATCAGACACTTTGAAAATTTTCAAAAAAATTATCATATATGGAAGATAGAAAGTCGATGAATGAGTCTATTTAAAATTGTAGCATATGATAAGATATAGTGTGTGTCGATAAAGGATTGAATGCGTTTCAGCTTGATTGAAGATCGAAGAATATGATGAAAATTCAGGGTATGAGTTATGTATAATGTTTCTCTATAAAGAATTGCGATGATGCAATTTCCATAAAGGGAAGGTCTATAACAACAGTCTTTTCAAAGCTGCGATATTAAACAAATAAAATTGAAAAATATTCAAATTCAAACTATTATTGGAAATAAATTTTTGTTAAACTGAAGTTTATTCATTAAAAGTTTTTGTTTAATAGATTGAATTAATTATAAATTCTTTCAAGAAAATATACTAAAAGTTAATAAATGTTTTAATTAGTATAAAAATATTTTTAAATCATAGATAATTTTTATCCGATTGACATAGTCAAAGATTAGCATGTTTTAAATTGATATGATAAATAATTAAGCAAAGATGGATATATATTGAATTAAAAGGAATTGTGCAATTATAGAAGATCTTGTGGGAAATAAAGTGTTGATCAATTTGAATTGAATCAAAATATATTTTTATATACAAAAAAGAGTACTTTAAAGAAAAAGAAGAATAAATAGGTATGAAAAGAAGAAAAGGAAGTATGCATATCAAATAAAAATACAAAGGGCCAAGCCCATAACCCAAAAATGCATAACCTACATTCCCCCATTATTCCAACCGGCTATATAACAACCCGCATTTTAACAAAAGGATATTTAAATAATTAATTTGAATATTGAATCGTTAATTAATTAAAGGTCCAAAATCTGACTTTTCGCATACGGTCGAATTGGGACTCGTGGCCGCTTTCATTGAGTTTGGAGGGACGTTGCAAATCAAAATGATTATAAATATCGTTGTATTTGGAGTCATGGTATTTTTACGGTTTACTTATTGTTATAGGTATTTCATAAAAATACGTGCGTAGTCGAGTCCGGTGCGATCTCGACATGCGACTTGTGTTTTTGGGATGAGGACTTTATTATAAGACATAAAGTTGAAGAATTTTTTAAATCGAGCTATTAGGTGGCTAGAATGACATCAAAAAGCATGAAAGTATCATCCCGGAGCGTTGTCTTAGATAGCAATGAAACTTGTACCATCGAGACTGGAAAATTAAGGAGATGTGCACTAAAGAGTTTCATGGCGATCTGATGTGCTGTGTGATCATACAAGCTCAAAATGTGTGGCAATATAGTTAAGAAATTAAATGATACACACACAGATATATATATGTATGTATGTATGTATGTATGTATATGTGTGTATATATATGTATATATATATATAAACCCACATGAGACTCTGTTTCTTCCTTTTCATTATCTTCTCCTCCTACAAAACATAAAAGGTTGCTCCTTCCCATCAAAATAAATCAAGAGCTTTGGTCCACGAAAATCGACGAGGTCGGATCCCTTGAACTCATGGCGAGAGGAGCTTCAAATCTATATAGATTTGGTAGGTACGGTGGTGGTTGGCAGTAATTGACCTTCCTAGCCATCAACTAGGGTTCATTTTCGAAGGAGCCTTAGGAGAAATTGAGTAGAACGGAGAGTGGCTTGTGCTTCTCGTATGGAGACGAGTTGATGGTGGCCTATCAGAGAGGTGCCGCTACATCATATGGGTTGCGACATTTTTGAAGATCGACGAAGGCTTCCTATCACATTTTTCATAGTAAGGCAGGACTTGTCAATCTAATGTCCATTGCAATGAGCATGCGATGTATGGCATGGTGCAACTAACGGTGCACCAATTTATGTAGCGGGGAGGGAGAAATCGAAGAGAGATGGAGTGGTGTCTATACGTTGTCTACACAGGTATGCATAGGTAATTGCGAAAGATGGATTATTAGTTTATTGAAAGTAATTAAATATTATTAATTAATAAATTGATAATTTTGTTTCATATTTAATTCGCAGCTCTTGCATACAAGGTCCAATCTACATGCGGTCTTCGCTATTGCACTCATAGTGAGATTATCTATAACATGGTATGCGATTGGACTGGTTTGGATATCTGGAAATATGCTACTTAGGTGAGCGAAATTATAACTCAAAACTTAAATTTCAATATTAATTTCTGTAATTATATATACTGAAAAATATTACTCTTTAGAGGTAAAAAAAAATGAAATTATTTCCCCATTTGATTGGATTGGTTTGAGTATATATTAAGGATAATCGATTAAGATCTCATATATATATATAATGTGTGTTCAATTCATATCGAATAGAGTTAGAAGGAGTTCATATTAATTTATAGCATGGTTATAAATTAATTAAACTCTAATTTGTAGTTATATTAGTGATAGAAGTGGTATTAAATATTTTACATTGGATATTTGGGATTATATATATATATATATATATATATATATATATATATATATATATATATTGTTTTGGTATGTCCGACTTGGTGATACAAATTGGTGCATGAAATCCATTGTACCATCGAGGTGCATGAGGAAAGGACCGATAAGGACGCACCTCCGGTGTCCAATCTCTTGGTCCTTGTAGAAACGGAAAATAATTTCACATTCTTCTATTTGGGAAGAGAGATTAGGAAAATCCTATTGATTGTTACTTTCTCCAGACCTTGGTAAAAGAATGGAAAAAAGCTCGAATGGTACACCTGCAGAAACGATTTTGGAGAACGAGCAGAGAGATTAGAAAGCCAGTTTAGAATAGGTCATATAATGTAGCGTTGTATTAATGGGTGCTGCTACAGGACCTATAGGCCAACTTCATTTGAAGGGTCGGTTTTCAGTGTAGTCCACAATATAGTTGTGGCTCTCGATATGTCTCATTGGTAGCTAGTGGCAATTTAACGTAATTTATCGTATGCAATTTAAGCGTATGTATGGTTCGGTATATCTGACTTGGAGTGATTGAATAGTGGACGAAATATATCATATAGATATATAAATATGTGATTTAAGTGATATGTATGTATGTATGTATGTATGTATGTATGTATGTATGTATGTATATAATTATAGATGCATAGTTCGGGTGACTTGTACATGTATTGGTTTGGTATGCCTGACCTGGGGAAAGCAGGTAGTGCTAGGCACTTCAACAACGGATCACAATCCACACGTGGACGATAATACTTCGATGTTATATATATGTGTGGGCAGGGTGTACGTTGGGTAGCTTGAATCTAGATTGTCTATCCATAGAAATTGGATGTTATTGTTTAGTAAAAGGAATCCATTGTACCATTAAGAAGCATAACCTACAGACGCGGTTCCAAAGCACTGGAAAAGCGAGATTAGGGCATCGGTCTGGAGTAGGTCATATATTGTTATGTTGTACGGACAGGTGCTACGACGGGACCTAAATACCAACTTCTTTTGAGGTATTGATTTTCAGAAGAGTCCACAAATTAGTTATGGCTCTCGATAGGTCTCTTTGGTAGCTAATGACAATTCAGGATAGGTATCAGTTATAGATATTTATATTTCAGTGTTGGGTATAGGGATGCTATGTTAGTAGCACTGTTATAATATTATATTTGTTTTGCATTTTAGATACTTCGACAGGGACCATTGAATCGATTAGTGTCCATAGTGGACTCCACCCATCAGTAATGATGGGTATCAATTTATTATCTATTTTCTTACTGTTATTTTGTGTGTAGTTTATTAGTTAATTGTTATTATTAATGTGATATCTGTATTACCTCAGCATTTGTATATTGGGTTACCTTTACCACAGTATGCTGTTATTTATCAATCACCCTATATTAGTAGTCCTAAATTTTCGATGATAGGAGAAGAGCGGGTTATAATATGGTTTCCTACTTTTGAGTAGGGTTTACTTTACTTGTTTATGGGAAGTCTGAATTATCCCTAAGCCACCTTTGTGGAGAGGATCAGCTGTACTTCGGTAGTTTTCTGTTAATCTGTATATGGTTCTGATATACAGTATTTTGAGATAGTTCCCCTTGCACCATACTTTACGTTTGACCATGTTTTGTCTTTTGTCTGTTTATGTCATGACAACTCTTGGATACTTGATTGAGTAGTTTGGGAGCCAGTGCTTTTGGGGATACGATTTCAGGACAAACGAAGCATTTTGGAGGCGAAGTTGATACTTTGGATATATACTTGATATTTAGTAGTACATGACAGATATGCTATTTATATATGAAACTTGTTGTATCAGACATTATATTCTGACTTTTGTATTGATATTTATTTATCAGCTAGTTCCATCAATACACTCTCTTGTATATTTTATCATGATATGTTCATGTATAATTAGTATATTATATATTATCATTATAATGTGTGATTCTATCACTACGCCTTGGTTTGGTGTTTTGTTTTTTTATTTTACCCCGATAAGCTATCTTTTATGGTATTTTGGAGTTAAATATTGTCATTTGACGTTGATTTAGGGTGTTACAAAGGATGGGTCATCACAGTTGGTATCATAGCTTAAACTCAACACTTAGGACCAATTAGACCAGTTTGAGTTAAACAACCTGGTAGATGGAGATGCTTTGAGAGAGGATACTTGTATTTTTCAACTATATAATATTGCATACGCTACTTGTCCCCTGAACTTAGATTTATTCAGTCGCTAGTGGCTAAGGTATCTTCGTTTAAGGTTATTTGTATAAGCTGATGGGGAGGAGAACATTTGAAGATAGTCAGTTTAAGATGCCTAGTTAGTTCAGAGACTAGCAGAATATATCCACGGATGTTTCTCCGTTTATGAACATTCCAACAACTATGCAGGTGTTGGAGGTAGGTGTAGCCCTTAGGGCATAATAGTAGAAGAGATTGACAAGTAGGTTATGACTTGGATTGATTCTAGACATTTCTTTGAGTCTTGGTTTATTTTTGAAATCAAAAGGGATGTGCCGCTCGAAAGCTCCATCCATTTGTAGCAAGGTAGATTGTTAGTGAAGGGGTGTTAGCCAATTTAATATTTTGGCTAAATGTGGAGTAGAGATGGTTATTACTCCTTTGACGTAGGCAAGGAAGTTTTCCAAGGGTCTTTAAGCATGGATTTGGACTTTATTTCTCAATCATATCCCATTCTTGACCTCCCATATTATAGGTAAACTCTTTTGTATTGATTAATCTTGTATGGGGAACCTGTAACACCCCTAATTTTTAACAACATTATTCAGGAGATTTAATTAGATACATTACATAGAATAATGTAAATATTAGTGTGATAAGGGGATTGAGATAGAAAATTCAGTAGAGGCCGAGCTTAATTAAATAAAACCCTAAAATAATGGGCTTATGAATGGTTTTATAGGTTAATTAGTGGGAATATAACGCAAGGGCATTATAGGGATTTGCTTTCACCATTATCCCATAACCCTCATTTGATTTCGGCATTACGTTTAAATCCACTATGATGATTTTTGATAATGATATGCTTGGATTTCATGATATGTTATATCCAAACAAGTTTGTTTGATAAATGTTTTATTCAATTTTAAGGCTAAAATCGTTTATATTGCGTTTCGAATGCCATGAGGATTTAATATTTTATGTAAAACATTATTTTGGAGATAGATTAAATTTTTCATAATTATCTAAGAAATGGATAATTTATTATGAATTTTCAAAGGAGAATATGAATAATTGGGTTTAGAAATTAATTTCAGTAATTATATAAAGGAATTTGGGTCCGAAATATGTATATGTTAGATAACATATTAAAAGTGAATTTCTATGATTTTTGGGGATTTTTCTAAGAAATTTACTATGGAAATTAAATTAATTTAGTTGGAGGACTTATATGTTTTAATTGTTTTGATTAAGGGAGCGACTTCTTTGCTAATTGTTTTTAGTTAAATCTGAAATGAATTCGGCAGTATTTTAGTAAAAGACTTTGTAAAGTTAATGGCAACCAATTAAAGTTTTACAAATAGGAAAGTTAGTCGAAAAGCATTTACCATAAAAGGCATTAATACAGTTTTTGTTAAGAAGTATGGCTTCCCAACATCCAGTAGTAACCTTTCGACCACGTACATTTGCCCCCATCTAAGTCGAAACCTATACTCATGGTATCAATTCTTTGATACGTAGTGGGTTGGAGAAAGGCAGAAGTTATGGAGTCAAAATACTGCTTTCGAAGGGGACAAGACCACTTTATATAACTTTCAAAGGTCTTTTTTTTTTACTATCCAAAGAAATGCCACTTGCCTTATTTTCCAAAGAATGATTTCGAAAGGATTTGTTATAGATTTTGAAGAGGTTGCCGTCTTTTTGTTTAAAGGGTAGCTTTTGAATGAGTCTCCTTGTTTTTAAATCAATGCTTTCGAAAGGGTAGTTTGAACCCGGTCAAAACCATGTTGCTGCCTTTATGCCTTTCGAATTGATTGAAGTCATCAACGAGTTCGAAAGGTAGATTTAGTTTTATAAAAATACTAAGCCACTTCCTAATGCTTTTGAAAGGGCTCCAGTAGCCATCATATTAAAGCTTTCGAAGGCAATGGTGTCAAAAGGGGTTTCAACGCTATCCTTCTTATTATTTTACTTTAATGATCAAAGCTTTCAAAAGGATGGTTCCCAAGCCATCTATTTTTCCCCAAACCGTTTTTAATGGTTTTGAAAGGGTACTTTCTCTTGTATTCACTTAGAACCAAAAATATATGTTAAAGATTTGACCCAATGGTTTCAGAAGGGGTTTTTTCAATTGTTTCGAAGCTATGCTTCTATAAGTTAGCAAGTGATGCTTTCATACTTTCGAAAGGTATGTTTTGTTGGTTTTGAAAGAGATGTTTTAAAATGCTTCGAAAGACATATGCTTAGTGTTTTGAAAAGCATATTGAATGCTTTCGAAAGAGGTTTTCCAGTGGTTTTGAAAGTAAAGGTCTAAGGTCTCAAAATCCTTAGTTTTCAAAACAAAGAACCAAATCACAATTTTTAAAGGTAAAACCCATGGCACTATAAAAAGCTTTTAAATGGCTTTTAGATTTGGAGTTTTTGAAGAAGCTTTCCTTGATAAAATAATAGGTCAAAGGGATTAAACATGTTTCATGTGAAAAATGATTTCAAGGATATTAAACCATAAATGTTGGTATTGATATGTTACTATGTTTGCTTCTTCTAAATTCATATTCACTGTATAATGGACCCATAACTGTATTTTGGAGAGAAGCGGTAGGACAACCAGCTAGGTTGACCCAATAGTGAATATAAATTGAGTTAACTCCTCGATGAGTAGAATTACATCTAGGAGGTCTGGTACACCAGAAAATAAGATGCATGAAGATTTATTTAAAGTTGTAAGTTAAGACAGGTTCATAGTAAACCCACAAAAACTATATATAGAAAGAGTTATTGGCATGGGTCAACAGGTTCGTAGTGATCCCATGAAAACTATATCTGGATAAAGTTATTTTCAGAAGTCAACAAGTTCAGAGTCAACCCAAGAAAACTATGATGCTAAGGAAGGTATTGGAGATACCAATAGGTTCAGGGAGAATGCATGAAACAATGAAGTTATTAGCAGGGGCCAATAGGTTTTTAGTGATCCCATGAAAACTATGAGACCGGACAGATAGTCTATAAGCTTTAATTAGGTTATTAGTCCGCCCAAGAAAACTAATTGGTTAATAGTGACCCTAGAAACTAAAACGAAGACAGATAGTTAAATGAATGGGGAGGGGAAATCCAGAATGATTTACTTGTTTGCATATCATCATAATATTTTAAATTGCTATGTTTTAACCATTATGGATGCGGGAGCACAGTATATGGTTATTATAAATTTTTGGATAAGATACTAGTGAAGGGAAAACCTGTTCCACTAAGCGGCGTGGTCTCACTAGATATCTAGATGGTTCAAGATGGTTGTTTATTATTCATACCAAGCTTTATGTCTAACTCGAAGTTTATGTTTTCCCCTTAAACTCTCGGGTGCTCAATTAACTTTGAGTGGTTTGAGAGTTGAGGTTTGTAGGTACTTCTTTAGACGAATAAGCTTCTGGAGACGTGCAGGGGGCAAGCTAGCTAGTAGGAGTTCTTTTCTATTTTGATTTCGTTGTGTTTTATTGTAAAGGCAAAGTTGTTTAATTGCCTATGTTTAGACTCTGATCATCTAGGGGGCATCTTCATATGTCTCTCTTGGCGTATGTTGTAATAATTATATTTTCTCTGAACGTGGTTCTCGAATCTGGGATTATGTAATGAATTTGAAATGATTTGAAATGGAATGAGAAAGTTGTTTAATGATTTTAAATTTTTTCCACATCCATGTGTTTATACTATATCAATGTATCCAACATTACCGTATTTTATCGTCGAGGATTAATAACTGGATGGCTGCAGCATCCATAGCCATTAGTTTTGGGCCTCCAAGTAGGGGATGTTATAGAACCTTGGCTAAAGTAAGGCATAACGGTTGACAGTACTACCATTCAAACTCGATGCATGAACTTTTGAGTAAAGTGGGGCAATCGGTGAAGTGTGACCTGGATTTTGTATCCAAGTTGGATCTGGTGGTTTCTCAAAAATGAGCAAAGACCGATCGGATAACTTGTATGTTTTGCATTGGCCATTCATGTTAGTAGTGTTTAATTTTGTGTTAGTACACCTTAGGTGGTGGGATTAATCTCATGAAATAAATAGGTGTTTCTAAGGATCAGTCCATTCACGCACTAATTCTTAATTCCTAAGAGTTTTTAGGTGATTTGCACTGGTTAGGTCAGGGTTTTACACCCGATTCTTCAAGGCGAGCATTTGAGTTGGATTCTTGTGGTGACCTAGAAATTTTTGAAGAATGACTCTAGACGTGGGAGAAAATTTCTGTAGCGACCCGACGTCCTATCTCCAGGAAATCGCATCACGAGTGAAGAAAGAAAGGGATAGAAGAAGAAAAGAAAGAGAAAGTAAGAAGAAACAGAACAACATCAGAGAACTCACAGCGGAACGAATGAAATATAATATATCACTTAAAATAATACATAGTATCATAATACATATATCATAATACATCAGAGTTACACAACTTTACAACACATATTAGACAGTTATAAACATCTGTCTAATTCATTTAACTCAAGTAAGTAAGATACAAACACAACATACACAGCGGAATCAATATATATATCTACACGTCGAAGCCTCCTGCTCTATATCTCCTCCAGAATTTGTCAAGCAAACCTGAACTACTTGACTACTCATACATAATATGAGTGCCCAAGAGTTTAATAAAATAGAAAATAAACACTCGGCTCAGACAGGGGTCTGGTGTGAGTAAACGGTTTAAAATTGCTTAACTTTAGAAAACCTTTGAAAAGAAAAGGTATTACGTAAGACTTCCCACACATAAACATGGAAAAGTTTTTACCTTACGCTAACCAAAACATTTAATAGGAAATCCAGTGATATTATAATAGTGTCTAGGGTTTTCAAGTAAATAAGAAATAGCCGAAAATGTTACATGATTAAATTCCAGCTACTAGCCACAAAAGTGGGTAATACAAACAAAACCGTAGGGTCTCGTAGGGAAAATGGGTTTCCATCAATGGCAGGGCTACTGGGGTACCGCCCGTCACAGTACGTGGCCTAGATCAACGTACCGAGGAGTACTCCCACTCCCCTGCAACACAAGGCCAGGACCATTCCTTACTGAACAGTCCTGAACAAGACAACCCCGGCGGTTGTACGGAATTCAACCGCCTCATACAGCTGAATAAAAGGGACCTCTAGACAGGGGTAAATCTTGCTCTCCAGTGGGAGCTACCCACGAAGCCTTGCTGCACCTCCCTTGTTTTAGCCATTCCCGGTTGATGAGGCTTGAGGCTGCGATTACCTTTATAGAACACATTTATCTTAGAATGCTCATCGTCCGCCTAACGATGTGCTGAAAGCATTCAATCCATACAAGTTCGTTCCGGGTTCGAACGAAACCGAAGGCACTATCTCGTTGCACTCATTTTGGAATCACCCTCAGAGTCAACGACCATAGCCCTTGCACTCTAATCTCCATCTCGAATCTATAAGTACTATTCCGTCAAACTCATTACGGAATCACCTACAGAGTTATACTGACGTATAGCCCTTACACCTCGAGTCTTCACTTGCTCCTCTAGGATTAACGACCTAACGTTTAATTGGAATCGATGTGGTTTTCGGATTCCAAATATGGAAACCCGATCCCTGTCTCATCGAAACCAAACGCCATTTTAATGTCCAAGTTGCACTTAAGGGATTTAAACAGTTTAACTTATTCAGGATGATATAAACAGATGGATGAATAACATTATCACAATAGATAATTCATATCAACATTCATCTCATAAAGCAGCATATCACAAATATCATAGTCATCCAAATCATCCAGTGACAACAAATCACCCAATATCAATCATCCAATATCATTCAACATCCAATATCAATCACTCAATATCAACCATTCAATATTAATCAATTACTCATAGCAGAATTGATTATCAATTTAATTAACCCTTTAATTAAATTAATTACTATCCTTTAATCATTTGAATTATCCTAACTCCTGCTTCATTGATTTATTACAAATCAAATTCATTAATCATCTTCAAATGATCTTCCTAATTAATCTTCCTCGATTAATTATCCTTAATTACCTTCAAGTAATTATTCTTAACCATATTCAGTAATTAACCTTTAATTACTATCATTAATTACAATAATTAATGATCCTTCATTAATTAATTAACTATAATTAATTACATTAATCCTTAATTAATTATAATTAATTAATCATACTTAAATTTATTACTTAAATTAATTACTTCATTAATTATATTAATTACTAATCTTTATTAATTAATAATCCTTTAATTAATTAAATAATTAACTTGTAATTAATCATCTCATTAATCATAAACAGTAATTAACAATCTGTAATTACTATCTTAATTAATTAACTTCTTAATTAATTATATTAATCCTTGATTAATTAATCCATTTAATTAATCTTTAATTACTTCATTAAGTAATTATTATTCAATTAAATTAATTAACAAATCCTTAATCAATTACTTTAAAAATTACTTGCAATTTTAATTAATTACACCTAGTAATTAACCTTAATTTAATCTCATTCATTAATTAATCACATTAGTTAGTTAATTAACTAAAATAAATTAAGTAATTAACTCTTAATTACTTAACAAGTAATTATAACTAATTACTTCCTTTAATAAACCTTAATTACTCCCTTAACAATAATAAGTTCCATTATTAAATAAATCTTAATTCATTAACTAATTAATTACTCCATAATTAATTAACTTTAAAACAATTAAATTAATCAATTCCATAATTGATAACATTAAGTGATCCCATTAATCACTTTCATTAATTACTACCATGAGTAACTTCCCTAATTACTTCCCTAAGTAATTAACATTCTAATCACATTCAAAAATTAACCATTGACTACTTCATTAAGTAATCACACTTAATTAATTCACAATTAAGTGATTATTTAAAATTAATAAATAATTAACTAATTATTTAAAATTAATAGAACAATTAATTAATTAATTTCTTATATTAAAAAGATACTACTTAATTTATTAACTTATTATATTTCCAAAATCCAAAATTAATTAAGAAGACATTTATCTTAATTAATTCTTTATTTAATTACAAATCATATCAAATATTCTCAAGTTACAAACAAGATAAATTAACCCTATCTATCTTCATAATTATTTGAATTAATCAAATTTTTATAATTTAATATCCAATTATTCTATTTGGTTTCAAAATCTTAATATTAACTTTATTTGGAAATAAGGCATTTTAAAAACAAATTTAATACATTATAAATTATCTAATTTAAACTTTCTAATTCCAATATAAATTTGAAAACTTGTTATTAAATCATTGCTTATACCTTACTTAAACTTTGATTTAATATCTAGATTCAAAACATTCTTTTAAATTGAACTTCGAAATTTAATTAGATAATTATAAAAACAATCATTTTAAAACACTTTAAACTTGAAATCTAAAATTCAATTAACACTTTTATAAGTTTGAATAGCATTAATCTTTACATCAAGGATCAAGTTTAACTTTAATAAATTCATTTTTATAATTTGAAACTTGATATCAAAATAACAAGTTAACATGTAAACCTGAACCCAACCTATCTAGATTCACATACCTAAATACTCGATATATCCACCTAGAAACCCCGAGTACAAACCCAGGCCGCTCTCGCGTCAACCCCGAAGCGACTAGGCCCCCATCCTCTTCGAGTCGTCCCTGGCAAAAACACGAGTAAAACGCGATAATGTCTTCGGGTCGTAACCTTTCTTCCCCAAAAACAGAACCCACCTGATATTCACCGTGCATGGTGCACGTGTCCCCTCTCCTCCGGCCAAATTACGTCGCCGCGGCAATCGAAGACGATCACACTAACGCGTACGAACCAATATTCAAACCCAGATCCAAGAAATTCACTCGAATTAAAAATTTGACCCTTAAGCGCGAAAGTCTGCAGCAACTACAAACCGAAAGATCCATCACCAACGTTCAACTCTACGCCGTTGAACTCGCCGCCATCCATATCAATTCGACACAACCCCAGCCCCATGCTCCATCCTCGCGACACCCCCCCCCTCGGTCCTCCATCCATGACGCAAAGGCCAAGAAATATCAGCCGAACCCATAAACCCAATAAACCCTAACTTCTTCAATTTCGAACCAATCACTCATTGAAAAATTTATTCAACATTTTCCTCAAGTTCCACATTTCAAATACTACCTACGATCCAAAATTCAACTCGAATTATTAAGCCGATCAACGGCAATTTCCAATAAACTCCAAAGCATTCAAACCAAGAATTCAACCTAAATACACAGTTAAAAATTATGATATCAACTCTAAAAATCCTAACTTTTCCATTGCAACTCGATTATACATTCAAAACTAGAAATTTAAATTACAAATTTTTGCCCAAATTTGATTTTCTACTGTAAATTTAAAATTCTGAGTAACTCATCCATTTTTAAATCCTATGATTAATTTTAGATGATAAATTATGTGATTACAAACAGTTTTCATTTACAAATCAATATCAAATTTGCATCCAAAATCAAGTTACTGATTTTTGAAGTATCTTGGACTGTTTTAGTAAACACAGTATCTATTTTGAATTTATACAGGCAATTCAACATTTTAATTCAACAAGCATTAAAATGTAAAACAAATTTTCATATAACAAAATATAGATTAACACATGCATCAACATTCAATCGCAAGTTATACCAAAACTGTTTTTAAAATTATTTACTCGCCTTAAAGATGCAGGCAGATTTTATAACAGAGCAGTTTTATTCCCAAGCTCTGAACAATTTGCATGTTGTTGAAGTCCTACTGCTTACTGCATGCCTTCAACTGATGATGTAAAATGTTGAACAAGTTGAATTTCAGTTGAGCTTCATTCCATTTTGTTACAGATTGAACTTTATTTGGATTTACAGAAGACTTGGAGTTGCAGCTTTATATTTTCTATGCAGAATGAAGTTGTAGATCTGCTTTGTAATCTGCAGATCGAATTGTTGTTGCAGGATGTTTTGCAGATTTCAAGTTTTGATTTGTGGTTTTACTTTTAATTTCAGGTTGCCATTTATTTGAGTTTAGAAAAGAAACAAGTTTTCTTCTAAAACATTTATTAAAATTTAGAAACAATATGTTTCCACTTGGTCATTTAAATTTACATTTGTCCTTCAATCCACTTAATTACTTTATATGTGTGGTTAGAATGAATATTATGCTTACACATGTTCTCTTAAGTGTTTTAATTAAATTTTTATTTAGTTTAAATGTAAATATACTTACTTATTAAATTTAAAATATATATAAATACTCTAAAGTTAGTTATAATATACATCTTATACATATATTTTAAATCTTAAACATTCATTTTTAATGTAACATTTTAAAAGAAAAACAAACAAAGCTTGTTTGAATCATTTTTAAACTATCTTATTTAAAAATAAGTAACAATCTTATAATTTTGGAAACAAAAAAATTAATCTTTAAATTATCTTTTGAAAAACATTATGTTTTAAAAACAAAGCTTCAATTTCAATATTCATTCATATATAAATTATTAATAGATTAAATTAAATTTTCAAAACAACTATCAAATTATAACATATGCTTACATATATTACAATTTGAAAATTCAACTTTTAATTTAAAACAAAAGATATTCCCATTCATAATATATATATATATATATATATATATATATATATATATATATCAAACATATATATTATAAATAGAATAAAATTTATTAGCTTTGGAAAATAATTCTTATCAATATTGTCAGATTAAAATTTATTAACCTTTAAAAGATCAATTTTAAATTAACAGATTAAAATTCATTAACCTTTAAAAGATCAATTTTAAATTAAAATTATAAAGAAAATTTATCAAACCAATTTAATTATTATTGCAGATTATTAAATCGATATTGTCCAAAATTCCGGGTCGTTACAGTCCTCCCCCCTTAAAAGAATTTCGTCCCCGAAATTTAAAAGCAAAGGTAATTTAATAACCCAGCAAAGATTTTAATTCCAATTAGCAAAGCATTTCTAGCAATCAATTACTAACAACCAAAGCAATCAATCACACAAACAAACTTAGCTAATTATCCTGACATATGTCAGAATAAAACTCTAATACTATTTCGAGTTTCCCAAGTATAAAACACCAGGAGACTCGCTCTACAGAAGCTAAACTAACAAACTACACCACCAAAATCCAGAGCTCCACTCATCTCTAGATCTATCAAACTGAACAGAACACCAGACTATACTCAAATCCAGCTCCAATTGAACTACAGATTCAACAACCAATAATGAATCATACACGTACTCCCTCAGAGATACGTGAAATAAAATGAACTCCAGCTATCCAAACTGGCAATTCAATCTTATAAACAATAGATCTTATCTTATCAGAACACAGATAAGAAATCTCAAATGCCTCAGCACCAGCCATCCACTCTTATCCAATTTATGCTCTCTTAACCAGAGAAATCCTAACAACAATGAAGTCCCCAACTTCAAACTCCAAACTCCTCATCTCATATCTGTATATCTCATCAGACAATCCAGGGCTGCCAATTCTCTTCCTGATTAGCTCATCTTATGCTGATATTTCCAGAAACAGCTAGACCAAAACAAACAGCTTCCTGGATTCTATTCAGCAGAACAGTTTTCCAAAATCCATCGAAAACCAGAACTCAAGCTCTACTACTCAAGCAATAGCAAACAGAACTTGCTTCCTTCCTTGCACAGCTGCTACCTCGCTTCCGCCACGCAACTCTGATTCTGAAATAGATGAGAATACAATTGATGAACACAAGTATAACTTATCCAATATATATCAGAAACTTGGTTCATCAAATATATAAAAATCTGAGTAACTCATCTGACTCAGTCACACAACCTTATTACAGAATCCAACTCAAAAACAAGATCTAACCAAATACAAATTCCAAAAATAAATTCTGAGCTGCTTCACCAACTCCACCTCTCCAAGAACCATCCTACAACCGGGCTAGCTACCATAATCACTTCGGAAACCAAAACAAATATGGAACTCAACTCCAGATGCAGACAACCTTCTGATTATCTCAGTAGCTCCTACTTCCTTTTGAGAATCCTCAGCTTCAAACAAAAGAATGCTCAAGAAAATTCCAAATTAATCGCAAGTCACTTCTGCGATCCTACTCAGTTTGGATTCCAGAGAAACTGTCCTCTCTTTACCAATTAGAACAGCTCTAAACTTTTCCAAACAAGATTAACTCTTCAAGAAAACATTCACCATCTACTCGGACTACTACAAGCAGAACCACAAAGATTCCCGAACTATCGGAGAAACAACCAACACTACGGCTTCCAGACTCTACCTCGATGATGATGCAAAGGCAAAAGACCTTCTCGTCAGCACACCGAACACTTCCGAGCTGTACTGCTACCACCGCTATCCAAAGACTTCTAATCTAAATGCTTCTCCAAAACAAAAACCATCAACAACCCACACAAAAGACCTCTGAGATGGCAGACAACTCAAAAGAAACTCGGTCTCCAAACCAAGCATCAACATCTCGCACTCCTTAAGGAATAACAATGAGACCATGTCTAAAGAGAAACAACTCAAAGACCTTAGCCTCATATTCCAGAACAGCCAACTCTCCTTGCTGAAGATCCAGATAACTACTACACGGAAGAGTCTTCCCTGAGGCAGGTAAAGACTGCTCCTCAACCTCCTTCAAAACTTCTTCAAGAGAAAACATCTTCAGAAAATATCAACGGATACTGCATCTCATCATGCAGTTATCAAGATACCATCACTTATTCCTGCACTACCATCAAATCCAAACTCAAGAATAATTCGCTTACCTAAGCGAAATCCAAACTTACACTTCAAAGATAAATTCCGAATCTTTAAAAGATTACCTTCGGATATCAGAGAAATCCTTATTCCAAACAACAAATCTCACTCGAGACGGTATTAGGTCTACAGTCTCGACAAATACTTCCAAACTCCACATATGGACCTCTTCCATCAGTGGTAATCGTGTTACACACAAACACCACTACTCCACTATCTACCTTTATAACTTATGTTGGAAAATCCGAATAGATAACCCAACAGATCAGATAGATATATAAGTATACATAGTTATATATAAAAATTACAAGTACGCTCTCTCAAGGAAGACACCACTACAGGGCCTAGGTATTCACTCAACCTAACGCTCCCTAAAGAAAGACACACTTCAGAGCTTAGGTATTCGCTCAGCCTAATGCTCTGATACCAACTGTAGCGACCCGACTTCCTATCTCCAGGAAATCGCATCACTAGTGAAGAAAGAAAGGGATAGAAGAAGAAAAGAAAGAGAAAGAAAGAAGAAACAGAACAACATCAGAGAACTCACAGCGGAACGAATGAAATATAATATATCACTTAAAATAATACATAGTATCATAATACATCAGAGTTACACAACTTTACAACACATATTAGACAGTATAAACATCTGTCTAATTCATTTAAGTCAAGTAAATAAGATACAAACACAACATACACAGCGGAATCAATATATATATCTACACGTCGAAGCCTCCTGCTCCATATCTCCTCCAGAATTTGTCAAACAAACCTGAACTACTTGACTACTCATACATAATATGAGTGCCCAAGAGTTTAATAAAATAGAAAATAAACACTCGGGTCAGACAGGGGTCTGGTGTGAGTAAACGGTTTAAAATTTCTTAACTTTAGAAAACCTTTGAAAAGAAAAGGTATCACGTAAGACTTCCCACACATAAACATGGAAAAGTTTTTACCTTACGCTAACCAAAACATTTGATAGGAAATCCAGTGATATTATAATAGTGTCTAGGGTTTTTAAGTAAATAAGAAATAGCCGAAATTGTTACATGATTAAATTCCAGCTACTAGCCACAAAAGTGGGTAATACAAACAAAACTGTAGGGTCTCGTAGGGAAAATGGGTTTCCATCAATGGCAGGGCTACTGGGGTACCGCCCGTCACAGTACGTGGCCTAGATCAACGTACCGAGGAGTACTCCCACTCTCCTGCAACACAAGGCCAGGACCATTCCTTACTGAACAGTCCCGAACAAGACAACCCCGGCGGTTGTCCGGAATTCAACCGCCCCACACAGCCGAATAAAAGGGACCTCTAGACAGGGGTAAATCTTGCTCTCCAGTGGGAGCTACCCATGAAGCCTTGCTGCACCTTCCCTGTTTTAGCCATTCCCGGTTGATGAGGCTTGAGGCTGTGATTACCTTTATAGAACACATATATCTTAGAATGCTCATCGTCCGCCTGACGATGTGCTGAAAGCATTCAATCCATACAAGTTCGTTCCGGGTTCGAACGAAACCGAAGGCACTATCTCGTTGCACTCATTTTGGAATCACCCTTAGAGTCAACGACCATAGCCCTTGCACTCTAATCTCCATCTCGAATCTATAAGTACTATTCCGTCAAACTCATTACGGAATCACCCACAGAGTTATACTGACGTATAGCCCTTACACCTCGAGTCTTCACTTGCTCCTCTTGGATTAACAACCTAACGTTTAATTGGAATCGATGTGGTTCTCGGATTCCAAATATGGAAACCCGATCCCGGTCTCATCGAAACCAAACGCCATTTTAATGTCCAAGTTGTACTTAAGGGATTTAAACAGTTTAACTTATTCAGGATGATATAAACAGATGGATGAATAACATTATCACAATAGATAATTCATATCAACATTCATCTCATAAAGCAGCATATCACAAATATCATAGTCATCCAAATCATCCATATCATCCAGTGACAACCAATCACCCAATATGAATCATCCAATATCATTCAACATCCAATATCAATCACTCAATATCAACCATTCAATATTAATCAATTACTCATAGCAGAATTGATTATCAATTTAATTAACCCTTTAATTAAATTAATTACTATCCTTTAATCATTTGAATTATCCTAACTCCTACTTCATTGATTTATTACAAATCAAATTCATTAATCATCTTCAAATGATCTTCCTAATTAATCTTCCTCGATTAATTATCCTTAATTACCTTCAAGTAATTATTCTTAACCATATTCAGTAATTAACCTTTAATTACTATCATTAATTACAATAATTAATGATCCTTCATTAATTAATTAACTATAATTAATTACATTAATCCTTAATTAATTACAATTAATTAATCATACTTAAATTTATTACTTAAATTAATTACTTCATTAATTATATTAATTACTAATCTTTATTAATTAATAATCCTTTAATTAATTAAATAATTAACTTGTAATTAATCATCTCATTAATCATAAACAGTAATTAACAATCTGTAATTACTATCTTAATTAATTAACTTCTTAATTAATTATATTAATCCTTGATTAATTAATCCATTTAATTAAACTTTAATTACTTCATTAAGTAATTATTATTCAATTAAATTAATTAACAAATCCTTAATTAATTACTTTAAAAATTACTTGCAATTTTAATTAATTACACCTAGTAATTAACCTTAATTTAATCTCATTCATTAATTAATCACATTAATTAGTTAATTAACTAAAATAAATTAAGTAATTAACTCTTAATTACTTAACAAGTAATTATAACTAATTACTTCCTTTAATAAACCTTAATTACTCCCTTAACAATAATTAATTCCATTATTAAATAAATCTTAATTCATTAACTAATTAATTACTCCATAATTAATTAACTTTAAAACAATTAAATTAATCAATTCCATAATTGATAACATTAAGTGATCCCATTAATCACTTTCATTAATTACTACCATGAGTAACTTCCCTAATTACTTCCCTAAGTAATTAACATTCTAATCACATTAAAAAATTAACCATTGACTACTTCATTAAGTAATCACACTTAATTAATTCACAATTAAGTGATTATTTAAAATTAATAAATAATCAACTAATTATTTAAAATTAATTAAACAATTATTTAATTAATTTCTTATATTAAAAAGATACTACTTAATTTATTAACTTATTATATTTCCAAAATCCTTAATTAATTAAGAAGACATTTATCTTAATTAATTCTTTATTTAATTACAAATCATATCAAATATTCTCAAGTTACAAACAAGATAAATTAACCCTATCTATCTTCATAATTATTTGAATTAATCAAATTTTTATAATTTAATATCCAATTATTCTATTTGGTTTCAAAATCTTAATATTAACTTTATTTGGAAATAAGGCATTTTAAAAACAATTTCAAATTTAGTACATTATAAATTATCTAATTTAAACTTTTTAATTCTAATATAAATTTGAAAACTTGTTATTAAATCATTGCTTATACCTTACTTAAACTTTTATTTAATATCTAGATTCAAAACATTCTTTTAAATTGAACTTCGAAATTTAATTAGATAATTATAAAAACAATCATTTTAAAACACTTTAAACTTGAAATCTAAAATTCAATTAACACTTTTATAAGTTTGAATAGCATTAATCTTTACATCAAGGATCAAGTTTAACTTTAATAAATTCATTTTTATAATTTGAAACTTGATATCAAAATAACAAGTTAACATGTAAACCTGAACCCAACCTATCCAGATTCACATACCTAAATACTCGAGCTATCCACCTAGAAACCCCGAGTACAAACCCAGGCCGCTCTCGCGTCAACCCCGAAGCGACTATGCCCCCATCCTCTTCGAGTCGTCCCTGGCAAAAACACGAGTAAAACGCGATAATGTCTTCGGGTCGTAACCTTTCTTCCCCAAAAACAGAACCCACCTGATATTCACCGTGCATGGTGCACGTGTCCCCTCTCCTCCGGCCAAATTACGTCGCCGCGGCAATCGAAGACGATCACACTAACGCGTACGAACCAATATTCAAACCTAGATCCAAGAAATTCACTCGAATTAAAAATTTGACCCTTAAGCGCGAAAGTCTGCAGCAACTACAAACCGAAAGATCCATCACCAACGTTCAACTCTACGCCGTTGAACTCGCCGCCATCCATATCAATTCGACACAACCCCAGCCCCATGCTCCATCCTCGCGACACCCCCCCCCCCCCCGGTCCTCCATCCATGACGCAAAGGCCAAGAAATATCAGCCGAACCCATAAACCCAATAAACCCTAACTTCTTCAATTTCGAACCAATCACTCATTGAAAAATTTATTCAACATTTTCCTCAAGTTCCACATTTCAAATACTATCTACGATCCAAAATTCAACTCGAATTATTAAGCCGATCAACGGCAATTTCCAATAAACTCCAAAGCATTCAAACCAAGAATTCAACCTAAATACACAGTTAAAAATTATGATATCAACTCTAAAAATCCTAACTTTTCCATTGCAACTCGATTATACATTCAAAACTAGAAATTTAAATTACAAATTTTTGCCCAAATTTGATTTTCTACTGTAAATTTAAAATTCTGAGTAACTCATCCATTTTTAAATCCTATGATTATTTTTAGATGATAAATTATGTGATTACAAACAGTTTTCATTTACAAATCAATATCAAATTTTCATGCAAAATCAAGTTACTGATTTTTGAAGTATCTTGAACTGTTTTAGTAAACACAGTATCTATTTTGAACTTATACAGGCAATTCAACATTTTAATTCAACATGCATTCAAATGTAAAACAAATTTTCATATAACAAAATATAGATTAACACATCCATCAACATTCAATCGCAAGTTATACCAAAACTGTTTTTAAAATTATTTACTCGCCTTAAAGATGCAGGCAGATTTTATAACAGAGCAGTTTTATTCCCAGGCTCTAAACAATTTGCATGTTGTTGAAGTCCTACTGCTTACTGCATGCCTTCAACTGATGATGTAAAATGTTGAACAAGTTGAATTTCAGTTGAGCTTCATTCCATTTTGTTACAGATTGAAGTTTATTTGGATTTACAGAAGACTTAGAGTTGCAGCTTTATATTTTCTATGCAGAATGAAGTTGTAGATCTGCTTTGTAATCTGCAGATCGAATTGTTGTTGCAGGATGTTTTGCAGATTTCAGATTTTGATTTGTGGTTTTACTTTTAATTTCAGGTTGCCATTTATTTGAGTTTAGAAAAGAAACAAGTTTTCTTCTAAAACATTTATTAAAATTTAGAAACAATATGTTTCCACTTGGTCATTTAAATTTACATTTGTCCTTCAATCCACTTAATTACTTTACATGTGTGGTTAAAATAAATATTATGCTTACACATGTTCTCTTAAGTGTTTTAATTAAATTTTTATTTAGTTTAAATGTAAATATACTTACTTATCAAATTTAAAATATATATAAATACTCTAAAGTTAGTTATAATATACATCTTATACATATATTTTAAATCTTAAACATTCATTTTTAATTTAACATTTTAAAAGAAAAACAAACAAAGCTTGTTTGAATCATTTTTAAACTATCCTATTTAAAAATAAGTAACAATCTTATAATTTTGGAAACAAATAAATTAATCTTTAAATTATCTTTTGAAAAACATTATGTTTTAAAAACAAAGCTTCAATTTCAATATTCATTCATATATAAATTATTAATAGATTAAATTAAATTTTCAAAACGAATATCAAATTATAACATATGCTTACATATATTACAATTTGAAAATTCAACTTTTAATTTAAAACAAAAGATATTCCCATTCATAATATATATATCAAACATATATATTATAAATAGAATAAAATTTATTAGCTTTGGAAAATAATTCTTATCAATATTGTCATATTAAAATTTATTAACCTTTAAAAGATCAATTTTAAATTAAAATTATAAAGAAAATTTATCAAACCAATTTAATTATTATTGCAGATTATTAAATCGATATTGCCCAAAATTCCGGGTCGTTACAATTTCAGTGGTCAAACCAAGAAATCAGATCAAAATTCGCATAATATGAATTAGGTGGCCGACCCTAGTTTAACAATGAAATCTTGCAAGCGAATAAAGGATTAGATCGGGCATCGTATACTATTTTGGATAATATTTATTTGTAGTAAAATTATTTATGGCATAGTATAGTTAGGATAGCTTGGGATAGTTCGAGGAAGGACTTCTCGACTTGTTTGGTGATGATTCTGATAATCTTCTAAGTGGCGATATTATATTTCCTAAGCAAGTGTCATAATACACTTAGTATATCCTTATTATCATTGTGCAGATGAGGTGAGTTTGAACCTGAGCGAGCCTAAGCATTTGTAGATTGCCATTTAATCATGATTTAATTAGTGAAGTTTTCTCCTTTGGGGAATGAGTTTTGTTCGTAAGGAAAGAAAAGCTAAGACTTAGATTATTGGGTTTATTTGAGAGATTTTGGGGATCGGTGTTCCAATAAATCGTATAAGTTTTATTTTTAAGAGCGAAGGGTGTGATACTGTTTCATGTATTGTATTCATGAAAAGAAGTTGCGCAATTTAAGCATTTGGGTCATCGTGGATGTCAAACAAACTCATGGGAGTTTACAGCTGAGCATGTACATTGTGACTATTGTTAGTTACCATGCGGGTTGTTATGGACTCCTTTAGAATGATTGAATGTTTGTATGTTAATCTTTATTGATTGATTTTTGTTGCTTATTACTTGTTTATTGTCGCTTGATTATTGATTGATTATTTGTTTTTGTTGATTGATTTTTGTTTCTTCTTAATTGCTTATTGTTGCTGAATTATGAATTGATTATTTATTTTTGTTCATTTATTTTTTGTTGCTTATTAATTGCTTGTCATTGGTTGTTACAGCTAGCATATTATGTTAATTTTCCTTTTCCATAGAAGGAGTGCATGAAGTATTTCATGAATTTTGTTTGTGTAATAATATAATTCTAGTGACTTCATTGATATGAGTCAGCTAGAAAAAGTGGAAGGGAACCTTATATGGATTTAGACCTCGAGGGCTTATTCATTTTCGAGAATAGGCTACATGGCTTTAGATCGATGGGGTTAAGCTTGTCTATGTTTTATGGAGATTTTTATTGGTATGCCTCTAATTACTGAAGGAAATTTTGTTTTCCTTTTTGTTTTGTTATGATGTAAGAAAGCATAGTATAGAGCTTGCTTTATTGTTACTTTTATTTTACAATTGTGCTTAATATTTTCGACCGTAACATGCTAGTTAGAGATGCCAATTGCATAGTTTCGTAACATGTTTATTTGAAATGATTGTTGCATAAGATATGTTTGTTGCATAGTATGTTGTGACATGTTTATTTGAATTGCTTGTTGCATTAGAGATGTTTGCTGCATTAATGGGTTTGTTGCACACTTTGTTGTAACATGTTCATTTGAGATGCATGTTGCATGGTTTGATATAACATATTTGTTTGAGATGATTATTATATGTGATTTAGCATGATTAAATTAATTTTGCAATTATGTTTAATCCTCTTTGTTGAGTAGATGATTAGGTACGTAGAAGCAGTTATGTGCTATTGGAATTGTTATTCGCCCGGATTCGCATCTAAATGGCGTGCTCATGTCGTCAAAGAGGTACGTAAGATCTATAGTGTAGATGGTTTGGATATATATGATTGTATATCCTCATAAATGAGATGCCACATATATGGGATGCCTCAGATATGAGATGTGTTGTATATATATACACATACACATATACATATACATATATATAACTTGTGTATGTATGTTATTTTTGGATTTTTCGAAGCTAGCCACGCAATTGAGGTTTGCCGATTTTTTCCAAAACAAAAGGAGTTTTGAAATCCTAAGGGTTAGGAGTTTCATTCTGTGCTTTGGAGGTTTTGGTCAGTCGGGTTGCAATATCTTACTCATAGGAATTTCGATGATAAAATTATTTTATGGAGGGGAGAACGTAACAACTCGTATTTTTAATGATTGGATATTTAGATAATTGATTTAGATATTGAATCGTTAATTAATCGAAGGTCCAAAATCTGACTATTCGCATACGGTCGAATTAGGACTCAAGATTACTTCCATTAAGTCCGATCGACGTGGCGAATCAAAATGAGTGTAAATATCGCTATATATGGAGTTATGGTATTTTTATGATTTACTTATTGTTATACGTATTTTATAAAAATGTATGCATAGTCGAGTACAGTGGGATCTCGACAAACAACTTGTTTTCTATGATGAGGTCTTTATTACGACACGTATAGTTGATGAATTTTTGGAATCGAGCTATCAAATGGCCAAACGACCTTGAAACATGTGAAATTATCTTCTTGGAGCACTGCTTCGGATAGCGATGAAATTTATACATTGGGATCGGAAAAATAAGGAGATATGCGTCGGCGAGTTTTGTGACGATCTGGTGTACAGCGTGATCATACGAGCTAAAAATATGTGGAGATTTAGTTGATAATTAAATAATATATATCTATGTATGTTTGTATGTATACACACACAAACTCCCCCAAATAGACACTCTCTTTCTTCCTCTTCATTATCTTTTCCTCCTTTTGTAAAACTTAAAAAGGTCGCTCCTCCCAATGAATTAAATCAAGAGCTTCGGTCCATGAAAATTGATGAGGTCAGATCCATTGAACTCGTAGTGAGAGGAGCTTCAAATCTGTATAGATTTTGGTAGGTATGATGGTGGTTGGCCATGGTCGACCTCCCTAGCCATTGACCACGGTTTGTTTTCGGAGGAGCTTCCAGAGAAGTTGAGTGGAACGGAGAGTGGCATTGTGCTTCTCTTGCAGAGATGAGTTGATGGTGGCCTACCGAAGAGGTACGGCTACGTCACATGGGTTATGACATTTTCGAAGGTCGAGCGGGGCTTTTTGTCGCATTATTCATAGTGAGAGAAGACTTGTCAAGCTGGTATCCATTGTGATGAGCAAGTGAAGTGTGGCACGATGCAACTGATGGCGCGTCGATTCATGTAACGGGAAGGGAGAAATCGAAGAAAGATGGAGTTATGTGTATGGGTTGTGTGCATAGGTTATGCAGAGGTAATTGGGGAAGATGGAGTATTAGTTTAATGAAGGTAATTGATTAATTATTAATTAATTAATAAATTGATAATCTCGTTTAATAATTAATGCATATTTTTTGAATACGAGGTCCAATTGGGACATGGACTTTACCATTGCACTTGTAATAAGATTATCTATGACATGGTATAGGCTTGGACTGGATTTGAAAATTTATAGTTCAGGTGAGTGGAATTATAACTCTAAATTTATATTTTAGTATAAATTCCCACAATATATATTGGAAAATATTGCCTAGTAAAGGTAAAATAATATATAAGTAATTATTTTCCCATTTGATTGGAGTGGTTTGAGTAGATATTCTAAATAATTGATTAAAATCCCCCCCCCCCACACACACACATATATTGTGCATTCTATTCGTATCGAATAGAGTTAGAAGGAGTTGATATTAATTTATAGCATGGCTATACTCTAATTTGTAGTTATATTAGTGATAGAAGTATTATTATATATTTTTTGATATTCAGAATAATTTATTGGATCCCATGTGTATGTATATATGTATATATTTTGTGTGTTCTATTCGTATTGAATAGATTTAGATGGAGTTGATAATAATTTATAACATAGTTATTAAATAATTAAACTCTAATTTGTAGTTATATTAGCGAGAGAAATATTTTTTATATTTTATTTCTAATCGAAAGTTAGAAGTAGACCTTTGAAATAAGCTGTAAGGCTAAAATAATGATTTAGGTTGATTGAACTTATATTAAAATGGCTTTGAAGTTTATTTGGCCTTAACATTGATTTATTATGGTGTAATTCAATAATTAACTAACTAGTGAATTTTTATTAGAAAATACAAAAAAAAATTAGTCTTGTATTATTTAATAGAGTTTGATTAAGATTACAAAATAATGAGTATTGTTATAACATGATTTATTAACTTAGATCCTAAGAAATGGTTTGATATATATATATATATATATATAAATCATATTAATAAGATATATAATATTTTAAGGCTTTATTAATAGCTAAACTTAATTTAGATAGAAGAATTAAGTGAAAATAAGCTATAGTATGATTGATATGCAAGTGCATTATTTTATAAAATAAGCATGAAACTTTTATAAAATAATATGAAGAAGATATAAGTGTTGGATCAGTGACTTAAGTAAGATACATTTTTGTTGAAATGTTTAAGTGATTGTATATATGAATTTTTATTAATCTTGAGACAATTGTTTGTTACTTTGATTGTGTATTGCATTTGTGTATTTAAATAAGTACGAGATGTGTTTATTAGTTCCATATAGTTGGACTGGATATATATATACACACACACCTACATACATTTTATGTGATACATGTATGTATGTATGTATGTATATGTATCTGTCTATGTGTGTATGTATGTATAAATATAGTTTTGTTATGTTCGACTTGACGCTACTCTACTGGGAGATGCATGGAATATTATATATATATTTTTATATATTTATTGAGATGCAGTTTAAAGCATTTCTGTATAGTTGCGGTATGTCCACCTTAGGGCTACCGATTGGTTCTTGGAATCCATTGCTCCATTAAAGTGGATAAGGACCAGGCTCGGAGAGAGATTGGGATGCTAATTTATAGTAGGTCGTATAATATTGTAATGTATGGACGGGTGCTATGACAGGACCTACAGACCAACTTCTTTTGAGGTGGTTGTTTTCAAGGGAATCCATAATATAGTTATGGCTCTCGATATGTCCTTTGGTAGCTATTGACAATTCAACGCGATTTATCAGTACACAATTTAAGAGTATGTATAGTTCGATATTTCTAACTTGGGGTTACAAATAGTGGACGAAATATAATATACAGATATGGAAATATGTGATTCAAGTGATATATATATATATACATATAAATATAGATGCATGGTTTGGGCTATATATATATATATATATCAGTTTGGTATGCCTGACTTGGAGCAACATGTAGTGTGAGGCACTTCAAAAAAAGACCATGGTCCACACGTGGACGGCAATACTTCAGCATTGTGTATACATGTAGAAGGGTGTACGTGTGTTAGCTTAAATCTGGATTGTTTATCCATAAACAATCGAATGATATCGGTTTTATAAAATGAATTCATTGTACCTTTGAGACGCATGACTTGCAGACGCGATTTTGAAGCATGGCCAGAGAGAGATTAGGATGCCTATTTAGAGTAGGTCGTATATTATTGTGTTGTATGGATGGGTGTTACGATATGACCTGCATGCCAACTTCTTTTGTGGTGTTGGTTTTCATGGAAGTCCATAAGTTAGTTGTGGCTCTAGATAGGTCTCTTTGTTAGTTAATGGCAATTCAGGACGAGTATCAGTTATAGATATCTGTATTTCAGAGTTGGGTATGGATATGCTATGTTAGTAGCATTATTATATCACCGTATTTGTTTTACAATTCAGACGCTTTGATAGGAATCATTGAATCGATTGGTGTCTGTAGCGGACTCCACTCATTAGTAATGAGTGAATCAATTTATTCTCTATTTATTAACTGTTATATTGTGTATAGATTATTAGTTGGCTATTAGTATAATTGTAATATTTATATTACCCTTACATTTGTAAATTGGTTTACCTTTGTCACGGTATACTATTATGTATTAGTCATACTATATTAGTTGAGCTGACTCGTTGATAACAGGAGAAGAGCAGGTTATGGTATGATTTCCCACTTTTGAGTTAGGTTTACTTTACTTGTTTATGGGTAGTTCGGATTAGCCATAAGCAATGTTTGTGTGGAGGACCGGCTATACATCAGTAGGTTCCTGTTTATTTATATATGGTTTTGATATATAGTATTTTGAGATAGTTCCTCTCGCACTAGGCTTTATGTATGACCCGCTTTTGTCTATGTCTATTTATGTCATGACAACTATCAAATACTCGATCGAGTAGTTTGGGAGCCAGGTGCTTTTAGAGATATGCTTTTAGGTCAACTGGAGCACTTTGGAGGCAAACTCAATACTTTAGCTATATACTTTATTTTGTAGCAGTACATGACAGATATGTTATTTATATATGGGTTTGTATCATATATTACATACTGGCTTTCTGTATTGATATTTGTTTATCAGTTAGTTCCATCGGTACAGTCTCTTATATATTTTATCCTGTTATGTTCATATATATTCAGTATATAATATATTATCATTAAGCTGTGAGATCCTATTGTTACTCCTTGGTATGGTGTTTTATTTTTCTTATTTACCCCCAACAAGTTGTATTTTGTCATTGTAACGACCCGTATTTTTACGGATCGAAATACTGTCAAACTGTATGCTTTAGGTCGTATTGTTGTTAAGTCAACTAAAGCTTAAGCCATTTATAGTCTAAGTCGTCCAGGGAAGGTTGAGAATTTGGAACGACTTAAGGGATTAGGTTGTGATAGAGTTTAGGCCGGTCGAGCGACCTAGGGGAGTTAGTAGTAGTGGCTAGCAACCTAAGGAGTGGGACGGGTTAAGGATTTGGACGGCTTAAAAGATTGACCAACTTAGAAAAGCGAACGACCTATAGGATGTGACCGACTTAAGAGATTGACCGACTTAGAGTAAGGTAATGACCTATAGAATTGGCCGACTTAAGTAATGGACCGACCTAAGAAGGTCACCGACTTAGTGGAGTGAGCGACCTGTAGGGATGAGCGACTTAAAGGTTGTGGCTTAGGTCGGCTATGCCATGTTGTAGTATAGGTCGGTTGGGACGGCTTAAGAGTAACGGCTTAGGAGTTATCGAGTTAACGAGTTAGCAACCTAGTGGTTGGATCTGTGTATTGATGATAAGTCGTATGCCGACCATATTGTTAAGTCGTTAGATCGGGCAGGTGTGTTGAGTAATAGGTCGGTAAGGCGTGGGGTGTTAAGTCGTAAGTCGTCTAGGCGACCTAGGAAGGAACGTGCATGCGTTAGGTCGTGTGTGTGGTTGAGTAGTTAGGTCGGCGACGACTTAAGGGCGGACGACTTAAGGATCTGCCTATAAATACACCCGTTTGCTTCACTTTTTGGCATCGGATTTTGAAGCGACGAAGTGCTGCCATTTTGAGAGCTCGACTACAACACTTCTTCACTTCTTTTCTCCACTCTAATCGTGTGCTTCCATCCATCTAAATTGAAGATCAAATCGAAGATCCAAGAGCCAAAGTTGAAGATCTCCATCCATTGAAGAGAGATTTCATCGTTTGAATTGGAATCTTGTCGGATCAAGTTAGATCCTTTGCTGTCCAGATCTGTACTTGGTAGCTTTTGAGGTGTTTAGGTGATTTGGTGAGTGGTGGTCATCTCTCACACGGACCCAAAGGAGTATATTGGATCGGTGGCTTGTTTGTGTGTTAAAGATAGTGATTTTATGCATTTTTCTTAAGTCTACATGTAGATCCATCGTTCATAAAGTTTTGATATCTACTTTACTACATGTTAACCTATGCTAGTTCATTCATCAAGATATTACTTAGAATTCATGCTTGTTAGATTTGGACTCTTTCTTTACGAAATTGCCATTATTGTTATAATTGTTTATTTAGATCTTGTTTGAATGATTGATTGTTTGGATTAATGATTGATTTGATTGATTGTTAGAAATTAGTTGATTGATGATTTGAATTTGGAAAAATTGGTCGAAGATGATTCAAAAGCTAAGTGGAAAGGCTCTTGAATAAGGAAAGCTGCTCGTGGCATATGAAGCGGATGATAAAGCTCATATGGATAGATTTGATGATGATGATTGAGATGGGACTTTGCTATGATGCGATGAGGCAAAGAATGATGTGAGATAGCCTTGGTTTAATCCAGACGGGATTATCCCAAGCATGTTGATAACTCGGTGATATGGTTCGAGTTTGTTGATAATGGATGGCTCGAGAGGCGCTTGAGCTAGTATGAGAATAGTCGTCGAGGAGGATGACTAGGAGGCTGAGATTTCATCGTTATTGGAGGTTCTAGCATGCTCAAAGCAAGAGTACGCTGGGTAGATTCGATAATCCCAGGCACGGGCTGCGACGACGTGCCAAGTACTCTGGGCAGATTCGATAGTCCTAGGCACGGGCTGCGACGACGTGCGGAGTTATGTCTAGAACCGGGGTTACCATTAGCCCTTGACGGACGGATGAAAGAATGAGCCAGTCATTCAATTAACGGTGATATCGAGGCAATGATAACAGTGATAGCCAGAGTCATGGATGTTTGGATGCTTTGGTTGTATCGTCACTCAGTCTCAAGAGCGATGTTTTATGGGTGCTTATCTGATCTTGGTTTAGGCCTTGGGGGTTTACACTTGAAAAACATCGACCTTGACTCGAGTGATAATTGCTTTACTTTAATTGTCTGCTTTGCTATGCTTGTTTCTGCTTAGTGGGTCTGGGGCTATCACTGTAGAAAGAGGTGGAGTGGGATGGTTGGGTTCCTATTCCTTTTTACCCTTTTATGCTATTTTGGTATGTTTGATAGTTGATTTACTGCTCACTAGGACTTTGTCTGACTCAAGGTTTTATGTTTAATTCTTATTACCTTGGGCTGTTCATCCGTTTTGGGATGGGCAGACTAGGTAGCAGGTGACAGGTGTTGTTCTTGGTTACCAACGCTGTTGATGACGAAGACGAGCTGGAGGCTTTTGCATATTGTTCTTCTTACTATATGTACTGGGTGTTCCACTGTTTGTATGATTCTCTGAGTGTTATGTAGTGAGGCTTGCTGTATTGACTTTTCACATTGTTGTTCCAAACTATTATGAGTTTATATGATGAGATTCTGTTCTATGGAGCTTCACTATGTATACTTTTCTATTGTATTTTATCCATGCGCTGTGAGTAATACGATAGACTATTCTGTGTTTACCTTACCCTGATGATCGTCCATGGCGGCCTGGCACACTTTACAGTGCACTATTTCTTTGTTTAGTGCAGGAGTCATGGGCGGTCGTCACATTTGGTATCAGAGCATTGGTTAATCGATTTTAGCCAACGCTCGCTGACGTAACTACGTATGAGAGACGTAATTGTAATTTTGATGGTTGATTACTATATATAATATAGTAGCTTAGAAGGATTTGAACTCCTTATGCAGTTGTTTCTCAGGGTATATTAATCATTTTCTTATCGATATTAGGAATGAGTCGAAGAGAGAGACCAGCTGCTAGGGAAGGCCGTGCTGTTGAGGGCGCTGCTGATTATGCTTCTATGTTCGAGGCTATGATGACTTCGATCATGAGAAGGATGCCAGCTCCGGGGCCATCAGTAGATGTTGGAGTTCAGGTTCAAGCTCCAAGACCAGTGGATTTTGCTAAGTTGTGTAAGGACTATACTGCTCTTGGAAGAATGGTTTTCTTGGGGACAGAATCAACCATAGAAGTTCAGAGGTGGATAGATGCTTGTAGAAGGATCTGTGGTGATTTGGGAATCGAGGATGCGACTAAGATGAAGCTTGCATCAAGACAGCTTCAAGGAAGAGCTTCTTATTGGTGGAATTCTATCACCATTGATACTCCGGAGGAAGAAATTACTTGGGAGCAATTCCAAGTCAGATTTGAAGCTAAGTTCATTTCTACAGCTCAGAAATCTGTTCTGTTCAAGAAGTTTGTGGAGCTCAAGCAAGGTGGAAGACCAGTTCTTGAGTATGTTTCTGAGTTTGAAGCCTTGTCCTAGTATGCTCGGTCATATATTGAATCCCTATATCAGAAGAATGAGAAGTTTGTGACAGGCTTGGACAAGTATCTTGGGAGGCATTTGGTGGATTATTTGGACGATCCGTTTGAGAAGCTTGTGGAGAAAGCTCTCAGGCATGAGAATCTGTTTCCTAAGGAAGGATCTGTTGTTGCTGTAACCAAGGAAGGGCCTAAACCACAGCAGGGTGGAAACAAGAAGAGGAAGTAGCAGCAACAGAAGGGAAAGGATGGCCAGAACAAGCCGAAGGGTGAAGTGACCTGCTACAATTGTCAGCAGAAGGGCCATTGGTCTAGGGATTGTAGGAATCCGAAGGTGCCGGCGAAGTGCCACAATTGTGACCAACCGGGGCATTTCAGGAGAAATTGTCCGGAACCGAGAAAGGACAAGAAGATCGTGCAAGCTTATGCTTTGGGGGTTGTGCCATCGTCTTCGAAAGCTCCTACTGCCGAAGAGAAAGGAAAGAATGTGGTGGTTCAAGGTACTCTTTCCATTTTTGGTGTTCCAGTTAGAGTGTTATTTGATACTGGGGCGTCGCACTCCTTTGTTTGTAGTGAACTTGTAGGCCGGTTGGGTTTGGAACCGGATATTGTTGATAGACCATTGGTTGTGATTAATCCAGTTGGGGGTTCGTCTTGTTTGTGTATGGTATGTCGTGGTCTAGTTGTATCGAGTCATGATTGCTCTTTTGTTTGTGATTGTTTTGTTTTGAACTTTGCGGGGTTCGGGGTTATTTGGGTATGGACTGGCTTAGGAAATATGCGGCAAGGGTTGATTGTAATAGGCTGGAGGTGACAGTCGAGAATGTGGAGAGGCGAAAGGTTGTGATACGATGTAAGCATGAAGAAGGCGTCTTCATGAGCTTCATGTATTCGCTGGTTGTTCCACGGGATGGACTGTCATCGGTGCCGGTTGTGAATGGATTTGAGGATGTCTTTGACGAGATCAAAGGGTTACCGCCGCATAGAGAGATCGAGTTTCGCATCGATCAAGTTGAGGGAGCCAGACCTGTTGTGATGCCTCTTAGGCGGATGGCGCCTAGGGAACGGCAAGAGTTAAAGGTGCAAGTTGATGACCTTTTTCGGAAAGGATTCATTCGGCGTAGTGTGTCCGAATGGGGTGCACCAGTTGTGTTTGCAACCAAAGCAGATGGATCGTTGAGGTTGTGTGTGGATTATTGTGAGCTGAATAAAGTGACTAAGAAGAACAAGTATCCATTGCCGAGAATAGATGACTTGTTTGATCAGCTTCACGAAGCTAGGGTGTTTTCTCAGATGGATTTGGCAACGGGATTTCACCAGTTGAGAGTGGCAAAGGATAGTGTGCCGAAGACTGCTTTTAGGACACCATCCGGTTTCTTTGAGTGGCTGGTAATGCCGTTTGGATTGACCAATGCACCAGCATATTTTGTGGATCTTATGAATAGAGTGTTCAGAGATCAGTTGAACAAGTTCGTACTTGTGTTTGTGGATGATATTCTAATTTATTCCAGAACTGAAGAAGAGCACAAGACGCACTTGCGAATTGTTTTGAAAATCTTGCAGAAACATCAGCTGAGGGCTAAGTTTTCGAAGTGTCACTTCTGGAAGAGCGAAGTGAGGTTCTTAGGCCATGTTATCTCTGGAAATGGAATAGCGGTTGATCCCGCCAAGGTGGCAGCGATCCAGGATTGGGTTAGACCTAAGAATGCATCTGATGTGAGAAGTTTTCTTGGATTAGCAGGATATTATCGTCGGTTTATCAAAGACTTTTCCAAGATAGCTGCACCATTAACAGGGTTGACGAAAAAGAGCCAAGTGTTCAGATGGGATGCTAAGTGTGAGCAAGCTTTTGGAATCCTGAAAGGGCGACAGACAAGTGCTCCTGTTTTGATTATTCCAAGTGGAAATGATGAGCTGGTGGTTTACACCGATGCATGTGGTACTGGACTTGGAGCAGTGCTAATGCAGAAGGATAAAGTTGTTGCATATGCTAGTCGACAACTGAAGCCACATGAAAGGAATTATCCGACTCATGATTTGGAGTTAGCGGCGATTGTTTTTGCTTTGAAGATGTGGAGACATTATCTTTTGGGAGTTCGATTCGAGTTGTTTACAGATCATAAGTCATTGAAGTATCTTTTCTCCCAAAAGGATTTGAATCTTCGACAGCAACGATGGCTAGAGTTTTTAGCATCATATGATTTTGGTATAGCCTATACTCCGGGAAAAGGTAACGCGGTGGCAGATGCGTTAAGTCGAAGACATGCAGAATTGGGAGCCATGTTTTCAGAATGGAAGAGTCTTGAGTATTTGGCTGGATTTGACTTCAGGCCTAGATGTGAATTGGAACCTGAGATGTTGGCAAACTTATCAATAAGACCTACTCTTGTGGAAAGGATTAGCGAGAGCCAAAAGCGAGACGATAAGCTTGTCAAGATTATCCGTGATTTGGAATCTGGATTGGATCCAGAGAAGGATAAAGGATTCGAGGTCGATCGAGAGGGTTGGCTTCGGAAACAAGGACGACTAGTTGTTCCCGATATAGATGAATTGAGAGATGAAGTTCTAAAGGAAAGTCATCACTCGAAGTTGACAATTCATCCAGGAGGAAATAAGATGTATCGGGATATGAAGAGAACCTATTATTGGGAAGGTATGAAGAAGGATGTTGGAAATTTTTATTTCAAAATGTATGAACTGCCAATTGGTAAAAGCCGAACAGAAGAAGCCAAGTGGATTGCTTCAGCCATCCTACATGGAAGTGGGAGCAAATATCGATGGATTTTATCGATGGTCTACCTAGAACAAGGACAGGAAATGAAGGAATTTGGGTCATCGTAGATCGATTGACTAAGAGTGCAAGATTCATTCCTGTTCGATCAACTAGGACTGCATCGAAGTTGGCTGAGCTGTATGTTAAGTGGATAGTTCGATTCCATGGTATTCCGAAAAGCATAGTGAGCGATCGAGACCCATTGTTCACTAGTGAATTTTGAAAGAGCTTCCAGGAAGTTTTGGGAACCGAGTTGTGTTTGAGTACAGCTTATCACCCCCAAACAGATGGTCAGACCGAGAGAGTCAACCGAGTTTTGAAAGATCTCCTCAGAGCATGTGTTTTGGACTTCGGAGGATCATGGGAAGATCATCTTCATTTGGTGGAATTTTCGTATAATAACAGTTACCAGTCAAGTATTGGTATGGCACCATATGAAGCATTGTATGGAAGACCGTGTAACTCTCCGACATGTTGGTTGGAAACAGGAGAAAAGTTGATACTTGGGCCAGAAATGATTCAACAGACTACAGATTTCATAGAGATCATTCGGCGACGAATGAAGGCAGCCCAGGACCGTCAGAAAAGTTATGCCGATAAGCGTCGTAAGGATTTGGAATTCGACGTAGGAGATATGGTTTTTGTGAGGATTTCTCCACTAAAGAATGTTATTCGATTCGGGAAGAAAGGGAAATTGACTCCGAGATTTGTTGGACCATTCCCGATCGTCGAGCAAATTGGAAAGCTCGCCTATAAATTGGAATTACCAGAAAAGATGTCGGGTGTGCACAATGTTTTTCATGTATCATATCTACGGAAGTATGTGCACGACCCAAGTACAGTGGTTTCTGCTGATAGCTATGAAGATTTAGAAGTTGATCCAGTTGTTAGAAGACCTCGAAAGCCGCTTCGTGTTGTGGGAACTGACATGAAACAGCTTAGGAGGAAGGTAGTCAAGTTGCTCAAGGTACAATGGAGTGATGATGTTAACGACTGTACATGGGAGGAGGAAGAAAAGATGAAGGCAACTCATCCTGAACTCTTCGAGGTATGGCCCTAAGGTGTCGTGCAATCTCATGAATTTGTAACTTGTTCGAGTCTTAGAATTCTGCATGCTAGGCTAGTAATTGGATGCATGGTTTGTTGATTGCAATGGATAGTAGGCATGCAGAATAGTTTTTGATTGCTCTTGTTTGTTTGGAATTTCGGGGGCGAAATTCCTAAGGGGGAGAGAATGTAACGACCCATATTTTTACGGATCGAAATACTGTCAAACTGTATGCTTTAGGTCGTATTGTTGTTAAGTCAACTAAAGCTTAAGCCATTTATAGTCTAAGTCGTCCAGGGAAGGTTGAGAATTTAGAACGACTTAAGGGATTAGGTCGTGATAGAGTTTAGGCCGGTCGAGCGACCTAGGGGAGTTAGTAGTAGTGGCTAGCGACCTAAGGAGTGGGACGGGTTAAGGATTTGGACGGCTTAAAAGATTGACCGACTTAGAGAAGCGAACGACCTATAGGATGTGACCGACTTAAGAGATTGACCGACTTAGAGTAAGGTAAGGACCTATAGAATTGTCCGACTTAAGTATGGACCGACCTAGGAAGGTCACCGACTTAGTGGAGTGAGCGACCTATAGGGATGAGCGACTTAAAGGTTGTGGCTTAGGTCGGCTATGTCGTGTTGTAGTATAGGTCGGTTGGGACGGCTTAAGAGTAACGGCTTAGGAGTTATCGAGTTAATGAGTTAGCAACCTAGTGGTTGGATCTGTGTATTGATGATAAGTCGTATGCCGACCATATTGTTAAGTCGTTAGGTCGGGCAGGTGTGTTGAGTAATAGGTCGGTAAGGCGTGGGGTGTTAAGTCGTAAGTCGTCTAGGCGACCTAGGAAGGAACGTGCATGCGTTAGGTCGTGTGTGTGGTTGAGTAGTTAGGTCGGCGACGACTTAAGGGCGGACGACTTAAGGATCTGCCTATAAATAAACCCTTTTGCTTCACTTTTTGGCATCGGATTTTGAAGCGACGAAGTGCTGCCATTTTGAGAGCTCGACTACAACACTTCTTCACTTCTTTTCTCCACTCTAATCGTGTGCTTCCATCCATCTAAATTGAAGATCAAATCGAAGATCCAAGAGCCAAAGTTGAAGATCTCCATCCATTGAAGAGAGATTTCATCGTTTGAATCGGAATCTTGTCGGATCAAGTTAGATCCTTTGCTGTCTAGATCTGTAGTTGGTAGCTTTTGAGGTGTTTAGGTGATTCGGTGAGTGGTGGTCATCTCTCACACGGACCCAAAGGAGTATATTGGATCGGTGGCTTGTTTGTGTGTTAAAGATAGTGATTTTATGCATTTTTCTTAAGTCTGCATGTAGATCCATCGTTCATAAAGTTTTGATATCTACTTTACTACATGTTAACCTATGCTAGTTCATTCATCAAGATATTACTTAGAATTCATGCTTGTTAGATTTGGACTCTTTCTTTACGAAATTGCCATTATTGTTATAATTGTTTATTTAGATCTTGTTTGAATGATTGATTGTTTGGATTAATGATTGATTTGATTGATTGTTAGAAATTAGTTGATTGATGATATGAATTTGGACAAGTTGGTCGAAGATGATTCAAAAGCTAAGTGGAAAGGCTCTTGAATAAGGAAAGCTGCTTGTGGCATATGAAGCGGATGATAAAGCTCATATGGATAGATTTGATGATGATGATTGAGATGGAACTTTGCTATGATGCGATGAGGCAAAGCATGATGTGAGATAGCCTTGGTTTAATCCAGACGGGATTATCCCAAGCATGTTGATAACTCGGTGATATGGTTCGAGTTTGTTGATAATGGATGGCTCGAGAGGCGCTTGAGCTAGTATGAGAATAGTCGTCGAGGAGGATGACTAGGAGGCTGAGATTTCATCGTTATTGGAGGTTCTAGCATGCTCAAAGCAAGAGTATGCTAGGTAGATTCGATAATCCCAGGCACGGGCTGCGACGACGTGCCAAGTACTCTGGGCAGATTCGATAGTCCTAGGCACGGGCTGCGACGACGTGCGGAGTTATGTCTAGAACCGGGGTTACCATTAGCCCTTGACGGACGGATGAAAGAATGAGCCGGTCATTCAATTAACGGTGATATCGAGGCAATGATAACAGTGATAGCCAGAGTCATGGATGTTTGGATGCTTTGGTTGTATCGTCACTCGGTCTCAAGAGCGACGTTTTATGGGTGCTTATCTGATCTTGGTTTAGGCCTTGGGGGTTTACACTTGGAAAACATCGACCTTGACTCGAGTGATAATTGCTTTACTTTAATTGTCTGCTTTGTTATGCTTGTTTCTGCTTAGTGGGTCTGGGGCTATCACTGTAGAAAGAGGTGGAGTGGGATGGTTGGGTTCCTATTCCTTTTTACCCTTTTATGCTCTTTTGGTATGTTTGATAGTTGATTTACTGCTCACTAGGACTTTGTCTGACTCAAGGTTTTATGTTCAATTCTTATTACCTTGGGCTGTTCATCGGTTTTGGGATGGGCAGACTAGGTAGCAGGTGACAGGTGCTGTTCTTGGTTACCAACGCTGTTGATGACGAAGACGAGCTGGAGGCTTTTGCATATTGTTCTTCTTACTATATGTACTGGGTCTTCCGCTGTTTGTATGATTCTCTGAGTGTTATGTAGTGAGGCTTGCTGTATTGACTTTTCACATTGTTGTTCCAAACTATTATGAGTTTATATGATGAGATTCTGTTCTATGGAGCTTCACTATGTATACTTTTCTATTGTATTTTATCTATGCGCTGTGGGTAATACGATAGACTATTCTGTGTTTACCTTACCCTGATAATCGTCCATGGCGGCCTGGCACACTTTACAGTGCACTATTTCTTTGTTTAGTGCAGAAGTCATGGGCGGTCGTCACAGTGATAGTCGAAAGTCAAACGTTGTTTTCTAATTTGGCGTATTATGAAGGGCTAGTAATCAAAGTTTACTTCCTTCCCTCAAATCTCCACTATCGAAATCGAGCATTTAGGGAAAAAAAGACAAGTGCAAAAAAAAAAGTCTTCCACGTTCGCAGGAGGTGTGGGGCATCTAGTGAGGTGACAAGTCAGGGAGAGAGGCATGTCGCGCGGTCTTTAGTGGCGTTAAGGAAGTGGGCCCACGGTTGGCAATGTAGGGCAATAAGGCGTAGTGTTTTGAGGGTCAACGAGGCTTAGCTGAGGCAGTTTCAAGAGGAGGTAGCATCGTCTGACGGGCGGTTGGAAATGGGTGGCTGACTCTTAGGTTTGCCGATTTGGGGGAGCTAAGCATCGTCTTTGGTGAGTTATTTTAATTGACATTCTATTTCTATATATGAATATAAACTTTACTTTGCATCTCCTTCTCCGTTTATATATTTCGATGAATATTTGTTGTGTATGAATGAATTGGATGAAATATGGACGTGTGCGATAATTTATCTTGTTCGTCGAATAATTAGGTTGAAAATTGGTTGTTTGTAATTTGTTGATATGTTATATCGATCGAAGGGGTTAATTTGCGAACGGAGCTTCGTTTAATTGCAAATTGAATTATATTCACTTACATTGATGCATATACATTGTTCGTATGATCGAAGTTTGCTAGAAAGCAACTCGGATCAATAAATAGTTTTGTATTTGGAATAATATTTTAAGGAGCGATGTTGGCTCTAAAAGTTGTATTATTAATAGTATTTTTGTTTGAATTGTTTTAAATATTTTTAGAGATTTTCAAAATGGTTTTTTTATTTCATCCTTATTGAAGTTCACTTTATTGAATATTAACTTCTATTAAATTTTTAACTTATCTCTTTATATAAATTTATACTTAAAGCTTTTAAAAATGGATAATATTTATTGCAAAACCTTTTGAATAACTAGTTTAATTATATTATAAATCCAGAGATGTTTTAAAGGCAAAGTGAAATATGTAATTATTTTATAAAACATTTCATGGAAGTAATAGTTTACAATTTAAATGATTTTTATTTATAAAGCTATTAAATAAATTTTGATGTAGTTCAAAAGCCTTTGAAAATACAAAAAACTTTTCGAGAAATAATTGCAAGGTTTGAAAATGTTTTGGATAGATGATACCATTTTTCTATGATATCATAAGTTCTGAAAATTAAAACTTTCACATAAATAATAAATTTTTGAATGTTATTTAGTGTTGGGAAATTATTATTATTGGGAATTAATTTGAAAAGAAATAAAGTTTCAAATTCATAATATGATGAATTCCTGATTTGATAAATCTCATTGTTATTTTTTTAGTATGGAAATGGAATTTCCAATTTGTTAAATTACTATCACTACAACAAAATACCTTTTTGCAACTACCAAAAACAGTTGTAATAGATCTATTACAACGGACGGCCGCCAATCTTCATATCTAGAGTTGTAATAGAGTTAGAGATTTTTACAACTGTCACCGACAGTTGCAAGAGCGGTTATAAAAAACCATTTTACAACTGCTTTTGACAGTTGTGGTAAAGTCTATCGTAACTGTTGCATTGACAATTGTTATAGGCCTCTATTGCAACTGCTAATAGCAGTTGCAATAATACCTTTACAACTGCTTTTGGTAGTTGTAATAGATTCATTTACAACTGTTATTGATAATTGCAGTAAATCTTTTCACAACTACTACCAACAATTGCAATTCATCTTCTGACAACTGCCATTAACTACAAATTTCACAACATTATAATTAAAATCGCTATTTCACTAATAATAACTACAATCGATAACATTATTTGAAACAATCCGAACCATTCATATTTAATAAAAGCTAAAACATATCAATTTTACACCAATTTTTAACTCATAATTCTATTACAAAACATAACTAAATCCATAACATACGTCAATATAAATACAGATACGTACTAATCAAAAGCGATAAATTCCCTGTGCCAAGCAACAATTCTCCCAACCGCTTGTCCAATAGTACAGACATATGAGGTATGCCTATTATAGCTTAAGAATCCACCACCAAATCGTCCTAAGCCTTCCAAGCATATGCTCCTAGATCATGGTATCATGCACTAATCTCTGCAGGTGCCCATAGTAGGCCGGTCGCCCTACCTAAACCAATCATCATATCATTCCCGGTGCATGGTGCACTAAAACAGTAGAATTAGTAAATGCAATTGTTGCTTCTGTGATAGCATTCCTTCAAGATATAAAACTCTGCCAGAAACAATCATGATATGAGCAATTTTAAACGTACATACATGAGCATACAGCTCACATGCATGGAAAATGTAACGTTAAAAAATATTTAAGATGATTGTTGAATTCTGAGATCAGTACATAACATATAATACTTGTTCTTTAAATTGTTTATGATGTTCTATGTATTGAGCTCTCATTCAAAGGTTTAATTAAAAAAATAAGAGGCTATACCTTCCATGAATTTGTAATCTCTTCGCGTTCTTCCTTGAAAAGTTCCTTAAGGATTGACCTTGACTGTAATAGCATCATATGAGTATCCATTAGCTGTTGGAGCTAAGTATATACTAGGCTAGACAGTTGTTTGAGCTAAATCTACTACTTAAACATGAAAATAAGAACCAAATATTGCTTCCATGGCACCTTTCTTTTTTCGTCATTTCAAGATGCAGCCATCATGTTCCTTCTTGGTTTTATTTCAACGTACTACCTCATCCAATATATCTTGAAGGCTATATTCTAAATTTTTATTGTTATAACAAAATGCATCCTCTTTTATTTATCTTCCAAATTCCCATTGTCTTTTTTTGTAAAAGTTTTACAGATCAAAAGTGATTTGTTTACATGTGATGTTCATTATTAAGACCATTTGAATTTCAAATCATTTCGGGACTTATAACCCATTCATAATGATATTTATTATTATAAATCATATATCTATATTAACTTATTATTATTATAAATTTTAGTTAGTTTCTATATAATTATTTATTATTATTATTATACTTAGTTAATTTTTCATAAAACTTATTATTATTATTATCATTATTTAGTTATATTTTTATAATACTTAGTTAATTTTATAAACTTATTGATTTTTTATAAAATTTAGTTAGTTTATAAATTAGTTAATTTATTATTATTACTACTACTATTATTATTATTGACTCGTTTTATTGCTATTATTATAAATATTAATTAACTTACTGTTATTATTATTATTATAAATCTTAGTTAATTTTTATAAATTATTTATTATTATTATTATACTTAGTTAGTATTTTATAAAATTTATTATTATTATTATTTAGTCATATTTTTATAATACTTAGTTGATTTTTACGAACTTGTTGGATTTGTATAAACTTATTGAATATTTATAAAACTTATTTAATTTTTATAAATTAGTTAATTTATTATTATTATTATACACTCGTTTAATTTTTATAGAACATAGTTAACTAGTTATTTATAAACTTGTTATATTGGGATGCCACAAAAAAATAACAACAACCATAAAAGAACTACAAATAATATACTCGCTTTGTTCGTGAATCTAAACAACACCACTTGCACACGTGTAATATACATATGATTCACTTAGTTAAATTCAACATAATTAAAGATTATACAGCACACTTGTTTCAAATACACAAAGACTTAGTATGTTAGTTCATATTGCAATTATGTGATATTTTTTAATGTCCAAACTGAGCAGATCTCTGTTCTTGACATGCAAGTAAATATCTGATTCTCTTTTTGACAAGGAATGGAAGCTAGTCTATAATGCCAGTTTGATTAGAAAGAAATAATTGATTTCAGGCAGTTTATGACACTATCCGAATCCGATATCCGAAAACAGTTACGGATACAAATGCAGATATGACACTATCTGAATCCATATCTAACCATTTACAGGGCCTATAGCATATGATGCATGTATAATTTTATTAAAATGTGTTTCCCTAGTTGGTCATTAGAACAATGTGTGCGCCGCTATACTAGAAAAATATATTCAAATATTTTCTCTGATAATGTGCGAAACATTAATTATATTTAGTCCTACCAACAAAAGCTTCACATGTAATAAAGCAAAAAACGATGAAAAATACATTACCATTTCGCCTGATTTTGGTATTGTACCATGCCATTTTGGAATAGCTTGTGCTCGTTCTACATATGTTGCATTTGTACTAGTGCCTAGTATCATGGCTATAACAACATCATTATCATAATATCTCCCGCCAGCCAATGTTCCTATTGTATAATTGATCTATAGTAAAACAACAGTTTAAAATCAAACATCATTCATACAATGTCATATGCTGTATACTGATGTTCGTGAAGAAAGAAAGGAAAACAATAAGAAAGCACAAACCAGTGCTACAACACGCTTGTAGAGACCCTGTCTTTTCATTGCTTTTATCAATTCAGAAACCATGTCTTCTCCTTCCTGGCACACAAAAAACAGAGAAATTATCTATATGTTCGATTTTATAAACAAGAATCTTCGTAGAACGACAACTGTAGTGAATTATCACTCTTGAGTCAATATGATTATTCATTGTGCTCTGCTGCCTGATGAACTTCTAGTTGATTCATATACACTTTATACATGAACAGTATGGCAACCTATTCAATTTATTCAAAATTTATGATATGAATATGAGTTTGACATACTATTTGCCTAAAGCATGAATGAAGCAAATTTAAATACATCCGATTTCTGAATTCCGAAGCAGCAATACCTATGAAGCTAATGCATGATATTAATGTACACTGTATACTATGCATGACACTCGTGAGACAGCATAGTGATAACCTGAACTATGTACATCGACATACAGCAACAAATAAAAAGTTCTCTATGTATAATCTTGTACGTCCTAATCAACTTTCACTTCCATTATTTTCAAAATTCAACTTCCACCTCCATTTTACTAGGCAATGAATGACTTCTTCAAATGTGATCATAGACATTTGAATAAAAAAAGGCTTGAATAAAAACTTGAGTTTATTTGATTCAGTTTATGAATGAGATTTTATTTTTCCTCCAAGGGTTAATTCTAGTTTTCAATAATGAGTCATTCTTGTAACGACCCAGAATTTTTATTAATTTAAATTTGAATATTTAATTAATTTTAAATATTAATAAGTGAAATTTTTAAGTCGAATAATTTATTTTTCGAATATTTGATTTAATTGGATAATTAAATCGATAATTTAATAATTGAAATTACAGAAATAATTGAAAATTGAGTTTAATATGATTGAAAATGATTTGTAAAATTTTATTTAATAATACTGGAGTTATAGTGATGTTATAGAACTTTTAAAATCAAATTAAAAGTTTATTTGTGAAAATTGAATATTTTAATATTTAATTATCGACTGTAACTAATTCCATTGAATCCGTAATAGTTTGTTATTACCGGATTTCAATTTTCGTAGCAATCGGAGTTGTCGTTTGATCATGGCAACTCGAAACGCTTCGAAATAGTTTTAATATTAATTCGGCGAGTTAAAATAGTCATTTTTCAAAAAGTCTCGGATTTCGACGAAACCAATTTCATCGGATCCGTAATGTGATATTATTGTAAGTTTTCAAATTTCGTGTCAATCGGATTTACCGTTTGTCCGGTGCAAGCCAAAACGCCTAGAAAATCGTTTAATCAGTTTAATTTTAAATCGAACGTTTATTGCCGTAACTCGCACAGATGACTGAATTAGCTCCCGAAACACATTCCGTTGCGTTCGGAACACGGGGTTAACCTTAGAAACGCCAACCGGCACGCTTCGTTTGGAGTTCGGATTCGGGATGAATAGTATTTTGGAAATTTTCTATATAAGCACCTCATAACTTCAATTTTTCAAGAAAAAAACCCTAACCCTAATTTCTTAGTTCAGCCGCCACCCCTTATCATGTATGGCCGAAATTTAATCAACTTCCTTCCTCAATCTTTCCAAATCCATAAACAATTAGCAAAATCTTTCAACTGCAAAGTGATAGATCATGTTGAGGACTATCAATCCATACGGTCGAGATCTGAACTAAGCATTGCGGTGGCCTCAAATTGGCCGCGTTCGTGGGTATGTCGCGCACGCATTTCTATGCATGGGGGAGGCCGAGTGTCAAGTAGTGGTGGCCGAAAGTGGAGTAGGCAATGCTCTTCAAGATGGTGTATCTTGATCGAGGTGAAGTTGATCATGGAGGGTTTGATATTTAACCCTAATTTTAAAAGATGGGTTCGTGATTATCTATAGAGGATACGCATGGGGAAGATGAAGTAACGCACGGCCTGGATGTTGCAGAGAAGAGGTGAACGGTGGAGATTTAATCTAGGGTTTAAAATATAAATTATGTTGTAATTTTATAATTAAAAATTCGTGTAAACTTCGTAAATTCATATCTTTTTTCATACGAGGTCGAAAACGCGCGAAACCAGTTGCGTTGGAATCGTATGGACGAGCACTATGCTATGGAATTGGATTGGAGTCGTTTGGAGTTAGCGAAAATTTCGGGTAAAATTAAACGCGCGTTTAATTTTATTCGAAATAAAAGCTGAAAACGGAAATAAAACCAATGTGAGAACTTCTCACTCAATCGAATCGGTTTCGATTTTAATTTTAAATAGTTATATTTAAAATTCTGGAATGCATGTTTGAATGATGATTGTTATCTATTGATTGTTAAAATAGACATTATACGCCGTTAGTAAGCGGAGGTTATTTATTAAAAACATATACCGCGAATATTTCATAAACAGTGAAATTGGTATTATTTATGTACTTGGAGTTGATTTCCCGCATTGTATAGCGGATGAGACCCTATTGCGCCGTCTATTAAGCGGATAATAAATTATAAATCCTATATACCGCGATAATTCCATACTGAAGCGGAATTGGTATTGTGCTAACATCTTTGGATGCAGGGAAACAGGTTGGAGGGATCCAACTGGATTCCTCAACTGTATTGATTTATTTACAGATATTGTGATTATTTGTTGATTATCATATCGATATATGATATTTGGATGTCGTGATTGACTATTTGGTGCTGCTGCATCATCGGATCCATTTCTGAAATTTTAAAATAATGATTTTGATTTTTTAAAAAAAAGAATTTTAAAGTGATTTTTGAAAGTATACGTTTTATTAAATTTTGAATTGTTAAAAATAAATAAACGTTAAAATTTTAATGTTATAAAAGTATGGTTTTTGAGAAATATAACCGAAATGAGATTTTCGGAAATAAATAGTTAATTAATTTATAAATTGGTTTAAATTGGGATTTTTTTTGAATTACTAAAAATGATGTGTATAAAAGACTTATAAAATTGATATTTTATAAATTAAAAATATTGGAATATTAAAACGAGTTTTTATAAGTGTAAAAATGAAATAAAAATGGATTTCATAAGTGAAAGGAATTTATAGATTTATAAATTATGAAGTTATAAAATGAATAGATTTTGTGAAATAGAAGATTTATAAGTAATTATCTTATAAATCGGATTTTTGCATTTAAATGAGAGATAAATGGAATTTGTTGATAACGAGATTTATAATCGAAGCTTATAAATAGAAAAGGAATTTATAAACATTGTTTATAAATTCGAAATCAATTGAATTTGATAAATTGAATATAGAAGTTTATGAAAGGTAATTTATTCGCGATTTTGGATAGCGAATAAATTCTTGAAAATAAAACGTGTTGTAAATATTGAAATGGGGCTAGTGAAGTATATTCACGATTTTGGACAACGAATATATTATTAAGTAAAATGGATATGTTTTGGGAAAGCGATATTATTAAAAGAAGTTGATTATTTAACGACATTTTAAAATGTGTTAAATATCGAAACCATAGATTTCAACATTCATTGTTGAAATAGACGTTTTCGAGACATAAAAGGAAATGGTGGACTATAACACTATTGTTATAGTAAATGATTTCCGAAAGGAAATATTTTGTATAGTATTGGGATTTATATATCCATTTAAACTTTGAATCCCTATAATAGTAATTTTGGATCGTCGTAACGATGTTTTACGCAACATTCGTTTTTGACCCAAATAAATGTGTTAAGAGAATGATTTCCTTAAAAGAATGAAATATATACTAAATTTCGGTTTAAGTATATTGAATATTTTCCAAGTGTTGAAAATAAATGGATTTGTGAATTACTTATTAATAAATAAGTACGGAAATGTTTTTCCAATGTGAAATGAAACGTTTTGAGAATTTATCTTTTTGAAGATAAATTGAAAATGAAAAATTGAAATCGTATATTCATAAATATTTTGGAATGTAAATTCACTATGGAATTTATAAATGAAAAGGGGAATTTGTTTAAAAATAAACGTTGATTTATTTTTGAAGTATGGAAGTAAATTTACGGATTAGGAACGTAAATATAAAGTAAATCGGTAAGGATTTATTTAATTGGTTTAAATGAACCATTTGAAATGAAAGTATTTCCGAGTAAGGAAATGATTGAAATTTGTTTTCAAAAGTGATAATGGATTGAAAAGTGATTTGAAAAATTGTTTTCAAATGGTTAAAGTGTGGAAATTATATATCTAATAAAGATATTTGGAAAGTAAATAATTTGGGAAATTATTTGGAATCTGGTGATGTTGAGCATACCTATTGATAGTTAAATATCCGAATATCAATATTTACCTTTAAATAGGTATTTGTTGTGAATTGCTTGAATTGGATGCCACACTTATTTTCAAATAAGCGCTCACTATTCGGGTTAGCCGGGAAAGGACCTTTGGGTCATATAACCCATTCCGAATATGTGATACGTCATTATGGATTGCATTTGAAGATCGGTGTTGAAGACCGGGTATTTGTGAAAACGATAGGATGACCTATCGATTGTCTCTGCACCGTTAGCTACGGTATGGAGATTTCCTTTGTGATGGGAAATTCAATCGGGTTTGTGAATACCCGGATTGCAAGGACTTCTTTGGAAGTGCCTTCGGTTACGTTCGATCCCGGAACGTACTTGTACGGATGTGTGTCTTACATTACAATTTGAGATGTAAAGCTGGTTTCTATCAAATATATTTCTGTTGGTAGCGGAGAATTTATTCTCTTATCTTAACACCCTTCTCTGAGACGTACGAGCTCAGAGGTTATGTAGTTGATGGTTACTAGTGATACATTCCCAAGTTGGTAATGTGGCATATAAGTGCTATTGAGCATTTGTGAATTAAAGCACAGCTTTTATATAAAGCATTGCTTTGTGAACGAGACTTCATCAAGCCTCACAGACCGGTTGTGGTCGAAACAGGAATCGTGGCAGCAAGGTTATTTGGGGGTCTCTCCTCCATAGGGTATGTCATTTCCTATCTGGATTATAAGTGGTATCATGGTATGGAGCCCAGATACTTACTTTGTGGACACACTATATTTGTTACTGTGTGATGTTGGTTATCGAGCGCTCGGTTTAAGGCCCCAAAGGACCGGGGGATGACATACTCGTGTCAGTTGTTACCCAGTTAGGGGTAACCCGGCCTTGTGTAGCAGAGATCTAACCGTAACGTTAGATCCGGGAACGTTTCTCCAGAGGCGTTCTATTTTACTTGGGAAGTTCCTTTGCCCGACCATTTGTTGGAAATCCAAAACAAAACAATACGTGCCTTGTACGGTTTTAGTTGTAGAACCTGCCATTTAATATGGTAGCTATAGTAGGCATACCATCATGGTACGTATGTTAGCTAAGATTTATATCTTTACTTTCGAAATGAATTTTTCCTACACTATGCACTAGTAATAATATCAAATGTTTCTTTTTAATGCGTATCAAGCATCTTTGACTATCATAACGAGAAATCTCCTCCAATTCTGCGTTTGCATTGTGTGTGTGGCGGGAGACCTTATGGTAGTTTCATTTTCAAAACATATTGCGAATTGACTTTGAAAATTTCTCCTATTCTTTGTTTTAAAGATAAATAACTGTTTTAAGTTCTCACACCAGTCACATGACTGACTCGGAGTTTATTGTTTGCTTCCTAAACTTCGGGTGCCCACCAATTTCCACACGGGCAGTCTAGAGTTTGGTTATCAGGTTATTCTGGATTTTGGAGTGCTATGGAGCTCAGGAGACGAGCTGCATATCGAGACGTACCACTTGTATATGATATTATACTATGTATGATTCCGTTGTGTATTCAGCATGAGGACAAGTTTATATAACTGTCCATTGATTTATTGACTCTGTTGTCTATTGTTGTTGTAAACTCTGATAATGATGTAATGGAAAAAATGTACAGTTCTTTGTTTTAAAGATTATTTATTTATTTATTATATGTTGTTCCGCTGGGATTGTGAGATTCTGATATTGTTCTGTTGTTCTTTCTGTTCTGTTCTATCTTTCTCTTTCCTCTTCTGTCTTTTTCTTCTTCTTAAACCATAACGGTTCGGTTTTCGGCATTCGATTGCTCGGCAGTTGATACAGTGTATGTATTGATGTCGAATTTCGAGCGACGAAAAATCGTTAACGTTACATTTGGTATCGGAGCATATGGTTAAGCGACAACCATGGCTCTGTTGGGTGTTACTCATTAGAGATAGAGTCAGTAGTACTCTAGAATGAGTGTGAGTGTAATAATAGATACGAGCGCGTATTTGTTAGTGAATATAAAATGTTTTATATTGTGTTTTCTTATCCGTTGAGCTGTTTGTGAATTCTGGTCGATAGATGGGACGCCATATTATCGATAGGGATTTCTAAACACTTAAATGAGGCATGTCGACATAGTATTATTTAAATTGGGTAAATGAAATAATTTTACCTTGATTATATTTTTATATATAAAGGAATAATTTTTCAGAATTATTATAGTGTATATGAATTGATTGTTGATTGTTGAATAAGTTAAATAAAAACAACAATTTTTAAAGAATAATTGTATAAGCAAATGAATTATAAGTATGGAACTATAATTAATGTGATTTACAATTGTGAAATAATCTTATATACAAGAAGTGAGATTATATAAGTAAAAGATTTATAAATATGATTTATAATCTGAAAATAAAATTCCAGAGAAGTGTTTTGAAAAGATTTGATATTTTGAGAAAATTATTTTGGAGAAATTAAAGCTCTAAACTCTTTTTGGTCGCTGGAAAATAATTCCGATGATGATCGCGACATCATTGGTGTTCATTTTCGGGTTTCCAAAAGAGGGATTGCTGCCAAATTGCTTAAAAGAAAGTTGTTTGGAAAATTTGGATGTGATAAGATGTTTGAAATGGAATATAACTTAAGTGAAGTTGAATGAAGTTGATTTTGGTGTCAAAGTAAATTAATAAGTAAATTAATGAAGTGAAGTCATTAAGAAATTGAACTTGAGTTATATGAATGAAATTCAACCTTATATTGTTAAATGAATTAGCAATTGAATTAATAAATGGATTGAATGTTAATCAATTGAATGTAAATAATTGATATGAAACAATGAATATAAGTGTAAATTCATTAAAAGCTAATGTTATTGGAAGTTGAATAAACTGAATGAAAGTCAATTTAATATGATCCAATTGGAATTAAATGTGTTGAACCAAATTGAATGTAAAGTGAATAAATTTGGTTGTATTGAATAAACATTGGTTGTTATTTGATTGTTAGTTGATTATATATAATTCATTAAGTGTTAATGAAATTGAATTAGCGAAATTGGAAGCTATGTAATTAAATTCAAATGGATAATTAAATTTGAATAGAATTGGATTTGATTTGGATTGAAAGCGAATCAATGTGAATAAATTAGTGGATGTATACTAATTGGAAAATGAACAAATGAATGTTAGTAAAAAAATCCAATGTAAATGAATCAAATGTGATTTAAATTGAAAACCAATTCATTGAATATTAACGAGAATATGAATGAACATTGATTTGGTTATGGATGATAGTTGTTTGATGGTTTCATTTGTTGCTTTAGTTGCATTTGCTATGTTGGCACATGTAGTTATTATGTTGCTATATGTTGTATATTCATATTACTTTCATATATGCATGTTTCTCATATGTTTGATTTAGTGTTTGGTAGGTGCGGATTGCGCTTGCTTCGCATTTGGAGCTCGCTTTCGCGCTATATTAGCCGTATATGCTCGCTAATAAAATAAATAAGGTACATATCTCGGATTAAATACCGTACTTTTACACTTTTTTCCCTGCGGGATGCCTCATCACTTGATGAGATGTATATTTGTGATATATAAACTGTCATTTTTTTTGGGATCGAGCCGCGCAAAGGAGACTATGGCGAATTTTTTCGAAAATTTAAGGCGCTAGAAAAATTTGAGAAAATTGAATTTTTTTTTTGATAACTAAGTTTGAATTTGGAAACTTAGTAAAGATTTTGTAAGAAGTTTAACTATAAGTTTTGAAAAGCTTAAACACTTAAGATATTTGTAAAATCTAATTTGAACGGTTTGTTTTGCAAAGTTAATGAATTCTGTAACTTTTTCTTACCGGGCAATTTCGAGGACGAAATACTTTTAAGGAGGAAGTATGTAACGACCCAGAATTTTTATTAATTTAAATTTGAATATTTAATTAATTTTAAATATTAATAAGTGAAATTTTTAAGTCGAATAATTTATTTTTCGAATATTTGATTTAATTGGATAATTAAATCGATAATTTAATAATTGAAATTACAGAAATAATTGAAAATTGAGTTTAATATGATTGAAAATGATTTGTAAAATTTTATTTAATCATACTGGAGTTATAGTGATGTTATAGAACTTTTAAAATCAAATTAAAAGTTTATTTGTGAAAATTGAATATTTTAATATTTAATTATCGACTGTAAAATAGCCAATTTTCAAACAGTCTCAGAATTGGACGAAACTAATTCCATTGAATCCGTAATAGTTTGTTATTACCGGATTTCAAATTTCATAGCAATCGGAGTTGTCGTTTGATCGTGGCAACTCGAAACGCATCGAAATTGTTTTAATATTAATTCGGCGAGTTAAAATAGTCATTTTTCAAAAAGTCTCGGATTTCGACGAAACTAGTTTCATCAGATCCGTAATGTGATATTATTGTAAGGTTTCAAATTTCGTGTCAATCGGATTTACCGTTTGTCCGGTGCAAGCCAAAACGCCTAGAAAATCGTTTAATCGGTTTAATTTTAAATCGAACGTATATTGCCGTAACTCGCACAGACGACCGAATTAGCTCTCGAAACACGTTCCATTGCGTTCGAAATGCGGGGTAAACTTTAGAAATGCCAACCGGCATGCTTCGTTTGGAGTTCGGAAATTTCAGGATGAATAGTATTTTGGAAATTTTCTATATAAGCACCTCATAAGTTCAATTTTTCAAGAAAAAAACCCTAACCCTAATTTCTTAGTTCAGCCGCCATCCCTTATCATGTATGGCTGAAATTTAATCAACTTCCTTCCTCAATCTTTCCAAATCCATAAACAATTAGCAAAATCTTTCAACTGCAAAGTGATAGATCATGTTGAGGACTATCAATCCATACGGTCGAGATCTGAACTAAGCATTTTGGTGGTCTCAAATTGGCCGCGTTCGTGGGTATGTCGCGCACGCATTTCTATGCATGGGGGAGGCCGAGTGTCAAGTAGTGGTGGCCGAAAGTGGAGTAGGCAATGCTCTTCAAGATAGTGTATCCTAATCGAGGTGAAGTTGATTGTGGAGGGTGTGATATTTAACCCTAATTTTGAAAGATGGGTTCGTGATTATCTGTAGAGGATACGCATGGGGAAGATGAAGTAACGCACGGCCTGGATGTTGCAGAGAAGGGGTGAACGGTGGAGATTTAATCTAGGGTTTAAAATATAAATTATGTTGTAATTTTATAATTAAAAATTCATGTAAACTTCGTAAATTCATATCTTTTTTCATACGAGGTCGAAAACGCGCGAAACCAATTGCGTTGGAATCGTATGGACGAGCACTACGCTATGGAATTGGATTGGAGTCGTTTGGAGTTAGCGAAAATTTTGGGTAAAATTAAACGCGCGTTTAATTTTATTCGAAATAAAAACTGAAAACGGAAATAAAACCAAGGTGAGAACTTCTCACTCAATCGAATCGGTTTCGATTTTAATTTTAAATAGTTATATTTAAAATTCTGGAATGCATGTTTGAATGATGATTGTTATCTATTGATTATTAAAATAGACATTATGCGCCGTTAGTAAGCGGAGGTTATTTATTAAAAACATATACCGCGAATATTTCATAAACAGTGAAATTGGTATTATTTATGTACTTGGAGTTGATTTCCCACATTGTATAGCGGATGAGACCCTATTGCGCCGTCTATTAAGCGAATAATAAATTATAAATCCTATATACCGCGATAATTCCGTACTGGAGCGGAATTGGTATTGTGCTAACATATTTGGATGCAGGGAAACAGGTTGGAGGGATCCAACTGGATTCCTCAACTGTATTGATTTATGTACAGATATTGTGATTATTTGTTGATTATCATATCGATATATGATATTTGGATGTCGTGATTGACTATTTGGTGTTGCTGCATCATCGGATCCATTTCTGAAATTTTAAAATAATGATTTTGATTTTAAAAAAGCAATTTTAAAGTGATTTTCGAAAGTATACGTTTTATTAAATTTTGAATTATTAAAAATAAATAAACGTTAAAATTTTAATGTTATAAAAGTATGGTTTTTGAGAAATATAACCGAAATGAGATTTTTGGAAATAAATAGTTAATTAATTTATAAATTGGTTTAAATTGGGATTTTTTTGAATTATTAAAAAGGATGTGTATAAAAGACTTATAAAATTGATATTTTATAAATTAAAAATATTGGAATATTAAGACGAGTTTTTATAAGTGCAAAAATGAAATAAAAATGGATTTCATAAGTGAACGGAATTTATAGATTTATAAATTGTGAAGTTATAAAATGAATAGATTTTGTGAAATAGAAGATTTATATGTAATTATCTTATAAATCGGATTTTTGCATTTAAATGAGAGATAAATGGAATTTGTTGATAATGAGATTTATAATCGAAGCTTATAAATAGAAAAGGAATTTATAAACATTGTTTATAAATTCGAAATCAACTGAATTTGATAAATTGAATATAGAAGTTTATGAAAGGTAATTTATTCGCGATTTTGGATAGCGAATAAATTCTTGAAAATAAAACGTGTTGTAAATATTGAAATGGGGCTAGTGAAGTATATTCACGATTTTGGACAACGAATATATTATTAAGTAAAATGGATATGTTTTGGGAAAGCGATATTATTAAAAGAAGTTGATTATTTTAACGACGTTTTAAAATGTGTTAAATATCGAAACCATAGATTTCAACATTCATTGTTGAAATAGACGTTTTCGAGAAATAAAAGGAAATGGTGGACCATAACACTATTGTTATAGTAAATGATTTCCGAAAGGAAATATTTTGTATAGTATTGGGATTTATATATATCTATTTAAACTTTGAATCCCTATACTAGTGATTTTGGATCGTCGTAACGATGTTTTACGCAACATTCATTTTTGACCCAAATAAATGTGTTGAGAGAATGATTTCCTTAAAAGAATGAAATATATACTAAATTTCGGTATAAGTATATTGAATATTTTCCAAGTGTTGAAAATAAATGGATTTGTGAATTACTTATTAATAAATAAGTACGGAAATGTTTTTCCAATGTGAAATGAAACGTTTTGAGAATTTATCTTTTTGAAGATAAATTGAAAATGAAAAACTGAAATTGTATATTCATAAATATTTTGGAATGTAAATTCACTATGGAATTTATAAATGAAAAGGGGAATTTGTTTAAAAATAAACGTTGATTTATTTTTGAAGTATGGAAGTAAATTTACGGATTAGGAACGTAAATATAAAGTAAATCGGTAAGGATTTATTTAATTGGTTTAAATGAACCATTTTGAAATGAAAGTATTTCCGAGTAAGGAAATGATTGAAATTTGTTTTCAAAAGTGATAAAGGATTGAAAAGGGATTTGAAAAACTATTTTCAAATGGTTAAAGTGTGGAAATTATATATCTAATAAAGATATTTGGAAAGTAAATAATTTGGGAAATTATTTGGAATCTGGTGATGTTGAGCATACCTATTGATAGTTAAATATCCGACTATCAATATTTACCTTTAAATAGGTATTTGTTGTGAATTGCTTGAATTGGATGCCACACTTATTTTCAAATAAGCGCTCACTATTCGGGTTAGCCGGGAAAGGACCTTTGGGTCGTATAACCCATTCCGAATATGTGATACGTCGTTATGGATTGCATTTGAAGACCGGTGTTGAAGACCGGGTATTTATGAAAATGATAGGATCACCTATCGATTGTCTCCGCACCGTTAGCTACGGTATGGAGATTTCCTTTGTGATGGGAAATTCAATCGGGTTTGTGAATACCCGGATTGCAAGGAAGTGCCTTCGGTTACGTTCGATCCCGGAACGTACTTGTATGGATGTGTGTCTTACATTACAATTTGAGATGTAAAGCTGGTTTCTATCAAATATATTTCTGTTGGTGGCGGAGAATTTATTCTCTTAGCTTAACACCCTTCTCTGAGACGTACGAGCTCAGAGGATATGTAGTTGATGGTTACTAGTGATACATTCCCAAGTTGGTAATGTGGCATATAAGTGCTATTGAGCATTTGTGAATTAAAGCACAGCTTTTATATAAAGCATTGCTTTGTGAACGAGACTTTGTCAAGCCTCACAGACTGGTTGTGGTCGAAACAGGAATCGTGGCAGCAAGGTTATTTGGGGGTCGCTCCTCCATAGGGTATGTCATTTCCTATATGGATTATAAGTGTGGTATCATGGTATGAAGCCCAGATACTTACTTTGTGGACACACTATATTTGTTACTGTGTGATGTTGGTTATCGAGCGCTTGGTTTAAGGCCCCAAAGGACCGGGTGATGACATACTCGTGTCAGTTGTTACCCAATTAGGGGTAACCCGGCCATGTGTAGCAGTGATCTAACCGTAACGTTAGATCCGGGAACGTTTCTCCAGAGGCGTTCTATTTTACTTGGGAAGTTCCTTTGCCCGACCATTTGTTGGAAATCCAAAACAAAACAATACGTGCCTTGTGCGGTTTTAGTTGTAGAACCTGCCATTTAATATGGTAGCTATAGTAGGCATACCATCATGGTACGTATGCTGGCTAAGATTTATATCTTTACTTTCGAAATGAATTTTTCCTACACTATGCACTAGTAATAATATCAAATTTTCATTTTAATGCGTATCAAGCATCTTTGACTATCATAAGGAGAAATCTCCTCCAATTCTGCGTTTGCATTGTGTGTGTGGCGGGAGACCTTATGGTAGTTTCATTTTCAAAACACATTGCGAATTGACTTTGAAAATTTCTCCTATTCTTTGTTTTAAAGATAAATAACTGTTTTAAGTTCTCACACTAGTCACATGACTGACTCGGAGTTTATTGTTTCCTTCCTAAACTCTGGGTGCCCACCAATTTCCACACGGGCAGTCTAGAGTTTGGTTATCAGGTTATTCTGGATTTTGGTGTGCTATGGAGCTCAGGAGACGAGCTGCATATCGAGACGTACCACTTGTATATGATATTATACTATGTATGATTCCGCTGTGTATTCTGCATGAGGACAAGTTTATATAACTGTCCATTGATTTATTGACTCTGTTGTCTATTGTTGTTGTAAACTCTGATAATGATGTAATGGAAAAAATGTACAGTTCTTTGTTTTAAAGATTATTTATTTATTTATTATATGTTGTTCCGCTGGGATTGTAAGATTCTGATATTGTTCTGTTGTTCTTTCTGTTCTGTTCTATCTTTCTCTTTCCTCTTCTATCTTTTTCTTCTTCTTAAACCACAACGGTTCGGTTTTCGACATTCGATTGCTTGGCAGTTGATACAGTATATGTATTGATGTCGAATTTCTAGCGACGAAAAATCGTTAACGTTACATTTCTAGAAACTGGCATAGTCGTATTGTATAGGATATGAATAATTAGCCAGTTATAATACTTCACTATATGCATATTCTGGAGCTATAATGACTAACCGGCTATAATACCAATTTCTGAAAGAAAAATACTAGGAAAAATTGGAAATTTGATATCCTAATATATATAATAAAAAAAACTTACCCAGCACACCGGGCTATCTTTCATGAATGTATGAGAACTAATAGTGGGCCTTTTTCCAGTAATTATCGCTAAAAGCATCACAATGAAAAAGAATAAATCGGATTTCTCTGTTAATTTACCGCTTGATGCATATTCTGAAGGCAGGTACCTGTAATAATTATAGTTATATATGTATGTGTGTGTAAATAAATATCAAGCAATAAGGAGAATGAAGTGAGAAAAATATTTACTCGAAGTTCCCATTACATGAGTAGATACGTATGCTATTGTCAGAAGATAATTTGGCTAATCCAAAGTCTGCAACCTAGAAGAATAAAACAATACAATTTGCTTAGCAATGTAAAGGAAGCACCATATTCTTGTTCAAATGTTCCGCAGTATTACCACTGCTTCGAAGTTGAAACCAAGAAGAACGTTGGACGATTTTTTCTCTATGTATGAGATGCGGGTGACCTTTATTTAGAAATCAAAGATTAGACAGCCCAAAATAGAACACAATAGATGAATATAAAAACGAATTGATGCTTACAATCTTCGTGAAGGTAATCCCTTTTGCTGACCCCAGTGCAATCTTTAGTATTGTATGCCAATCCATCGTCGGAGCCCCTTTCCTTTCCATACGTATTAACATGTTTAAAATGAGTGAACTCTAACAATACACAATACAAGAGTTGAGTTTACAATCATGTTTAAAATGGTTTACTAATTACAAACATTTCTTATATTGCACAGTTGAAATCAAGCTACTTTTATTATTTTTCTTCTCTACGTTGATTAATTTTAAGTTGGATAACAAGGTTTCTGAACTAGACATGTTTTATGTTGTTTTTTTATAGTGTTCATAGTTTTTCTATTGTCCTGCAGCTTGAGTTTATTTCATTTACTTGCATGTCTGAGGTTGCTTTTTGTAATTGAAAGTACTATTTTTTAATTTCAGTCAATAATCCGCTACCGCCCTTAATAAAGCATGTCCCACTGGAAGGAAAAAATAATTTCAAGCTCAATGTGAATAATCAATCCAATGATGGTTTGAAATACTGTTGAAAAATTACCACTGAAATTACTGGCTAATGAAAACTTTAAGCTAAAATTACAAAATTATGGACGATTAATAGTAACGATGTCCAGTACTTCCAACATGATTTAATCTATCAGCAAAATATTTCTGTAATGGACAAGCAAAATAATTGTCTCATGAATGAGTATCAATTGTATCCATTCGAATAAGCAAAATAATTCCATAGAAATAAGGATACAAAAACCACATATCTGAAGATGCTATAAGCATTAAGAAAGTTGCACACATGCACATCTACAGTCCATGCTTTATTTTACTAGTATATTCATCCTAACATTGAAATAATAAAAATTAACACTCTTTTAATGCTAAGGAGAATAAAAATTAACACTCTTTTAATAATAATATCAGTGGTTTGGCGGAGCAAATCAGATACCATACCTATATCAGCGACAACTGCGAGCAAATCAGATGGCAGAGCAAAGCGCAGTTTGGCGAAGAGTGGCTGGTTAGGGTTTGCGGGTTTCGTCGATGGCAACGACGGCAAGCGGTCTAGCTTTGTCGATGGAAACGGTGGCGAGTGAGTTTAGCTTCGTGGATGGCAAGCGCGGCGAGCTCAACGTGGTAGGGTTAGCGTTTTAGGTGTATGAATTTTTTTTCGAACCATACTGTATGACAAACTCCATTCAAAAAGGACAATCGAGCACACAAATTTTAAAACATCCATAAAAAATTTCCAATCAAACAAACCTGATGAAGCAACAAAAATCGAAACATTTAAGCGGAAGTGAATTTGATGACCGCTTTGGTTCCCTCAGAAATAGCATGCTTAGCCAATTCGCCAGAATAACGAGCCTGACAGAGGTATGAATCTCCCTGGAAGTAATGGTTGGCTTTTTTTGTAGACACCAAGTCTAGATGCTTCTTGGGCAAGCTTCTCCAATATGTCATTGACAAAGTTGTTCATAATTCCCATCGCTTTGCTGGAGATGCCGATATCAGGGTGAACTTGCTTCAAAACTTTCAAAATATAGATTTTATAGGTCTCATTGATCACCTACTTCCTTTTCTTCTTATGAACGGTCAAAAAAGTCTCTTTTGATGGCAGACGTTTCACCGCTTGAGATTTTTTGCCAGCAGGGGATTTATCGGATGAGTTCATCTCGCTTTTCTCTTCTTCAGCTTGGGCGATGGTGGGTTTTTTATCAGCTTTTAGAACCATCTTTGATTGAGATAGAAATCAGAAGAGAATTCCTAAAAATTGAGGATCGGGGAATCAAACCAGGAAGAGCGGTGCTATAGGGGTATGAAATTTGGACCGTAAGTTTTAGTGTAACTAATTAATAAATTGAGCGGCCAACGAAACAAAGGGGGGAAAGTTGAAAATTTTATGGAGCTGGAGAGCGGTATTGACAATTGGCACAAACAGTTGTTATAATTAAACATTTACAACCGGCATAGAAAAAACAGTTATTATAACATATATTGCAACTGCTGCACAAATAAAGTTGTTAAAAGTATCTTTATTACAACTGCTGGAAATAAACAGTTGTTAAAAATAATCTATAACAACTGTCGGTTTGTCCTAGTTGTAAAGTAAAAGTTGTAATGTGGCTGTTTTGTTGTAGTGTATTAAAGGTGAATTATTGGATTGTGAAGTGATAAGGAATTTAATACTTTGAATTTGAAATTAAATATTTGGGTTTTAGAAAAGGTTTGAAATTGAAAAACATATTTAGGAAAAACAATATATTATAAATTTGATGTCTAGAAAGATTCTTGATTTATAAACTTCTTTATGGGTACTTTAAAGGTTTTAAAGAAGAATTTAAAAGTATATGAATTATTTTCAAAGGAGTTTAACTAGTTTGAAATTGAAAGAAGATTTGAAACGTTGTTCTTTGAAATTGGATAAGAGGTTTAAATTAAAGAACTTGGAAAAAGAAAATGTGTGTGTATAGGAATATATAAACACAACCACGTTATTTTTATATTTATAATGAAAATATTATAAATTTGTACTATAACATGAATGAGCCATGCATTAATGGATGGTTCTTGTTATTGTTGTGGGCATGGTTGAATATATCGTTGTGCTTGCATTATTGCTGAACCGCCTTTAGGTTGCTTATCTATGTTATGTTTTACGCTATATGAGATATATCATATATCATGTAACGATTCTATATGGATTATTTGCTAGATGTTCATTTTGTTTCATGTTCATTTAAGAAGAAAACTTAAGTAAACCCTTTAGTGACACCGGGTTAAACGATGATTGGATGGTTATCGTCGTAGATATGAACATGTAGAAAGAATAAATACAAATTTAATCAAAGCGACGTGAGATACTAGATAAGCTAAATATCCATCTTAACTGGACCGACTACGGGGTAGCACCCCGAGTCATGATAATTTAAACTCGTTGCCACTAGTTCAACAATCTGCTGCATGGACGCAAGAAGTGAGGATTGGCAAATATGATGTGATTAATGGATACTTAGGAATATCAGTGAGGACTAGAGAGGTAACTAGTGCAGCCAATAGATCGTGTGGAGGCACCCACAATTTCTGAGTCAAAGGGGATGTCACACCCAGATGACATCGCCTGGTGTCGACTCAACTTCTACTAGAGAAAAAATGACTAGGAAGTGCTAGTTATTTATACACATATAATTATCGATCAAACTTAAAAATGATGTGGGCTTAATAATAAATGTGACAGCAAATAATTGTGATTAGGAGTGAATCACAATTGGGAAGATTTGCGATTGTGAGTTACATTATATAGACATAACAAGGAGTTATGACATTGTGTGCTTGAGACGTGGGATGGGTAGTTATCAAGTGTGCGATATTTACCCATATTTATTTTCATATATTATCATCATGTTATTACAATGCACATGAATACACCCACAACTAGTTCTAGACCCAAGGTATGTTTTTTATTTAACAACCTTGGATCATACGGGTATAATTTTTGATAGGTTATGCTATCAGGATTGTATATTTCCCTTTAGACTCGGATTGATGATGGAGCAAAAGGCGATATGGATGCTCGTTATTTTGTATCTAGTTATAATGATATATGGTGATATCATGTATATCGTGTGATGTAGTTATATAGATGATGTTGTGCGTCATTATGGAAAGTCGCATTTTGTATTATTTTGTGTTATATAAATTATTATTATATGTTTCTTTGCATTCTGAGTCTCTGTATTCTTTGTTTATAGTATATATTGTCCTATCCAGATAACCCATGTGTTTATTGTTTTGTGCCGATATCGAGTACGTATATATTTGATATATTATACGTTGTAAGAAGGCATACCATGTTAACCTAAGGGAATGTTGTGTGCTCACCCATAACAAGCCTTATTCTTTGTATTACCGGACAATATTACTATGTAATATTCTTTGGTAGTATGAAGGTGGGTGTTACACCCTAGGATGGTTTATTTATTTATATTGTTGTTTATATTATGGATACGGATATCGTAAAATACTAAAATATAAAAATAAATAAATAAATAAATAAATTTTAAATTAAATTATCTATAAATAATATTTTAAACATCAACAAAATAAATATTTTGATTAAATTAAATAAATTAAAACATTATTGTAACTCTTTTGTTAATTAAATATTAAATTTGATTTAATATAAACGTAATATTATTTACACAAGCACAAAATAAAGACCTTGTACAATTTAATAGAAGGTAAAAATTTTGAAATTCAATCATTTCACCTTATGCTAGTGCACTTGATCCAACAAATAAAACTAAAAGCACACTTTATTGAAATTCTTTTATAAGAGTTAAGTTACATAACAAATTACATAATTACTTCTAGGGCGCACCCTTAACTCTACAAATCTTCTATTTGCACTTGACGCCATTTATGGTGCCTCATGCCCATAACTTCGACTAGCCTACCTAAATTAGACTTAGAAGAGACCTTGGTGGATAAATCTGCAATATTATTATTTTGTATCTACTTTTTGATTATACTTCCTTTTTACTTATAAATTGTTTTATCACATATTACTTACGAAGAACATGTTGTGTAGCGGCGGTCGGACCAAACTTTCCATCTCTAGCACATGACATTATGAGCTGGTACGCACTTTATTGTAATAAAAGGAATCTACAATGTTACATGTCTACCAACCCATATTTATATACCACTTCTCCAAGTTATTTAACGATGTGAGACTATTCCAATTCCAAACCGTTGTTCCTCCTTGCCTCATCGAGATAACCATGTCAATCTCCCCCTTGACTAACATCCCCTTGGAGTACTTTTGAGAGCATTGTTTTGTCTGCATGGCCTAGTTCGTAACCTGCAACTCTGATACCACTTGCTATTTAATAGTGGTCAGAGCAAGCTCTCAAGAACGTGGCGTACACATATGAGTTGGCATACACTTTGTTGTAACAAAGAATCTTCAATGTTATGTGTTTACCAGCTCATATTTATACACCACTTCTCCAAATTATTTAGGGATGGGGGATTATTCCAATGCCAAACTGTCATTTCTATCTGCGCATGCGAGACAATCCTAACAATCTCTCCCTTGACTCGCATTCTCTTGGAATACTTTTGAGATCATTGTTTATCTACATGGCCCGGTTTGCAACCTGCGGCTCTAATACCACTGGTTATGTAGCGATGGTCGGACCAAGCCCTCAATCTCCAACACGTGGCGTACGCACATGAGCTGATACACACTTTATTGTAACAAAAGAAATTTCCAATGTTACATGCCTACCAATCCATATTTATACACCACTTCTACAAGTTATCTAGCGATGTGGGACTATTCCAATTTCAAACCGTCGTTTCTTCTTGCCACATATGAGACAATAATAATAATCTTCCATTGACTTGCATCCCTTAGAGTACTTTTGAGACAATTATTTTGTTCGCATGACACAGTTCATAACCTTCGACTCTGATATCACTTGCTATGTAACAGCGGTCAGACCAAGTTCTTCACCTTCAGCACGTGGCATACGTATATGACTTGACACACACTTTGTTGTAACAAAAGGAATCTCCAAAGTTACATATCTACCAACTCATATTTATACACCACTTCTCCAAGTTATTTAGCGATGTGGGACCGTTTCAATTACAAACCATCGTTCCTCCTTAACACATGCGAGACAACCCTAACAGAACATACCTCGACTTCTTATCAAGTTGTTGGTTTCCATTGTAATCTATATTCCATTATTGAATTTTCAATGGAAATGTAGTCTCAAATTTGCGCACGTTTATATAGCCTTTATAATTTAAATGTACCATTTCAAAATGAAAATGTAGTACGTTCTCTCTTTCTTTCACTTGTTTAGTAGGACATATCATAGACTTATAAGGATGTTATCGTTTTGAAGCGGGAAAAGATTGAACAAGGCAAAAAAATTACACGATCTAACCATAAGGTATGTAAGGGTTGAATCAGTGCTAGAAGCATAAAGCTAACTATTGAAACGTTTGATGATGCTGAAAACTACCAATATCCTCTCATTGGTGAAATTTTGTTTTATAGTTTTAAATGGTTTTTCTGCCACTTTTAAGTAAAGTTGTTATGAAAATGGTAATTGTTACCGATACTTTACCATCACCGTCGCTAAAATAAGATAAATTAGTAAATCATTGACGGGTAATGATAAATTTACCAATACATAAACACTAAAATTTTATTGCGTTAAAACTTTGATCATGGAAAAAAGGTAAATATTTTATTTTTGATTCTAACTCCAGTAATAGTCATATTAGCAGTCTGACTTATTTTATTTGACATGGAAATTTTTTTAATTCATCACAAATTATATACAACAACATAAAATAATAAGTTTACTAATCTCAGACTTTGATCCGAACAAAAATAAAAACGAATCATCATAAATAGTACTACAAACTTCTTATGAAAAGCTGATATAACTTCAAAATTGTACGTGGTTATGATTAATTTAGTGGAAAATAGGCATAAGAACAAACTTTGAAAAAAATTTAGGCTGAAGGACAACAAGTTTAATTTTTAGGCTGAAGGACAAATTTTGAAAATAATTAGGCTGAATGACAATGCTAGTTAGAACTAGTATTTTGTATAGTGTAAAAACTGAACTAAATGCTAGTTAGAACTAGTATTTTGTATAGTGTAAAAACTGAATATAATGCTAGTTAGAACTAACATTTTCCTTCAGCATAATTTTTCTCAAAGTTTGTACTTCAGCCAAAAAATGAATTTTGATGTGCTCGAGACAAATTTTTTATCAAACTTTGTCCTTTTCCATAATTCCCTCATTAATTTAAATGGTAGAAAACAAAATTAAAAGGATGGGTAAATTTATTGTTGTTCAATTCACCTTTTCTTCATCTTTGTTATGATGAATTTACCTTTTCTTCATCTTTGTTCAATTAACATGTCTTCTTCTAGTTTATTTTCCAACTTGTTTCATATTTTGGTAGTTCAAAAGAAAATTCTGGACTTTATTTTCTGTTTGATGTTGCTCAAGTGTTTTGTTTTTTACACCACATTTCGCTGACACAAACCATTACCTGTAGAATTCAACTTTGAACTTCAATTAATTGTCGGAAAAAACTAAAAAAACTTCATTGATGAACATTACTGACTTGGAATAGATAATTCATACTAGGCCGGAATATATATTCTTAAATATTATGTAAACAGCTCTCAGTAAAATTGCATCTTTGCCTGAAATATCAGTAAAAACTGCTGCAATTCGACCAAAATACCAACAAGCTTATTGAAGTAGAAAGAAAGCGCAAAGTTCATTGAATACATCAGTACAAACTCAAGCAAAAGAACACAAGAAACATAAAAGAAAATCATCATCGATATTTCTTTTTAAATTAAGCACCCAATAGATATATTCATGAAATAGTACCTCAAACAAGGCGATCATACCGACATAATGGACATGTTAGTCTCTGATTCAACCACAGTTTAACACAGTGATAATGAAACTCATGAGAACACGGTGTTCTAACCACCGTATCTTCCTTCTTCATCCCAGACAAACAAATCGAACAATCTTGATCATACCCAGTACCATCTTCATATGCTATCCTTTCTTGTTTCTTAACAAATAAATCAATTAGGACTCCAGCGCCATTGAAGCTCACAATCGCTTGATGGGATAGGTTAAAGATGCAATCTTTGAACAAGTTTATGAAACCTGGATCTGAAATACGAGTGATCGACGTCATCGTTCTCGCCAAAGCATAGAGATGGGAAGTTTCCAGTTGTGTGGATCGACCGAAACGAAAAGACGAATTTGCCCTGATTGGTTTTTGAACGGAAACCAAGTTCTGGCCTAAAGAGGCGCGGCAAGAAAATCCGGATGCAATGATGGAGAAAGAAGCAATTCCGGTTGAATTTGGTGAAGGCGACGGTGCCGCGTTCATTGTGAATTCGATGTCGCCATATCGCAGTAAGGCCTCCATTAATTTAGTCGGTGAAATCAAGAGAGAAAAAGGCGTGAATAAGTAAAACTAGGGTTTGAATTTTAGATCGGAACACAGGAGTTGATATCTGAATATATAGAACGTTGCCAGCCTTGTGAAGTGGAGATTTTCCACCTGAAGCTAATATATGGATTGTTGAAGAAACGTGGAAAGGAATTTCCGCTGAAAAAAGCGTATAGCTTGGTGGATTTAAAAGGGAGAATGATTCTGGATATAAAAAATTAACGGGCTCAAATAAACAAAATCGTACGACGCGGCACACAATAAATTATCAAATAATTTCTCATATTCTTCAAATACACTAGTATAACTGCATAACGGTGGATAAACCGACCGTTCGATTGTATAACTTTAATAAGAAATATACATTTAAAAAATTTGTTAATATTACTTAAACATTAAGTGATAATATGTTGGAAAATAATAAATTGAGATTTGAATCTGAAAATATGAATTTCAAATTTAAATATTAATCAAAACATTCAAAATTGTCGATTTGAAATTGAAAATTTTAAAATTTTAAAATCATAATAGATTTGAATTTGAAATCTTTGATGCGCAAAATAAAAGGAGAAAGTTTAGAAAAACCGAGATGAGACAAGATCCACGATTTTAGAGAAACCACGATGAGACAAGATCCACGTTTTTTTGGCTTCAGGAAAATTGATTTTGGCTAGTAGAAGTAGGCAAACCTCCCTACGGTCGGTTTGATTATTTTTTAATTTTGAAAGAATTTTCTTTTTGCCACAATAGCCGAATCCAGAAGAAAATTCTATCAAAAAATAAAGATAATATATTTCAAAGAATTTAGAAGACAGTTTAATAATTTGTTGTGTGGTCGCTTCTATAATTTTGTTTTTAGAGTATAATTGGACAAAACAATTATTTTTCATAATACCATTTTTGGAAATTAATGCATCTAGTCCAAAGCCGGTATAATTTACTAGTTTTCATTATGTCCACCGCATTCTTTTTCCACATTGCAATTTACCATGCATATAATTTTAACATCCCCCAATTCTTAATTCGAACAATGACACGATATCGATGGGTTGGGTGTTTTTTTTTTCAAACAACACCTTTGACTGTCAATACAGTCGTTCAACAGTACCAGCCCGATTAATTTGTAAACTCGTTTCTTTCTTTTCTCTCTCCTTTTTCATCTTTTGTGTGATCTGATTGTAACAATCTGAAATTTCGAATATTTTGAAAGATATGAATTATTTAAATATTTGAATCTTGAATTTACTATGAATAAATTTAGTTTTATAACCTTCGTAACCCCTTTTTATTAATAACTAAAGAAGAAAAACTTGTTTTTGAAATTTATTTACGAAAATAAATAGTTCGAAAAAATATCGATAATATGATCGAAAATTGTTTTATCGATAAACGACATTTTAGTCAATAAAATTTAATCGAACTCGTTGGCACTTTTATAGTAACATATGAAGACATTTACAGCAAATTAAACCACCTAACTTCTTAAGAAAAATTAATATAAACTAATATTAAAATTACAGGAAAATAGACCTAAGGAAAAAGTTACAAAAAAATTTTAGTCTCGGGGACAGTAAGTTTGTTTTTTAGTCTGAATAACACTTTATAGTGTAAACAGAAAATGATAGCTACGTCTATCATTCTGTGATTTACACTACAAAGTGTCCTTTGGAGTAAAAAACAAAATTGATGTCCCTAAGACTAAATTTCTATACAACTTCTTCCCTATGTTTAAAAACCCCTATTAATTAAGGGGACAAACAAGCCATTATCTATGGAACAAATCAAAGAGTAAATTAAGTAAGGTATGATGTGCATATGCAAGTGTGGTGAGAAAAGGGGAGACTTTTCTCTGATTGGCCGTTTTGAGGAGTAAAGGGGGTTATTTGCCTTGCTAAATTATTCTCAAAAACTCTCGTTCATTCATTAGTTCAATTACAAAAGGTTGTGAAAAAAAGAATTAAAACTCTTCTTCCTCCTCTTCTCTCTTTATGAAATTCCTAAGCAAAATAAATTCAAATCAACCCCTTTTTCCTCAAAACTCAAGTCTAATCCTTACAACATCGTTACATCAACTCAAAGGTGAAGATCTAAAGCAACTAAGCCCAAACAAGTGCAAGGCCGTTGGCAATTTGTGCCTTTTCTAGGCATATTCGTGAACAAGTGAGAGTAAAGGGGTCATTTTGGAGTTGCTTTAGTTGAGGCAGGAAGTGGTTGCAAAGGTGGTGGTTTAAGCTTGGTTGTTTGCTTGGTTATGGGTGAGTTTACTCACCATCAAAATAATTATGAAATGCTTATATTGTTCTTTTAGATATATGAATGTTGCTTGATTATATGTTATGATATTTGTTTTGGTTCTTGCTTTGAAAAGTAAATGTCATATGTAATTGATTGTGTTTGGAATTGTATGGCTTGTTGTATCAGGTTGAAACAAAGCACATAGGGTTTAATTGGACTTTGATTTGATTTAGACTTGATTTGGTTATGTACCTATAGCGATAGTCACAATAAAAGCATTTCGAAAATGGCTTGCGTTTGGCATTTCTATAAATTTTTGTAGAAAGATCCATAGGGGTTTCTCGCCATGGTTGTTATGTATTATGTGTATATCAGTTACTGTAAAGAAAAATGGATGTTAAAAAGATTATTAGCATATCGTAAAATAGCAAAACGTTTGAATGTATACAACTGGTCCAGCCCAAGTCATACTCATTGACAACTGTAAGCCACAACACTATAAAAAATACTATCTTTTCATCCATACCATTTTCTACAGCATTCTGGAAATGCTGACTTTTCTGGTTGAGAGTTTAAATTGCTTTGAAATGATTTAAAGTTAAGTATTTTACTTTAATCATTTTACAATTCTTTTCTAACCTATATTAGAGTATTTTAAAAGTGGTTTGGAATTTTTTTGAATTTATTATGAATTATTAAAGTAAGTGGTTTTATTTTTAAATATAAAAAACATGTTATTTTTGAAGTTTTAAATAAATTATAAAATAAATATTTAAAGCAGTATTTTAAATGAAGATTTTGTTTAAGTTATAAGTATGTTAAAGTATATTTAAGTATATAGAGATTTTATAAATTTTGTTAATTATTATATTAGTATTAAATGCTTATGTAATATGATATCTTTTTAAATTATTTTTATTGTTAAATATTTTATCTTATAAATATATTAGTATACATGTATATATCATTCTTAAATGGTTTCTAAACTATAACCATTGTTTACAAAGTGCTTTAAGAGTGCCTAGGGCTAAATTGTGTTCGTTAGTTTAACTTGTTTATGGAAATTCATTAATATTATATTTAATACTAAAAGCCGACGAAGTAGGCTGAACTATTTGTGAGAGTTAAGATTGATGTTTGAGTAGTGATAGAAGCAATAGTGATATAACATATAAGCTTTCCTCTTGACCAAGGAATAGTTAAGTTGGGAATGTCAGATTCGTGTTAAGTATACGAATCTTGATTTCTATAAGTGATCGTTTCTGGTGAGTGTGGAGCACGTGTGACACGAGTTTCTCGCACTGGTGAATGTGTGACGAAGCTTTGTCTTGTACCCCTACATGTCTCTTTACAAGTAGTTGTGCGGTCAAGAGGTTGGCCGTAAAATCAAAAACGAGGTTATCAATTGTAGCCATGCACCAGGATTAGATCGTTACATTTGGTATCAGAGCTAAAGATTAAGCATGAACCTCGGCTTTGGTTGAGTATAACTCATTAAGAAATAGGGTAATGGAATGGCCTAGCATGAGTTGAGTGTATTATATATATGCGATCATATATGTATTTGATATATATTAGTAATATATAAGTATAAGTTGGTAGTATAGCAAATTTGTGTAGAGATTAATGATGTTCGTTATTATTCCTCATTTATTAGCTTAGTCACTCTCGGCCATTTTATGAGCATTTGCTGTTGTTTTTTGATTTATAAGCAGTTTACCTTTATGCTACTTAGGTTGGGTAGATACTAATTTATGGGAACATTAAAATAAACACCTTGTGGATTAAGTTTCATGGTTTGACTATAAGACGTTCAATGATAATATTAGGTTAAAAAAGTTAATTTTGAGAAAAAATGTTTTGAAGGAAAGATAAGATATATTGGAATAAATATTTGTGAAATGATTTTATAAAAGAAAGCGACTTTATATTAAAAAATGGTTTATAAATAAAAAGGATTTAAACTAAGAATTCGAGAACTTAAATACCAGCATTTTAAAAAAATTCAAGGTTTTTGAGAAAATAATGATAGTATTATTTAAAAGTATTTATGAGTAGGGGTATTTTAAAAATGATTTTAAAGGAGATAGAAAGTACTAAACTCACTTTTTTCGCTGGAATATAATTCAGATGGTGACTACAGCATATCGGTGTTTATTTTCGAGCTTCAAAGTAGGGGATGCTACTCTAGTAGTTTGCTAAAAGTTGTTTTGGTAAAACATATTTTGATTTAATCTTGAAAGTAAGATCGATACAAAAAAATTATAAGTATATATTATTATCTCAAAATGATATGAAATAAAATCTGATGTTTAGTTCTAAAGTTTTCTTATTTAGTTATTTTATGGACACATGTATCTTATGCATTAGAACAATTTGGTTTTTGCATTATGTTATGATATATTGTTTGGTAGTTTTCATTTGTTGAGAAATACTATAATTTTTGGTGATTTCGGGCAGTCGAAAACTTTCGAATTAGTATAGAAATTAAAGCCAAGTGTTTCTGTAAAAATATAAAAGATAAGTTTTTGTAACTCTTAAATAGAGAAGATAGTAAGTAAAAACAAGTTTTAAATTTATGGAAAATCCATGTTAAGTAGAGCAAATTTGAGATAGTGTATATACTCTTAGGATGTGGTAGAATATTATACGAATACGAACTTAGGTTATGTAATGTTTTATAAATAAAGATATGTCCTTATAAAATATTTAAAAATTTAAGTCATGTTTTATGAAATGGCTCATGAACAATTTTAGTTTTAAATGAGAAACACTATTTATGTAAAAATAAATTTGAGTTAAAAAGAAATTGGTGCAGTTATGGAACGAATGGAATAAAGTACGTAAATTGTACGTAGATCATTTTATTCACATGATATTTCTAGATCTAGGATTCAAGTACATGATTTCGAGGTGATTTACATCAGTCCAAACAAGGACTTTTCACTAGATTCTTGAAGGCAAATATTTGATACAGATTCTTGATATTATCCTAATGTTTTTTATCATAGTGCATGGCTATGTAAGGAAAAGAGAGATTTATAATCAAGGAACCTGAGTGGATTCTGCATTAGGTAGGTCAAGTGATCTATACTAGTTTGGAAGTAAAATTTATGTGATCGAGCAAGTGATCGGATTTGATATTGCATACGGATAACATATGTATTTCGTACAGGCTTTTGGTATAATTGAATGTTATGTTTTGTTGGCTTATGGTGAGTTTGGAGAATGACTCTTTGAATTGTTTGACGTAGCACGAATAGTCAACTAAGGAATAACCAAAGGCTGTTGTGCATAAGGTACGCTTAGTAGGTTATTTATCATCCTTATGCGGTGAGAAGGTGTCTAGACCTGAGCAAACCATAAGCTATGTTTGCTAGTGATTGGAATGCTATTAAGTATTAATATATTATTTTCTCTTTTTGTTTCTCATGTTGGAATTTCATGGATGAAATATTCTAAGTAGTGGAGAATGCAACGACTCGAAATTTCAAACACTACGTATTTAAATATCTAAATTATTTAAACATTTGAGTCTTGGATTTAATGCGAATAAATGTGATTTTATAACCTTGTTAACCCTCTTTTATTAATAACTAATGAAGGAAAACTTCTTTTTTTGGAATTTGTTCATAAAAATAAATAGTTTGCAAAAATATCGATAATGTGATTGAAAATCATTTTATAAATAAATGAATTTTAGTCAATAAAAGTTGTTCGAAATTTGGGCACTTATATAGAAACAATGAACGCATTTACAACAAATTAAATCACCTAACTTCTTAAGCAAAATTCATATAAAATAAGATTAATTAAGGGGACAAATAAGATTTAAGGAGAAAATTAAGGATTGATTTAGGGTAGGTATGACATGCATGTGTAAGTTTGGAGAGAAAAGGGTACTTTGTATGTCCAAGGGGTCATTTTCCTTGCTAAAGTATTCTCAAACACTTTCATTCATTAATTTATTCAATTTTAAAAGGTTGTGAAAAAAAGAAAAAGAATTAAAACTCTTCTTCCTCATCTTCTCTCTTCATAAAATTCCTAAGAAAAAAAATTCAAATAAACTCATTTCTCCTCCAAACTCAAGTATAATCCTTACAACAACATTACAACATCTTCCATCACTCAAAGTAGAACATTTGAAGCAAACAAGCCCAAACAAAGGAAAGGTCGTGAGCAATTTGTGCCTTTTCTTGGCATGGTCGTGAGTAACTGAGTGTAAGGGGGTAGTTTTCGAGTTACATTGGTCGAGGTAGGTAGTGGTTGCAAAGGTGGTGGTTTAAGCTTAGTTGTTTTCTAAGTTGTGGGTGAGTTTACTTACCATCAAAATAATTATGTAATGCCTATATTGTTGTTTGAGATATATGAATGTTGCTTGATTATATGTTGTGATATTTTTTTTCGATTCTTACTTTGGAAAGCAAATAATATATGTAATTGATTGTATTTGGAATTATATGACATGTATGTTTTGTTGCATAGCCTTGAAACAAAGCATATAGGGTTTGGTTGGACTTTGATTTTATTCGGACCTGATTTAATTACGGTTTTATAGCGATAGTCGCTATAAAAGCATTTCGAAAATTTCTTGTGTTTGACATTTTCAGTGAATTTTTATAGAGAGATCCTTATGGGGTTCTCACCTGGATATGATGTACTATGTGTATATTAGTTATTGTAAAAAAATTGGATGTTAAAAAGATTGTTAGCATATCGCAAAAAATAGAAATGTTTATATGTATAAACTATCCCAGGCCAGATCACATCCATTGACAACTGAAAGCCACAGCACTGTAAAAACACTATCTTTTCGTTTATACCATATTTTATAGTATTTTGGAAATGTTGTCTTTTCCGTTTGAGAGTTTAAATTTCTTTGAAACGATCTAAACTTAAGTATTTTACTTCAATTGTTTTACAATTCTTTTAACCTATATTAGAGTATTTTAAAAGTAGTTTGAATTTTTTTTTGAATTTATTATGAATTATTAAAGTAAATGGTTTATTTTCAAATAAAGGAAAACATTTTATTTTTGAACTTTAAATAAAATGTAAAATAAATATTTGGAGTAACATTTTAATTGAAGGTTTTAGACCATACTATAAGTATTTTAAAGTATATTTAAGTATATAAAGTTTTTTGAAATTTTATTAATTATTATATTAGTATTAAAGGCTTATGAAATATAGTATTTTTTAAATGGTTTTTATTATTAAGTACTTATAAATAAATTAGTATACAGGTACATATCATTCTTAAAAGGTTTTTAAACTATAATAAATGTTTTTATAAAGTGCTTTAATAGTGCTTGGTGGCTTAAGTGTGTTTGTTGGTTTAACTTGTTTATGGAAATTCATTAATACTATACTTAACATTAAAGCCGATGAACTAAGCTTTTCTATTTGTGAGAGTTAATATTGATGTTCGAGTCGAGATAGAAACAATAGTGCTCTAACCTACCGGCTGCCCACTTGATCGAGGAATAGTTAAGTTGAAAATGTCAGAAACGTGTTAAGTACATGAACCTTCATTTCTATAAGCGATCGGTATTGGAACAAGATTGTCGATTAGTCAAATATCAAACTTGACTAAAAATATAGGTAAATGGATTTGGGTTGTAGTAAGCATTGTTTAAGTAACATTTTTTTAAACCCTTATTAATCATAATTAAGGCTATAATTAGGATTATAATTATGGCAATAATTAGGACTATATTTAGGATTATAATTAGGATTATAATAATGAATACCTTTTTTTTTGAACTGGTACTTTGTATACAACAAATCATTGGGACAACATATTCCATGTCAAATAAACGTTCGAAAGCAAGTTTCGAACTTGTGACATCCTACACCAATGCCGAACCAATTAACCACTTGGACAAAGGTGCTTGTCAATAATGAATACTTTAGGGATAATTATGAATGTAATTAGATCTTTAAAAGAGATTTTTAAATATAAATTATATTTTGGTCATTGTGACAATGATTAAGTACATTTGTCTTGAACCCTTATTAATGCCATTCTATCTCTAAAAGGGATTTTAAAGAAAATATTTAAAGTATGAAATATTTTGGTTTGTTGTGACAATGCTTAAATAACCTTGTCTTAAACCCTTATAAATGTAATTAGGCATTTAAAAGATATTTTTAAAGATAAATGTTTGAAGTATGAAATGTTTTGGGTTATTATGACATTGTTTAAGTAACATTTATCTTAAATCCTTATAAATATAATTAGATATTTCAAAAAAGTCTTAAAGAAAATGTATTTTCTTTGGTACATCCTGTAACACCCCATAAAAATTAATAAGAGATAAATTAAACAAGATAAAGTTGTTAAATAAGATAAAGTTAAAAACTGAAATTTTGCAAAAGTCAAAATTTTACCATGGAAGTTATGTCGTTGCGTTCGCGATGATTTTCTAATCAATTTCCATATATAATTTGTTGAAAATGAAGCAAATAAAAAAGTTATGGATGTTTGAAGTTCTCGAATTCAAAATAATTTAATTAAATTCAAATTTAAATAATTATATAATTCTCATATTTGAAATTCAAAATGTTAACAGCAATTAGAATTGGGGATTAAGTAAACATTAACGTTAAATAATTAATTAAGGTATTAAATAATATACAAATAGAAAAAAATCAGTGGACCGGAAATAAAGTCCACCAGTCGATGGTGGAGGTTCGACCGGTCAATCGGTGGCTAGGGCATGTTTACACAGTGAACGTTTTAGGTTATAATATTTTAAAACGATTTAAATCTGACGGTTCTGGTGCATTCCAACAACTATAAATAAGGGCCAAGCCTCCTCACTTTTATTCACATGTTATTTTGGAGAACTTAGTGAAGCTCTATTAATCTCCCTCTTCAAAGGTTCTAGAAAAGTTATATAGGGTTTAGGTAACAGATCTAAATGTTTATTGTTTTATTTCTATTCTCCTCCAGACCCTCAATTTCTGAATCTAATACACACATACACACATGCAAAACCCTTGTTGTATATAGCTAAAAGGGATTATCTTAAAGAGATTATGTGATGACCTGGAATTTCGGACATTTGAAATTGGAATATTTAATTGATTTTAAATATTTAAGAGTTAATTTTTAACTCGAATTTCAAATATCAATATTTATTGGATAATTTAATTTTTGAATTAAATAATTGAAAATTGGGTAAAATATGAAATCTGGAGTTTCAAGCTTGTTAAAAATAACTTGAAGGCTTGTAAAATTTATATTGATAATACTTAGGATAATAGAACTTTTAAAATTTAATTTGAAAATGCTTTGCTCAGTTTTGAAATTATATCGTTTAAATTGACGTTTAAAAATAGCCTTTCGAGGCACAGTCTTGGATTTCGACGAAACTAGTTCCATTGGATCCATAATAGTGTATTATTATTGGATTTCAAATTTCGTAGTGTTTGGAGTTGTCGTGTGGTCGTACGGTATATAAACGCGCTGAATTTATGTCGAAAATTAAATATTATAACGGGGTTCAAAAGCTATCTTCTCCATACGATCGAATTAGGACTCGAAAACTTTTTCATTGCGTTCGAAATAGGGATATATCCTGTAACAACCCGCATATTTATCGATTTTATATTTAAATATTTTATCGTTAGTCGGATTTTAGTCCGAAAAGCTACTTTTTGCATACGGTCGAATTAGGACTCGTGACCACTCCCATTGAGTTTAAAATGCCGTTTGCGACCTTTTTGAGTATAAGCTTCGATATGTTTGGAGAAAGTTGGTTTTTGCTACTTTTCACTTTGGGTTTGGTTTGGGCTCAGCCCTAGGTTAACTTATGCTCAAATCTGAGCCACTCTTCCCCACTCACCCTCATTCTCTTCTCATTTCAGTCTTCTTAGCATTAATGGTGGGAGAGATTGGAAATTAAAACTCCAAAACCCTAGTTTCTCTTGCAAATCAAATTCCTAGCTCCAAACTCAAGAAGAACCCATTGGTAAGCTTCTCTTCTTCTTCTCCAACTTGTTCCCTTACCAATTTCAGAAATTCCTAAACCTAATTTTGGGAATGTTCTTGTTTTTGAGCATAGATTCAAGCTCATTTGGGTTGTGTTGAAGAGAGGTTGATTCTCCATTTGCTTTCAAGATTCTTCTTGTTTGATTTTGAGAAAAGGTGAGATTTTTATCTCACATCTATGACTATAATTATCTTTGGTTGTTGGGTATGAATTCCTAACACTTCTTCATGTGCATTTGCTCTTGATTTGGATTGGTTTTGTGAATATTCCAATTTTTGAGTTTTTAAGTCAATTTGTGTGAAAATCCTTTTATGGATGTTTGATCATGCTTTTGGTGATGCATCGGGGAGCATAAAGGGCCGGGTTGCCGATTGGCATAAACCCTTAGAGCCAATGTTCGTCCGGTTGCATTTTGGAAGAGTTTGCTCTTCATTTGAATAAGGCTGAAAAACAGCCCAGGCATGATTCAGTCGACCGAATACTCTGTTCAGTCGACTGAACCTGGAACCCGAAAGTTTCCAGGCATGATTCAGTCGACTGAAAACTCTGTTCAGTCGACTGAAATGGAAACAGAAAGTTTCCTGAACCTGGAAAATTTCCAGGCACAGGGTCAGTCGACTGAAAACTCTGTTCAGTCGACTGAACCTGCTGTTCTTTTTGGATTGAATTTCCAATTTAAATCGATTCGTGATGATCCTATTTATTGTCATCATTTATTATCATCTTTGATGACTTATTTTCTTTGGGAATTTTAGATATATCCACTTCGATGGATCCTTTATCGATTTCATTGGATTTTTATTCACATCTTCGAATGTGATCTTTGTGATTGATTGTTTCTACAATCCCCCTTTTGCTTTGTCACTTTAAAAATATAAAGGTTTTCTATACTAGTAGTAAATATCAAAACTCTTCCCTCAAACGATTTCAATACTATTTTAATACCAAATTCGTTTATAAAACCGTTTTCCAATCTATTAGTATATACAAACCTTTACCTCACTCGTATGAGAAATCTAATTAAACGGCTTAGTAAAACAAGTGGTATGAAACGCTTGCATTTACTTTGTCGGATAATTCTTGGACTTGTTCGATTGAACCTCTTGTGACAATTTTCTAGTGGAGATCTACAGTTTGTTCGTAAATATTTAAGTTAAGCAAGTGGTTATGGGACATGAAGCTAAACTCATATATCTACTAACTTAGTGTAATTGACACTTCTCGTTGATCATGACGATCTTCATTGTGATTTAGACTAGAAATGTGCGATGTCTCTTTGTCTGCGAGGGAGACTAAAGCCCGTTTTGTGGAGTTTCGACTCAATTTGGTGGGGTAGCAACCCATGGTCTTCGGGCCGTTTGTGGAGCTTCGGCTCAATTTGTGATGGTTAGCGACCATGGAATTAGCGTTCCGTTTGTGATACACGTGTTGGTGGGCTTTATGCTCCCGTTTGTGATAGGCCTCCCCCCTTTGTGATTTCTGGATTTCTTGTGTAGATTCCTAGAATTTGTGTTTCACCAATTTTCGTGATTTCCATTGATAAGTTTTATCAATATTTGTGCATTGGTGAATTTGTGTGTCATTGACTTTAGTGATTTCTGGATTTCTTGTGTAGTCTTCTGGAATTTGTGTGTCATTGACTTTTGTGATTGACATTGATATTATCGTCAATATTTATGGTATGGTGAACGAAATAAGGAGTATGACGTTTCTTTGATTCTTGTGTAGATTTGGTGACATTGATTAATCTCTTGATGATTATCAACTAAGTATATATATATATATCACAGCTTGGCATTGTGATTATTATGTGTTTAGTCATATCTCTTATTCTATATCGTTTCATCTGATATTTATAGTTAGACTGATCCGTTTATTATTTTCTTATTAAATAATACTCGGGTCAGACCGAGATGTTACAGGTGCTTCTGCTTGACTTCTCTCTTGGGATTGATTTCTCTGACTTTTGGTTAACTACTTAGATTAGTAGTTTTTGTTTTATACATTTGAGATATAGACTCCATAATGTATACTTATTCTTTTGTGATATTGTGGATCTTTTTAGACCACTACTCTGATGTACACTTTCTAGTGTAATATTCATATCTTATTCCGCCTTTGTGATATGAATTGTCTGTGACTGATTTGTGTTATGCTTATTTCTATATTTGTTTTCCGAAGGATTTATATAGCCACCGTGTAGTAGCTTTGAGTTTGTGTCGGTATGTCGGATTTCCTCTTGAAATAGAACGCATGTTATATTATCTGACATATCGGTGCTCGCGCAAAGAAATTACACGGATGGTCGCTCCTCAACAGCCTTATTCTCCGTGCTAGTCGACAGCATTCACCGTAATGTTCTTGGCTAGCGTGGGTATAGAGGTGGGGTGTCACAGCTTGGTATCAGAGCCTAAACTTCGGAACAATATGGAATATTATAACAAGGATCATCGTCCTAAGTCCACCTTAGGAGTCGTGCTTTCGGATCTTATTCGGGTCTACGTACCGTCTTATCCTATTTTCTTTTATGATTCCTTGTTTTGTCTATCAAGATTGCTTGATATTCAATTTGGTGAATAACCTTTTTCTTCTTCTTCTTTCTTTCTAAAGGGAGAAAAATGTCTAGACCAGGCCGCCCCAGAGCTGTACCGTCTAGCACTCCACCCCAAGATGGAGTTTTTATGACTGCTCAACAGCTTCTTGATTTAGTGACGAATGCTCAAGCAGCTGGAACTAACCCGGAAACTACTCACCTAAAGTCGGGATTTGCACGCTTGTGCAACGATTACACTATTTTGGGTGGGAAGCCTTTCAAAGGTTCCGAAACTATTATTGAAGTCCAAGCTTGGCTTAGAACATGCGATCACATCTTTTCGCGCATGAACCTTATCGATCTTCACCGAGTTCAGGTGGCCTCCAGTATGCTCCAAGAGAGAGCGTTGGACTGGTACGAACTTCTCATTTCTGAGATTAATGAAGCAGATCTCACCTGGGAGCAATTCCGGGAACGCTTCGAATTAAAATTCGTGCCAGAAGCTGAGAAAGTGACATTGGCTCGACGATTTATAGACCTTGTTCAAGGTGAGTCCTCCGTGACTGATTACGTCGCCTCCTTCGAGTCGCTTTCCAAATATGGGGTTGAATACATCAACACCCCTTTAAAGAAGAATCAGAGATTCGTCTATGGCTTAAACAGAAGTCTCAAGAAGCCATTACTTCTAAAGTTAGAAGTTTCTTTCGACCAACTAGTTGATATCGCTCTTCGTCTGGAAGAGGCGGATAGGGAGAATGATGTTGAAGTGGTAGGTTCCAAACCAAACTTCAACAACAAGAAGAGGCCAAACAAATTCAAGGGCCCCTATCCTAATAAGAAAGGGATGTAAACATCTTTGGCAGCAAACGCTTCTACCTTTAGCCGTGGGGAATGCTATAATTGTGGTTCGAAGGACCATTATGCGAACAAGTGCCCAAAGTCTCTCTCTTGTCGCTACTGTAAAGTCCCCGGTCATGTTATATCTTCATGCCCCAAGCTTCAGGGCAGGAAGGAGGGAAAGTTAAATGTTGCTCAAGCCCCTGGCAACACATCTCGTGGCCAAGGTATTTCTCATTCTATTTTGGATGGAGTTATTTTATTTCGTGATCATCCTATTCGAGTTCTTTTTGATACGGGTGCGTCCCATTCTTTTATATCAAAAGAACTTGTTGATGCTCTTTCTTTGGATGTTTTGTGTTTAATGACTTCTTTGAGAATTGCAAATCCGGTTGGTGGATCCGCAACAATCAGTTTATTATGTAAAGATGTCGAGATTATTTTGTGTAATTTTTCTTTCCGAGCCGATTTGCATGTCATGCGCTATTTAGGCTTTGGAATGATTTTGGGAATGGATTAGCTTAACCGTTATGAAGCTCATATTCTATGTCCTGAGCAGACTATTCATCTTCGACATCCTCAATCTGTTAATCAGGTTTCTGTTATTCTTAAAGATTCAGATTCTGCTTTGGTTGCATCTTTATATTCTTTAAATCCTCGTGATGACGATGATGATGATGATGAGGGTGATATTATTTCTCTTATTCACGTCGTTTGTGAATTTTCCGACATATTCGAGCCCGTTTTAGGATTACCACCTAAGCGAGCAATTGAGTTCAGAATTAATCTTATTCCTGGAGCTCAACCTATCACTCGTCCTCCTTATCGTATGTCCAATAAAGAAAACGAGGAGATGCATAAACAATTATCTGAATTGGAAACGAAGCAATTTATTCGCTCTAGTTCCTCGCCTTGGAGAGCTTCAGCTATTTTTGTGAAGAAATCCGATGGTACACTTAGGCTTTGCGTTGACTACCGCAAGCTTAATGATCTTACTATCAAAAATAAATATCCTTTACCTCGGATTGATGATCTATTCGATCAACTTAGTGGTGCTAGAGTCTTTTCACAATTGGACTTGGCTGCCGGTTTTCATCAGCTTCGTATTGCAGAGGATAGCATTCCTTTGACATCGTTCCGTACTCGGTATGGATCTTATGAATGGCTTGTTATGCCATTTGGGTTAACGAATGCCCCGGCTTATTTCGTTGACTTAATGAATCGAGTTTTTAAAGACTTTCTCGACCGGTTTGTTCTCATCTTTATCGATGATATTCTTGTGTATTCTAAAACCGAGGAGGAGCATGAAAAACATCTTCGGATTGTGTTGAAAACTCTTAGGAGTAATCAATTAAAGGCAAAATTTTCTAAATGCCACTTTTGGCAATCTCGTGTGAAGTTTCTCGGTCATATTATTTCCGAATCCGGAATTTCCGTGGATCCTTCAAAGATTGAAGCGATTCAAGATTGGAAGAGACCGGAGAGTGTGACAGAGATTCGTAGTTTTCTCGGCTTGGCGGGCTATTACCGTCATTTTATCAAAGACTTTTCTAAGATTTCTGTGCCTCTCACTAGCTTAATGAAGAAAGGTGTTAAATACATTTGGTCGGAAAAATGTGAAGCTTCTTTTCAGAAATTAAAAGAACTTCTTTCTGATGCTCCTATTCTTGTTATTCCCGATGGGAATCAAGATTTCGTTGTTTATACCGATGCTAGTCGCGTTAGTTTGGGTGCCGTTCTTATGCAAAAAGAACGTGTTATTGCTTATGCTTCTAGGCAATTAAAGCCTGCTGAGACTAGGTATGCCACTCATGATTTAGAGCTCGCGGCTATTGTTTTTGCTCTTCGGATTTGGCGTCATTATCTTTTAGGAGAGAAATTTGTTCTATATACCGATCATAAGTCCTTGAAGTATTTATTCTCTCAAAAGGAACTTAATTTGCGTCAACAGCGTTGGCTCGAATTTCTTGCACCATATGATCTTGATATTCTTTATACTCCCGGTAAGGGTAATCGTGTCACCGATGCTCTTAGCCGTAAACAACAAACTGTTGTTTCTATGATGATATCCGAATGGAACGATCTCGAGATCTTATCCACTTGTGAGATTCGAGAGCGTGTTCCCGATTCATGTTTATCTCTTGCTTTATGTAGCCTTGAGGCTCATCCTTATCTTTTAGACCGCATTCTTGAAGCTCAAGGGTTAGATCCTGAATTGGCTCTTCTTGGCCAAAATATTAGGGATAAAATTGATATTGAAGGATTGAAAGACTTTGATATCGATTCTCGTGGCGGCATTCGGAAATTTGGTAGACTTGTCATGCCAAATATTGGTGATCTTCGTAAAGACATTTTAGAAGATTCTCATCGTTCTAAATTTACCATTCATCCCGGTAGTAGTAAAATGTACGCGGATATGAAGCGACTTTATTATTGGGAGGGAATGAAACTTGATGTCGCTAACTTCGTTAAGCGTTGCATGACTTACCAACTCGTTAAGGCCGAACATCAAAGGCCCGGTGGGTTATTGCAACCTTTAGAAATTCCAATTTGGAAGTGGGACCAAATTTCCATGGATTTTATAGATGGCCTTCCCCGTTCTCGTTCGGGTCATGATAGCTTATGGGTGATCGTTGATAGACTTACTAAATCCGCCCATTTTATTCCCGTTCGGTCTAACCGAACCATTCCTCTTTTGGCCAAACTCTTTATCAAAGAGATTGTTAAATTACATGGAGTTCCTACTTCTATAGTTAGTGATCGTGATCCATTGTTTACTAGTGGATTTTGGAAGAGTCTTCAAAAAGCTTTAGGAACGAAGCTTAATTTTAGCACCGCTTATCACCCCCAGTCCGATGGACAAACTGAGCGTGTGAATCAAACTCTTGAAGATCTTCTTCGTTCTTGTGTGCTTGATTTTGGTGGAGGTTGGGAAGATCATATTTCACTTGTTGAATTTTCCTGTAATAATAGCTTCCAATCTTGTATTGGTATGGCACCTTTCGAGGCACTCTATGGAAGGCCATGCCGATCGCCTTCTTGTTGGCTTGAGGCCGGTGAGAAGCTGGTTTTAGGTCCAGATTTTATTCGTGATACCACAGAAAAGATTGATCTTGTTCGTCATAGGATGAAAGAAGCCCAGAGTAGACAAAAATCCTATGCCGATAACCGGAGAAGGAAATTAGAATTTTCTGTGGGAGATCTTGTGTTCATTCGTGTTTCACCTATGAAAGGTGTTGTACGTTTCAGTCGATCGGGAAAACTAGCGCCTCGATTTATTGGGCCATTTCCTATCACTGAACGTATTGGTACCATGGCTTATCGCCTTTTATTACCGACTCAATTTTCTGCTATCCATGACGTGTTTCACGTTTCTCAACTTCGGAAATGTCTTCGAGATTCCGATTCTGTTCTTGAGCCCGGTGTTGTGGAAGAGATTGAAGTTTTGCCTAACTTAACTTATGAGCAACATCCTATTCGTATCATTGCTTCGGAAGTCAAACGACTTCGAAATAAAGATGTTCTGCTTGTTAAAGTTCAATGGTCTTCAAATCCTAAGGATTGTTCTTAGGAATCTAAAGAGTACATCGAGCGAACACATCCGGACTTACTTTCTCGTGCTCTTTGAGGTGAACTTCTTATTTCAAACTTCTTTTGTGTTGAATATGCTTTTATGGTTGTTACTATATATCTTCTTCTTGTAATACTGCGAGGACGCAATTTCTTTAAGGAGGGGAGTCTGTAACAACCCGCATATTTATCGATTTTATATTTAAATATTTTATTTAAATATTTTATCGTTAGTCGGATTTTAGTCAGAAAAGCTACTTTTTGCATACGGTCGAATTAGGACTCGGGACCACTCCCATTGAGTTTAAAATGCCGTTTGCGACCTTTTTGAGTATAAGCTTCGATATGTTTGGAGAAAGTTGATTTTTGCTACTTTTCACTTTGGGTTTGGTTTGGGCTCAGCCCTAGGTTAACTTATGCTCAAATCTGAGCCACTCTTCCCCACTCACCCTCATTCTCTTCTCATTTCAGTCTTCTTAGCATTAATGGTGGGAGAGATTGGAAATTAAAACTCCAAAACCCTAGTTTCTCTTGCAAATCAAATTCCTAGCTCCAAACTCAAGAAGAATCCATTGGTAAGCTTCTCTTCTTCTTCTCCAACTTGTTCCCTTACCAATTTCAGAAATTCCTAAACCTAATTTTGGGAATGTTCTTGTTTTTGAGCATAGATTCAAGCTCATTTGGGTTGTGTTGAAGAGAGGTTGATTCTCCATTTGCTTTCAAGATTCTTCTTGTTTGATTTTGAGAAAAGGTGAGATTTTTATCTCACATCTATGACTATAATTATCTTTGGTTGTTGGGTATGAATTCCTAACACTTCTTCATGTGCATTTGCTCTTGATTTGGATTGGTTTTGTGAATATTCCAATTTTTGAGTTTTTAAGTCAATTTGTGTGAAAATCCTTTTATGGATGTTTGATCATGCTTTTGGTGATGCATCGGGGAGCATAAAGGGCCGGGTTGCCGATTGGCATAAACCCTTAGAGCCAATGTTCGTCCGGTTGCATTTTGGAAGAGTTTGCTCTTCATTTGAATAAGGCTGAAAAACAGCCCAGGCATGATTCAGTCGACCGAATACTCTGTTCAGTCGACTGAACCTGGAACCCGAAAGTTTCCAGGCATGATTCAGTCGACTGAAAACTCTGTTCAGTCGACTGAAATGGAAACAGAAAGTTTCCTAAATCTGGAAAATTTCCAGGCACAGGGTCAGTCGACTGAAAACTCTGTTCAGTCGACTGAACCTGCTGTTTGAGTCCAATTTGCCTTTTTGGATTGAATTTCCAATTTAAATCGATTCGTGATGATCCTATTTATTGTCATCATTTATTATCATCTTTGATGACTTATTTTCTTTGGGAATTTTAGATATATCCACTTCGATGGATCCTTTATCGATTTCATTGGATTTTTATTCACATCTTCGAATGTGATCTTTGTGATTGATTGTTTCTACAATCCCCCTTGTGCTTTGTCACTTTAAAAATATAAAGGTTTTCTATACTAGTAGTAAATATCAAAACTCTTCCCTCAAACGATTTCAATACTATTTTAATACCAAATTCGTTTATATAACCGTTTTCCAATCTATTAGTATATACAAACCTTTACCTCACTCGTATGAGAAATCTAATTAAACGGCTTAGTAAAACAAGTGGTATGAAACGCTTGCGTTTACTTTGTCGGTTAATTCTTGGACTTGTTCGATTGAACCTCTTGTGACAATTTTCTAGTGGAGATCTACAGTTTGTTCGTAAATATTTAAGTTAAGCAAGTGGTTATGGGACATGAAGCTAAACTCATATATCTACTAACTTAGTGTAATTGACACTTCTCGTTGATCATGACGATCTTCATTGTGATTTAGACTAGAAATGTGCGATGTCTCTTTGTCTGCGAGGGAGACTAAAGCCCGTTTTGTGGAGTTTCGACTCAATTTGGTGGGGTAGCAACCCATGGTCTTCGGGCCGTTTGTGGAGCTTCGGCTCAATTTGTGATGGTTAGCGACCATGGAATTAGCGTTCCGTTTGTGATACACGTGTTGGTGGGCTTTATGCTCCCGTTTGTGATAGGCCTCCCCCCCTTTGTGATTTCTGGACTTCTTGTGTAGATTCCTAGAATTTGTGTTTCACCAATTTTCGTGATTTCCATTGATAAGTTTTATCAATATTTGTGCATTGGTGAATTTGTGTGTCATTGACTTTAGTGATTTCTGGATTTCTTGTGTAGTCTTCTGGAATTTGTGTGTCATTGACTTTTGTGATTGACATTGATATTATCGTCAATATTTATGGTATGGTGAACGAAATAAGGAGTATGACGTTTCTTTGATTCTTGTGTAGATTTGGTGACATTGATTAATCTCTTGATGATTATCAACTAAGTATATATATATATCACAGCTTGGCATTGTGATTATTATGTGTTTAGTCATATCTCTTATTCTATATCGTTTCATCTGATATTTATAGTTAGACTGATCCGTTTATTATTTTCTTATTAAATAATACTCGGGTCAGACCGAGATGTTACAGGTGCTTCTGCTTGACTTCTCTCTTGGGATTGATTTCTCTGACTTTTGGTTAACTACTTAGATTAGTAGTTTTTGTTGTATACATTTGAGATATAGACTCCATAATGTATACTTATTCTTTTGTGCAGTTCATGTAACTATTCTTTTGTGATATTGTGGATCTTTTTAGACCACTACTCTGATGTACACTTTCTAGTGTAATATTCATATCTTATTCCGCCTTTGTGATATGAATTGTCTGTGACTGATTTGTGTTATGCTTATTTCTATATTTGTTTTCCGAAGGATTTATATAGCCACCGTGTAGTAGCTTTGAGTTTGTGTCGGTATGTCGGATTTCCTCTTGAAATAGAACGCATGTTATATTATCTGACATATCGGTGCTCGCGCAAAGAAATTACACGGATGGTCGCTCCTCAACAGCCTTATTCTCCGTGCTAGTCGACAGCATTCACCGTAATGTTCTTGGCTAGCGTGGGTATAGAGGTGGGGCATCACATATCCTTATGAACGTCTAGTGGCACGCCTCGATAGGAGGTCGAGATTTTGGGTTACGATTTCGAGACGTTTAAAAATTTAAATTTAAATATGTTGATTGGTCAATTCTCAGTCTCATCAGAAATTTTTACCTTCTTTCAAATCACTATAGCATATGCAAGCATGCAAGGCAGACACCTGTCCTCCCTGAGATATGTGTCATTTCTAAAAAATAAAATAAAACAATAAGAACGGATCGTTCAAAACCAAACCCACCTTCGTCTTATTCAAATTAAAAGTCCCTCTTCTGGTTTCCGATCATTCGGTGTTCAATTTCAATTTCATTCGTAAATTAAGTAATGTATCCTCTTTCCTTTTCAAAATTCCCTCCTAAACTGGAATGATTCAAATCAAATCGAAAATCTTGTAATCAGGAAACATGAAATCTTCCCCTTTCCTCTTCTTCAATAGTAATCGAAATTGATTCGACCTAAAAAAAGAAAAAACAGCGAACACGACTTGATTTGGAAGCGATTTCGTGTAGGCATGGCAATGATGAGGTGGTGGTGGGAAGCGCGATTTCTAGAAGGGCGTCATGACTTCGTGCAGCATGATTTCGTGAGTGAGGAAATCAAGTTCTTCATCGTCAAAAAGTAAGGCCGGGGGGATGCGAAGGAAGTATGGAGAAGCGGTAGTCTCTGATGGCTTCAACCGGAGGAGGCGACATGCGATATTGGGAGGGAAGGGACGAGGGTTGGCAACAGCGTTGTCTCTTGCAGTTCTAGGTATAGGCTAACCTAATTTTGTTTTTATAAATCTGGATTAGTTAATTACAAGAAATGAATTTATAGATATAAATATATCTAGAGAAAAAATATATATATATATATATACATGCATGCATGCTTTAGCCTACTGTTATTTTAGAAAATTATTACAGTAAGAAATTTTACATTATCTTATTTTATTTTATTAAAGCACGTATATGTATATAAATATACTAGGTAGGAAATAGTAGAGCAATGGCAGCTTTATTTTAAAAGATATATATAAGGTTTTAAACAGTAAATATACATATATAAGATTTTGGAAAAAAAGAGTTCATATAAAGGTAAGATTTTTATAACCCATATAGCTTATTTTTATATACAGTTTGGAAAATGGAAAAATAAATACAAAATACAATTTTCTAATTTATTTTAGTGATTAGTTTGTTTAGTTAACTTATGTAATTATTATGATAACTAGAAAATATTTTATTAAAAGGAATTAGTTTAAAACTAATTATTAGTTAAATTAAATAAATGGCAATTAATTGTTCGATTGGTTTGAATATTAATAAAAATCATCTAGTGTTTATACAAGGTCAAAAACTGAGAAATCAATAGGGGATTGAAGTGGATTGCAAAACAAAAATCAAAGGTGAGTTAATCTCACTCATTTGGATTACCATTTAAATTTAAATAGTTAAATTTAACTTATTGGTTGTAATTGGATGTGATAATATATATAGTAGTATATATATAGGAGTGATTGATTTCTCGCATTATATAGCGGATGGGACCCTATGCGTCCCGCATAATAGCGGCTGACCCTTTATACTGCGATATCCCGCCTTGAAGCGGGATTGGTATTTTAAATTATTGCACTAACATCTGTGGACGTAGGGAAACAGGTTGGAGGGATCCAACCGGATTCCTCAAAATATTGAATTTATTTTTCAGTAATGTGATTTATGTGATAATCTATGATGATTATATTGATTATATTGGGAATAGGAATTATTGAATGTTATGGTTTTGTTGAATATATATTAGTATTTGAGAAAAATGAAATATATATATATATATAAAGTTTGGATTTTTAAAGGAAATTAAAAGGGAAATTTCAAAGTAAATTAATTATAGTGAATCCAGATAATTTACAGGAATGATTTTGGAAAAAGGATAAAGGTTTGATTTCTAAATCTTATATATTGAATTCAAGGATAGGAAAAAAACAAGGATTTTGAATAAATAGGGGAAAGGATATTTTTTTAAATAAGGACTTAAGTAATATTTTTTTAACACGAAGAAATATATTTTTAAAATTTAAGATTTGAACGAGTTTGGGAAAAATAAAAGGATAATTTTGAAATAAAGTATGAAATTTATATCTTCAGTTTTAAATAAGATATTGAATTATAATTAAGAAGTAAATCTGTAATTAGTGGATTTTGAAATAAAATTTGAAAAAATCAAGAAATAAATTCTATGGGGAATTTAGTTTAGAGAATCTATTTTAAAATCAATTTAGTGATTTGGAACAGTATTTCCAAAGAGAATGTGATTATGGAATTTATAAATAGGGTTTATAAATAAAGTGAAATATTTATCAAAGGATAATTTGGAAGTGTAAATTCAGGATGAGAATTTATAAGGAATGGGTGATTTGTTTAAAAAGAAATAGTGGTTTATTTTTAAAAGTGTGTAAAGGAAAGTGTATTTCCCTAAAAAGTCAAGTATATTTTTAAAGAAGATTTCCAAGTATGGATTAGAAGTTAAAAGTGGTTTTAAAAGAATGTTTTAGAAAGAAATTATTATTTAGTAGTTTTAAAATTTTATAAGAAAATAGTTATTAAGGTTATTTATTTAAGTAAAGTATTTTAAAGGTTTATCTAGTGTTATGATTTAAAGATATTTTTTTAATATTATACCTTATAGAATAACTTTTATTTTAAAATTAGTTTTGGCTTAAGTTTTACATGAGAAATTACTATAAAATTTTATAACTAGTATTTTAAATAAACTGTTTTGAGTAGTCTTATATTTTAAATGTTTTTAAGTGTATATTATGGATAAAGTAGTTTAATTTCTTTAAAAATCTAATTTTAAAGAACATGGTGCTTTCCAGTGGAAATAAAACTATTGATTGGAAATTTATTCTGCAAGAGAAAAGTGATTTGAAAACTATTTTCAAAAGGGTTGATATGTAGAAAATATCTTGCGAAGATATTTTAAATAATAAATAATTTGGGAAATTATTAAAGCTGATGGTTGTTTGTGGATGTTAATTGGTAGTTAAATAGCCGACTATCAATATTGGCCAATGCACTGATCGTTTCGAAGAGATCGGGATCGGGTTTGCTTTATTACAGCATGATAGGGGGTTCTCCCTTCGTATTTAGTGGCGAGCAGGAGACTTTTACCCCTACATGTCCCTGAGAGGGTTGGTTGCGAGTCGAGGGGCTGGCCGTAAAAGCAAATTCAAGGTACTAATGTATGCCATGGTGGGTTTGCGATGGTTGAAAAGACTACCGGTCGCCACTGGCTTGGCCCGTTTCAGTTGGTATCAGAGCTGAAGGCTAAGCGAAACCCTTAGCTCCGGTAGGGATTACTCATTAGAAATAGAGTCAGTGGTACTCTAGGATGATTTTGAGTGTAATAATAGATATGAGCGTGTATTTGTTAGTGAATATAAATTGTTTTATATTGTGTCGACTTATTAGTTGAGTGTTTATAAATTCTGGTCGATGTAGTCTGACTAACTATATTGATAGGGATTTCTAAACTCTTAAACTAGGCCAACCGACCCATTATTGTTTATAAAAGTGGATAAATGAAATAATTTTGCTCAAATTATTTTTGTATATAAAAGAAATAATTTTTGTAAATTAATATAGTATATGGTTGCTTGGTTGTTAGGAAGTGATAATATTAAATTATTATCATTGTTGAATGGAAAATTGAACTAGGGATTAAAATTATAATCAAAGGTTAAGGAATAAATTTATATGACAAAATGGGATTTGTAAATGTGAATTATAAGTTGAAATATGATGCCAGAGTAATTTTCGAATGGGGATTGAAAGGATTTGGAATTCGAAATTTTATAAGTTAAATTCCTTTGATTTGAAATGATTTTCAAAGGTTTTTGGAGAAATAATAGTGATTATTTGGGAAATATTTTTGAATTGGATTTAAAATCTGGTGAGATTTGTAATTTAAAAATATTTGAAATGTTTTTAAAGGGATAAAGCACTGACCTCACTTCGGTCGTTGAAAAATAACTCCGATAATGATCGTAACATCATCGGTGTTCATTTTCGAGTTTCCAAGAGAGGGATTGCTACGTGGATGTTTTGGATTGATGTTTGTTTGCGAAATTGGGGTTTGATTTTGAAAATGTAAAAGAATAGTTTGATTTGGATATATATGTTTTCAAAATTGATTTTGAATGGTTTAAACTCTAGAAGCTTATTTAAAATGTTATGGAAATATAAATAGGTTTGATAACTAGTAAAATTTGAAATTTTCTAAAACAGAAAAATTTAACTTGAAGAAGAGTCAAATTAAAGGAAATGTGACAATAGAATAAGTTAATAAACTAAGTTAATTAAATGATGTGAATTCAAGATACTGTGAATAGAATGTAAATAAGTCGGAAAATTTATCGGAGCTTAAAGTTTGGATTGAAACTGAATATTTGAATTGTTTTAAACAAAGTGAAATGGATTATTAGTCAAGTTGGGAATAAATGTGGAAATGAAATAAACTAATCTAAATTTGTAAGTAAATGGAAATTAAACTAAGAATTTGTAACGACTCGGAATTCCGATCTCGAAAATTCCAGATAGTTAGGAAAAGAAGAAAAGAGATAGAAGAAGAAACAGAAATGAAACACAGATCTCACATTCGCAGCGGATCAAAATATAATATCAAATAAAATAACAGTTATACAAGGAAAAAACTGTATCAGTTAATTTACGTCAATACATCAGAGTTACAATATTTCACAATCACGGGATAGTTAAAAATAACTTGTCTAGATAAATAACAAGATATCGCGGCAGAATACACTCCATACGTTCCTGCCATCCAACTCACTTCCTGAGCTCCAGAACGTCCTTACTTGAAAATCTATAATGCTCGGTCTGACCCGAGCATTATATCAAAGTAACACCCGGGAAAGGCTGGAAACCAGCGTGAGTAAACCCATCTAACATGAAATACTCGGTATAAAACTTATTTAAAACCCGTGGTAACTCGTCCAACACTACCAGTTCACAACCTGCTATAGTCAACAATTATTTCACAAATCAATTCCTAAGTACCCTTGCTTAGCTTTAAATGGTCCAGTCATTTAAATTATTCTATTTCAGCCTATTGATTTCACATATCAATCAATAAAGAATCATTTTAGGCTACAAATCGATGTGGGTTCTGGTATTTACTGATACCCGGCCACAATCTCTTCGAATTCAATACCATCTTAACTCAAGTTATTCAAGTGAAATACAATTCAACTTTAAATACAGGATGTCACCTTTTACACAGCAATTCATCATCGATGGATAACCTTATTATCACTGTCCAACCAGACATATTATATCACAAAACATTTCATATCAGAGATATCAACCAATTCAAGGCATTTAACATCATTCAATCATTCAGAAGCAAGATTTATCACTTCCAAAATTAATTTAATTTATCTCTAATTAAATTAATTATTAATCTTTAATCACTTAGATTACCTTTACTTAACATTAATTGATTACAAACCAATTAATTTACATCGTTTAATTATCCTTCTTAATTAATCACCATTGACCAATTATCCTTTAATTGCAATAAGTAATTAACTCTTAATCAATTACACAAATTAATTAACCTTTACCTATCCATAATAATTACATTGATCTTAATTAATTTACTCAAACTAATTATCTTATAATCACTTACATTGATTAATTATCCTTTAATTAATCACACTCATTAATTAACTAACCATAATTAATTTCTTTAATTAATCAATCCTTTAATTAATTACACTAAGTAATTAATCCTTAATTACTTCCCTTAAGTCATTAACCTTTATTAATTTACCTTGATTATTAATTAATTTAACCATTAATTGCGAATTAAATTAATTAACCCTCAACGGATTTATCCTTTAATTACTTACGTTAAGTAATCATCATTTAAGTAATTAATCTTTAATTACTTAATTGATTAATGTTTAATTATAACTTAATTACTTAATTAATCCCTAATCATTATTTAATAATCTCTAATTATTTAATTAATAATCCTTAATCATTAATTAATCAAATTAATTAATTACTCTTAATTAATTACTTAATTAACCCTTTATCATTAATTACTTAAATTAATTAATTAAACTTACATTACTTAATTAACTTAATTAATCTCAAATCATTAAGACCTTAATTATCCTTTAAGGTAAACCATTATTTTAACTCTTTACACATGTACTTAACATGACTTTAAAAGCCAACACTTATAATTACACATTTTTAATTATTTTTAAATGTTAGTATAAAACTTTTGTATTTATTTTACTATTTAATAAATACCTTCTAAATTTATATAAATAAAATCCCTTTTGGAAAATAATATAAAACAAATCTTATTTAAAATAAAAATATTATTCATATATTTTTATATCCAAAATATTTTAAAATATTTATCTTTTAAGTTTTCAAATTAAATCCAAATTGAAATTAAAATAAAAAAGAAAATAAATGACACTTGTACCATTAGTTTACACTTGTAATTTTGAAAATGTATTTTTTTTGAAAATTGGTTAAATCTTTATTACTTTTCTATAAACAGGCCAAAGCCCTAGTTACAAAAGACATTTGCTATTCATTACAGAACTCAAACACATTCCATTTCTAACACTTAATAAAGCACAATCCAGTTTCATGGAGGCTCCCGAAAGCTTGATAGATTTCCTTTAGAGTCTGCCTTCATCTTCCACTTCGCCAATAGTAATTTTTCTGGTCCCCTTAGGCTGGCAAGCATTTTTTTGTTTATTCGCGGGATTATCATCTTCACATCACGATTTATTTGTAATTCTGAATATATATATATATATATATAACTGACATTTTCCATTTCATGCTTTAATATGTTTCTATATATATATATATATATATATATATATAGTATTTTCCCCTTATTTATATTTATGCATATTTAAAGCAAAATGATTCAAAATCAAACTATCCACTAATAAACATATATAAATACATACATTGATTCATTACTAAATTAAATTTAGATTAATTTGTAATTTGACATTATAATAGAAAACATATTCATTTGTTTTGAAAATATAAATTTTGCCAAATTAAATAATTATAAAAGAAGATCATTAAACTGATATTATCAATTATATCAGGAGATTATTAAATGAATATTTATTTCTATAAAATAAGTATCTTAATGGTAAAAATTAGTAAATTACCTAATTACCAGATGTCCAAAATTCGAGATATCATATTCCTTCCCCCTTTGAACCTTTTCGTCCTTGAAAAGGAAAGAAGCCAGAATTTATTCAATACTTAAAATCAGATGAATCACTTTTTATTATTTTTAAAACACTTTAAAAAGCTATATAATATTACAACAATAGTTTTTATAAAAATACTTTTATAACTCGATGTTTCCACAAGTCCATCTTCGTTCTCATAGAATTTCGGTCATACGTTGATCAGGCGCAGGACTGAAAATCTATAAGTACTTAGCAGACCCATTTTCAACACCCAGTCAAAATACTTGGAAAATAATTTTATTGAAAATATAGAAAACATATTTGAAAATAGAGGAAACATCTTTGGTGAGAATGCTTTGGAAATCATCACTCGCATCCATGGTCGCAGTTAACCCGATGGTTAGTTGCCATCCCGACAAAATCCATAGGTAACTATAGGCACTCCATGCCCCTCGATTACGCCATAGAACATGCTATAGATCGCAGCTACATCTGGGGTTACGTTGCTATCACAGCGAAAACCCTTATAACTGTAAGCATTAGCACCCTCGAATTTTGCTGCCAAAAGAATGAAACTTCTCCCTTCAATCATAGATCACAGTCTACCGATGTTACGTTGCCTTTCCGGCAAAATTAAACGTAGACTGTTGACACTCACCTCCACACGATTTCCGCTATGGTCAACAGTAGATCGCAGCGACATCGAGTTACATGGTCATCACAGTATAACCCAAATGCCTCTATATGCATCGGCGCCCTCGACTTCCGCTACCCAATAACCCTCAAGAACTTCAGTTTGTCCGGACTTACTCATAGGATCCACTTTAGCGCCTCCCCTATGGGGCTCAAAGCAGTACCAACCTATGGTACTCCTAAGAAATTCATTTCAAGGGAGCGTCTTTTTCTCCAGAGCCATTTTCAAAACACTTTATACCATACATATAGTATCTTCCAAATCATACACCTAGTATGAATCCCATATAAATCTCCTTTTTTGAAAATCGATTGTTCCAAAATCGATAATTCTCAAACTAGGCTTTTCAAATTTCCAAAATTGATTTTTCCCCAAAAATCAAAGCCTATCCAAAATCCATAGGTTCAAAAACCTTTTTTCCAAAATCTTCTCATAAAATCCTTCATATATATATATAGATATAGATATAACTTTGAAAATCTTTGGGTCACTTCATACTTGTATAAATTTCCTTTTTATACTTCAAATACTTTTCAAAAACCAGTTTCTTCTGGCAATAGATTCAACAAGAGGAGTTTTAACATATATATAACTAAGATATATATAACTTTGTTGATTTCAAATCAAATATTCAATTTTGATTACTCTTTTATAAAGTTATTACCCATATTACTTTTCTATAAAATAAGTTCTAATCATAGAAATATCCAATTCCCATTTTATTCCCTATACATATTCTCAAAACATACTTCTCTTTTCAAAAATCATCTTTCGTTGCTTTTCTTCATAAAGTGAACCTTTAATCATAGAAATATCCAATTTCCACTTTATTTCATCGGATATTTCACAAAATATACTTTTCATTTCAAAAATCATTTACAGTTCCTATCCACAAATTTTCAATATCAATTTCATTCAAACCCGTACGATGTACACATATCATCCGTACGCAATACCAAATCTGATCGCTCACTCGATCACACAATTTCACTTCCAAACTAGTATCGTCCACTCGACTTCCTAGTGCGGACTCAAATCTGGTTTCTTGATCAGAAACTGTCATTCTCCTTACATAGCCTAACTATGATAGAGAATTTCCAGAACCAATCAACCCATATCCAGGTTCGCCGTCGAAAATCGAGTGTAAAATGCCAACTCGTATCGATAAACTATCTCGAAATTCTATGCTCGAATCCGGATCAAATCACTTTACGAATAGAATAATATACATACATCCTACGTATTTATCTTCATTGATTATTAGCCAAATCAATTGCCTTTCTATTCACCTTTATTTTGATTCCATTCACTTATCCACAATTTCTCCCAATTTCCCTTTTAATTAACACTTCAATCCTTATCTCAAATGGATATTTAATCAAAAACAATTTGAACTCTGTCCAGCTTAAATTTAGAAAATAGTTTGAAAAGCTAAAAATAGATAAGTAGTTAAAAAATAATTATTAGTTATAAAATAGTTAAGTAATTGTAAAATAGTTGGAAAATACTTAAATAATTGCAAAATAGTAACTAGTTATAAATCAGTTGAAAACAGTAATTTGTGTAAACAGTTGTAAAATTGTTAAATAGTTTCAAAAATAATTGTAAAATAAGTACAAAATAGTTTGGCTTTAAAAAGAAAGATTGTATAGTAAATAGCTTGGAAAAATAGGTTTATATTAAAACAACTTATTTTGAAAATAGTCCAGAGCCAAACTGTACAACTTCCCAGTCTCCATTTTCAATCAATTTCTCATCCCAATAAAATTGATCTAGTCCCAATTCAAGTTGAATTAATCTCAATTTCTTTTCAAATTAAAATCAAATTCCATTTGAATTTACTTATTCAACTTTAATCAAAATCCAAATTATTCAAATCAAATTTCAATTTGAACTAACTTCAAATTCCATTTCACTTTAAACCATCTCGAATTATATAAATTTGAGTTAAATTTCAAATATTGATTTAATACCTTAAATCAAATTAACCCTTACTTTTATATCAAATCAACCTTTATTTTTAGTTTAACCTCTTAAATCTTTAAACTATTTAATTCTGAATCCAAATTCCAAAATTCCATTTTAAATTATCTTTACTTAACTTATTTCAAAATTCAAATAAGAATTAGAAAACAACTAAATCTTCAGATTCTAATTTATTATCCATTTTTTTAAAACCAATTCTCATTTTCATAAATTATTTATAATCATCGAATGATATCAGGATATATAAACATCCAAATTTATCCAAACACCAATTAACAGCATCCATTTTCAATTTTCAAATCTCAAACCTATTTAGAGATCACACAAACTCCCAATTCAAATCAACCATTTAACTTCCCAAATTTAATTTCAATTTCATCTTGAAATTTCCAATTTCAGGTTGTTTATTAACTTATTTAACTTTTCCAAATTTAAATTTAATTTACTTAATCCAGTCAACTTTACACAATTTGAATTCCCATTTCAAATTTTAAACTTTATTTTAATAATCTTCTCACTTAAAGTTTAAAAACTTATTTCACTTTGGGTCTTCACATCACATTCCAAGGAAAAATTCAAAACTCAACGTTAGAGTTTATTTCAAATCAGTTCTAGTATTATGTATATCCCACATGCATACATATTTATTTCAATTTATACATTAAAATTTTAAACCACCTTTGGTTTTAATTCAATACAGATTTCTTTAAAATTTTCAAACAACTCTTGTTTGAAACAAGACCCTTTCATTCAAATACTACTATTTATTATTTCTTTTAGCACTTTGAAACAAATTCCAAATTTCTGGACTTAGATGTAAAACTTCACCATTTAAACCCTTTTTCAATTTCAATTTATAAGTTATGCTCACCTAAATGTTTACTTCCTCAAACATTTCATTTTGCTTAATCGTTAACACACATTTCATTATTGAACACATCAACCATTTATAATAATAACCAAGATTATCATATCTGATTACGAATTCATTTTTTTTATCTTATTCTGAAAACACTTCTATAAAATTTTTAATTTTAGTTTGGGTCCATTTCTTTATTAATTTAGTTCATACTATTCAATTTCCATTTGGTTGTATTTCTATTACCACTTAATTCTTATATTACCTTTAATTCAGTTAATATATCCACCGGTAATCTTAATATATAGTGGTTAGAGAAATTATTGCTTTATGTATCAAAATATAAACTTATTTAAAAATCATTTACCTTTAAAACCATTTAAAAACATTTATATAAGAAATAACAAGTACGCTCTCATATATTTTTATACTCTCAACTCATTCTAGGGTATTACTTGCCCTATCCTTAATGAGTAATCCCACCAGAGCCAAGGTTCTCACTTAACCTTCAGTTCCGATACCAAAATGTAACGACATGGAATTTCAATCCCGAAAATTCCAGATAGTTAGGAAAAGAAGAAAAGAGATAGAAGAAGAAACAGAAACGAAACACAGAATCTCACATTCGCAGTGGATCAAAATATAATATCAAATAAAATAACAGTTATACAAGGAAAAAACTGTATCAGTTAATTTATATCAATACATCAGAGTTACAACATTTCACAATCACTGGACAGTTAAAAATAACTTGTCCTAGATAAATAACAAGATACCACAGCAGAATACACTCCATGCGTTCCTGCCATCCAGCTCGCTTCCTGAGCTCCAGAACATCCTTACCTGAAAATCTGTAGTTCTCGGTCTGACCCGAGCATTACATCAAAGTAACATCCGGGTCAGGCTGGAAACTAGCATGAGTAAACCCATCTAACATGAAATACTTAGTATAAAACTTATTTAAAACCAGAGGTAACTCGTCCAACACTACCAGTTCAGAACTTGCTATAGTTAACACTTATTTCACAAATCAATCCCCAAGTAGCCTTACTTAGCTTTAAATGGTCCAGTCGTTTAAATTATTACATTTCAGCCTATTGATTTCACATATCAATCTATAAAGAATCATTTTAGGTTACAAATCGAAGTGGGTTCGGTTATTTACTGATACCCGACCCTGGTCTCTTCGAATTCAATACCATCTTAACTCAAGTTATTCAAGTGAAATACAATTCAACTTTAAATACGGGATGTCACTTTTTACATGGCAATTCATCATCGATAAATAACCAAATTATCACTGTCCACCCAAACATATTATATCACAAAACATTTCATATCACAAATATCAACCAATTCAAGGCATTTAACATCATTCACTCATTCATGAGAAAGATTTATCACTTCCAAAATTAATTTACTTTATCTCTAATTAAATTAATTACTAATCTTTAATCACTTAGATTACCTTTACTTAACATTAATTGATTTCAAACCAATTAATTTATCATCCTTTAATTATCCATCTTAATTAATCACCCTTGACCAATTATCCTTTAATTACAATAACTAATTAACTCCACACAAATTAATTAACCTTTACCCATCCATAATAATTACATTGATCTTAATTAATTTACTCAAATTAATTATCTTACCATCACTTACATTGATTAATTATCCTTTAATTAATCACACTCATTAATTAACTAACTGTTTAATTAATCAATCCTTTAATTAATTACACTAAGTAATTAATCTTTAATTACTTCCCATAAGTCATTAACCTCCATTAATTTACCTTGATTATTAATTAATTAAACCTTTAATTGCTAATTAAATTAATTAACCCTCAACGGATTTATCCTTTAGTTACTTACATTAAGTAATCATCATTTAAGTAATTAATCTTTAATTACTTAATTGATTAATGTTAAATTATAAATTAATTACTTAACTAATCCCTAATCATTAATTAATAATCTCTAATTATTTAATTAATAATCCTTAACCATTAATTAATCAAATTAATTAATTACTCTTTATTAATTATGTAATTAATCCTTTATCATTAATTAATTAGATTAATTAATTAAACTTAAATTACTTAATTAACTTAATTAATCTCAAATCATTAAAACCTTAATTATCCTTTAAGGTAAACCATTATTTTAACTCTTGACACATGTACATAACATGACTTTAGAAGCCAACACTTGTAATTACACAATTTTTATTATTTTTAAATGTTCGTATAAATTTTTTGTATTTATTTTACTATTTAATAAATACCTTCTAAATTTATATAAATAAAACTCCTTTAGGAAAATAATATAAAACAAATATTATTTAAAATAAAAAAACTTATTCATATATTTTTATATCCAAAATATTTTAAAATATTTATCTTTAAATTTTCAAAATTAAATTAAAATAAGAAAGAAAATAAATGACACTTGTACCATTAGTTTACACTTGTAATTTTGAATATATATATATATATATATATAATTCACATTTGTCATTTCATGTTTTAATATGTTTATATATATATATATATATATATATATAGTATTTTCCCTTTATTTACATTCATGCATATTTAAAGAAAAATGATCCAAAATCAAACTATCCACTAATAAACATATACATATACATACATTGTTTTATTACTAAATTAAATTTATATTAATTTGTAATTTGACATTATAATAGAAAACATATTCGTTTGTTTGGAAAATATAAATTTTTCCAAATTAAATAATTATAAAAGAAGATCATTAAACTGATATTGTCAATTATTTCAGGAGATTATTAAATGAATATTAATTTCTATAAAATAAGTATCTTAATGGTAAAAATCTGTAAATTACCCAATTACTTGATGTTCAAAATCCAAGATATCACATAATTGGAATTCAATTTGAATTAGGTTCAGTAAGTGAAGTGGTAGAATTAATTCGAAGTGGACTAAAAATAATTAAAGTTCGGAATAAAATCAATTGAGATTTAAAATAAATAAGTCAATGAAACTAATTAAAGGAATTGGTTAATTAAGAATGAGTTTGACATGAGGTGAATCGAATTCAATATTAAATTTGATTTGGAATTAAATTAAAAATGGAAGATAAATTGAATTCAGAATGGAGTTGAAAGTTTAAGTTAAATGTAAATAGAAATGAAAGCTTAAGTAGTGAAGTGAAAATAGTTATAAGAAGTATTTAAGATATTTAAGATAACATTAAGAAAAGTAAAGGGGTGAAATTCCTAAGTAAAAATTGGTATTAGAAAAATATTCCAAGTTAATATTTGATTGAAGATTAAGTAAAGAGTGAAATGGGATAATTGAGAATAGTGAATGGAAATCAAAATAAATGTGAATAAAAATAGAATTGATATAGATAATAATCAATTGAGATAAATACGAATGATGTACGTATATTATTTTATTTGCATAGCGATTTGATCCAGATTCGAGCATAGAATTTCGAGATAGTTATGTCGATTCGAGTTGGGAATTTTCACTCGATTTTTGACAGCGAACCCTGGATATGGATTTTTGATTGATTCTGAAATTCTCTATCATAGTTATGACTATGCAAGGAGAATGATGATTTCTGATCAAGAAACCAGATCTGAGTCCGCACTCTAGGGAGTCGAGTGAACGATACTAGTTGGAAGTGAAATTGTGTGATCAAGTGAGCGATCGGATTTGATATTGCGTACGGATGATATGCGTGCATCATACGACTTAAGTAGAACATATATTGTGTAACAACCTGGGATTTTGGACATCCCGAGTTGCGAATATTATTTATAATTCAATGATATTGTATTTTAATATACAATATTTGTATTAATCAATAATCTATCATTATATAAAAAAATTCTAAAATCAATATAACTTGGATTTTCGAAACTATATTCAACTATTAAGTTGATTTAAATAAAATTTCTTAAAAGTATATTTTGTTTCAAAGTAAAATATGTATATATTTTTTAGATTTAATATATTTATTTGTTTCAAGGATAAATATATATTTATTCTAAAGTTGAAATTTAATAAGAATTTAAATTTATTGTGAATTCATTATTTTCATATATAGAACGATAAAAAAAATTATGTTATAAAATTAGATGAAAATTCTTAATGAAGTGAAAGTGTTATACTTTGATTTGGTATATACCAACAATATTGTTTATATTGAATAAAATAATTTTAAGTTACTTTAAAATATATGTATTTTGAATAAGACAATTTTATATATATGTTATGATGAGTTAAAAGAAAATTTATAATAGTTGATTAAGAGAAATGTTATAAATTGATATGTATTAAAATCACATAAATAAATAAGAGAAATTATTTATACATAAATATTAATGAATCTTAGTTGTTTGAAATTATATATTTTTATATTATAAAGAGGAGAGTGACTTGATTTATTTTATAATTTAATCTATGGTATAGATTTTTATTTTTATCAAAGTTTCATATGATATAAAATTATATGAAAATATAATTGTTATTTTATTTCATTTTATTTAAAGTAAGAATATATTTATTAAAAAAAAATATTAATCAAAAAGGGGTTATTTTAATTAGTTAATTCCTCATCTTTATTTTAAAACAAATAAGAATACATACCTTCAGTCTTATTTAATTAAGTTTTTATTTTTGTTTAGAATGTAAAAGTGACAATCACATTTATACTTGATTTAATCTTAAGTATGGGCTGTTGCAATCTTAAATATAGTTGCATGTGCATTAATATTGTATGGCATGTATAAACAATAAATAATGAACCTCCAAGACTTTCTACTGTTAAATGTAAGTGCAGATTAACAAAGAAGAGCAAGTAAACTAAATTTATCTAATTTAAACTATGAGTAAATAAGTAGGAAACTCTATCAGTAAAACAAACTTACACGTGGCATTTTAAAATATGGAAATCCAACATAATCATTTAAGTTTCCTTTCAAAAAAAATCTCTGTTTAAAAAGGATATTACTTCAGCCTCCAAAAGTTATTTCTGTCCAACATTTATGTTGAAAAGTTTACAACTATATAGGTTATAAAATCAGTAGCTTAAGAACATCTCAGTTCACATTTTTAAAATATCAGGAAAAAAAAGAGCAACAACACTCTGATATTCTGCAAGTAAGAAGTGCTTTGTAAACACCAAAAAAATCTGGAAACTTAAAAAGAAGATCTTGAAGCAATCTCTTAAAGAATCTAGCTTCCTGGAAGCAAGTTTAAGGATTTCAAGTTTTCAAATTCAATTTCAAGTTTTAAAAGAAGCAGGAACCAAATGTTCAAGGTGAGAAAACTGTAGTTTTCAAGATGAAATTTTATGCATGCTCTGTTTACAGTGAATATTATGCTTAACTTTACTTCTAAAATCCCTATCTGTTGATCTAGTTTGAATTTGAAGATTTTTTTAATTGGAAATATGTTTATTTACAAGAATAGCTTAAGTTAAAATTGGTTATTTAATTTTTTTATGCTGTGTAGTTAGTTTGGGTTGGGTTTTACAGTAAAAATCAAATTTTTGTGAAATTTCAAAATCTTTGAATCAAAGATTCAAGCATGCATGCTGGATTCTCTGTTAAAAATAGGATTTTTAGAGGATGAATTGTGATTTTTAATCACCTAGTTTGTGAGAAATTCTGAGTTGAACCTTTTCTGTTCAAAAATTAATTTCCGACGATTTCTTCGTCGAGGGGTGGTGCGACCTAGACAGGGGCTGCTGGGTGACGTGGGGAAGGCGATGACCGTGGCGGAATTTGCAATTTTGCTTTTGATAGCGCATGCATGGTGGTTTTAGGGTTTTAGAGAGGTTGAAAACTCTGATCACGTCGCGAATGGGTTGAGGGAACAAGGGCGACCAGAGATTCTGGGTTTCGGTTCATTGGTCGCTGCATGTGTCAGCACTCGACAATGGTGGATGAGGTTCGAAATGGTGGTTAGATGTTGAAGTAGAAGATGGTTTTATGGTGGTGTATGGGTTTTGCGTCTTGAAATTCTCAGCCTGGAGTTCGAATTTTCGATCACCGGTGATTTTTGCTTCGACGTGTAGCTAGTTGCATTCGAGCGTTGTTGTAGAGTTGTTTTGAGGCATCGCGACAAGGGGTTGGTCGAAGTTACGACCGTACACGTGCACACGTATCAGTGCACGCGTTTCCTGATGGCATGTGGCGGCGCGTTGGTCGTTTGTCGTCGTGTTGGAGGGTGAGTGTCGATTGGTTTCGGCGTTGTCAACGTGATTCGAAGGATTGAGTTTCAGGCGACGATTTCTATTCGAATTGGGTTTGAATTCCTGAAGGTGGAATTTTTGGTTTCAGCAAGATTTAAGAGAAGAAGGGATTGGGAGTGGGGATCGTGTGGTTTGGTTTTTGATTGGGCTTCGGCCCAACTAGTTACAGTATTGATTTGTTTTTTTTAGGGTATTGGGCTTGGATTTTCGGGATTAAGTGTTGGTCGAGCCTGATTTTCTTTGGGCTGTTGATTAAGGGTTGTTTTGTTTAAAATAAAGTTTATTATTTTAAATAAATTGGTATTTAAAAGTTTTCAATTAATACTGTTTTTCATATTTAACAATTTTGATGATATGTGAGACTTTTGGAACAACATTCTTAATCTTGAATACTATTTAAGATTTAATTAAAAACAATCGTTTTTAATAATAACAAATTGTTTACATTAATACTTAATTATAGTTATTAAGTAAAATTTATATTAGTATTTGATTTAATTTAAATGATAAAAATTCTTTTACTTAAGTTTATTTGAATAATTGAGTAAAGTTAAATTGATTTAGAAGATCATTATAATTTAGCTTTGAATTAATCAAGTGTTTTAAAGATTTTAAATTTATAATAATTAATGAGGGGATTAAGGGTTGATTAGTTGAGAAATAATTAATTATAACTAATTAAATGATTATCAAATAATTAATTATAATTAATTAAGGGATTATGTAATTAGTTAAGCAATTAAAGGTTAATTGCTGAAATAGTTAAAATAATTAATGTGTGTAATTAATTAGAGGTTAATTACTTAATGTAATTAGAAAATAATTAATCAAGGATGATTAATTAAAAAGTGAAATATAATTAATGGTTTGTATCGACGAATGTTATGTCGTCGTATGATCCATTGTGAAGTTAATATGTGAATCTGTATAAGCTTGTTTAGATAGGATCTAATTATCAATCGAGAATGAATGCCATTTAATAATCTTATGGCCAAACTGTTGAAATGATCCCAATTAATTGGTTGCATTTATTTAGGTTGTTTAAACTAGATGACATTGGAACAGCTGGAACTGACACCATTCCGCTGTAAAATTAATCTGATTGTTGTGTTGGGTGTAAACCATTGTCCTGATTGTGTTGAATAATTGTTCTAGTAATGATAATCTCTAATTTGTTGTTCTTGCATATATCTGTTATGTGCCTGTTAATTATATTGAGTATGTATTGTGAATCGATCTATGGTAATGGATTGATTTGAATATCTGAGATTGTGAATTATGAAATGTGAATTGATAAGTACCGTTGGACTGGTAAGCCTTGATCGATTTGGATTTATTTATGAAATTAGTTTTGTTTTATAAATAAAGTAATATAATATTATTTAAGAAATGTTTTTAAGATTGATCAATATTTGGAATATTTAAAGTAGCTATTTATTTCTACCTTTAAATCTTTTTAAGTTATAATTTTTAAATTGTTTCAAGTATTAACTTGTTTTGTAATAACTCTTTAAAGGACAATTTTTATTGATATTTAAGCTTATTTTCTTCAAATTAAAAATCTCTTTAATAAAAGAAGTGTAAATAATTATAATAATCTTTATGAAGAATATTTTATTTATTTAACTTGAAAATAATATTTGTAAAATTATAAGTATGATTTGAAAGGAAATAGTTTTATATATATTTCAAATGAAATAAGTTTTATAAAAATAAATGATAATTCACTTGGATATTAAAAGGCGGACAAGGTTTAACGGTTGCAATGGGAAAGAACTTTGTTGTATTGATTGATTGCTTTGATAGTTAAATAAATGACTATCAAAAATGGACAAAACCTGACTTCGGAAATATCTAGAGGACACTCGAGAATTATATGGTACGGTTACCGATCGAGGTGCTATACCACACGTATAAACTCATTCGTTCTCTAGGACGAATTATAAGGAGACCCGTACATTAACGGTTAGGAGGTGAACTCTGATCTTGTATTTTGTCGGTGTATTTCCTAAAGAACCGGGGTTGAGTTTACCAGGAAATAGCGAACGTTGTTTCGAAGAGACCGGGATCAGATTTGAAATCCGAAAACCACTTCGATCCAACAATACGTTTGGGGATGAAGACAAGAGTTTGGAGTCGAAGATGGACCAATGAAGTGCAAGGGCTACTCGCTACTAATCCTGAGGGTGATTCCAAAATGGATGTAGTAGGAATAGTGCCTTCGGTTCCATTCGAACCCGGAACGGACTTGTATGGAAGAATGCTTTCAAAACATCGTCTGGTGGACGATGAGCATTCTAAAGGATACGTTCTTAAAAGGTAATGCTTAGCCTTGAGCCTCATCAACCGAAAATGACCGAAAATCAGGGGTTATGCAGCAAGGCTTCATGGGTAGCCCCCACTTGAGAGTAAGGTCATCCCTGTCTAGATGTCCCTTTTTATTTCGGCTTAGTGGTGCGGTTGCTGATCCCAACTGCAGGGTGATCTTATTCGAAACTGTCCAATAAGGGATGGTTCCAGTCTTTTGTTGCAGGGGAGCGGGCGTACTCCTCGGTACTATGATCTAGGCCACGTACTCTGACAGGTGGTACCCCACTGCCTAGTCATTAGTTGGAAATCCATTTTCCCTACGCCCCTTGTACGAGTTTTGTTTGTATTACTCACTCTGTGGCTAGTAGCTGGAATTTAATAATGTAATAATTTCAGCTATTTTAATAAGTATTTGTATATAGACCCTATTATAATATCGGAGGGTTTCATAAAAATGTTTTGGTATCGTAAGGTAAAAACCCAACATGTTTATTTGTAGCGTGGTCTTACGAGATGCTTTTGTTTTCAAAAGGAGTTTTCTAAATTTAATAATCAAATTGATTGTGTTTTCTCACGCTGGTATACCAGACTGACCCGGGCTTTGGTGTTTTTCCTATATGCTCGGGTCAGACCGAGCATATTTCCAAGATTTACTGGAAGAGTGGAAGCTTCCGAAGAAAGAGCTGGATCATGAGACGTATTGTCGTAATTGTTTATATGTAATCCTTTGGTCGTGTGGTTACGATTGTAAGGACAGAATTGATATAACTGTCCGAGTTGTATGATTGTAACTCTGATGTAAAACCTGTATATGTTAATATAAAGGTAACTGTTTTGGTTTCATCTAAAGATTTGTTTATATTATAATTTATCTGTTCCGCTGTGAGATTCTGATTTGTTCTCTTTTCTTCTATCTTCTTTCTATTTCTATCTTCTTTCTTTCTTCATTATCCGTCTTTCCGTACGATTTAGCTGACAAGAGTGGTTCAAAGTCGGTTTGAATTGGTATGGAAAAATGGATTGTGACATATTGAAATTTTGTAAAAAGAAGTGAATCAAATGGTTTGGAATCTTTAATTGGATATTATTGCTAAGTAGGACGTACATGTGTTTTAAAGGCAAAGAAAATTAATGTTTTTGGATTTTAGTAGATAAATTTGATTGGTCGATAAGAAGGTATGTATTTAGATTTCTATACGAAATTTGATGATTTTCTGATCTAGCCACTTGGTATTTTGTTTTATTTTGAATTTGAGGGCCCGTGAGGCATTTTGTAGTCGTACCGATCTAGCCACGCAAAGGAGATGCTGGCGAAATTTTTCAAAAATTTAGGGAGTTGGAAATATTTTGAATTTTTTTTGATAATTTAAACTTGGTTTCAAATTTTAATTTGAATGGTTGGGTAGATAATATTATTTGGAATTGATGAATGGGTTTGGAAAGTTAATAAGAGTACAAGTATGTCTTTAATAGAAGATTATTTTGAGGAGTTGTTTGGAACTATTTAGACTAGGAAATAGTTAATGGGTTAAGGATCATTCTTCTTAACTAGTAATTTCGGGGACGAAATTCTTTTAAGGGAGGAGGAATGTGACAATCCGGAATTTTGGACATTTGAAATTGGAATATTTAATTGATTTTAAATATTTAAGAGTTAACTTTCAACTCGAATTTCAAATATCAATATTTATTGGATAATTTAATTTTTGAATTAAATAATTGGAAAATTGGGTAAAATATGAAATCTGGAGTTTCAAGCTTGTTAAAAATAATTTGAATGCTTGCAAAATTTATATTGATAATGTTGAGGATAATATAACTTTTAAAATTGAATTTGAAAATGCTTTTCTCTGTTTTGAAATTATATCGCTTAAATTAACGTTTAAAAATAGCCTTCCAAAGCACAGTCTCGGATTTCGACGAAACTTATTCCATTGGATCCGTAATAGTGTATTATTATCGGGTTTCTAATTCTTTAGTGTTTGGAGTTGTCGTGTGGTCGTACAATAGATATACGCGTTGAATTTATATTGGAAATTCAATATTACAACAGGGTCCAAAAGCTATCTTCTCAATACGATCGAATTAGGACTCGAAATATTTTCCACTGCATTCGAAATAGAGGTATAACCTTATGAATGTCTAGTGGCATGCCTTGATAGGAGGTTGAGATTTTGAATTACAATTTCGAGACGTTTAAAAATTTAAATTCAAATATGTTGACTGGTCAATTCTCAATCCCATCAGAACTTTTTACCTTTGTTCAAAACACTGTAGCATATGCAGGCATGCAAGGCAGACACTCGTCCTCCCTGAGACACGCATCATTTCTAAAAAATAAAATAAAACAATAAGAACGAATCGTTCAAAACCGAACCCACCTTCGTTTTATTCATATTAAAAATCCCTCTTTTGGTTTTAAATCATTCAGTGTTCAATTTCAATTTCGTTCGTAAATTAATTAATGGCTCCTCTTTCCTTTTCATAATCTCCCCCTCAACTGGAATGATTCAAATCGAATCGAAAATCTAATAATCTGGGAATGCGAAATAAATCGAATCGACTTAAAAAAAAGAAAAAAAACAATGAACGCGACTTGATACCGCAATTAGATTTGGAAGCGATTTCGCGTAGGCATAACAATGACGAGTTGGTGGGGGGCAGCGCGATTTCTGGAAGGGGGTCATGACTTCGTGCAGCACGATTTCATGAGTGAGGAAATCGAGTTCGCCATCGTCATAAAGTAAGGCCGAGGAGATGCGAAGGAAGTAGGGCGAAGCGGTAGTCTCTGGTGGCTTCAACCAGAGGAGGCGGCATGCGATATTGGGAGGGAAGAGACGAGGGTTGGCTACAGCATTGTCTTTGGCAGTTCAAGGTATAGGCTAACCTAATTTTATTTTTATAAATCTGGATTGCTTAATTACAGGAAATGAATTTATAGATATAAATATATCTAGAGAAAAAATATATATACATGCATGCTTTAGCCTACTGTTATTTTAGAAAATTATTACAGTAAGATATTTTACTTTATCTTATTTTATTTTATTAGAGCACATATATGTATATAAATATGCTAGGCAGGAAATAGTATAGCAAGGGCAGCTTTATTTTAAAAGATATATATATAGAGTTTAAAACAGTAAATATACATACATAAGATTTTGGAAAAAAAATAAGAGTTTATATAAAGATAAGATTTTTATAACCCATATAGCTTATTTTTATATGCAGTTTGGAAAATGGAAAAATAAAAACAAAATACAATTTACTAATTTATTTTAGTGATTAATTTGTTTAGTTAACTTAGTAATTACTGTAGTAACTAGAAAATATTTTATTAAAAGGAATTAGTTTAAAACTAATTATTAGTTAAATTAAATAAATGGCAATTAATTGTTCGATTGTTTTGAATATTAATAAAAATCAACTAATGTTTATACAAGGACAAAAACCAAGAAACCAAGGCGGGGTTGAAGTGGATTGCAAAACAAAAATCAAAGGTGAGTTAATCTCATTCATTTTGATTACCATTTAAATTTAAATAGTTAGATTAAAATTATTGGTTGAATAATTGAATTGACTGGATGTGATAGTATATATAGTAGTATATATATATATATTAGAGTGATTGATTTCCCATATTATATAGCGGATGAGACCCTACGCGCCATGCATAATAGCGGATGACCCTTTATACCACGATATCCCGCCTTGAAGCGGGATTGGTATTCTAAATAGTTGTGCTAACATCTATGGATGCAGGGAAACAGGTTTGAGGGATCCAACTGGATTCCTCAAAATGTTGAATTTATTTTTCAGTAATGTGATTTATGTGATAATTTGTGATGATTATGTTGGGAATTGGAATTATTGAATGCTATGGCTTGGTTGAATATATATTGGTATTTGAGAAAATGAAATATATAAGGTTTGGATTTTTAAAGGAAATTTAAAGGGATATTTCTAAGTAAATTAGTTATAGTGAATCCAAATAATTTAAAGGAGTGATTTTGGAAAAAGGATAAAGGTTTGATTTTTAAATCCTATATAATAAATTCAAGGATGGGAAAAAAAATAAGGATTTTGAATAAATGGGAAAAAGGATTTTTATTTAAAATAAGGACTTAAACAATATATTTTTTAGTACGAAGAAATATATTTTAAAAGTTTAAGATTTGAATGAGTTTGGGAAAATAAAAGGAGAATTTTGAAATAAAGTATGAAATTTATATCTTCAGTTTTAAATAAGATTTTGAATCATAATCCAGAAGTGAATATGGAATTAATGGATTTTAAAATAAATTTTGAATAAATCAAGAAATAAACTCTATGGGGAATTTAATTTAGAGAATCTATTTTAAAATCAATTTAGTGATTTGGAACAGTATTTCCAAAGAGAATGTGATTATGGAATTTATAAACAGGGTTTATAAATAAAGTGAAATATTTATCAGAGGATAATTTGAAAATATAAATTCAGAATGAGAATTTACAAGGAAAGAGTGATTTGTTTAAAAATAAATAGTGGTTTATTTTTAAAAGTGTGTAAAGGAAAGTGTATTTCCCTGAAAAGCCAAGTATATTTTCAAAGAAGATTTCCAAATACAAGTTAGAAGTTTAAAGTGGTTTTAAAAGAATGTTTTAGAAAGAAATTATCATTTTGTATTTTTAAGATTTTATAAGAAAATAGTTATTAAGATTATTTATTCAAGTAAAGTATTTTAAACATTTATCTATTATTATGATTTAAAGATATTTATCTAATATTTATACATTATAAAATAACATTTATTTTAAAATTAGTTTTGGCTTAAGTTTTACATGAGAAATTATTATAAAATTGTATAACTAGTATTTTAAATAAACTATTTTAAGTAGTTTTATATTTTAAATGTTTTTAAGTTTATATTTTTGATAAAGTAGTTTAACTTCTTTAAAAATCTAATTTTAAAGGACTTGGTGCTTTTGAGTGGAAATAAAACAACTGGTTGGAAATTTATTCCGCGAGAGAAAAGTGATTTGAAAACTATTTTCAAAAGGGTTGAAATGTAGAAAATATCTCGTGAAGATATTTTAAATAAAAAAATTTGGGAAATTATTGAGGCTGATGGTTTGTTTGTGGATGGTAGTTTATAGTTAAATAACCGACTATCGATATCGACCAATGCACTGATTGTTTTGAAGAGACTGGGATCAGGATAAATTTTCCGAAAATCACTTCGATCCGGTTTGAACGTTTTCGTAAGGAAGACAAGAGCTTGGAGTCAAAGATGGAGCAGTGAAGTGGAAGGGCTAATCATTACTAACCCTAAGGGTGATTCCAAAATGGATGTAGTAGGAGTAGTGCCTTTGATTTCGTTTGGACCCAGAACGGACTTGTATGGACGAATAATATCCGAACATCGTCCGGAGGTCGATGAGCATTCTAAGTGAGATATGTTCTAAAAATGTAATGCATAGCCTCGAGCCTCATCAACCGGGAATGGTTAAAACGGGGAGGTGCACGCAAGGCTAAGTGGCTAGCAACCAATTAGGGCAAGATCATCACTTTCTAGATGTCCGTTTATTCGGCTGTGTGGGCGGTTGCTGATCCCAACCGTAGGGTAATCTTATTCGGACTATCCAGTAAGGGTAGCTCCGATCTTGTGTAGCAGGGGATCAGGGTGGATCCTCGGTACGGTGATCTAGACCACATACTGTGATGGGCGGTATCCCAGCCCTGCCGTTGTATGGAATCCAATATCCAATAAGTGCCTGTGCGGTTTTGATTGTTTCCAACTATGCTGAAACGTGAGATGCAAGCATTTTAGCTAGATTCTATTTTACTTTCTATAGACATTATTATAATATCAGAGAATTTGATAAGAAATGTTTTGGTTATCGTAAGATAAAAACCTGACATATTTATTTATGGCGTGGTCTTACGAGATACCTTTAATTTCAAAGGATTTTGAAAACTTTAATAATCCAATTGAGTGTATTTTCTCACACTGGTTTTCCAGACTGACTCGGGTGTTATTTCACTATAATGCGCGAGTCAGATCGAGTATTATAGAATACAGGATAGGATGCTATGGATCCCAGAAGATGAGCTGGATGGCGAGACATATCTCCCAACTTGATATATTCCATTGTGAATTCAGTTTTTGTGTGGAAAATTATCTTAACTGCCCGGTGCTGTGTATTATTTGATGTTGTACTCTGATCATGTAATGAATAAAAACAGATATAGTTCTTTTTGTTTAAAGATTAGTCATTTAGCTATTATATATTGTTCTATTGTGATTGTGAGATTCTGATATTGTTTTCTATTTTCATCTTCTACCTCCTTCTTTCCTTTACGGTCCGGTTTTTTGGCATTCGATTGTTCTGCATTTGATATAATGGACGTATTGATGCCAATTTTCGAGCGTCGAAAAATTGGGTCGTTATAGATTATTGAAGGCACGACAAATCCAAAAAAAGAGGAAGAGCTAAGGACCTATTGTAAGTGAAAAACTTTGTCTTTCTATTTTAGTAATTGAATAATGTAGATTGGAACCTCAACTGTTTTATATTAAAATAATGAAATTTGTGTATATTTTTTAATTTCAATGTTTTATCTTCTATTCCACTGCTTATCTTTTTCTTTGGATCTGATTAAGGGTTCTAATTAAAAAATGGTGTGTAAGGTAAATTTTTATTCATTGTTTGCACCACTCATTTCAACAATTTGAATATAAATTCCTTTGTCCAATATCATGTAAAATGAAATTGGATATAGCGTAAAAGTTTGTAAATTGTAAGTTTCTATTATTGACTTATTCCATTGTTTTAATGTAAAATAAGTGGGTTTGGATTCTGTTTTTATACGTTGATTTTAAAATATTAGATTTATGGTAAATGTATTAATATATAAATGGGAATTGTATAATTTGAAAGATCTGACATTTGAACGATAGTTTAGGACGTAAACTTCGCACGCTTAGCAATTTACTAAGTGCGTGTATGTATTTATGTATGTATGGTTGTGTGTGTGTGTGTGTGTATACTAGCATAAATAACATAAAATTAAAACGTATTAATGTTACAGTTAATAGTTTATTAATTATTATTGAATTCCCCCTTAGGAAATTTTCTTGTAAGGCCTTAATTATGAATACAGTGTGATGTATGATAATATGTTAAAATAATGTTATAAATTATGACTAAGTTGTAGGGATGCGAGGTTAATTAAAAACATACAGAAGCCTTCCCAGCTAATTTGGCTACCGGTAATGTGACATTAGGGTCGATGTGAGACATCGCCTATAATAAGTAACTATAGATGGTGTGAGGTTAGTCTCAAATTTAATAGGGTAAATCTGCCCAACTAATCTGGCTATCAGTACGTACGAATAGGCTGACTAATGTTAAATTTCATTGTAGGGTACGAATCATAATACAAAGAACCTACTTCAACGATTGAAGCTATTATATGTATGTGTGAGGGTCAGCCTCTTTCCTATGTAGGAAGTAGTAAATGGTCGGGCTTAAGGTTAAGGGATAGGAATGGTAGTGGATATCTTGAAAGGGCATGCTTCACTATGAAGTATTAAGTGACTGAAAAGATTTCATACAATGTCGGCTAGATAAGAAATGGTGTAGAGTCTATCTTGGGATATGTATTAAATAATGGAGGAACTACCTTAAATAAGGTATTAAATGGTTAGAACCTACCAAATTACCATTAAAAAGGTATTAAGTTGCTTGAGTACTATCTCTTACATCGATCAGACATCAACGACGATAGATGTAGGTTATTTGGCTCTAACAGTAACAATTATGGAATTGGAATTGAGAAAGCCTTAAGGCTCAAAGTTAGAAAGACTTACAACAAAGCGAATATACGAAAGTCATATTCCTATTTAAATTATACCGCCCAAGTACTATTATAGTAAGTCTTGAGACGTTTATTCACCAAACACATTTTGTTCTGACTCCCTCCTCATTACAACACATATTAGGAAAGACGAAGCTGAAGGTGAAGGCGATGAGGAAACTTGTGGCAGTTTACCTATTTATTTACTTATGTTATTTTATGATGTAACTATTAATGAATAATGACATATTTTGAAAATGTTATACTATGGATATGTGACAATTTTTATGGGTATTATCTTATGGATTTTATGATAATAGGATTTTAAATAAAATGGGTACTGTTTCTATTATTATATTTTATCCTTCTGCTATGAGAACGTATATATAAATGGTTTTGTATTGTTCTTTATACCAACCAACAAGCACGTTTGAAATGGTTCTAAGTTTCGATAGGCTTTTTCTAGGTCGAAATTTAGGTCTATTTCGAGGAGGGTTGTTTCATTGGGTATCAGTGCTTAGGTTACCTAATCAATAGGGATATCTATACGTATGAGAGGTGTACTTGTTATTTTTGAAGGTATTTTCAGAAAAACCCTACTATATTTAAATATATGCATATATACATGTTTTAAATGTTCACAAAAACAGTGGAAAAATATTTACTTCAACTTTTAATACTATCTTAGGAAATGTAGATGGAAATGATTATAACTCCAAAGTTTATAAGGCAATAAATGTGTAATAAATAGGGAGTTACAAAAATTTAATAAAAATATAAGTGGACCAATTAAAGAGATTATTAGGTTAATTATGGAGAGATAAGGAAGGCATAACTAGAAACTAAATAAATAATTAAATGTCTTTAAAAATTGTCCATTGAAATAATAATCATTTATCACACGTAATTGACATTTATAGAAATAGCAAATAAACATGTTAGATAGTAACTAAATATTATGATGTTGTATAACTGTCATAGGTAAATTATATAGCCTTAACTATATAGACGAAGATTAGCGGGCCTAACCCAGTACATAAATATGAATGGAAGAAAAGAATCTATGTGTTATAAATAACCGAAAGTAAGGAATGAAGAAAGATGTGAAGGAGTGGAGAAAGTTCCCCCAAGAAGGTGTATATTAATCACCATAATGAGATAATCGAATTTTTATGACGATTGAGTAGGGAATAAGGAAAGTTCAATAGAAAGGACAATTAAAATCAATTTTATATCCAACACCGTGTGAGATAAAATGTTTTGGGAAAATTCCTTAAAATGTTTTCAATAAGTTTTCAAAGGAATTATTGGGAGGTTGTTTTGAAAAAGCAAGAAAATTTTAAAATACATAACTAAAATTTTGTAGAATCAAAAGTCTCCGATTAAAAGGGTTTTTGGTAAAAATGATTTTTCATTTTTGAAAATCTCAGCTTAAAAATTTGGTTGAAAAGTTTTTGATTTAAATATTTTATAAATGTAAAATAGTTCATAGGTTGGACTTGACGATTTTTCATATTTCTTAAATTTGGAAGTTCTTTTTCTTTTTTAGAAGGGGAATAAATGGAAATGGAACTTAATTAAATTAAGGAATGGAGAATTGAATAATAAGAATAACTAGGATAGGAGGAACATTTCCATACAAGGAAAACATGGAGAATAGCAGCTGAAGCGGGAGCCAATTTGTTAGAAGAAATATAAATAAAAGCAATATTGGGAGATTTAGATAGAAATAGCATTACGAATTTATATACAACAAGATTAGTAATCTAGTTAGAAATGATCTTTGTCTTCTACACTTTCATTATTTAAGGTTATAGAAGATGTTTTAGAAGAATAAAAAATTACAATTGGATAGACTTAGATGATGATAATTAATAAGTGAGTTGGGATGATTTTGTGAATGTTATAAGGAAAAACAATTATGTAAGGGCAAGAATTTTAAATATTCAATTTTTTATTTAGAACTCCTTTGAATAAGAATAAAATATTATTGAATTTAATATGATAATAAAGGAGAAATAAATTAAGATGGATAAGAAAATGATTGAAAAGCATTAATAAGACTTAAACCATGTTATAAAAAGTATTTAGTTAAGCGACAGTACATTATGAGTAATAAACAATAGATGTTGATGCATATTTTTAGGATAATTTAACAACTTGAAATTAGAAATTTGGCATGCATGTGGTATACTAAAATAATTTTTTATAACTAGAAATATCTTTGAAATAATGAATGTCCAATAAAGGAAAACTTGTTATTTTGAAATGCTATTGAAGTTATAATCTTTGTAATAATTTTAAAAGCGGCTAGATATGTAAAATAATAATATATCCATAAAATGGTAGTCCATAAACTTTTCATAAGTATTGGCCATAATTTCATGGAGTAGAAAATGATGATTTTGAATTTAATGTAATAAGTTTGTTTGTATAAAAACAATTTATTGAAAATTATTTTGTACGTTGTAAAAAGTTTTTGAGAAGGGAAATCATTCTGCTGCATTATGGAATTAAATAATTTTTGATTTAGATTTAATAATAGTTTGATTTAATAACTGGGTTCTAAATGTTATGAACTAAAAGTCTAACTTTTAAAGAAATAAATATTTATTGCAGAAAATTCTTAAAAAGGAAAAGCTGGTCAGAAAAGGAAGAAAAAAATTTCATGGCTCCTTCTGGGAACTACGCAACTTTTGAAAATTGACAAAAGAATTACAGGTTTATATCTTTAAATATAACGGTTTCGAATAAGGTACTTTATAGTTGTGAACTTTTTGTTTTATGAATGGTGTGGACTAAACTAAAAAAAAATATGGAGTAGATAGGGATCACTATCTAGGTAAGGCAGTGTAAAGTTTTTAAGGTATGAATGAAATAAGAATAATATGTACAACCTGATCTAAAAATTTAGAATTAGTCTCATATATTTAATCGTAGAATATTGGTAAAGTTATGAAAATATTCCATATTTATAATTATGTTGTAAGTTAGTCTGCCCTAGTTGACTTGGAATGTAAATTTGTATGTTTGGATTAATTTGTAGCGGGTTCCACGTAAGTTCCACAAATAATCCAACTCCAAAATGGGTACAAAAGCACATTGTTTGAATTAACAAGAGATGTACCAAAAAGAGAAAGAGATGTGTAGGATATGGATATTCTTTTTCATATTTTACACTGTCTATTTCAGTAAAAAAAAAAGAAATAATTCTTTGTAATTTCAAATGAAGCAAGGATCTCACTTTGGTTGATTTATGGAAAACTATAATGATGATCCACTTTAGAAGGATAGAGTTTATAAATTAAACTGTGGAAACGAATGTTCTAATTTAGAAATTCATTAGAAATAAGAAATGTATATACACTCGTATAACCGCACTTAACGTACAAAAATAGAAATATACAAGTAGTGTAATTTATGACAATATTTATATTACTTATTAGCAGCGTAGTAATTATAGGACTATGATATGGACATTAACTGTAGATTAAATGGGCAATAAATTTGTAATTAATAAAGAGATAAAAGGAATTATTGAGGATTGATTAGAGTATTTAATATGGAATTTATAGAGGAATTGAATCGGCAATATAGATGGATTTGGAAACTAGTAAAAATATTTAGCTGATGATCGAATAGATATGGTCCAATTTTGGCAATAATGATCAATTAAAGGGTATACTAACTAAAGTAATGAATGGACCACATTTATTAGAAACCAAGAAGGTAAATTATGGAAGATGGAGAATTAAGCGGAATGATGTGACGACCTGCCCTTCATTCCGCAGAAAGACGCATCATCGATAAGAAAGAAAGAGGTAGAAATAGAATAGAAAGAAGAAAGAACTCAACAAAAATCAGAATCTCACAGCGGAATGGAACAAAATATAATATATCAAATAGAAATTACATAGTCATTTACATCAAAGTTACACAGATATAACAACCTTTCACATTAGACAGTTATAAGGTTCTGTCTAATCCATTACATTCCAAATACAACAGACAAAGACTACAACACAACTCAGCGCAGCGGAAATATAGATATAGCTACGTCTAGACTCCTGCTCCATGCTCTCCAATATTCGTCAGGACAAAACATGATCTCTTGGCTACTCATAAAAATTTGACTACCCAAGAGTTTAAAAAAACGTAAATAAACTCCGGGTCAGACATGGGTCTGGTGTGAGTAAACGGTTTAAAGTTGCTTAACTTTTGAAAACTTTTGAAAACAAAAGGCATCACGTAAGACTTCCCACACATAAACACGGGTAAGTTTTTACCTTACGCTATCCAAAACATTTGATAGGAAATCCAGTGATATTATAATAATGTCTAGGGTTTTCAAGTAAATACAAAAATAGCTGGAATGCTTACATCTCACATTCCAACATAGTTGGGCACAATCAAAACGTACGGCACTTATTGGAGATTGGATTCCATACAATGGCAGGGATACTGGGGTACCGCCCGTCACAGTACGTGGCCTAGATCACCGTACCGATGATTACTCTCAATCCCCTGCAACACAAGGCCGGGACCATTCCTTACTGAACAGTCCCGAACAAGACAACCCCGTAGTTTGCTGCAGACCAACTACCCACACAGCCGAATAAAAAGGGACATCTAGACAGGGGAAGCTCTCGTCCTACTTGGGCATGACCCACTTAGCCTTGCTGCACCTCCCCTGTTTTAGCCATTCCCGGTTGATGGGGCTTGAGGCTACGATTACCTTTATAGAACACATCTATCTTAGAATGCTCATCGTCCACCTAACGATATTCTGAAAGCATTCAATCCATACAAGTTCATTCCGGGTTCGAACGAAACCGAAGGCATTATCTCGTTACACTCATTTTGGAATCACCCTCAGAGTTAACGGCAATAACCCTTGCACTCTGAATCTTCATCTTCACTTGAGATTCACGACCTAGCGCTTAATTTGGATCGATGTGGTTTTCGGATATCCAAATCTGGAAACCCGATCCCGGTCTCATCGAAATCCAAAACGCCATCTTTTAGGTCCAAGTTGTTTTTAAAGTTTAAAACAATTCATTTCAATTTAATTCAATACTTGAATTCACACAGCATTTAACATAGATAAATATCACACATTTATCACTGATATATCTAATATCATATCACAAAATATCACAACATATCATCTAATAGATATCATCCAATAGATATCATCCAATAGATATCATCCAATAGATATTATCCAATAAATATCATCCAATAGATATTATCCAATATATATCATCCAACAGATATTATCCAATATAGATATTCTACACAAACAATCATCCATAAACAGGAATTATTTAATCCATGTTATAATTAATTTAATCACCTTAAATTAAATTGATTACTTAAGAATTAATCTACTAATCCTGCTTAAACAATCATTAAGTAGTTATAAACATTTAATTAATTAATCACTTCTTGATTATCCTTTCAATCCATTATTAATCTCCATCACAGATTAATTATTCTTTAATTATCAATTAATAAACCTCAATTATTAATTAATCTCCTTTAATACAAAGTAATCAATCCTTAAATACTTTTATAATCAATTAATTAACCTCAATTATTAATTAATCTCCTTTAATACAAAGTAATCAACCCTTAGTTACTTTTATAATCAATTAATTAACCTTTAATCAACTGATTAATTATCCATTAACTATAAATTAATAACCTTAATTATTAATCAATGTCTCTCAAATACAAATTAATTAATCCATAATTACTCTTAAAATTAATTATTTAATCATTAACTAATTAATTAATTATCTCTTAATTATTAATTAATAAAACTTAATTATTAATTAACAACCTAAATTACAAATTAATTAATCCTTAATTAATAATCAATCCTTAATTAACATTGATTAATTCTTAATTACCTTTGATTAATCCTTAATCACCTTTGATTAATCTTTAATTAACTTTGATTAATTTTTAGTTACCCTCTGATTAATCCTTAATCATCCTTTGATTAATCTTTAATTAACTTTGATTAATTCTTAATTACCCTCTGATTATTCCTAAATCATCCTTTGATACATCAATTAATTAATATTTAATTATATATTAATCATCCTTTAAGTATTAATTAACAAAACTTAATTATTTATCAATAAAACTTAATTACAAATTAAGTACATCTTAAATATTAATTAAGTAACCTCTAATTACTTAATTAATAACTCTCTAATTTCAAATTAATTAAATCTTAATTACTTGATTAATTAATCCTTAATTACTTAATTACTCAATTAATTAATCTTTGATCATTAATTAACAATCTTTAATTAATAATCCTTAATTATAATTAATTAATCTTAAATTAATTAAATAATAACCCTTAATTAATTATTAATTAAACCAATTAATTACTCTTAATTAATTACTTAATTAATCCTTTATAATTAAATAAATCAAATTAATTAATTATACTTAATTTCCTCAATTAACTTAGCTTATCTCAAGGCACCTTTAATCATCTTAAGATAAAATATTATCTTATTAATACCTTTATTAATTTAAAAACATTTTAACATTATAATCTATCTTTACTTAATTACATCATTAATTAAGTTTAAAATAAATAATCATTTAACTTGATAATTTTAAAGTTATCAAAGCTTAACTTCCTTAAAAAAAACATAAAACATTTTCAAGTAAAGGTTTCAAAACTAATTAAAATTTGTATTATAAAAACTTACCTTTCTAAAAATCTTAACTTACATTTTAAATTAATGTTTTAAAATCACTAAAAAATTTCATTTAACAAAATTTAATTTAAACATCTTTTAAAACTTCATAACCAATTGTTTAAGAAATACTTATTATATATAGAGTAAGTTTATATAGAAGTTTAAACTAGATTTAACTTCAAATTTCAAAAATATTTGATTTTAAAACATTCTAAAAACTGTTTTAAACAATTGCTTCGGGTTTTACCCGAAGGCCACTCGAGCCTATCCCAAGTCAAATCACTTCTACCCATTTTTTAAAAAAAAATAGTCTAAAATTTAAGTTTTAAACTTACAGGCCTAATCCTGCAAATTACTCGAGTTCAAACTCGAGTAATCTTCCCAAAAACACGACGACACCTTCGAGTTCGAAATCACTACCCAATCACAAACTCAGACACCCAAACTTCCTTGTGCACCTGCACAATCAACACCGACGCCGATGATCCCCTCTGGTGACGTCGACACACCATCCATCACTTCAACATCATCGCTCGATCATCCAAACACGCTCACAATTCTCAAACCAAAATCGAGTATGGAAGATGAAACCGCAACAAGAAAAGTTGCCAGGAAACTTTCTCGCAGCCACTACTCCGATCATCGGAGTTGCTACTCCTCTGGCTATGCCATGCCGACACCCTAAGCTACCATTACCCCAAATTCCAAGCCTCTCGATGCACTAGAGAAAATGAAGAAACCAGATCTTCCAGCGCGACCAAAACTAGGTTTAGAAACCCATTTACTTTGTCGCCGACACCCCAATGATCAAACACCCCATCTTCCATTTTTCCTCACCTCACCGCACAGTCCTCCACCACCAGACAAAGCCCGACCACCCCAGACCCTTAGACCATCAGCAATTGCTCAGAAACCTAAATCTAGATATCCTTAAAATACTCAACCAATACAACATTATAAATCATGATTTTCATTTTAAAAATCATGTTTTCCTAAGTCAATTCAAGATATAAACTTGAATCATCATCAGACAACACTTGATTTTACCATGCATTTAAACTGTTGCTGCATTCCTTGGGTCCAAAACTAAATTTAAACCTATATTGTTTTAAATAAATTTTAAACTTCAATTTATGATTAAACAAACATGTATTGTTTGTATCTCTAAACCTAACAAATATTGAATGATTTGATTTTGATTTATGATCAAACTTTTGTTTCCTGAACCAATAACAGAGATATAAAAATACAACACACATACACATATACAACATTCATATCACAGAGATAACTCACATAAATATGCACAACCAAGCATTATTCATTTTAAACCTCACAGGAAAACAGAAGTATACTCACTTAAATTTTAATTAATTTGTTTACTCACCAGATCTTAAAAGCAGAGACCTGAATACTTAGAAGTGCTTGGATTTTCTTTGAAGCTGGAAAGCTTTGAACACTAAATTTGCTAATCTCTTTTTATAACTGAAAAGCTTTGATTTAAATCCTGTAACTTCATAGTTTTGCTGAGATGATATAAAACTGAATTTAAGCTACTGTTGTTCTTGATTGAACTTTGATCATTTATTTGCTTCCAGATTTGCTTGCTTGAAAAGGTTGCATGACATTGTATTCGTTAGAAAATCTGTTGCAGGCTTGAGTTACAGGCTTGATTCTTGAGTTTGAGGGATTGATTACAGGTTTGCATTTTAATTTTGTAGAACGCTATAGGTTTGACATACCTGGTTTTAGATTTTTAACTTTGAGTTTACATTGATTTGAAAAGATAAAAACAGAGGTGGATTACAGGCTTGAGACAAAACAGGGTTTGATTTTGATTTGAGGAGTGTTTGATTTTAGTTTTGAGGGAGTTTTACTGATTTGGTTTGGTTTTGAAAGAATAATTCAGGAGAAGATTTTTTTTCTTAGAAATGAAAAATAAGAAAAGAGATGGGAAAAAGGAGAGAGGGATTTATATAATGTGATTTAGAATTTATTTGGAATTAAAGAAAAATAAAAATAAAATTTTCCACTTGTCTCAATTATTAACACTTGTCATTACTAATTTTAATTAACTTACATGTGTTTTTAACAAGCTTCATTAACCTAACACTGGTAATTATTTTATTTTTATTTATCTTTAAAAGATTTTAAAAAGCTTTTTAAATTAATTTCCTAGTAAATAAATACATTTGTAAATTGATAAATGCTTTCTAAATTTTATAAAAATAAATTCTTAAAAAGAAAATAAAGTATAAACCAATTATAATTTAAATAAAATCATATAAAATATTTTTATTCCATTTTAAAATGTTAACATAAACCTTTTGTATTTATTTTACAATTTAATAAACCTTTCTTAATAAATTCTTTTTAAGGAAATAAATCTTATTTTAAATAAAACTCATTCATATATTATTTTAAATCAAATACTTTTAAGATATAAATATTCATTTAAATTCAAATTTAAATCTAAATTCAAATTCAATTTGAAATCAAATTTGATATAAATTCAAATTTACACAAACTTTAAACAAACACTAATTTAATTTGAAAATAATAACCTTATTAAAAAAACTATTTTTAAAATTAATCTCAATTATATATATAAACTCCTTATTAACTCAAAAATAATTATTCTATTTTAGATTTCATTTTTAAATCAACACCAACTATATTTGAAAATAATTATTTCATTTAAAAATCTATTTATAAAACATTACCAATTAAATTTGCAAACAATTATTCTATTAATAATCATTTATAACTATATTTAAAATCATCATGTTATTAATTATTTTGGTTATTTATATTTGAAATTTACAATTTCAACAATTTTAAATAATTTATTAAGAAGATTATCACATTTTAAATTCCTCGAAATTATGGGATATCACAAATGACATACCAAGAATGTTCATCTAAATTTAGTAAGGAGTGTTCGGGCCACAACATCATTAACACCAGTTGATGATGAATGACAATTTTCAGCTGAATTTTCTTTTAGTGTTTTTGAAATTGATATCACTAATTGTCTCCTTTAGATTATTGGAAAAGCATACGATATAGTATAAGATATGTTCCTTTTTTTCATTGGGTTGATTTTAGGAATAGGATTAGACTGTCAAAAATCCTATGTAGATAAGAAAAGAAAAGATTTAGAGTTTGAAGTAGGGGGTATAGCGTTTATCAAAGTTTCCCCTCTTAGAAAGGTCATGAGATTTGGAAAATCGAGAAATTTGGCACCAAAGATTTGTTGGGCCTCTCCTAATTTTAGAAATAATAAGAAAACTTAATTATCACATGGAGTTATCGGATAAATTGGCAGGAATCCATGATATTTTTCACTTTTCGCACTTAAGGAAATGTCTTCATAGCACAGCCACTGTGGTAGAGTTTGATCAATTGGGGACATTAAAACAGAGCCAATAACATCTTATACCACCGCACGCATTATGCAGCAAAAATTAGGAAGCTCCACAACAAAGAAATTAGGCTAGTTCGAGTACAATGGAGGAAAAATCCGACGGAAAGCATAGGGACTTCTCATCCTAAGCTTTTTATTGATAAACTTTTCTCTTCAAAGTACGTTTTGGTTGCATCATGGTTGGTAGGAGATGGTTTCTACACTTTTACTATAACTTTTGCACTCATAAGAATACTTTTTGCTTGTTTAGGATATTCACATATATTCTTATATAATGGGACACTTGCATTCACGCTAAGATTGAGCTTACCTATAGTATGTCCGCATATATAATCACATTGCACTTTTGGTTGAGTAGATGGTAGTGTAAATAACTTGGTTGTATAACATGGATGTTCATTACGCGTTACGCTATCCACCTCTTGGAAAGATTTTGGGGATGAAATCCTTTTAAGCGGGGAGAATGTAACACCCCGTAAAAAGTAATAAAAAATAATAAATAAGATTAATTAAATAAGATAAGGCTAAAAATGGAATTTTTGCAAAGTTAGAATTTTACCATGGAAGTTTTATTGTTGCGTTTGTGGTGATTTTTTGATTAATTTTAATATATAATATGTTGTAAATGGAGCTCAAACGGAAAAGTTAAGGACTTTTGAAGCTTTCGAATTCAAAATAATTTAAATAGAATTCAAATTCAAATGATTAATAATTCTAAAATTTGAAATTCAAAACGTTAACATCAATTAGACTTGGGAGTTAGATAAATGTTAAATAATTAATTAAAGCATTAAATAATATATCAACAACAACAAATCAGTGGACCCAAAATAGGTCCACAGGTCGACCGATGGAGGTTCGACCGGTCGACTGGTGAGCAAGTGAAGGCTAGGGTTTTTTTGTACAGTGAATGTTCTAAATTTTATTATTTTAAATTGACTAAAAATATAATGGTTACGATACATTCTAACCACTATAAATAAGGGCCTAACCCTCACTTTTATTCACACATTATTTTGGGGAACCTAGCGAAGTTCCGTCGGTCATTCCCTTCAAAGGTTCAGAAAAGTTATTTAGCATTTTAGATAACAGATTTCAAATGTTTATTATTTTATTTTATTCTCCTCCAATCCTTCAATTTAAAAATCTAATACACACATACACACACACACAAAAATTCCTTGTTGTATATATCAAAAAGAGGAGTTCTTAAAGAGATTATTAAAGACATGACAAATCCAAAAAAAGTGGAAGATCTAAGGATCTTCTTTGAGTGAAAGTCTTAGTCTTTCTATTTTAGTAATTGAATAGTTTAGTTTGGATTCATATATGCCTTGGGGAATTTTATTTTGCGAAAACATCACATCAAAATCCTAAAAGTCCTCTAAAGCGAAACGTAAATCTTAGGTTGGAATCTTAATTGTTTTATATTAAATAATGGAATTTGTGTATATATTGCAATTTCAATGTTTTGCCTTATATTCCACTTCTTATCTTTATCTTTGGATCTAATTAAGGGTTTTGATTAAAAAAATGGTGTGTAATGTATGAATTCTTATTCGTAGTTTACACTCCCTCTTTCCACAATTCAAATAGAAATTCTCATTGTCTAATTTCATGTAAAATGTAGTTGGATAGAGCATAAAATTATATAAATTGTAAGTTTCTATTATTGATTTATTATATTATTTTAATATAAAGTAGGTGGTTTTTTTATTCTATTATATATAGGTCTACTGATTTGATTTTGGGATACTGGTTTTACGATATATGTGTTAATATGAAAATATGACTTGTATAATTTTGAAGATTTGACATTCAAACGTTAGTTTAGGACATAAACTTCGCACGTTTAGAAATTTACTAAGTTCATGTGCATGTGTGTGTGTGTGTATTAACATAAATAACATAAGATTATAACTTATTAATGGCATAGGTAACATGTTATTAATTATTATTGAAATCCCCTTAGAAAAGTGAGTAATTGTAAAGGAAAAATAAGGAGTTTTCTTATAAGGCCTTAATTTTGGACACGGCGAGATGTGTGATAATATGTTAAGAGAGTGTTATAAATTATTACTAAGTTATATGGATGCGAGGTTGGTCAAAAACACATAGAAGTCTAGCCAGCTAATTTGGCTACCAGTAGTGTGACTTTGGGACTGATGTGAGACATCGTCTATAATAAGTAGCTAAGGATAATGTGAGGTTAGCTCCAAATTATATGTGGTAAATTTTCTCAGCTAATCTGACTGCTAGTAAATACTAATAGTTGCACTAATGTGAAACGTCACTATGGGGTACGGGTCATAATACGAAGGATCTACTTCAGGGATTGATGGCATTAAGTGGCTATGTAAGGGCCACCTCTTTCCTATGTAGAAAGTAGTAAATGGTCGGTGTTAAGGTTAAGGGTTAGGCATGGAGGTGGATATCTTAAAAAGGGTTTGCTTCAATATGAAGTATTAAATGACCTAAAAGATCATGTGCAATGCCAGCTAGATAAGTACCAGTGAGGAGTCTGCCTTGGGATAGATATTTAATGACGAGGGACCTGTCTGAAATAAGATATTAAATGGTTAGGGTCTGCCTATTTTCAATTATAAAGGTACTAAGTGGCTTGGGTACTATCTCTTACATTGATATGACATTGTCGACGATAGATATAGGTTATTAGGTTTTAAGAGTAACAGTTATGGAAGTGGAATTAGGAAAGCATTAGGGCTTAAAGTTGGAAAGACATAGAATAAAGCTAATTTACGAAAGACATATTCCTGTTTAAATTATACTGCTATGTACATTTATAGTAAGGTTCAGGATTTTTATTCACCAAACATATGTTGTTCTAACTCCTGCCTCATTACAACACAGGTTAGGAAAGACGATGCTGAGGGCAAAGGTGAGGAGGAAACTTGTGGCGGTTTATCTATTTATCTACTTATGTTATTTTCTGATGTATCCATTAAAGAATAATGATATGTTTTAAAAATGTTATACTGCATGTATGTGACGGTTGTCATTGGTATTATGTTATGGAATTTAAATGAAATGGGTATTATTTCCATAATTATATTTTATCCTCCGCCATGAGTTATGAATGTCTAGATAAATAACTTTGTATTATTCTTTATACAAACTAACGGTCCGCTTTGAAATGAGTCTAAGTTTTGATGTACCTTTTTTGTGTCGGAATTTAGGTCAATTTCAAGGTGGGTCACACATTACCTAGGGATGTAAGCTGCTCGAAAAGATATCTTTGATCCTTGTGCAGAAGATCGGAATCATCTTAGATCCAAGATCTCCATAGAAAACCTACACAATTATGCGAACAAGCCTTAGCAGTCTTTGATTGTATACTTAGTTATTATTGTGGTTTACACGCATCATAGCTATTTCTTACTTACATTCTACACCCTAGAAATTATTTATTATATTACTTTATGTACATAATAGAAGGTTGACACTTTTGAGGGGAAAAGTAATCCGGTGATTTGATTGGTCCCAAAATGTGTTGTTATATGTCACGCATATTTCTTGAGTTTCTCACACTAGACTTTTATCCGACCCGTGATTTTATTTTTCCTTTATTTCCATGGGTGCTTTTTCAAGCAGTCTAAGGAAAGCATGTTTTCATTGGTGTTCATTGGACTCTTAGAGAGGATTTGGATGTTTTACCTACCGTAGCATTTATTTCCCCTGTGTTATTATGTGTGTATATCAGCAATTGTAAGAACACACTTTATAACTATCCAGGCTGATGATAGTACTTAGATTAGTAACTCTGAAATGCTATGTATGTTAGAGTAACAATGTGCACTGTCTTTTGATATTATATGTAATCATTTCATTGTGAGATTCTGATGTTTTTGTTTTCATTTTTCTTGTCCTTTTTCTTTTACTATAACAATTAGTCTTTTTGGCACTTGGGTGTTCGACATGTGAATACCGCGGATTAAGTAATGTTGACATTCAGGGGTCGAAAAGGGTGATAGTTACACTAATAATACCTTAAGATGCATATGCCCCACTCAAAAATTTAAATGAATGTAAACTGAATTGTTTCATTTGTATAGTCCTTCCTCTTCCAAGTCATTAGACTCATTTCACACATTTCTCTTTTCACACACAATCATGACCACAAGGCCATTACCAAATTGATAATAAAACTATTTTAGTTATGTTTTATTCCATATCATGCTTCTCTGTGCTTGAATCAAACATTAATGTATGATATTCTTAGTGGCATGAGGACAGAATTCAAGATCTTTTCTTAATGAGTTATCATTGCTTAAATCGTTTTGCGTTGTAATATATGTTTATGACTTAACTGCCACTTCTCGCATAACCTTCTCTAAAATAACGAAAATGTTTATGTACACAATTAGTCATGATACATCATATTGAATGGTTAGTGAGCCTTTAATCAAAAGCATGACAAGGTTAACTGGTGTGTTCGAAGGTCTTAAACACAGTCTTACTTATGTCCTAGGTTAAATAACATCTCCATTTCTAGAGCCAAAAGAACACTAATAATGATGCAATCATTCTTAATATTATTAACGACAAAATAAGACTGGCTATTGTATCTTTAACATCTAAGAGAATAAGAAATAAAAATAATAATAAAATTATTCCATTCACCATTCATTACATTCAATTGATCAGTAAATCTTGTTGAATATGCAAGTATATGATTTTTGTTTGATGATAATAAACATATATATATATATATATTCTTTTAAATATATTTGTTATTATACTACTTTATTTTCACATAATTAAATAAATATTTGCTGAATAAAATAAATAACATGGAATTTAAATTCAAACAGATATTTTATTCAAACAGATATTTTATTCATACAATTTTCGATTACAATACAATGTCGATTACATCATAATTTTTCACTATACATATGCACCTCACTACATTTCACTCGTTAACTCGTAATTGTTCTTCAACCATACTCTAATATGTATCCAACATCTGAACTATTTACAAAGTAAATACTGATGCAGTAAAATTGAAAAATAAATATTTATGCAATGCAAAATAAAATGTGGTTTGAAAAAATTATTTGCCTCGGTTATTTGGGTTGATCGTCATCATTCAATTTTGAGTTCATCAAATACGAACAACTTGTGACATGCACAGTGTATCACTATACATGCCACAAGGCCGTGCATACCGATATAAACTTGATAAAACTGTAGGGACAAGTGAGCACAAGGTCAAACCCGAGCCGCACAGGTTCTATACAAACACAAAAATATAATGGTCAAGTTTTAATGTCTGGAACAAGTCTCAACCAAAAACAAAATTGTGTACACATGAATAAAGCTCAAGTAAGTGCACATCATTAATGACTGGAACAAGCTTCGACCAAAAATACAATTATGTACACACGAATAAAACTCACGTGACAAGAAGCTTAACAACTCAATACATTTTGACCAAAATTTAACTCAAAGCAGTAGTGACAAATAGAACATGTGCATATATACACAAGCCCATATCAGTTCATATGGAAATGCAAACATCAGGCTAGTGGCATGGTACAAAAGCCAGATAAAAACATCATTAACTTCAAGAAAATTACATAATGCAACAAAACTCAACTGTGTATGTTCATAACTACACAAGTGAATACAATCACCAGGCATGGAGGGAATCAAATAAACAAGTGAAGACAAATTCAAGTTCAGGTGAACTATGAAACAAGCACAGACACATCGAACAATGCATATTTAAGCCAGCAAGGATTTCAAACTCGAAGCAATACTCACATGTAAACTTCAAGTGAAAAAAATGGTACAAGTGCAGCCTCAACATAAAGGCAACATCTCCTATGAGCAAATGAACTAAAATACCAAAGGGTACGACTTCGAGTACAAATGCACATCAACACTACACCAGATCACAAAACAACGTACGCAGACTATACACATGAATGCATACAACATACATACAGTCCAAGCCTCAATCATTTAAACTCAAGGCAAGAGCAACACAATAAAATGAACCAGAGGCAGACAAGACAACAGTGTACCAGATAAGTGAAACATGGAGATGACATTGATGTGCACATGTACAATAGTGGACAGAGCGCAATGCAACCCAGACCAATGTCACGATACTACTGTAGATGCAAGCAAGTCAGAAAATCAAGTGCAACATCAACATGGCAGTGGACAGAGCAGTGCAGACCAACCAAGTGAACACATAACAGTGATAGTAGTCAAGCGTTCAAATAAGACCAGGGCAGTACATTTTCAAATGCAACAGACCAATGAGCAGGTGACTGTGATCAAGCGACACAGCAACTAGCACATGTATATAAACGGTGACTCAAGGAAATATGCAATGCAACAAAGTGGACTGTGCAATAAACCAAGTGCATAGGCACACAAATCAAACACAATACATACAAGTATGTATGTATATACATGGACAAACCTGAAGTGCACCATACTAGCAAGCACTCGGATTAACAGGAGAGAGTTTTAAAGTTAACAAGTCAAAGCAGTTTGAACAAAGTAGTGTTCACGTTTCAAAAAAAAGAATTCAACTTGTAGAAGAATATGAATTGAACTAGTCAGGATTAATCACCAGCGTTAAATCAAAAATCTATGGCCAAGGTAATAACAAAAAATCGAAAGTGTCCAGATTATCATTTCAAGTGGCCGAAGTCAAACCAAAAATTCACAGAGCAAGTTCATAATCAAAGCCGTGGTGACCAAGCAAATAGAAAATATACGAATTAAAAAAGTCAGAAAACGTCAACAACATTCAATCAAAAATCAGTGGCTGAGAAAAATTACAAGACTTCATACGAACGATAATTTAGGGTTTCAATCCCTATTTAAACCCAATCATCATCGGCAATAAAAACCATTCGAGTTCAAGCAACAAGAGCGAGGAATAAATCATTCAACTCGAATCAAGTCGAGTATAATATAAATCGAAAAGGGGACAAACGTACCAATTCAAAGCACCATTCAATCTCGACAAATTGAAGCACCTAAAGTTGAACAAAGCAGCAATCAATCCAAAGCAGACCCATATCTTAATCGAAGCCATCGAAGTATCATTCAAAGTCGGCATGCTCAATTTCCCATGAAGCCCTGATTTTGAACGAAGAAGAATCAGCCATTTTTTCAACGCAAAGAATATGGGCCGAAGTCAAAAACAGGAGAAAAAATAGACTTAGTGTTATCACCGTGTTTTTAATTTGGGTCGGCTTTACAATTAGGCTTTATTTAAATTAGGGTTTTTGTTTTTAAAATTGTTTTTATTTTGTATTTCTCTTTTAAAAGTTTGTAAGTTTCTAGTCGTGTGACCAGGGGACGAACTATGGTGGTGTAGTTCAAGAATTCGCAACTCGGTGGCTGAGTTGTGGTAGGGTTTTGAGCATAGAGATAGGTAAGTCGATAGCGGGTGTCATGAGTTTACGTATGTAAGCGCCTAACTACTTAATTTCTAGTAGAAACCTTTGGGGCAGCATTTAGGTAGGGTTTTGCCGAAGCTGGAAAGTGTGTTATTCTATTTCTGTTTTTATTATTCTGCTATTATCTACTATTCTGCGATATCCGTGTTGCAATTATTTCATGTTTCCGCATTAAATTTTTATAATTATTAGTATTACCCCATTCACCCCTCCCCTCTCTCTTGGGTGAAATCGACCCTACAAATCTAATGATCCATAGCTTCGATAAAATATAATTGTAAAATATAAAGATTCTCAAGAGTGAGTGTAACATTCCCGGATTTTAGCTAGAATTAATTTGATAATAAATTCAATTTTTGGAATTTAGTTATAAGATAATTGGTAATTAATTTATTTATTGAAATTAAATTATGAATTAATTTGGTATTTTCTAAATTAAATAGATATTTGTTTATTATTAATATAAATGTATATAAATATGATTCTAAAATAGAATTTGTAATTGGGAGATCAGAAATAAATATTCTGAATAATATATTGATTACAAATTAATTATGGATTGATTTGAAAATGTGGCAAAAAAATAATATAAAGATTTGAAAAAATAAATATATTATGATTGGGATAAAATTTATACATATAAATTTGATATTTGTTTACTCATTTATAAATACAAATTGATAGTATATTAATTTTTGAATTTGAAATTTAAAAATTAAAGTTTATTTTCCAATTTTAAATACATGTGTGTGTGTGTGAATACATATTTATATTTGAAAGTTATAATTTGAAAGTTAAAACCTTGTGTATAAAATACATATGTAAATAAAAGTAAATGGACTTGTTTAAATTGAAAATGTAAACATATGGAGATATAAAGCAAACTATAATATGTGCGTTTCACATAAATTTTAAAATAAAATTTAACAAAAAGGTTTTAAACACAATTAAAACACATTTGACAAGTGTTTAACAAGTAATAATAACTTTAACAAGTGTATAACTTACAAATGTTCACAAATTAAACATGTGGCAAGAGAATAGTTTTCTTTTGAATTAAACATAGAAAACATGCATAGAAGAAAAAAGAAACCAGGTCATTTTTTCTCAAATCTGAGAAACCAAATTCAAAAGTTATCAACCAGAAAAACAAAAAGCTACAGATCAATTTATTTCAACAGCAAAACCAAAAACAACCAGAGATCAAAAGGAAACAAAAGCAGTTTCAATTATGAAACCAAAACAAGGTTTAAATTTGCAAACTGGAAATTCAAAACCTGTAACCAAGATTCAAAAAATTTTGGAAAACATCAATAAATCAAGATCAGATGGCAAAGGATCGTCTCAAATACAAAGATCAGATTAAATACTTAAAGTAGCAGATTTAATGAAGTTTCAGGCAAATTAAAGAATGCATGAAAATCCAAGTTACAATTCAAACTGAAAGATGTCAAAGCAAAGTGGCAGGCTAAATTCAATCAAGATGTTTTCCAATTTTTCAAACTCAAAAGCAAAATTCTCTGTTCTTCAAAACACAGGTGAGCAAACTCACATACCTCTATTTTTGTTTTGTTCTGATGTTTGAATATGATTTGAAGTGTTGCCTAGCTATTGAATATGCTTGCATGTTTCATATATATATATATATATATATATATATATATATATATAGGGGTGTACATATCTATGTGTTTCTGTTTATAGGCAACAGGCTTCAAACCTGTTTAAAGAAGAAAAAAATAAAAATCTCTTTCCCAAAACCTTTTCTTGCTATAATCCTTGAAAGGAAAATAATTACAACAATACAATGTTATTTTTAAAAATAGTTTCAAATGAAAATATTTAGGAAATATTCAAGAAACAAGATATTACAGTAAAATCTTTTTAAAATCTAGAAATTCGAAGTTTTTAATTTACAGATTTGTTTATAGGAACAGATTCGTATCTGAAAATGAGGATTTAGAAAGTAATTTCACAATTTTTAAAAGTGTATATGTTGTAAATATCTGAGTTGTTCAAAAATGAATTTCCTGTCTATTTCACGATAATCGACGATGGAGGAATTTTGTGCTTGGAACGGAAGGTGGCCAATGAGTCGTTGGTCAGATGAAAAATGGTGGAAGGATTTTTAAGGAGATATGGTGGTGGCGCGACGGCGAACTAGGGTTATAATGTGTTATTTGGTAGTCGACGTTTCTGAGGCAATTGTATGGTCGTAGGTGGATCGAGTTCAATCGCGAGGAGATGGGACAATGCGTTGCGATGTGGCGAACCTTTGGACTCGGTGGCTCATATCCTGGTGGTTGGAAGCGATCGTGTGGAGGAGAAATTGTTTACCGAGATATTGGTCTGTGGTGTGCTCATGAGTTCGATTTTGAATCACGGCAAGGTTGACGATACTGGGTGTTTAGGTGGATTGGCGAGGTCGACGATGACTTGTTGAAGATGGAGTGGTTTATCGGAGGGGCTCCGTCGAAGTGTGCACGTGCATGTACACGTTGAAGTCTGGATTTGATTTGGTTGCAGTGGGTTGGGAAGAAGGAGTCGGAGACTCGAAGACGGGCTCGAAGATTTTAAGTTGTTGCTCGAGTTTACTTCCGTGACATTTGCAAACCTTTAAGATATACAGTAATTTGGAAAAAATTTAAAATAAAAATAGAGTTAAAAAGAAGAAGAACGGAAGAATTCGGGGAAGTCACGAAGCAAGGGACGTTTCAACTCCGGGGCCACCCGAAGTTGGACTCGGGTTGTAATATAAACAGTTTTCTTGACTTTAAAATAAATTCAAAGTTTAAACATTTTTAACCCATATTTTAAGATAATTGTTTTGTTTAAAATTTGGATTAATAAGGTTTTTAAGTAAGTTATTTTTAAAAGTAATTATGTTTAATTTCATAATTATGTGATCATTAATTATAAATTAATTCTTGATTTATTTCAAGTAAATAATGTAATTAAAAAGTTAATCAAGATTTAATGATGTTTTAATTAACCTTAATCCCTTGAATTAGTGTATGTGTTAATGATGTTAACTATGTGGTTTATTCATGATTAAATGACTAATTAAGATAAATGATTTATAATCCCTTAATTAATTAAAGATTAATAATTAAAGGTTAATTGTTTTTTTAATTTAAGGATTAATCAATTTATAATTAAGGATTAATTAATTAATTAACTAATGAAAATTAATAAATGAAAGCAATTAAAGGTAATTAATTGTTTAAAGACAATTACTTAATTAAAAAGTAATTAATGATTAAAGGTGGATTTATCAAGTGATTAAAATTAATTTAAGAATAGGAATAATCACTTATTAAGGTCAATTAATTAAATGGTAATTAATTAAGGGTTAACTAATTAATTTAAGACAATTAATTAAATGGTAAAATAAATAATTAAAGGTTAATTATTTAATGATTAAAAGTTGATTAATTATTAATTAAAGGTTAATTAATTTATTATTAATGGTTAATTAATAAATAATTAAAGAATAATTAATCAAAATGATTTGTAATTAATTAGTATTATTAACCAGGGTTAGTAGTTTATTAATAAGTAATTAATCTGATTTGACTTAATTCGATAATTAATTAACCTTACTTATGGATGTTTGAATGGCATTGAAGGCTTGTATTGTTTGATATTCCTGATGTGTGATGCTGTGTGTTATGAACTATTTAAATTCGAGCTGTGATGAATGTAATTATCTGTGATGAATGTAATTTATTTATCTATAATAAATTTATCTTATCTTTGAATCTGTGAACGAAGATAAGCGTTATATGAATATACCGCTTATCGATGTTAATGTGTTTGAATCTGTGATGATTGATGTTGTTGCACTATTGGGTAAAACCCCTGGACTACACCATACACACACAAATATGGATTGCACGAGGAAATTGGTTAAGTCATAGATTTTTGAAATGGGTTTAAAAAAATTGAATTTAAAATCCAAATAGTTTTGGAAATGGATTTGAGTTAAATGCAAAAAGCTTTTAAAAAGGAGTTTTAAAGATAAAAGTTATTTTGAATAACTCGATAAGGTTTTGAATTTAAATAGTTTGATTTGAATTTAAATTCAAAAATTTGAAATTGAATTATATATTTGGAAATTATGGTTTAAAAGGGTTATATAAGTTATAAATGTGTTTACATGGGTTTTTAGAACCATCTTAAAGGTATTGTTTTGGGAATTTGAATTTATTCCAAGCTTTATACTTAAAGGACTTTGAATTGTGTAATTGAAATCGGATTTTTCTGAAACGAAAACTATTTGTTTACAAATAATAATAGCTTTCATATAAAGAAAGGATTTCCACTTATGTTGAAAATATTTTAAATTTGAAATAGAATTGTTTTAAAAGCTATGAATGAATACTTGTGAAAGATTATTAAACCTTGTTTTGAAATCGAAGAGGAATTTAAATGGTGTATCTTTTATATAAAAGATTTGAATTGGAAATGGTTTGAAACTATGAATTAAATCTTTGATTTAAAGATTGGATGAGTTAATCCAATTTGAAAGGAAAATTGCTTTGGAAAGATATGAAATAATCTTTGTGAAAGATGGACGAACTTTATGGAGCGAATCTATTTGTTTAAAAAGATTTAAAATGGTAATTTGTTTAAACCATTTGTTTTGGATATCAAGTTGTGACTTAACTGAGACCCCATATCCATATGTTTTTAAATATTGCACTCATTATTCGGTTTAGCCGGAAGAGGACCTTGTGTCATATAACTCATTTCGAATAATGATACGACGTTAAGGATAGCCGGTGGTGAAGACTGGGTATTTTCGAGAACGAAAGGATAACCCATCGATTGTCTCTGCACTGAGTCGCGCTGGTATAGAGATCTCCATATGTGATGGGAAGTCCGATCGAGATTAGAAATTCTTGGATTTGCAAGGGCTTCTTTGGAAGTGCCTTCGGTTCTGTTCAAACCCGAAACAGACTTGTATGGATGTGTGTCTGACATTACACTTTGAGATGTAAAATCGGTTTCTATCAAATACATTTCTGTTTGGTGGCGGAGATTCATTCTTTTAGCTTAACACCCTTCTCTGAGACGTATGAGCTCAGAGGTTATGTAGGTAATGGTTACTAGTGATACATTCCCAATTTGGTAATGTGGCATACGAAGTGCTGCTGATCATTTGTTGATCGAAGCATGGCTTTATGAAAAAGCGTAGCTTTGTGGACGAGACTACATCGGGACCTCACTCCCCGGAAAAGGTCGAAACAGGAAAGATGCGGCAAGGTTGCAGGGGTCGCGCCCCTAGGGTATGTCCATTCCTTCTGGAAAAGGGTGGTATCATGGTATGAATCCCAGATACTTAACTCATGTGGACACTGTATATTTATTACTGTGTGATGTTGCTTTGTGGTTGAGGATTCTCGAATAAAGGTCGCAAACGACCAGGGATGGCATACTTTTAGGTGTTACTCCCAAGCAGGGAGCAAACCGGCCTTGTGTTGGCGGAGAGCCGAGTAGGTTCTTGGGGCATCCCTCCAAAGGCATACCTATGTGGCAATGGGAAATTCCTTGGCCTGACCATTTGTTGGAAATTCCAATCTCCAATACGCGCCCTGTACAGTTTTAGTTGTATAACCTGCCATTTACTTATGGTGGCGCCCCACTATTTAGATGGTAGCTATAGTAGGCATACAATAATGGTTGTATGCTGGCTAAGATTAATATTATACTTTCTAAAAGTTTTCTGCAATACGCAGTAATAATAATATCAAATGGTTTTTGCGTAGTAAGCACTTTTGACTATCATAAGGAGAAATCTCCTCCAATTCTGCGTTTGTAGGTGTGTGTGGCGGGAGGCCTTATGGTAGTTTCATTTTCCAAAAAGCATTGTGGATTTCAATTTTAAATTCTTTTGTTGTTTGTTTTATAGATAAAACTGTTTTTGTTTGCTCATACTAGTCTCATGACTGACCCGGAGTTTATTGTTCCCTTCCTAAACTCTGGGTGCCTCCAATTTTCCACACGGACAGTCTAGAGTTGGGTTTTTCAGATAATCAAATAGTAGGAGTAGATTCGATTGCAACCAGCCCTTGGATTTGGCAATGGCATTTGTTCAAGGTGACTGACCTTGCTTAAGTCATCGTGTTGGGGGTTCGAGCTTATGGTTTGGATATTACTGCTTTCGAATTGGAGCCGTCGAAGCTTTTGGGTTAAGCTATTTGGTTTGTAGCATTGGGGCTTTGGCTATGAAGTTTCAGATATAGGATCTTGTCTCTGTTTCCCTCTTGAGATCATATTACAGTTATCTTTCTGCTAATGTATCTCTGATATTTACGGATCCGTTGTATCATGTTGTATCGAATAGTGTATCTATTGTGTATCAATGTTATATATTCATTTTGTTCCGCTGTATTGTTGTACTTAATGTGTTATAAGCTCCAGCGAACCAGATTCGGTGTTTGAATCTGCAGCATTTGAATACGGGTGAAGTATCGGTGCCGATTTTCGAAGGCCGAGTTAGGGTCGTTAGAATTGGTATCAAAGCTGAAGGTTGAAGCTTTAGCTCAGGAGTATAATACATTAGGTAACTCATTAGAGATATGGTTACAAATACCCTAGAATGAGTATCCCTAAGATATCTTTTTGTACGCCTCGGTAAATTCTCTTACTATTCACTGATAGTAAGTATGAGTGCAAGAAGAGGACAAGATAGGAGATAGGGAAGTAGCACTTCATATGGTCAATGCCCTGTAACAACAACGGAAACAATATTTCTCTATCAATCTTCTTTGATCATCTAATTTCAATTCTTTGATGGCTTCGTGGCAGCTTGAGGGAGAAGCTTTGGCAGTAGATCATTATTTTTGGTTAAATCAAAGGATGTGTTGGTATGCGACATAAACTCCGGATAGGTCAGAATTGATTGTTGGATGAATTGTTTGCATTGGTTGCTATGGTTGATAGGTATACTTTGGTTTCTCACCTAAAAAGTTTGGGATTGTATCCATATATACGTCTATTCTATGGGGTCCAAATATGTTTTACGAACGATTAGTTATCCCTTCGAACTAACTGTTGCCCTGCATATTCATAAACCGAATGACTCGAGTATTTCGTGAAATGTTAAATGAGTTTATTCTCGTATCTATTGTTGATATTCTGATTTGGTAAGCCAAATGCAGAATAGATATTCGGTTTGATCTGGAAAGATACTTCTCTATCTTTCATTTATTCTTTGTTATCTTCCCGTTTGGCAAATTTCGGGGACGAAATTTTCTTAAATGGAGAATCTGTAACATACCTGGATTTTAGCCGGAATTAATTTGATAATAAATTCAATTTTTGGAATTTAATTATGAGATAATTGGTAACTAATTTATTTATTGAAATTAAATTGTGAATTAATTTGGTATTTTCTAAATTAAATAGATATTTGTTTGTTATTAGTATAAATGTATGTAAATATGATTTTAAAAACGCATTTGTAATTGGGAAATCAGAAATAAATATTATGAATAATATATTGATATAAACATAATTATGGATTGATTTGAAAATGTGGCAAAAAAATAATATAAAGATTTGGAAAAGTAAATAAATTATGATTGGGATAAAATTTATATTTATAAATTTGATATTTGTTTACTCATTTATAGATACAAATTGATAGTATATTAATTTTTGAATTTGCAATTTAAAAATGAAGGTTTGTTCTCCAATTTTTAATATGTGTGTGTGTGTGTGAATACGTATTTATATTTGAAAGTTATAATTTGAAAGTTAAAACCTTGTGTATAAAATACATATGTAAATAAAAGTAAATGGATTTGTTTAAATTGAAAATGTAAACATATGGATATATAAAGAAAATTATAATATGATAAGGGTTTCACATAAATTTTAAAATAAAATTTAACAAAAAGGTTTTAAACATAATTTAAACACTCACATTTGACAAGTGTTTAACAAGTAATAATAATTTTAACAAGTGTAAGGAGAAATAATATAACTTAAAAGTGTTCACAAATTAAACATGTAGCAAGGGAATTGTTTTCTTTTGAATTAAACATAGAAAACATGCATAGAAAAAAAACTAGGTCATTTTTTCTCAAAACTGAGAAACCAAATTCAAAAGTTATCAACCAGAAAAACGAAAGGCTACATATCAAATTATTTCAACATCAAAACCAAAAACAAACAGAGATCAAAAGGAAACAAAAGTAGTTTCAATTCTGAAACCAAAACAAGGTTTAAATTTTCAAACCGGAAATTCAAAACCTGTAACCAGGATTCAAAGCAATCTGGAAAACATCAATAAATCAAGATCAGTTGGCAAAGGATCATCTCAAATACAAAGATCAGATTAAATACTTAAAGTAGCAGATTTAATGAAGCTTTAGGTAAATTAAAGAATGCATGCAAATCCAAGTTATAACTCAACCTGAAAGATGTCAAAACAAAGTGGCAGGCTAAATTCAATCAAGATGTTTTCCAATTTTTCAAACTCAAAAGAAAAATCCTCTGTTCTTCAAAAGACAGGTGAGCAAACTCACTTGCCGCTATTTTTGTATTGTTCCGATGTTTGAATATGATTTGAAGTGTTGCCTAGCTGTTGAATATGCTTGCATGTTGCATATATATATATATATATATATATATATATATATATATATAGGGGTGCACATATCTGTGTGTTTTTGTTTATAGGCAACAGGCTTCGAACCTAATAGAAAAAAAAAATCAAATCTCTTTCCCTAAACCTTTTCTTGCTATAATCCTTGAAAGGAAAATAATTACAACAATACAGTGTTATTTTAAAAATAGTTTCAAATGAAAATATATAGGAAATATTCAAGAAATAAGAGATTACAGTAAAATCTTTTAAAATCTGGAAATTCAAAGTTTTTAACTTCAAGATTTGTTTATAGGAACAGATTCGTATCTGAAAATGAGGATTTTAGAAAGTAATTTCATAATTTTTAAAAGTATATATGATGTAAATTTCTGAGTTGTTCAAAAATGAGTTTCTTGTCGATTTCACGATGATCGGCGATGAAGGAATTTTGTGCTTGGAGCAGAAGGTGGCCAATGAGTCGTTGGTCAGAGGAAAAATGGTGGATGGAATTTTAAGGCGATATGGCGGTGGCGCGACGATGAACTAGGGTTATAATATGTTATTTGGTAGTCGACGTTTCGGAGGCAACTGTAGGGTCATAGGTGGATCGAGTTCAATTGCGAGGAGATGGGCAATGCGTTGCGATGTGGCGAAGCTTTGGACTCGGTGGCTCATATCCAGGTGGTTGGAAGCAATGGCGCGGAGGAGCAATTGTTAACCGAGATTTTGGTCTGTGGGGGTGCTCGTGAGTTCGATTCCAAATCATTGCAGGGTTGATGATACTGGATATTTAGGTGGATTGGCGAGGTCGACGATGACTTGTTGAAGGTGGCGTGGTTGATCGGAGGGGCTCCGAAGAAGTGTGCACATGCACGTACACCTTGAAGTCTGGGTTTGATTTTGTTGCAGTGGGTTGGGAAGAAGGAGTTGGAGACTCGAAGATGGGCTCGAAGATTTTAAGTTGTTGCTCGAGTTTACTTCCGTGACATTTGCAAACCTTTAAGATATACAGTAATTTGGAAAAAATTTAAAATAAACACAGAGTTAAAAAGAAGAAGAAAGGAAGGGGAAGTCTCGAAGCAAGGGACGTTTCAACTCGAGGGACACCCGAAGTTGGACTCGAGTTGTGATATAAATAGTTTTCTTGACTTTAAAATAAATTCAAAGTTTAAACATTTTTAACCCATATTTTAAGATAATTGTTTTGGTTCAAAATTTGGATTAATAAGGTTTTTAAGTAAGTTATTTTTAAAAGTAATTATGTTTAATTTCATAATTATGTGATCATTAATTATAAATTAATTCTTGATTTATTTCAAGTAAATAAAGTAATTAAAAAGTTAATCAAGATTCAATGATGTTTTAATTTACCTTAATCCCTTGAATTAGTGTATGTGTTAATGATGTTAACTATATGGTTTATTAATGATTAAATGGTTAATTAAGATAAATGATTTATAATCACTTAATTAATTAAATATTAATAATTAAAGGTTAATTTTTTTTAATTTAAGGATTAATCAATTTATAATTAAGGATTAATTAATTAATTAACTAATGAAAATTATTAATGAAAGCAATTAAAGGTAATTAATTGTTTAAAGACAATTACTTAATTAAAAAGTAATTAAAGATTAAAGGGGGATTTATCAAGTGATTAAAATTAATTTAAGAATAGGAATAATCACTTATTAAGGTTAATTAATTAAATGGTAATTAATTAAGGGTTAATTAATTAATTTATGATAATTAATTAAATGGTAAATTAAATAATTAAAGGTTAATTATTTAATGATTAAAGGTTGATTAATTATTAATTAAAGGTTAACTAATTTATTATTAATGGTTAATTAACAAATAATTAAAGAATAATTAATCAAAATGATTTTTAACTAATTAATATTAATTAACCAGGATTAGTAGTTTTTAATAAGTAATTAATCTGATTTAACTTAATTAGATAATTAATTGACCTTACTTATGGATGTTTGAATGGTATTGAAGGCTTGTATTGTTTGATATTCCTAATGTGTGATGATGTGTGTTATGAACTATTTCGATTCGAGCTGTGATGAATATAATTTATATATCTGTAATAAATTTATCTTATCTGTGAATCTGTGAATGATGATAAGCGTTATAGGAATATGCCGCTTATCGATGTTAATGTGCTTGAATCTATGATCATTGATGTTGTTGCATTATTGGGTAAAACCCCTGGACTACACCATACACACACAAATATGGATTGCACCAGGAAATTGGTTAAGTCACGGATTTTTGAAATGGGTTTAAAAAAATTGAATTTAAAATCCAAATAGTTTTGGAAATGGATTTGAGTTAAATGCAAAAAGCTTTTGAAAAGGAGTTTTAAAGATCAAAGTTATTTTGAATAACTTGATAAGGTTTTGAATTTAAATAGTTTGATTTGAATTTAAATTCAAAAATTTGAAATTGAATTATATATTTGGAAATTATGGTTTAAAAGGGTTATATAAGTTATAAATGTGTTCATATGGGTTTTTAAAACCATCTTAGAGGTATTAATTTGGGAGTTTGAATTTAATCCAAGCTTTATACTTAAAGGACTTTAACTTGTATAAATGAAATTGAATTTCCCTAAAATGAAAACTATTTGTTTTCAAATAATAATAGCTTTCATATAAAGAAAGGATTTCCAATTTATGTTGAAAAGATTTCAAATTTGAAATAGAATTGTTTTGAAAGCTATGAATGAATCTTTGTGAAAGATTATTAAACCTTGTTTTGAAATCGAAGAGGATTTTAAATGGTGTATCTTTTATATATAAGATTTGAATTCGAAATGGTTTGAAAGCTATGAATTAAATCTTTGATTTAAAGATTGGATGGGTTAATCCAATTTGAAAGGAAAATTGCTTTGGAAAGCTATGAAATAATCTTTGTGAAAGATGGGTGAACTTTATGGAGTGAATCTTTTTGTTTAAAAAGATTTAAAATGGTAATTTGTTTAAACCATTTGTTTTGGATAACAAGTTGTAACTTAACTGAGATCCCATATCCATATTTTTTAAAATATTGCCTCATTATTCGGTTTGGCCAAGAGAGGACCTTGTGTCATATAACCCATTTCGAATAATGATACGACATTATGGATAGCATTTGAAGACCGGTGGTGAAGACCGAGTATTTTCGAGAACGAAAGGATAACCCGTTGATTGTCTCTGCACTAAGTCGCGCCGGTGTAGAGATCTCCATATGTGATAAGGAGTTCGATCGGGATTGAGAATTCCTGAATTTGCAAGGGCTTCTTTGGAAGTGCCTTCGATTCTGTTCGAACCTGGAACAGACTTGTATGGATGCTTGTCTGACATTACACTTTGAGATGTAAAACCGGTTTCTATCAATACATTTCTATTTGGTGGCGGAGATTTGTTCTCTTAGCTTAACACCCTTCTCTGAGACGTATGAGCTCAGAGGTTATGTAGTTGATGGTTACTAGTGATACATTCCCAATTTGGTAATGTGGCATACGAAGTGCTGCTGATCATTTGTTGATCGAAGCATGGCTTTGTGAAAAAGCGTAGCTTTGTGGACGAGACTGTATCAGGACCTCACTCCCCGGAATAGGTCGAAACAGGAAAGATGCGGCAAGGTTGCAAGGGTCGCGCCCCTAGGGTATGTCCATTCCTTCTGGGAAAGGGTGGTATCATGGTATGGAGCCTAGATACTTAACTCATGTGGACACTGTATATTTATTACTGTGTGATGTTTCTTTGTGGTTGAGGATCCTCGGATAAAGGTCGCAAACGATCGGGGGTAGCATACCTTTTAGATATTACTCCCGGGCAGGGAGGAAACCAGCCTTGTGTTGGCAGAGAGCTGGGTAGGTTCTCGGGGCGTCCCTCCAGAGGCGTACCCATGTAGTAATGGGAAGTTCCTTGGCTGACCATTTGTTGGAAAATCCAATCTCCAATACGCGCCCTGAACGGTTTTAGTTGGATAACCTGCCATTTACTTATGGTGGCGCCCCACTGTTCAGATGGTAGCTACAGTAGGCATACAATAATGGTTGTATGCTGGCTAAGATTAATATTATACTTTCGAAAGGTTTTCTGCACTATGCACTAATAATAATATCAAATGGTTTTTGCATAGTAAGCATTTTTGACTATCATAAGGAGAAATCTCCTCCAATTCTGCGTTCGCATGGTGTGTGTGGCGGGAGGCCTTATGGTAGTTTCATTTTCCAAAAAGCATTATGGATTTCAATTTTAAATTCTTTTGTTGTTTGTTTTATAGATAAAAATGTTTTTGTTTGCTCATACCAATCCCATGACTGACCCGGAGTTTATTGTTCCCTTCCTAAACTCTGGGTGCCTCCAATTTTCCACATGGGCGGTATAGAGTTGGGTTTTTTAGATAATCAAATAGTAGGATTAGATTCAATTGCAACCAGCCCTTAGATTTGGCGATGGCATTTGTTCAAGGTGACTAACCTTGCTTAAGTCATCGTGTTGGGGGTTCGAGCTAATGGTTTGGATATTACTGCTTTCGGATTGGGTCTTCGAAGCTTTTGGGTTAAGCTATTTGATTTAAAGCATTGGGGCTTTGGCTATGAAGTTTCAGATATTGGATCATGTCTCTGTTTCTCTCTTGAGACCATATTAGAGTTATCTTTCTACTAATGTATCTCTGATATTTATGGATCTGTTGTATCATATTGTATCGGACATTGTATCTATTATGTATCAATGTTATATTCATTTTCTTCCACCATGTTGTTGTACTTAATATGTTATAAGCTCCGGCGATCCAGATTCGGCGTTTAAATCTGCAGTATTTGAATATGGGTGAAGTATTCGGTGCTAATTTTCGAAGACCGAGTCAGGGTCATTAGAGTGAGATTTGAAGATGCTCCTTAAACGATCAAAGTAAATATTATTAGATGATTATAAACCTCATTATTATAACATACAAAAGAAGCTATGTTGCACAATGGAACTACTAAATAGTGATATATAATTAACTTGCCTCCTTCAGTGTCTCCGGTAATCCTTTATTCGCCAGAAAGATACATGATTACTTTTACTCTTAGCTACTTATTTGAGTACCCAAGAGGTAAAAGAAAATACAAAATTTTGGATCATACATAAACCCTGGTATGAATAATATCAATCACCCATTGTAATAAGAATACATGGTGAGATCACACCAGCAGGCAAAACGAGTTTCCATTCACTAGTATCTTACCAAAAACAAATGATGTCGAATCCAACATCTACAAAGTAGGGTGAGACATGCCTAGCACACTATGTTGACCGTACTCACCTACAACCAAAAATGTAAAACACAATAAAACATCGTGTAAATGTGTTAAATATGGACTGTCCATTTATTCAATAAGGTTCAATTTTCATGCGCTCCCTTAAGTTTACCCACTTTATTCATTTTTTCCCTTTAAATACACTTTCATATTACAATGTATTCCAAGTTCTTAAGTATTACCTACATATTTTATTAATTGTAATAAGTATACAAGGTTTTCTAGGTTTACTATAAAATTATTAATTTTCATGAACCAACCAAAAACTTATCAGGTTGACTCAAACATATACGAAGAAGGAAACCAACACTTTTTCCATAAGGATTTTTAAGATCCACAAGACAAAAGAATAAATCTACCAAGCATATCTACTAAGTCAATTAAATGTGCACCATTAATTTTATCCTTGCATTGCCAAATACTTACGTATACATAAGGTTGACCTTGTTAATCGAGGGGTTAACCGGCTTTAGTGTGAGACAATACCTCACCACTAGTCCCAAATACTAAACCTGGTTCTTTCGACATCGAACAAGTCATTTTATTACGATCAGTTTTAATATCCAAACATAATTATATCTTTCTAGTCTCTTGGAAGCAATTTTACTCATATGGAAGGTATGTTTGATCGTACTTACTTATTAAATAACCCCAAAATGACATCAATTCTAATCTTCAATGTCATCAACATTATGTGCTTTACATAAATGAGCATCTCAATATACTATAGGAAATAAACATAACTTATCAATGTAATCATGTAAATAGATAATTATATCGAAGAATAATTGACAAGAGCATTAAATAGCTTTACATCCTTCATCTTGTTATTTCTTGTATTTTAACATTTCAGACATTTTCATTCTTAAAAAGCTATCCTTCTTTAAAGTTGTAAAAAAATAGTTTGAAAAGTTACAAAAACATGCTTTAAACATGGCTATACGTAACATACTTTAAAATTATCAAAATTATACTTTATATGCTTTAATACCGTCGAAAGTTTAACATACTAGCTAATGGAAGTATGCATAAGCGCTATTAAAAACATGTGTTTTCAAGGCTTTTGGAAATATGACATGAGGTAACGAAGATATAGCAATATGCCATCAAAAGCATTACATAATTATTGGATCTTTTTGGTCATGTAATGGAGTATTAAGATTGATTTCAACAAATATTCCTTTTATTATATTTACCTAATGATAAATTTGTAATAATATGCAAACTACATTGAATTGTATCAAATATAAATTCAATTCTAACTTGATCTAAAAATTAGTTGGTTAAATAAATGTAGTTATATTATGTGAGTATCAATATACCGAAGATATGAATTTTAATTTCATGTGAACATAACAATATGATATTAAAGAATATTGTATGGATGATAGAATATATATGTATGTATGTATATGTATATACTAATTGGGGTTTATTAATATACATAGGCTCATCTATTTGATTAGTTTGCATATTGGAATCTTTGATCTCATCCAAGAACATCGTACTGCCACTTATCTCTCTAAGACGAAATTCCTTCATTTATAAGGTGACATGCCTAGGAACAACAACATCAACATGAAAAAATAGATATCCAAGTAAAATATATAAATATATCAAAACTGATTTAACTTTGAGTTTACCAAGGCTTACATTCTTTAACATAGGCTACATAACACTATATCTTAGACGAATTACGATATAGTTTCTTCCAAGCCCATAACTATTATGGAATCATAAGCATGTATTTAATGATACTATATTTTATATATATGTAGCAATCTTTTCCTCGTATCCCCTAAGGGAAGAGTTAGCTCAATCTTCACTTCTTGTATATCAAACCATGTCCACCAAGGTTTCCTCCCTTCTGAAAAATGGTTGTAGTGCGAAGCATAGGGTTGATTCACTTGGTAGAGAATCGCAAACTCTTTTACGCACTTGTGGAATCATATTTAGGTTACACAACTCTTTGATTTGATCAAAGTAGTTTATGTTGGATCTAGAGGGTCATGCAGCCGAGTAAAAGGGTTGATTTCAAAAAAAACCCTTATATTAAATTACATGGTTTTGTGTTATTATTATTCACAAACGTGAAAATTACATTAAATGATATTTAATATAAATTTAGTTTGATTTGATTTAAAAATTACATTGTTAAATAAATTTAATTATAAAATATGAGTATCACTATAGTCAACATATTTATTTTTTTACTTACAAGTGAACATAACAATATGATAATAGAGATAAATGTGTAGGTGATATACGTAGTTATTAGGATTTATGGTTATATATATCTCTATGTGTGTGTGCGCATGTGCGCGTGTGTGTTAATAGCAAACATTATGTATATGGTTTTTGATTAAATGCATAAAACAAAACCAATTATACACATACAAATATAAATAGACTATATGATGTAGTTAGGGGTATGCCCTAAAGACAATTACTTAATTTATTAAATATATGTAACTCTATGACCGATCTTGTACATAAATGTATTTTATTTTTGTTATATACTTTGTTATATAGTGGTATGATTAATGAAGTAATTAATGTAAAGTATATAAATAAGAATGCTTAAATGAAATTTTATGTTACTGTAGTTGCAAATCATTGCAATCGTGATTAAGTAATCCCAATATAAAATAACATTTTATTTTAAATATTTCAAATCAAGATGTCTTGTGAAAGGATACAGATACATCAAATGAGACTAGTATGTGTAATGCTATCCAAATCGTAGGCAGTTTATTACTCATGACTGCTAAAGGCACTAAGGAGTTGCATACTAATAGTTATTGGAAACTATGGAATGACACATCCAAGAGTTTCCTATTGGTTAATAATAACTATGTCAAACGGGAAATCTCAAAGTAAAGATATTACACGATTCCCTTGACTTGAGAATACTGATGAACTTCAATATGAAAATTCCATCTTAATTATAATTAAATCGTGTCACAACGTTCATCGAAAGGTTATAGTTGGTTCTTAGTTGAAGCATTGCAAGTGAAATTCAAAACAATAGAGAATTTGTCCCCTCAATATTATAAGGTTAGTATCATGGTCAATGACTCAACTGTAGTCAATGATAATAATAAATATTATTGTTGAACCAAGGACTTTCTTTATGGAATAAATGAGTTAAATAAGGATGATATTGGAATTTTACCAAAATCAAATTCCATAAATTCTAAAATGATATAGAGTTGACGAAGATAATTTGAGCAAATAGTCATTACTAAATGGTATCGGTTTTAAGAAAATATAAGAATAGGTTTTATGATAAAAGTAGGCCATCCCGCAGCGAAGCAATTGGATAAACTTAAAAAATACCTTTTTGATCTTTATTGGGTCAATGTTCTCTAAATCCATTTTGAAGTTTTCTAAATTTATTTTAATAAAATCAATATTACATTTAAATTTATAAATAAAGTATATATATTATTTGGTTTGTATTATACTGTATGATATGTGTATTATACACATATGTATGTGTAGACTATAGTAATCTATGACTTTTGTTTGATGATAATAAACACACACACACATACAACACACGCGCGCGCGTGCGCATACACACACGCACACATATATATATTCAAATACATTTGTAGAAAGAAATAAACAAATAAAATTTTATTTCAACTAAAATTTTATTTCAGTAAAATTAGTATGCACTATTACAACAAGTTCTCCCAAAATTTCATCCACTATCCATATACAACAATTTCTTCTCTCTCATATACAACACATTTTTCATTATAATATTTTATAATTACTTTTTTCCTCACTCGCTTCAGTATGATTTTTTATCTTCTTACTCCAGCCTATGTCCAAACAAAAATATGCTTTGCTTGTCAAATAGCAATGCAGTAAAAAGAAAAAAAAGAAAAAATTGAAACTATAAAAATATAAATATATTTAAACTTGAAATTGCTTCGGTTTATTAGTTTTGCTCTTTACATGTTTTAAATAAGCAAAAAAATAACGAACATGGACAGTACAATAGGTATATACAAGGACCTGCACAACATGTTTATGTTGGACAAAAAAATTAAAATCAAGTCAATAATGTGCACAAGTAACTTAAGACATGCACAGTGTATCACTGCACATGCCTTAAGGCAGAGCAACTTGAAATAAAAAAGCTTATTAATTTCAAGCACTTAAAAAAAGGCAATGCATATGCACATGTGCACATGTCAAACTTGTACACATGCATAAAGCACATAAAAGCAGGTTTGCACATAAACAAAAATACTAAGCAAATGCGGCTAGGTTAGTGGAAAAATAAGTTCAAAACAGTCAAGGCAAGCACATAAGACCAGCAAGCAAAACCTACAAGGTGATGTGTACTCACATACAACAAAATAATGCATATGCAAAAGGTACACACCACAAACCAAGTAACAAAATGAACAAATCATGTACAAGGCATGTCAGAACACATAAATCACTTCAGACAAGAAGAAGGTATATGTGTACAAGGCAATTTCAAGTGCAAGTTCATATACAGGCTAAAAATAGCTCATATTCAAGTGCAACTGCACATATAAGGATAAATGTAATACATATGCACAAGGGACATACACATAAGATCAGATCATAAAACATACAACCTGTTCCAAAACTATAAAAATTCTCAACTTAGAGTTGCACCAAACTCAGAAATCAAAGGAAGAAAACCTAAGATAGAAAAGGGATTAGCTTTGAAACAGAGGAGGCAAATATGATAATGAAGACCGCACTTTGTTTTTTGGGCCAAACTTTTTATTATTAAATTGAATGTTAGGGTTCATATTTTCTATTTTATTGTATTTAAATTTAAAACTATGGTTTATTTTAGGATTGAACTATGGCATGTAGTTCAGGAAATTTTCAACTCGGGGATAGAGTTGAGGCATGGTTTCTAGGTTTAGGATTAGAACAATCAGGTTGCCAATAGTTGCAAGTTTACAGCTATTTGTAAGCGGTCGATTGTTTAATCTTAGTAGAAATCTTGGGGGTAGCAGTAGGCAGGTTTTGTCGAAGTTGGGTAAATTTGTGTATTGGTTTTATTTTTGCATCCACTCTTTTACTATCTATGCTACGATTGTTTTTATTCTATGTATTTATAATAAACTCTATTCAAACCCTTTAGGGTAAATTCGATCCTACAAGTAGTATCAGAGCTAGGTTGTCAAAATTACTTGTTTTTTAAACTATGGCTAGTTTTAATAATGCTTTTTCTAAAGGACAATCTATAGTTAGGCTAGCATGTTTAACGGTATTGATTATTCGTATTAGAAAACCAGATTTAATTTGATTTCTAGATATTATTGATGCATGTGACTAAATTGAAACTAGTTATGGTCTGCCTATGTTAAATATATATGATCTTGAAGTTCCTAAGTCTAAAGATAAGTGGGATGCAAATGAACTTAGTCTCTGTAAAGACCCGTAAATTTTGATAAATAAAATTGGTTAAATTAATGAGATTTCGTAATTAAATTTAGAAAGAAATAAAAAAAACCTTATAATTTATAAATGGAATAATATTGAAAGAAATAAAATTTGTAAATGAATAATGATATAATAACCAGGATGAAGTGTAACGATGGTTATTAAAGCTAATTTTTTTATAGATTGTATGAAACTACACAATGAAATAGTGTAAGGTTTATACCTGGATATAAATTAAATATGAAAATTATAAAGTAGGTATTGGATTTGTTAATGAAAGAACACATTGTTACATTAATTGAATGTAAATTAAGGAAATGTGTTAATGCAAGTTAATAATTTATAAAATTGAATGAACATTCCAATTTAATAAAATAATTCAAATGTTATAACTTAGTTATAAATGGAATATAATAAGAACAATTGCAATTATTGTATTAATGGGTGAAATAATATAATAGATAGTAGTTGTTTTGAAGGATAAACATACAAGTACTATAAAGAGGTATAATGGTGACAAATGTTGTCGTTGCCAGTAATTTACCAAATTATAAATAAAAGTAATTAAATGTTACTTTAATGATAAGTAATAATAACGGAAAGTGTGAATGTAAATTTAAAATAGAAACGTAATTTATTTTAAGATAGTAATTGGTGAATTGGAAAATAAGTTCAAAGTATGTTAATTGATGAATTAATATGTAATATATGTAAAGTAACAGCTGGTATAAGAATGGAATTAAGGTAAAATTCATTAATTAGTTTTTTAAAACCTTAATTAATGTGTTCAGTTGGTAGAAGTACACGTTTAGAAATGTAATATCTATTCAAAATAAGATGTAAATAGGCGTATATTAATGTAATGAAATAAATTAGCGTTATATATGGAATTATAATCTGGGTTGATAAGTAATGAACTTATAAATGCAATTAAAAGCAAATAGGTGGCAATTAATGTAGGTTACTTGTTTATTTAGTGTGTTAAATAAACTTTGGAAATCAATTGTAATAAATCTAAAATTAAAATTTTGTTAACGTAAATTAAAGTAATAATTGAAAATAATGTTAATTTTATTTATAAAATGACAGTTAGTTGAAAAAAGGAATGCAAATTAAAGTTTTGTCAGTATATTAATGTTTAATGTATGATAATAGGTTTAATTGCAAATAAATGAAATTAAACATCTAAATATTACGTTAGTAGAGATTTAAATGAAATCTAAGAATATTAAGATAATAGATTTTGAATCCAATGTTAACTTCATCTGTTTAATAATAATAAATTGAATAATAGAATGAAAAGTAAATTAATTTGAATTTTTGTAAATTAAATTTATAATTTCTGAATGTAATAAAAATGAAATTTAACGCTGAAATTGATGAATGAATCAACATTAAATTGACATCTAAATTTGTTTAAAATCATTGTTAATGATTAAGAAATTTAAAATGATAAGAATTGTCAATTTTAGAATTTAAATTAGAAATTGGATTTAATTAATTAATTTATTAATTTATTTAATTAGTGTAAAAATAGCCATTTTGGCCATTGACTCGGATTTCGACGAAACTAGTTTCATCGGATCCGTAACGGTGAATTTTTGTAGGATTTTAAGTTTCGTAGCGATCAGGCTTGTCGTTTGATCGTACGGACTCGAAACGCCTTGAAATAAATGAAATTGAAATCAATTTGAAATAATTAGATTTTGTCATAACTTCTTCATACGATGGAATTTGGACTTGAAACCTTTTTCATTGCGTTTAAAATATTTTAAAACATCTAATTTGATATATGGGTTGACCCAATTTCATTCCGGAGTCGGAACGGGCTTTTTGGGCCACTTTGTCGTTAGCGCGTATATTCAGTCCGATCCATCTATTCTTTTTCAACCTTGTCTATAAATACTCTGTTATAGACCCTAATTTTCCTCATTCTCATTTGTCTGTGCATACAATTCCTTCTCTCCTCCTCAATGGCAGACAATCAAATTCTAGATCCAGTTGCAATTCAAAATCAAAGTGAAATTTCAAACTCCTCAAATACTATCAAATTTTATATCAATCTGAAGCTCTCAAATAGCGTAATCTTCTGGTGTGATTTGTTTTTCGATTGAAGGCATCGTTCGTCCAGGAAATTGCAGAATAGTTTCGGCCGTTGAGGCCGATGTGATTCGACGGTGGATTCGCGTCTTTGGGTCGATTGGAGGGGATATTCGCGTAGAGGAGGTCAAATCGTGCTCATCCATAGGGTTTGTTTGGTCTGATGGTGTTCGGAGTCGCCTGAATTAGCAAAAATTGTGTGCGTCAACCGTCCGTTCCTAGCGAGGCGAAGGAGGCGCGCGACTTCGAGGGAGGCTCGACCTGGGTAGGCGAACGTGGCCAAGGTACTTGATCGACGAGGTGTAGTTCGTGGTGGTCAGAAAATATTTCGAACGTGTGGCGGCTACAGATGTTTTCGTGCGTGATTTCGAACAAAGGCACCAGGGTTTACGCGTATTCAGATAGATGCTGACGTGGCTCTACTGGGTAACGTTGGTTTGTTTTTTTCTCTTTATTTATTTAAATTTCCGATTCAATCCTTCTAACTAGAATAATATTCGCATACAAACTCTAATTCACACGTGGTTTTCTCCGCTAGGCTCGTATTGGAATTCTGTACATTTTGGCTCTGCTTTTGGACGAATTCTGAGACTGGTCAAATTTTGGGCTTAAATTGGATTTAAATTCAATTTAAATTCAAAAGGTGAGTGTTTTAACCCACTCATAACTTCTAAAATTTCTTATGTTTGTTAAATTTAATATATGTTGTGATTTTGAATTTATTTATGACTGTTTGTATATTTTCAAATCATCTCTCGGTAAATTGCATTTATTTAAATTAAACTGTTATTTAATTTATTATTGCATATAAACTGCCAATTAGATGGATTGTTTAATTTATTATTGAATATAACTGTCAGTAATTTCTTGCAATTTATTATATGGTCTATATTGATGTATTTTTTAAATTGGATGATGATGGAAATAAAATGGTTGATAATTGTTATTGGATGAATGGATGTTGTATTTCATATTGTTTTAAACAGCAAATTTGTCATGCACATTATTTCATTCGGGATTGCGGTTTGAAATGATATATAACCGTATTTTTATTTTAAATTACGGGTTGAAATGATAAATATCTGTATCACTTGATCATAGGATAGAAAATTTTATTCAGGCACCGCGGTCTATATATAAAATATTTTGAAGTGATTTTCTATGGTTTGGAAAGAAATATACGGTTTAATAAATATTAATTTTTGATATGATATAAATATTAATTATATATATAGTTAAATTCTTGAATTTATGCTATGTATAAGTTTGTTTAATAAAAATAAGTTTAATAATGGAATTTGTTTGTTTCATATCATATGGTTAAGTACCTGTTTAAGATATGGTATATATAGAGTTTTTAATGACTTAAATAAAAAATTAAGTTATAAAATAAATGCAAAATTTGTTTGAATTGAATTATGTTAGAATTATGCTCGAAAAATTTGATTTGAAATTTAAAATAAATTGAGATTTTAAAGGGTATGATTCTTATAACTTGATTTGGTTTAGAGTGATTTAAATGAATATAAAGTTGATTTAAATGAATATTATCAAGTTAATGAAATTAAAAGAATATCCAGTTATTTGAAGTCTAAAGGTTTTATTAAAATGATATTTGATTTATTAAGTAAACATTTCAAATCTAAATAATAGTAGTTGAAATTGATATATATGAAATTATCAAAGAATAAGTTTGAAATGGTGGAATAATTAAAGCTTTGAAATGTATGGAAAATTTATTGGTTTATTTGGGTATTTGAAATCCATATTGGAATTGATTTGTGAAGGTGAAGAAGCTATTTTACTATATAAAGTAATTAAATATTTAAACCATTTAAGTGGTGTAGTATGTTTCAAAGTTATGAAATTCAAAGTGTTATGTTTTGAAAGGCTATATTTGAAGTTTTGGTTTCGAAATATTATAACTTTGAAATGTTATAGTTTTAGAAAAGGTTATATTTGAAAATGATATCAAATTTGATTTGGTTTTTAAAAAGAGGAAATGATATCGTATTTATATGGATTGAAATGGATATTATATTCTGGTTTTAAAAGCATAAACTATTTCAAAAAGACCGCGGTGTTATAATAACGTTTGGTTATTAAAGAGACTGGGATCGGAAGTTGTCATACTCTCTGCCAACTCCGAAAACCACTTTAACAACCATGTATGCGGTGGAGATTCCAGAATGAAGTAGGATGGCGGCGGCGTTTCCTTCGAGGTAAATACGTGGACCCGACTCCAGTGAGTTGGCATAAGGTGGCTAAAACAAGAGCGATTGACGGCCTAATGAGGTAGCATCTTTGATCGGGCACGTCTCTTCGATATTATACTTTGACTTTTGGATTTATTCGGTGGCCACTTTGATTTTCTTTTTGGGGGTGTGGCTCGAGATGGGCAGTAGTTGCGCGCTATGCGTTACAACCGACCCAGAAGCGTAATTGGTATATCTACCCTGGCATTGCCTAGTTGTACCGTGTCACCTACCCTATCGCGCCTTGTACGAGTTTGGTTTTCTCCCGTACCCCGTGTGGTATCCTTTGGTGGCTTCCCGATCAGGAGGGACTATGATATTGGATGGACTACTGGGACTATTATGTGTTAAGGGCTATATGGGTAACCCCTTAATGCTATGAAAAAAGTAAGTTTATTTTACTATTAGACACTATTATAATAGCGAAATATTACTACATAGTAAATAGTTTAATGGATCCTTAGGAAATGTGAATCCCGAGCATCTCTAAATTACTGCACTCACGTTAGACACTGGGTAGGAGATGTCAAACCCCGTAAACATCTCTGACGCCGTTACACTCACATTAATTTCGGTTGATTTAACTTACATAAGATCTTTTAATTCTGACTCGAGTGTTTTATCTCTTCAATTCGCTTGGGTCAGTCCGAGCGTTTCAGGATTTGAAGGTTTTATTCTGGAGGACGAAGAAGATTTGTATTACTATTATCTACTATAGTATTCCACTTCACACTGTATTCCGCTGCATTAATTATTATTCTCTAGTATATGTACTTTGATATGCATTGTATAAATATAATCAAATGTTTTTGTAAAACAGCTTCATGAACTGTTATTTGATTATTATATTTTATCGTTCCGCTGCAAGATTCTGTTGTTGTTTTTTTCCTACTCTATTTTTTTCTTATTTACCCCATAATAATCCGCCCTTTTGTATGGTTTAAGTCTGACGTGCGTGGTTTATCGTCGATTTAAAGCGTGCAAAAAGGCAGGGCGTTACATCTGGTATCAGAGCTTTGGTTTAGCGATAAACCTTAGCTTTGTAGGGTCTGACTCTTTAGTAGTAGGGTAGTAATACCCTATGATTAGTCACTGAGCTTATAGATATGAGAGAGCATATTTGTTAGTGTATAAAAGGGTTTTAATATTGTGTTAATTTGTTCCGTTTTATATTTATTAATTCTGGTTGATGCATGGGACGCTATGACATCAATAGGGATTTCTAAACACTTAATAGGACAGACCGACACAATATTTGTTTTTGAATATAGGTGAATGAAATAATTTTGCCTATTATATTTTCTATATAAAATGAAATTTTATGAATGATAGATATATTTGGTTGTAATATATTGGTTGGTAGGTAATGAAATTTATAAATAATAGTTGAAATAAGATTGAAAATAAAAGAAACGAAAATTGGGAATTTAGAACTTAAGTCCCGGGGTTTTGAAAATTTCTTTCAACCGATTTTGGAATATAATAATAATATTATTAGAAGTATTTTCTGATATAAATATTTCAATATAAATTGAAATAATTGTTTTAAAGAATTTTTGGAAAAGATATAAGTTCTGTACTTCCCTCTCTGTCGTTGGAAAATAATTTCGGTGATGGCGGCCGCACCATCGACATTCATTTTCGAGTCTCGAAGTGGGAAGGCCATTTTAGTAGTTTTACTGCAGGCTTATTTTGATAAACAAATATAAATTTTAAATTGTTTTAAATATAATTGGCTATATAAGTTGTAAGTATACATTTATCTATTATTTTAAAATGATTTGAAATTAAACCCGGTATTTAGTTCTTAAGTTTCCATTCATTAATGGTCTTAATTATTGTAGTGAAATGAAATGTAAGAAATTAATAATTGAAACCTCTAAAGGAAATAAGAGATTTAATGCTAAGTTATAAATAAAATTTAAAGGAAGTTGAAATGTGTAACCTATAAGACAAAGGATATTATTATTGAACATTAAATTAATTAAAAGAAATAAGATGAACTTGTATAATTGTCGACTGCATTCTTTAATATATATTACTCACCAAATATTAAAAGTTAAAATGTTAAAGATTTGTAATGGAAAATTGTACAAGTAAACTTATGTAATGAAATCGTTTAATAAATTGCTTTTATTAATAAGAATTGATGTTCTAGTTGTTATGGACTTAAGTATAATTGAAATGCTACTAATGTAATAGAAAAGAAAGGTAAGTATTATAAATAAATAATAATAAACTTAAGTAATAGGTTGAAGTTACCTCTGAATAAAATAAGAATAAAAGATAAATACTGAAAAATGACTGTAAACTTAAGTTAAAAAAAATTTACCTGCTAAGAAAATTGATTGAATATGAATAATATGAATAAATAAATGTAATGCAATAAATAGAATTTGGCATTATATAAATAAATGAAAATGAAATGGTAGGTAATGAATAGAAATAGATAAAAAAAATTATGAATGAAAAGGAAATCGAAAAACAAATGGATGAAGTGGAATTGAAAAAAAAATAAACTTGATTTATTGTTGAAATTGTTGTTTGTTTTGGTTTATGGTTGTTTGGATAAGGATACTTTAAAATTTTTTGGATGAATGAATAATCTATTTAGTTTCACCTAAGACTGTTGACTGAAGGGTACATTTAGTAGTTTATTTTTCATTTCGTACAATTTAAAGTTTTGAACCCGAACAACTATTTGTTTTGTTTGATATGAATGGATAATTTATGTGTTGATTTCAAGTGATGGTTGCTGCAAGTGATGGTTGATTGATTTGTTTGTTATTGATTGAAACAACTTTAAATATTTCATTCTATATAATTATTAACTCTTTTTAGATTATATAAGTGAAATACAGGTTATGGAAGCAATTGCTACTACATTTGGTTTTATAATAATAAGCATAAATTGCCCGACAAATAGGTACGTTTTCGGATTACGGGTTATAGCGTTATTGTATTGTTTTCCTGTGTTGGGATATATATTATTTTGGAAAATATATGTTGTATATTGTTATTTTTGATATTATATTTTTTCCCGAGCCTCCCCGTACAAAGGAGACTGCCAAAATTTTCGTAAATTTTGGACTTAGAAAATATTTTGGAAATGTTTCTAATCCTTATTAATTCGAATACAATAGATTTAACTGTTTATAAATCTATATATTTTATTTAAATTTTCCAATTCTGTAAACTTATTGTTATGAATATAATGTTTTGAATAATTTATATTGATTTATAAGTTCCTCTTTTCCATACTTTTCGTTTTCTGGGAAGAAAAGTTTTGAGTGGGGGAGAGTGTTACGACCCGTAAATTTTGATAAATAAAATTGGTTAAATTAATGAGATTTCGTAATTAAATTTAGAAAGAAATAAAAAACCTTATAATTTATAAATGGAATAATATTGAAACAAATAAAATTTGTAAATGAATAATGAAATAATAACTAGGATGAAGTGTAACGATGGTTATTAAAGCTAAAAAATTTATAGATTGTATGAAACTACAAAATGAAATAGTGTAAGGTTTAACCTGGATATAAATCGAATATGAAAAATATAAAGTAGGTATTGGATTTGTTAATAAAAGAACACATTGTTAGGTTAATTGAATGTAAATTAAGGAAATGTGTTAAAGCAAGTTAATAATTTATGAACTTGAATGAACATTCCAATTTAATAAAATAATTCAAATGTTATGACTTAGTTATAAATGGAATATAATAAGAACAATTGCAATTATTGTATTAATGGGTGAAATAATATAATAGATAGTAGTTGTTGTGAAAGATAAACATAGAAGTACTATAAAGAGGTATAATGGTGACAAATGTTGTCGTTACTAGTAATTTACCAAATTATAAATAAAAGTAATTAAATGTTACTTTAATGATAAGTAATAATAACGGAAAGTGTGATTGTAAATTTAAAATAGAAACGTAAAATTTATTTTAAGATAGTAATTGGTGAATTGGAAAATAAGTTCAAAGTATGTTATTGATGAATTAATACATAATGTATGTAAAGTAATAGCTGGTATAAGAATGGAATTAAGGTAAAATTCATTCATTAGTTTTTTGAAACCTTAATTAATGTGTTCAATTGATAGAAGTACACATTTAGAAATGTAATATTTATTCAAATTAAGATGTAAATAGGCGTATATTAATGTAATGAAATAAATTAGCGTTATAAATGGAATTATAATCTGGGTTGATAAGTAACGAACTTATAAATGCAATTAAAAGCAAATAGGTGGCAATTAATATTGGTTACTTGTTTATTTAGTGTGTTAAATAAACTTTGGAAATCAATTGTAATAAACCAAAAATTAACATTTTGTTAACGTAAATTAAAGTAATAATTGAAAATAATGTTAATTTTATTTATAAAATGACAGTTAGTTGAAAAAAGGAATGCAAATCAAAGTTTTGTCATCATATTAATGTTTAATGTATGATAATAGGTTTAATTGCAAATAAATGAAATTTAACATCTAAATATTACGTTAATAGAGATTTAAATGAAATCTAAGAATATTAAGATAATAAATTTTGACTCCAATATTAATTTCATCTGTTTGATAATAATAAATTGAATAATAGAATGAAAAGTAAATTAATTTGAATTTTTGTGAATTAAATTTATAATTTATGAATGTAATAAAAATGAAATTTAACGCAGAAATTGATGAATGAATCAACATTAAATTGACATCTAAATTTGTTTAAAATCATTGTAAATGATTAAGAAATTTAAAATGATAAGAATTGTCAACTTTAGAATTTAAATTGGAAATTGGATTTAATTAATTTATTTAATAGGAAAATGGGCTGAAGGAAGTTTTTATTTTTGTTTTTGGGCCTACGGACGCGCATGTTTTTTTGCGTCTGAAGGACGCGGGCTTTATTTTTTTCGTTCTAAGGAAAAACTTCAGTAAAATTTAAATTTTTGTCTTTACTTCTTCTCCACCTTCTTTCTGATATTACTGATCTTTGTTCATCGATCTTCTCGATTCGAGGACACGTTTTGTATTCGATCTTCTCGATTGTCATCGATCTTCGTCGTGTTTTTCATCATCGATCTTCATCGTGCTCTGGATCTTTACAATTTCGTTACATTCAGGTATATTACTTTTATTGTTTTGATATTCTTTTTATCTTTCTCTGATAAAATATCGTTCGAGTAGTATTTTTTTTTCTAGGTTGTATAGTTTGTCATCTTCCAGATTTCAGTTCCTATTTTGGATTTGTTTCAATGGCAAGGTAAGATTTTATTGTGTAATATGTTGTTTCTTCAGTATAGTTTAAGGTTTTACAATTTTGCTATTTTTCTATCTTACGAGTGAATTTCATATGTAGTTTTTTTCGTTATGCTATATTTATATAGCATTCTTTGCTGTTGTATTCATATTTTGTTGTAATTTGATTGTGCTATGTTCATTTATCATCTTCTTCTTAATTAATTTATATTTCTTTTATTTAGCTCTTAATTTGATCGATTTGTTATGCTATGTTAATCTAACATTTTATGTTGTTGTTGTGTCATAACATTAAGTAATTTTGTTAACTGGTTTTTTAATTTCTTTTGCAGTACTGATATCTATGATGATGAAGCAAAAAGTTTGCTAGTTATTTTTGAACATAATGATAAGTGTTATTCTACTCGACTCACGACGTGCTCCTCTTTGTTTGGTCTTAAGACTGAAATCTGTGAAGTTTGGCCACATCTTAGTCCATTTTCTATTGAGATATCTTATGTTCTTGAGAATAAAAATATAATCATTGATACTGATTAAGATTTGATTAGTATTGTGTGTTTTCTAATTTTCAAGAAGAGTCAATATTTTAAGTTTACTTTTAAGGAAAATGTTTGTGTTAAAGAAGCTGATCTTGCTGGATGTGGTTTAGGCAATGCAAGTGTTCAAAGCTCTTCAATTGGTAGTAATTTTGGCACAAATAGTGATTCACATGCTGATTCTTCTTATTATTTGAAAGATATGTTGAAGAAAGGTTGTCAAAAAACTATTGTGGATTTTCTTGGTTTTTTTTTAATGGAGCTGAGGATTTTCGGGAGTTTTTAATGGTATATCAAATAAAAAATGGTTATGATTTGATTTTTATACGAAATTTTCCAGATAGAATTTTGGTTAATTTCTCTTGGTTGAAGGATGGTTGTAAGTTTTATCTTAATGCTTCTTCGTATCCCGGTCTACTCTCTCGGTTTTTTATTAGAACTTATAATTTTGATCATTCGTGTGGAGACGGTCTTAGAGATATTAATAAAGTTAATATTTCAAGTAGATTTGTTAAATCTTTGATTGTTGATCAAATTCAAGATGCTCCTATGAAGAAGCAAAAAGATATTATGAAGGAATTTAGAAGAGAGTACAATTTTAATCTTTCATATTATTATGCTTATAGCGGAAAACAGTTGGCTTTGAAAGAAATATATGGCGATGATGCTATGTCATATAATGATTTACACTGTTATTTAGAAGCGTTGCAAAAGTATAATCCTGGTAGTTATGTGGCCATGGAAGTTAATGGTTCAACCGATCAGTTCGAGAGAGTTTGTATTGGTTTTGGTGCTTGTCTACTTGGATTTAAACATTGTCGGCCATTAATATTTTTAGACGCAGCTGCTTTGAAGGGAAGACCGGGTGTTTTGTTAGCTGCTACTTCTAAAAATGGTAATCAAGGTACGAGTTTCATTTTAGTTTTTTTTATTTACTCATTTGTTTTTCTAGTGATGATATATTAAACTATCATTGTTCAAAGTTGTACATAATTATAATGCAGCCATGTTTACACAAGAATTGTTGGCTTTATTTTATTAAATGATTGATCTGGTTATACTACAAATGTTTATGGTAGAAATGTTTACAAAAACATGAACTAAAATTTTATGCAGCACTAACTAAAAGACTTTTAAATAACGTATGATATATTCATATATCATTTTGAATTTACTTTAATTGTGTATAATAGAAATTATTAACCTTTAATAATGGTTTTGATGTTTAATATAATTCATATTTCTTATTACTGAGCTGTCATTAATTATTTATTTTGTAGGTTTCTTTCCTCTTGCTATGGGTATTGTTTCACATGAAAATGAATCTAATTGGTCTTGTTTTCCATCCCATCTGAAAGGAATGCTTAATGAAGATCAGTCTTTAGTTTTATGTCTGATCGTCAATGGGGGTCTTGTTTTAGGTGTTCCTAAAATATTTCCTTATTCATATCATAGCTATTATTTACTTCACATGGAACAGAATATTGGTACTGTTGTCAAAGCGGCTAAAGGTGATTCATCTATTGTGGAGTTGTTCAAACTTTGTGCTAGAGCTTCTAATGTGTATGATTTTGAGCGATATCTTTCCAAATTTAAAGATATGGGGGGTACATCTGCAGAATTTTTTTTAAGAGATAAACCGTTTGACCATTGGACAGATTTGTTTTTTCAAGGAAAGCGTTATGGTGAGTATTCTTCTAATGTTGCAGAAAGTTTAAACTCATGGATTTTGGAAGATAGATTATGCCTATAACTTCTTGTTTGGATGGTATTCGTGTGAAAGTTATGGAGCAAATGGCGAGATGAAGAGAGGAATGTTGTCTATGGATAACATATCTTTGTCCTGTTATGGAGGAACGTTTGTCAAAGTTAGTAGATGATGGCTTTGGTTGGGATGTTTTTAAGTCTTCATAATTTGTGTTTGAAGTTAAATCTCCTAAGTCACAGGTTGTTGATCTTAAAAATCGTTTATGCACTTGTAATCAATGGAGAGTTACTAGTTTTCCATGTGCTCATGCAACTATGTGCATTAACAAGTGTAGATTATCAGTTTATGATTTTGTGGAGGACTATTTCACTGTTAATGCTTTCAGATCTTCATATGCTAATGCTATAAATCCAATTGCAGATTTTGATAAGCCAGTTGCTGCTGAAAATGATGTTTTGACTAGGCCTTCTAAAGAAATTCGTGGTGTTGGAAGACCATCTACAAAGAGGCGTGGTGGATTTCGATATTCTCAATGTAAAAGAAACAGATGTAGTCAGTGTAATGAAGTTGGCCACAACAAAAGGAATTGTCTTCGTTCTTCAAAAATTTAAGAAAATTTATGTGTATTGTTACTGTAATTGAGAAGTTTTTTAATTGTACAGCTGCTAAAGATTATAGAAAAATGCAGTTAGACATTGTGAAATCATTAGAAAATAAAATGTGAAATGTTTTGGTTGTTTTTTTAAACTTGTGATATCTGTTGTTCCTCTGCATTTTGGTATTGATATTTGTATTCAATGCTATATGTACTTATCATTTCAATTGAATGCCAGTTGTAACTAGCATTTAATTATTATTAGTATTCAGTTTTCTGTCATTGAAATCCATCATCTGTCACTGTATACAACTGAGTAAGCTTTTGAGCAAGAACGAAGGATTTGATGATGATGATATACTGTTTATATGATTACTTGGTTAGATTATTTAAGTGGTTTTGTAATGATTTTCCAGTATGATGATGTATTGTTTATATGATATTGTGGAACATCTGTTTCCATATTTCTTCTACACTGCATCTGAATATCTTCTGTTATTGTTAGAAACAGCAGTTGGAAAAAATAATTAATAGTAATTTGTAAATGGGATATCTTCATTATGCAGACTGCATCTCTCTGTTTCAGAAAATAACATAAAACAACATACACTGCTACAGAACAAACGGTGTATTCCACAACTACTTTACTTACTGTGCGAACTAATCTCTTTACATCGGTCACAAATGTGTATACCAATCATCTATTAATTACTTCTTCCACCCTGCATATTTCATCACCACCCTTACATTATACTACCTTTTACTACTTAAACTACCACTATTGCTTGCTACTTCATTTTAAACTACATCTTTACTTTTCTGATGGTATACATCCCACACTCAAACTTCCACTGCTAAATTGCTGACATCTTCACCATTTTCTTAATGCAGCAACGCTTCCATTATCACCATACGACAATCCACTGCGTTTTCCTTCCAAACTTACAATAAAACCACTATCTCCATGTTTCTACCCCAGCACTTACCATATCCATAATTGCCTATATATGCTTATCGTTTCAGTTTAATGCTCGTTATAACTAGCATTACAGTGTAAACAGTAGTCAACACATTTGAAATGAAGTTGAAACATTGGAAATCATATAAAAATTCGATATGGATAAATTCACACATTATTGATCACAGTTCAATCACTGAGAAATGTATTTTCGCATAATGCTAGTTCTATCTAGCATTTCAGTATAAAACATTATTCGGTACATCAGAAATACAATAAAAGCATTTAAAAACACATAAAAATGACACTTGAGTATATTGATAGTTTATACATTGTAGTTCATGCATTGAAATCAGACAACTATAATCAAATCAGATTCAACTCAAGAAGTTCAAATTCATTTGAGCAGTTTATACACTGAGAACAAAATTCAATTATTGGAAAACATATAAAACTTCATCTCAGACTCCATCTCAGATTCCATCTTACACTCCATATCAGACTCCATATCATTTTAATTAGCACAAATGTTTCAGTTCAAATATATCCAAAGTTCTTCGAAGTTACAATGCAACAGCTTTTTTTATGTAGAATCTTTGCAGAGTTTCTCCAATGACCAATTGTATTGTGGATCATTGAGTATGCTATACACCACTACAGCTCTTAGGTTTCTAAGCATTTCCTTTGGATATTTTTCTAGTATCTCATTCTTGTTCGGTTTTTTATGTTTACCATGACAAAGAACGCACAATCAAGTCTATTTCAAATATACAAATATTAGTTCATATTACAGTAAAACCTAATTCTAAAATAATATTTCAATTTTTACTTTAGAATTCTAAAACATAGCATTATATTTCGATCACAATATTAATCAATGCATTCATAGAGACAACATTACTGTGTGTGGAATGTGCAGCTTATACATAATCTTTTTGTTCAATAAGTGCAGATCAATGAACTGTCAATTAGCAATACTAGTTTTAATTATCATTTTGCATATTTCATGCATGCTTCTGCAATTTAAAAATAGAAATGATAGTTTAAACAAGAGAAGAAATAAAATTATTTACTTAGGAATCTGAATCCTGTGGTGGGCTTTTTGGCTGCAGCATTTTAGGTTTGTGAAATTCTTTGTTCAGTATTCCTAATTCTGCCCATTTTGTCTTGAACATTAATTCCATTTTGTCTTTCTGAAAGAAATAAAATTAGTGTTGTATATTAATGTTAGAGTGATTTCAAAAATATACTTTTCTTACAAGAATGATGGCTTGGTTATAACTAGGGTTTGAAGTCCTTGTTGATCTAGTTTTTGGTTTTGTTGAATCATAATGACTCCATTGCATTGTTTCATAATTTAGCATCAACAAGCTCCAATGGTTTGCGTAATGTAGAGAGAAGAAAATTTTCTCTGTAAATTCATCTTTGACAATGACATCTATTGTTGGTATAACTATGTCTTTGATCACAGTTTGCTGGTCATGTGTTAAAGCATTCTGAACATTTATATGTATTGGAATACTTTATATTATTTTTTAACATTTATATTGAAAAGCTTATACTTACCACCATTATTGTGGTGAAGTAGTAACTGTGTTCATACATCTCTTGATTGTAATAAAACCAATCAATAATCTGTTAAACCAAACAACAAAGGTTGTAAGTTTCATGGGATAATTAATTTTTTTTTGGATCAGGAATATTAATGCTAGTATTCACTTTCATTTATATGTTTACTACATTGTATGCATTGAAAAATGCAAATGATCATTTAATCAGTCATCTTGGACATTCTATATATTTATATGTGGTTTACAAATATCAATGTTATTTTTAACTCCCATTCTTTCATTCAATACATTTATATGCAGTTTGAAACTTTGAATGCTAGTTTTAACTATCATTCTCTCATCCTCTACACTTATATGCACTTAAAAAAATATGAATGCTAGTTTTATTATTCATTCTCCCATCCTATACAGTTATCATAATTTTGATTTGATGCATACCTGTCCATCTGTAACCCCCTCGAACAGAACAGCTTCCAGCATAGATTTAACTATTGTGATTCCTCCTTTGTGTCATTCATCTTTTTCATATGCTACAGTGCTGTAATTGAAAATCAATAATTGACAAGTTGATTTTCCTTCAATTTTATTTAACTACAGGTATAATGAAAGAAAAAATATTAGAATTCTTACTTCTCATTTTCGTTAAATTTAAAGAAAGTAAGAATTTTGTTTTGCTGTTCTTCATTCAATAATTGTAGAATACTGCTTCTTGTGATATCCTTACTCTTGTAGGTTTTACTGGATTGCGAGTATCCATCAACATCAATAATTTCTTCATTTTCAATTGTTGTGAGTTGTTCATCTGTTTCGGTTTTAGATTCATGTTCATAATCTGATTCTTCATTTTGTTCCTCTTGTTTCTATTCATTTGTATTTTCTTTCTGACCTTCCTTGGTTTCAACTTGCTGCTTTTGGCTTTCATTATCCACGTTTTTCTTTGTTTTTCTGTGAACAATTTCATATTGGCAATCAGAATCGATTTTACTCCTTCGTTGGCGCTTTTTAACCCTCAAAACTAAAGAGCTTGGTTTCTTCTGTGTTTTTTCATGCACTGCTGGTGATTTTTCTGTTGCCTCTGAAGGTTTGTTTTGATCCTGTTGTTCTTTCTCTTTCTGCATCTTTTTAATTTCCTGAGTTATTTTGAGATCAAATGATGGTGGTTCTATTTCTACTTTTTCTTTTGATCTCAAAATCTTAATTTCTTTTTTCAATTGTATGACAGTGCCTTCTGCTTGTATTCTTTTTTGTTTTTCCTTTTCTAATTCTTTTTCACTTTTCTTCAATTTATTTTCCAAATCTATGATGTACTGCTGCATTGACTCAAGTTGGTTTTTTGATGTCTCTTCCACATTTTCTATTTTGTGCATCCCAATATTCTCATTGTTATCCAGCTGGACAAATTTTTGTTGGCTTTTTTGTTGAAGAAGTGCTTTTTCATCTTCAGTCAGATTTCTTATTTCAACAAAAATCTATGTAATAACATAAATAGTAATGAATCAGGTAACATACAATGGATGAACTAATTTTATATATAGTTGTCATTTTTCATGTGATGCCATATCTGACTATCATTCTTCAGTAGCAACTATAGAAAATTGTATTTGTGTAGAACTGATAAATGTATCTATCACTTAAATTATGATTGTATAATAACAAAATGATAACTGTTGATATACACTATGTTATGATATATTTATCTATCATTATATATTTGTTATACTAGTGTGATAAATAATACCTTTCTATTGTCCATGTTCATCAATGCTTCTCTTGAGATCACCTTTTTCAAGCCTGCAATATTCCACCTTCCAAATCTAGGTAAATTTGAACAGTATCTTGCTAATGGAGATATCAAATTCACATGCTCGCATAGGAAAAACTACAAATAAAATATTACTTGTTAAAACATGTAATGTGTATAATTTAATTTATAGAGATAGATGCATGAACATAAAGTTAGAATGCTATACTTACAATAGGGAGCATGAACAACCTGGCATGTTTCTTAGCTTTGTTTTGAAAGTTGTCAAAGCTCTAATCAATAAATGATGAATTGAAACTGGCCAAGATACCGAATTCATTTTTTTTTTTGATCTAGGATATAGGGAATATATCCCCATTGTAAGTATCTTTGGTTATCAGGAAAGAAGAAGGTTATCATTGCAAGAATTATAAGCAATTTTGGAAAATCATTTTCATGCTGAAATAGTTGTGTTTCTAGCACATTATTTATCTTTGAAATTGTAAGATCCTTTGTGATGTGCTCTATTGTTCCAAAGTTTCTCAGTACAAAATCTTTGCAATTGTCTGGAAGGATTTGTAAACTCATTTTCGGTACTGGAAAAATATTTACTCCAGACAAAGGTAAGCTAAAGATAATTGAAACATCTTCAGGTTTGATTTTTAAAAAAATATTCCCTACTTTAAAAGCTTCATCATTGATAGAAAATGTTTCTATGATATCATTTAAGGTTGTCATGATTTTGTAAAAGCAGCTATGGATAAAATTTCTTTGAAAAACACTAGCATGAATTTTTCGAAGGGTGTTTGTTTTAAATAATTTAATTGATCTATAAGATAACCTCCTTTTTCCTTAATTTTCTTGAAATTTTTTATCATTGGCAGTAAGCTACATCTATACTGAATTTTTTTATGAGATACTTTCTTTGGTTTTTTTTCCTTTAGTTGTTTTTGCTTTCTTCAATGTTTTACCTTTTGATCCCTGTACAAAAAACTGTGAATGAATAATTCGGTATTTAACAAACTATAATATTATTGTTATGTCTCATTTTTTAAATGCTTTCTTATTTTTATCTATCAATTTCTTCAACTATGAAAGCATAATTTACTAGTGATATATGCATCTATCATTCTTTTTTCAAATGCTATACTTGTCTATCATTTCTTTTTTTCAATGTGTGCTTCTAAAGTCGAAAGATTGAATGCTATGTTTGTCTGTCATATGTTCATCTATCATCTTATATTTTAATATGATGCATATAAATCAAATGATATATTGAAATATCATTCTATAACTATCAAAACAGTAAATCAAATGATATAATGAACTATCATTCTATAACTATCAATACAGTAAATCAAATGATAAATTGAACTATCATTCTATAACTATCAATACAGTAAATCAAATGATAAATTGAACTATCATTCAATTACTATCAATACAGTAAATCAAATGATAAATTGAACAATCATTCAATAATTATCATTTATCGTACCATACTAACAAATACAGCAAATAAAATGATATATTCAACTATCATTCTATCATGATAAGTTTGTCTAACATTTTTTTCAATGCTATATTTTTCTATCATTCTATAAATATTTATCTTATTACTGTCTATCATCTGTCAAAGACTGAATGCTATGTTCATCCATCATTTCATATTTCAATATTACACATGCAAATCAAATGATATATTGAACTATCATTAAATAAGTATCCATCTAATTATGTTTTACCATCTATAAAATATTGAAATGCTATTTTCATCTATCATTGCATCATTACACATACAGTAAATAAAGCGATATATTCAACTATCATTTTATTGTTCTATTTTTGTCTAACATTTTTTTGAATGCTATATTTTTCTATCATTCTATACATATTCATCTTACCGTTGTCTATCATGTGTCAAAGATTTAATGCTATGTTCATCCATCATCTCATATTTCAATATTATACATGCAACAAATCAAATGATGTATTGATCTATCATTCAAAAACAAATCAAATGATAGTTGAACTATCATTGTAAAATTATCTTATATTTTAAAAAATAATCAGCTGTTTTACCTTCGGTTTTCTTTTTATGCTGACGTTTTCATCAGTAAGCTGTTGTTTCTTCGTTTCGTCTTCATTCATAGTTTTACATGCCCTAGGTTTTTTTCGTCCTCTTTGTATCTTCGTCAATCTCATTCGAACCAACAGTCGTTGATGAAGTAGTTTTTCGCCTTCTCTTTACTGCTGTACGCGTAGCATTGGAAACCCTACTTTTTGAAATCATAGGTTCATCATTTATTTGTTCAGGATTATTGAAATATTTTGATTTAATCCATCGACTTAGATTCTGAATTCGATTGCGCTTTTAAATCAATTTGAGGAAGAAAATTGATTTCGGTTTGGGTTGCCATTGTTTGATGAAGAAGAAATTTTGTTTGCAGAAGAAACGAAACTAAAAAAGCACGAACGAACGAGAATTTTTGGCGCTTGTCCTTCAAACGGAAGTTTAATTTTAACGTGCGTTAAAATTAAATTTTATCAAACTTTTTCCTTTAAACTAATTTCCTTTTTATTTAATTAGTGCAAAAATAGCCATTTTGGCCACTGACTCGGATTTCGACGAAACTAGTTTCATCGGATCCGTAACGGTGAATTTTTGTAGGATTTCAAGTTTCGTAGTGATCGGGCTTGTCGTTTGATCGTACGGACTCGAAACGCCTTGAAATAAATGAAATTGAAATCAATTGGACATAATTTTATTTTGTCATAACTTCTTCATACGATGGAATTTGGACTTGAAACCTCTTCCATTGCATTTAAAATATTTTAAAATATCTAATTTGATATATGGGTTGACCCAATTTTATTCCGAAGTCGGAACGGGCTTTTTGGGCCACTTTGTCGTTAGCGTGTATGTTCAATCCGATCCATCTATTCTTTTTCAACCTTGTCTATAAATACTCTGATATAAACCCTAATTTTCCTCATTCTTATTTGTCTCTACATACAATTCCTTCTCTCCTCCTCAATGGCAGACAATCAAATTCTAGATCCAGTTGCAATTCAAAATCAAAGTGAAATTTCAAACTCCTCAAGTACTATCAAATTTTATATCAATCCGAAGCTCTCAAAGAGCGTAATCTTCTGATGTGATTTTTTTTTTGATTGGAGGCATCGTTCGTCCAGGAAACTGCAGAATAGTTCCGGCCGTTCATTGAGGCCGATGTGATATGACGAAGGATTCACGTCTTTGGGTCGATCGAAGGGGATATTCGCATAAAGAAGGTCAAATCGTGCTTATCCATAGGGTTTGTTTGGTCTGATGGTGCTCGGAGTCGCCTGAATTGGAAAAAATTGTATGCGTCGACGGTCCGTTCCTGGCGAGGCAAAGGAGGCACGCGACTTCGAGGGAGGCTCGACCTGGGTAGGCGAACGTGGCCATGGTACTTGATCGACAAGGTGTAGTTCGCGGTGGTCAGAAATTTTTTCGAACATGTGGCGTATAGAGATGTTTTCGTGCATGATTTCGAACAAAGGCACTAGGGTTTACGCGTATTCAAATAGATGTTGATGTGGCTCTACTGGGTAACGTTGGTTTGTTTTTTCTCTCTTTATTTATTTAAATTTCCGATTCAATCGTTCTAACTCGAATAATATTCGCATACGAACTCCAATTCAAGCGCGGTTTTCTTCGCTAGGCTCGTATTGAAATTCTGGACATTTTGGCGCCGGTTTCAAAGAATTCTGAGACTGGTCAAATTTTGGGTTTAAATTGGATTTAAATTCAAAAGGTGAGTGTTTTAACCCACTCACAACTTCTAAAATTTCTTATGTTCGTTAAATTTAATATATGTTGTGATTTTGAATTTATTTATGACTGTTTGTATATTTTTAAATCATCATCTCAGTAAATTGTATTTATTTAAATTAAACTGTTATTAATTTATTATTGCATATAAACTGCCAATTAGATAGATTATTTAATTTATTATTGAATATAACTGTCAGTAATTTCCCGTTATTTATTATATGCTCTATATTGATGTATTGTTTAAATTAGATGATGATGGTAATAAAATGATTGATAATTGTTATTGGATGAATGGATGTTGTATTTCATATTGTTTTAAACTGCAAATTTGTCATGCACTTTATTTCATTCGAGATTGCGGTTTGAAATGATATATAACCGTATTTTTATTTTAAATTATGGATTGAAATGATAAATATCTGTATCACTTGACCATAGAATAGAAAATTATATACAGGCACCGCGGTCTATATATAAAATATTTTAAAGTGATTTTCTATGGTTTGGAAAGAAATATACGGTTTAATAAGTATTAATTTTTGATATGATATAAATATTAATTATATATATAGTTAAATTCTTGAATTTAAGCTATATATAAGTTTGTTTAATAAAAATAAGTTTAATAATGGAATTTGTTTGTTTTATATCATATGGTTAGGTACCTGTTTAAGATATGGTATATATAGAGTTTTTAATGACTTAAATAAAAAATTAAGTTGGAAAATAAATATGAAATTTGTTTGAATTGAATTATTTAAGAATTATGCTTGAAAATTTTGATTTGAAATTTAAAATAAATTTAGATTTTAAAGGGTATGATTCTTATAACTTGATTTGGTTTAGAGTGATTTAAATGAATATAAAGTTGATTTAAATGAATATTATCAAGTTAATGAAATTGAAAGAATATCCAGTTATTTGAAGTCTATAGGTTTTACTATAATGATATTTGATTTATTAAGTAAACATTTCAAATCTAAATAATAGTAGTAGAAATTGATATATATGAAATTATCAAAGAATAAGTTTGAAATGGTGGAATAATTAAAGCTTTGAAATATATGGAAATTTTATTGGTTTATTTGGGAATTTAAAATCCATATTGGAATTGATTTGTGAAGGTGAAGAAACTATTTTACTATATAAAGTAATTAAATATTTAAACCATTTAAGTGGTGTAGTACGTTTCAAAGTTATGAAATTCAAAGCGTTATGTTTTAAAAGGCTATATTTCAAGTTTTGGTTTCGAAATATTATAACTTTGAAATGTTATGGTTTTAGAAAAGGATATATTTGAAAATGATATCAAATTTGATTTGGTTTTTAAAAAGAGGAAATGATATCGTATTTATATGGATTGAAATGGGTATTATATTCTGGTTTTGAAAGCATAAACTATTTCAAAAAGACCGTGGTGTTATAATAACGTTTGGTTGTTAAAGAGACCGGGATCAGAAGTTGTCATACTCTTTGCCAACTCCGAAAACCACTTTAACAACTGTGTACGCGGTGGTGATTCCAGAATAAAGTAGGATGGCGGAGGCGTTTCCTTTGAGGTAAATACACTACAAGAAAATGTGTTTTCAACTGCAATAGTAGACAGCGTTTTTACAATAACTGCTGACAAAGGAATTTTGCAAAATAAAAATTAGAACCTTGAACGCTGTTTAAAGTAGCCCAATTCATTTTTAGAGTTTTTTCATTACGCGGTCACTAGGCTGCCTTCCTTTCTTCCTTTTCAACTTCACTCCACGTAAAGGTGAAATTCTAAATCCCCTGCGAAATTTTAACCTAATTAAACATGAAATCTCCCATGAAAAATTGTTCCTTCCTGACCTCTCCTATAATAGCCCATAAACTAAAGCCCTAATTCCCTTTGAATCCATCATTGGCAATCACTTGAGCCCTAAAGCACCGTGAATCCTTCATTGGCAAACACGAGAACATGAATCGAATTCTAAGTCCACTCAATAAATAAGAGGCCTCACTCAAGAATTCTTGGTCGATTCGCTTTAGAAACCCGATTTGAGGTAATTTATTTAATTTTAGATGCAACATGTGAAATTTCTTTCTTTATTATCATGCATAATACTGCAGTTACGTTTCCAAGTTATAGAGAAAAAAGACAGGTCTTTGTATGGTAGGGTCAGTCAATAATAGTTTGTTTACAAATGGTTAGTCAAGATTTCATCATTGCTCATCATAGAAATTTTTAATTTCTATCATCGTTTTAATTACAAAAAGGACAAATAATTTGATCATAAAGCATTTTGAAATCGACGTTTATATTTAGATAACTCCAAGTACTAAAAGCTCTTGAGCCGGCTTTGGTTTAGTTGTATATTATGTCGAGTACAGCAAGGTACGATGATTATTTGTATTTTTTTATTAACATACAATAATGAATAAGTGTACAGAATATAATTTGCAATTGATGAGCTTGCATAAATAGCGTAAAATAGCATGCTCAATACCAAGTGATTCTATAAACTATGGATACACTTTATTATTTTGTTGTTATTGCATAGAAATGATAGTGACATGAAGGTTTGATGTTGTCAGTGTTATTTATAAAATTCTTTCACTGAAGTTTATTAGTGCAAAAATAATATAGTTCTTCATAAATAAGGATTGACTTATTTCCTAATCTACTGCTGCTAGGATATAATTTTTTGTTGCTCTTGGATTTGGTAGTATTAAATTTAATTAGTTAATACTAATTTGTAAAAGGTTGCTCATGTTATGACAGTAGAAGTAGATTAATAGTTTATACATTATATTTGTGTGAAAAGATTATATTTATTTATAACTAAGCTTTTAATTATCTCCTAGTTAATTTTTGACAGGTAAACAATTGTTTGCTCTTCATGGAAATGGTACATATTGAATTTAATTGGCTAATATTGATTTGTAAAGAGTTGCTCATGTTATGACATTAGAAATATGTGTAAACAAGTTAAATTGAATAATATTCTAGGTTTCCATGTAAGATTGATATGTTACTAAATTTTGATATTTTCTATTTTGGATTAATATTTTCGTCTTTCAACTTCTTTATTATGATGTAATAAACTTGTAACAATATAATGAATATAAAAAAGGGTGCATTAATCAAGTATAAGGTATCACTATCTTATTCATATTCCAAAATGGCCATGGAATTTCCTTTTATATTTTAGCATTGTGAAATATAAATTGGTAAAGAATACATTCCATAAATTTAGGCTCAAATTCAAGTCACGTTATTATTATTTTCTAGGCTATTAATTTTGTGATTAGGCGGAACTAAATGTATACCATTTTTATTTCAATTTGTACATTTCTTCCAAACGTATCATCTTAGTGAGATTTTTTTTTACAAAAAGCGAATTTACTCATGGATGCTTGGGGGTCACCTAGTAACTAGCATACCCTCATGCAGGACATATTATAACTATACAGTTTTCTTTTTGGCTAACATCAATCTAGAGGAGTGACTGAAGCCCATTTTTCATTGTCAATATTTAAATATGAAAAGCTCACTTGAACCTTTAATCCCTAATAAATTAAAACCAATATTTTTGTGCCATCACTATTGGATGTGCATGATGAACCATCATAGGTGGATATACTAATGCTTACCTCCACAGTGTAGTTTAGTTGCTTTTGAGCTTATTTCTGAACTACTCAAATATGGAACTAGGTAATTATTGCATAATTTGGATATATTATAGCTATATACCATGTATGACATTTCAATAGATTTTCTCCTAAAATGTAGTCCACCTACACAAAAATTTAATGTTTTACATATGCAAGCAATTGTCAATTCAAGTTCAAGACCTTATTGGATCAATAATATCATTTATTTCCATATGCATAGTAAGAACTAAAGCAGATGCAGTTTTGCTGTTATTGGTATTTAATGCTGAGTTATGTTATGAGAACAGAACAGTAAATTACCTGACTTTTAGCAACCTTTACAAGCCTTGATGGAGGAATAATAATATTGTCGCTGCATCTTACTTCACTGTTACTGGCATGCAGGCACTGAGCTAAAACTATTAAGAGGAATGAGTGTACTAAAGGGTTTTATAGGTTACTTCATTTATCTTATCGCTATTGTACTTGAGGCTGAGGTCATGGATAAGGAAATTACAGGTGCAACTTTTTAAATAGATCATAAGAGCAGTCCGGATCCAGGCTGATTTGGCTCAAGCTTTCTAAATCACACTAGGATATGGTGAAAGAAGACATTTTTGCAGCTATTAAAGGTATATTTTGATACATATTATGACCAAACTTTAAATTCATAACATCCTACCCACAACTGGTGTTTATTTAACAACCACAAAAATGCTATTTCTGGAATGCAACTTGGAACATAAAAAATAAACGAACAGGTTATAAAAAATTGTTTCTTATGCTAGTTATCCACATAATGCAATTTTAAAGTAGTTGCAAATTGAATATGTTATTTTAAATGTGTATTTGATCACTAACTTTTAAATTTCATTGTTACAGGTAGGTGAAGTTTTTAGATGCAAAAAATGCACAAGATACTCTTTAGGTTTTTGGAGGTTCGGCCTAGTTAGCACATGAAAAGTTTTTGGTTGCATGTTTGGTCATTAATATTTGGTCATTAATATAGAAGGGATGTAGTACATGTATATCCACTAAAATGAATATTTTGAAATCTCAGTCTGTAAAATTAACTGACTCCTCTCTTAATGTAGAATTTATTGCTAAGAAATGTGATGTAAATGAAGAAAGAGCAGTCTATCTTCGCGTTGAGTTGTTCAGATCCTGTGGCAGCTCACTTACAGGGATCCTGGTACACACTCATAACCATTTAACATTTATATACTTGTCAGTATCGCTTTTATATTAGTTTACCTAGTAATCTTGAATTATTTTATTTTATGTTTTCAAACTTAGAAAATATTCGGTTTAAGTAGTTTAGTAAAAAATAGAGCTATTGTGTGGCATGGGAGATGGGGAAATGGTTCGGCTTCCACTGTTAAAAGTTGACTATTTGATTATTAGTTTTAGTAGATTTAGGATGAATAATTCCTACTTTGTAGGTGAGGATATATGATGATAAGTGTGAAAGAGACTACAAAGTCTGAATCTACTAGCTAATTAAGTTATTTCATGATGATACACGCAAACAAGGTCGATATATTTTTAGCGTGGAATATATAGTTTAATTACAAGAAGTGTTGGATGAAAATTTGGGTTGAAATGGACCTTATGTGTTATATTTGCATCTATATTGGTTTGTACACTCAATGAAACCAACCCATTGGTCAATCCTAATCATTGAGTTTTGGTTGGTTGCTGCGGGTTAATGCGGTGGATTCGAGGTGTGTATTGGGAGATAGATGGCTCATATCTGGGAGATGGTTATTGCAATGGAATATTTTGTTTTGTTTGGAAAAGAAAAATAAAAGTTAAAAGGAAAGGAATATGTAATTTAAAAAAGAATTAAATGTACTAAAGAAAGCAAATACTAAAAGTTGTATTCTTTAATAATAGTATTGAGGACAAAATGTGTATTATATAAAAACATATTCTTTAATTTAGAAAAGAATTAAATGTATTAAAAAGTGAATATAAAAAAAATCTATAATAGTACTTTGTAACATCTAAAATAGTTGTAGTTGATTAAATTACATAATCTAAAAATAGTTGTAGTTGCCTCCATTACAATCTTGTTTACAACATCAAAAAAATGTGGTAAAAGACGTCAAGCCTATTACAACTTAGTCTAAAATAGAGCGGTTCAGGTTGTGTTGCTGATTGAGGGTGAGGTTGGTTGGTTGGGTTTTGGCTTGTTGAATTTCACCAATTAGTCTTGAATTTTATGTTAGTTTTTCTAAAAAAAGTAAAAATATACAAGTGAACTTCTATTTATATTTTGAACAAAAGTAGATGACTGTTTATTCGGTCGATCATGCATTGATTGATTGTCCAGAAGTGGGAGCTTTTCTTTGTGTCCCGTTTAACTTTGTATTGTACTTTGTCCAGAAGTGAGTTCTTATTAATATACTGAAATTTTCTGACATGTTATCGCGGCTAAATTTTTGTTAAAAGTAATCAATTTGATCATAATGTCTTACTGACTGCAGTTTTGAATATTTGTTGCAGCTTTTGTTGCAAACTCTCAGTTAATATAGTGAGTAAGAATAATACCTTTTTAGTTACTTTGAACAGATACTAACGCACCACCCCTTCGGAGACCATCATATGTTATTGTTAATGTATTTGATACTTTTTCTTCTTTACTATGACATTAAACTATTGTTTTCAGCAAGCGAAACCTTAAAATTATGACATATAATATTGTTATACCTCCTGTACAACTTTTACTTCAAGTCTGTTTACTAACTTGGTGTTGAAGTTTCCTTTATACCTTACTGTTTTGCAGAAATAGTTTAAGTAGACAGTTAGTATATTGTGTCATGGAAATTTTGGTTTTACGATGCCTTTTGGTAGAAACCATTCTATAGTGATTCATGGTGATAGGACTCTGTTTGTATGGGCCAATCTTTGTGTCCGGTTTATATTTTGTGCAAGTTTAACTTTGTGTTGTACATTTTCATACACTGATAGATTTTGTCTATGAGTCAGATTATAAGGCATAAGTTGCAACTTCTAGGTGTTTCTGCAATCTACTTGCTGTATAGGTTTCATATAATTAAACATTATCGTTAGAAGTAATTTTTGTGTTTTACACTGAGTGTTGATGAATGATTGCAGGAAATACGAGAAGATTACTCCTCCAAAAGTAGAAGATTTCTGTTTGATAACTGATAACAGGTATACAAAGGAAGAGGTTGTTTTCTTAAGCTTATTTGTACACTATCAATGCGTAGATGTTTTTTTTTTTTAAATTTGTTATAAATTAACGGGCAAAAATTTATGTCCAGGTCGTATAAATGGAGGCTGACATATAGAAGTTATTAAATTTTGAGATGGGAAGTCCTACAACCAAGACATTTCTAAGGTATATAATAAGCACACTTTTGATAAATATAAGACTGATGCTATTACATGTCATGATTAATAAACTTCTCACAAATGGAGATTCTTTGCAAGCTTCTATATTTTTTATTTTTTATTTTAATTGAGTATAAAGAAGTTCAACAACACATGTAGTGATTCTTATTTGGGAACTTAACTTAAACTCCTGTAGTGATTTCCAACTAAGTCACTTTTGATCTGTGCTCATTTTCTAGCCCAATTCTGTGAGATATGAGGTTATCATGTGCTTTTAAATCAATTAGACTTCGGAAATAATTGTCTATTAACTATTCAAAATTCTAGTTTTCTATTTTCTTTGGAAATTTTTGCATTTTTGAATTATTAAGCACTAGTCTTATTTAAGGATGCCTTCCGCTTTTCATTAAGAAGTAGCAAGCATTAAGCAAATAAATATACCTAGAAGATGGATACATAGGTACCAAGACATGGATATCAAATCTAAAACTTCCCCACAGTGTAAGTATTAAGACATGAATTATTAAGCACTATTCTTATTGCAGACATGTAACTAGAACTATTTTATTATAAGTAAAACCATGTCCTGTTCATTTTGCCTGGGAAAAATTACATTGAGTTTCTAGGTAATAGCATGTCAACATGCATGATATGTAAGCAATGTACTTCTAAGTATTTTTAATTTGAAGTATTGGGTAAAATAGCGTGTCAACATGCATGATATGCGTACAATCTACTTCTATCTGCTTGCTTCTTTCTATCTGCTTGCTTTATGAATAACGCTTTATGGATTTATTTGGTAAAATGTAACTTCTTATGAAGCTTAGAATTATGTGAGTTTGTGTTTGCATCTGTGTAACTCTGCTATCCCTGGTCAAGTGTCTTTAACTAAGAAAGTGGTTATTGTGATCCGTTAGAAAATAAGTAGACTATATGGTTATCTATTTATCACGTCTATGTTGTGATATTTAAGGACCTTTGTGAATTTCTACGCAGATGGAGGTTTAAAATTCTGTATTAGGAACAAAGTAGTTAGGGTGGTAAAATTATGTAGGGATTTATACATTACAAGCTCAATACAAGTTAAAAAAAATGTAGTAGACAGAGAACAACTCCAGTTAATGGAACTTTTTTAATACTCTATGTTTTTTATTTCTTTAATACCTACTTTACTAGTATACTGAGTGGACGAAAGTATAAATTATGTAGTTGTAAAACGTGTGCAGAAGATGTTGTGACCAAAATTTTTACCTACTTATATGTTTAATCCACCACTCAGTAATTATGTACTACTTTATAGCCTCGTTTTTTTGTTGTAATTTTTGTAGAATGAAATAGATTTGTAGGTATATTCTATTTGTTACTCTTATACAATATTTGGAGTCATTTTAAAACTTCTTTCTAAATTGTATTATGATTAATGCACAAAAATGATATTGAAACTGCTTTTTTTGCTCTCAGCCACAGATGTTAAGAGCATATGGTCAATGCATAGACAGACACTCAAAAGTATATTATGATCGCACTGAAGTGCAGAGAGCATTTTATGATAATGTTACTGGAATTGAATACCCATGAGATACATACAAGTTGCATTGTTAATATTAATTTATCCATCTTTATTATTTGACACCTCAGTATAATGAGGTATATTCTTTTGCATCTGTTTGCAGTGATACAGTAGCAAACTACTGGGTAGACTCTCCTTTAGCAATGCTTTCTATTTATGATGAGCTTATTGTTGTTGGAATAAGGATGTGGATTTTCAGGTACCATTTTCTTACTGTACTATATCAGCCATCGATTGATGTATATAGTTGTTAATATGCTGCTGCTAATGCTTTACAATATCCTGATTACTAGAAATCTTTGTAAGAACCATGGACATCTGATTCTAATTTATCATTTAACAATATATTGTTAAATTACAGTGGAGATACAGACATTGTAGTACCTATAATAGCCATAACATACTCGATCAGTGCATTTAAGCTTCCAACAATCGCTAACTGGTACCCTTGGCATGACAATGGCAAGGTTAGTGTCAAATAATTCCTTCCTTTTCAACCTTTAACAACATAAATTACACTGGAAAATCATGCTCAATAGTGTATTTGGAGTAAAAGATAACATCAACAGACCATCAATTTGTAACATTGTACATTTACAATCAAAGAGCAGTGAGATAAATCCTGCTCTTTATACTAGTCAAAAATATACCAGGATCCATTTTGAGGCTTAGAGATACGTATGAATAAGCACATAGTAGATTACCGTAAGTTATTGTAATGTGCACTAGATTTTTTCATCTTCACTTAATGCAAAACAGGAAAAACATCTTTCACTCTTTCGTACTCTTTGTTTTGGTATAACTTAAAACAAGGATTTAGTTCCTTATGTACTCTTTCGTGACTGTAGGGATATTTTCGATTCTGAATTCCTCTTACTGTATTATATATTCTGATGTTTTAGCCAAAATTTGGGAAGTTTAGTGTATTTCAATGCTATCATCGCTCCTATAAGGCTGCTGAAGAGTTATGTTCAAGTATATTTTCGTCTCAATATATTTGAATTACATAATAAGGTCGATATCTGCTAGTTTAAGTCTTCTAGTTTAAATAATCATATGTTAACGTTGACTTTTTGCTTTTTTAGTTTTGTACATCCTATAACAATGCTCCGTATATGACAAAATATAACATTTTTAATTATTTAGAAAATGAATCACTTTGCAGTTTAAAAAATTGAATGTTGGTGACGGTTGCAATTGAATAAGAAATTTAACCTATAGTGTATAGCTATTACAAGGGAGGAACTTCGAGTAGTATGTCTAAATTTTATTATAACTATGAGCATTATATCTGAATAACTATATTAGGAATGAAGTGTAACAACGTAGTAGTAAATTCATTTTTGTCATTAGCATCATTCATTCAGGGAATACACGGTTTTGGGTTTAACTAAAATAACAATATGTTCACACTGTATCTATTAAGTGAATCCTATCTTCCCTCATCGTGGAATGGTAAACAAAGTTTGGCTTTTTAAATGAACCATCTAAAATATTAATGGGAGTGGATTGCAGGAAAGAGGTGAGCCCTTCAGAATGACAGGGTGGGGTTGGTTTATAGATACAAGTTTGGCCGTTTAAATGAAGCCGAGCTCACCAGTTGGATTCTTGTTGTGTCTAGGACAAAGAAACATATTTGATTAATCCAAATAAACATCGTCCATTCCTTATATTATTATTTTTCGATAGAACCAAAAGCCTTCTCTTGTCCTTGGATTACTGGATCTTCATTTTGTTATGTTTTATTTGTTTTTGCATCTATTACATAGGAAGCAATCATTGCTGTAGGATATTGGTTTTTGTGGATTGATGGCACAACAAAAATTGCAGATAGAGAAAGCATAATGAAGGTCCATATCATTTGCAATCTTATATTTCAATCAATTAAGGCGATTTAATCAATATTGTACCAATTGTATTTTCTTTTCAGGATTTCAAGAGGGACGTGGAGCTCCTATATTTTTGTTGACCTCAAAAGTTGTTGGACTTGGTCTTACTCTAACAAAAGCAGATCGTGTTATTGTGGTTGATCCAACATGGAACCCAAGGTTATTAATTTTGTCCCTGTTGCTTTTGAATTTGTTAGCCACTCATTTATGAGTTTTGTTGCCTTGGAAAATCATGGCTAAAATAAAAACAAAAATAGAAAATAAGTTGGTGAGGCAGTGTATGTTACTGATGGGTCTGAGGGGAGTTGATAGTATGGTCAGCAGTGGGATGAGGCAGAGGCAGGAGGTGTATGCACGGTGGGTAAGTGGTGGAAGGTGAAGTATGATACAGTACAGCAGGGGGTTGCTGTGGATTTATATCAGTGTTGGGAAGTGCAATGGTTGAATTAGTGGTTGTATCAGTGATTGTAAAAGTGTGGACTTACTGTATTGATATTATACTTTTACTTAACATATAACGTGTCTTTGTTTAACAGAATTTGTGGCAACTTGGTTTACTTTGTTATTTTTGTTTATGGATATTATTGAAACTTGGTTTATGGATGTCTTTTGTTTATTAATATTCTCTTAACTAGTTTATGTAACCAATTAATAGTTATTAGAACCTGTTATATATACTAGTTGCTTGAATATGCTTAAAATATAGTTTTGGAATATTCAAAAAAGCTGTTATATAAATAGAAGACAGCGTTTGATTAATGCTGTCAATGAAGAAACAACAGCGTTTATTTCGTGCTGTAATTATCTTGAAATTGTCAATAACAGTGTTTTTCACATGCTGTCGAAATAGTTGATGATTCAATCACAGCGTTTTTAACATGCTGTCGAAATTGTTGATGATTCAATAACAGCGTTTAGAAAACGCTGTCACAGAGATGTTTCAACAGCGTTTATAGAAACGCTGTTGTAAGTTGTGTATATACGACAGCATGTCGTTATACAGCGTTTCTAATAACGCTGTTGTATCATATTACAGCGTTTATCAAACGCTGTTAAAAGCCTTTTGTGGTGTAGGATACGTGGACCCGACTCCCGTGAGTTGGCATAAGGTGGTTAAAACAGGAGCGATTAACGGGCTAATGAGGTAGCACCTTTGATCGGACACATCCCTTCAATATTATACTTTGACTTTTGGATTTATTCGGTGGCCGCTTTGATTTTCTTTTTGGGGGTGTGGCTCGAGGTGGGCGGTAGCTGTGCGCTACGCGTTACCACCGGCCCGGAAGCGTAATTGGTATATCTACCCTGGCATTGCCTAGTTGTGCCGTGTCACTTACCCTATCGCGCCTTGTACGAGGTTGGTTTTCTACCGTAGCCCGTGTGGTATCCTCTGGTGGCTTTCCGATCAGGAGGGACTATGATATTGGATGGACTACTGGGACTATTACGTGTTAAGGGCTATATGGGAAACCCCTTAATGCTATGAAAAAAGTAAGTTTATTTTACTATTAGACGCTATTATAATAGCGAAATATTACTACATAGTAAATAGTTTAACGGATCCTTAGGAGATGTGAATCCCGAGCATCTCTTAAGTTACTGCACTCACGTTAGACACTGGATATGAGATGTCAAAACCCGTAAACATCTCCAACGTCGTTACAATCATATTAATTTCTGTTGATTTAACTTACATAAGATCTTTTAGTTCTGACTCGAGTGTTTTGTCTCTTCAATTCGCTCGGGTCAGTCGAGCGTTTCAGGATTTGACGGTCAAGATTTGTATTACTATTATCTACTATATTATTCCACTTCACACTGTATTCCGCTGCATTAATTATTATTCTCTGGTATGTGTACTCTGATATGTATTGTATAAATATAATCAAATGTTTTTGTAGAACAGCTTCATGAACTGTTATTTGATTATTATATTTTATCGTTTTGCTGCAAGATTCTGTTTTTGTTTTTTTCCTTCTCTGTTTTTTTCTTATTTACGCCATAACAATCCGTCCTTTTGTTTGGTTTAAGTCTGACATGTGTGGTTTATCGTTGATTTAAAGCATGCAAAACGGTAGGGCGTTACACTCTCTATCATTCAAATGCTAAAGCTGTGAACTTTATTATCTGTGCCATAGATAAAATAGGATATAATCGTGTTTCTTATTATGTGACTGCATAGGAAATTTGAAATACGCTTGAGGTGACTCATAAAGGTACATTGTTGGTCAAAAAATATCATCTAGCCATGCTCGGCAATGAATACAATAATTTTTTAATGACAAAGAATGTAAATATAAAGGGGATGTATGGATGATTTTCAAATACTGTATTCAAATCCAAAAAGCTAAGAACAGCTTACATATAGTTGGAGATGATTCAGAAAAATTTGAGAATCCTCCTAAGAAGTTTGTAAGCAAAAGCGACAACAATGCAGGAATCCAAAGACTTGAAAAATCTTAGTTGGATTAACTAACATGAATCTCATCACCTATGAGATGGAGCTGAAATTTAGGGAAGAATGTGAATGTAGAGATTCGAAAAATAAATCAATTCTTAAAAGTACAACCAGTAATGGAGAAGAAGATAATGCTACAACTAAGCTAGCACTGATAATTAAGCGATTCAAAATATTGACTAGAAAGCGTGGAATCTAGCAATAAACCAACAAATAAAAACCAGCATTTCCAAAGTGCTGGATGATTCTAAGGAAGAAATCATATGTCATAGATGTAAGAAGCCAGGTCACATCAAACCAAACTATCCACTGAATCGAATCGACAAAGGAAAAAAGAAGAAGGGAAGGAGTTTTGTAGCCACTTGGAATGAGAGTGAATAAGAATAGGAGGAGAACATTGATAGTGAGAAAGAAAAGTCAAATTTATGTTTGATGATAGAATCAAATGACAATTCGATGAGGCAAATGAGGTAGCACACTTATCGTATTCTAATTTACTTTTGGTATATCACAAGTTAAATGCAAACATCGATAGACTTCAAAAATGATATAATGAACTAGATTTTGAGAAAATAGTTTGCTTTGTATAAATAATGAGTTAGAACTGATGATTGGTAACATTAGAAAATTTAATATAGAATGTGAGAAGTGTCAATCTCTAGAAGAAGAAATTCATAGGTCCAACAATAAAATTGAAATCCTCGAAAATAAAATTTTGACTCTGAAAAACAAAGAAGAAACAAAAAGAGAAATTCCATTAAAAGATGCACCTCACTTTTGAATGAAAAAGATGCTCTTAGATCTAAGATTCAATAACTTGAATCGACAATAAGAAAACTTTCTAAAGGAGAAAAATCATTAAATATGTTGTTGGGTAGTCAAACTGTCATCGAAAATAGAAAAGAACTCGTATATGATAGAGTTGAATAAATTAAGAGAAAGAATTGTAATAATATCAAATTTAATAGAGAATTTTCAAACTGTTTATTTATGGAAAATTAGGCATAAGCAAAATAAATGTTGGAATAGGAACATAAACAAAACCATTAAATAAATTTGGGTTCTAAAAGGTCCAAATATTAAAAAAAATTAATTTAAACAAATTTTAGTTCCCAAATGTACAATTGTAAATACAAACGGTTTTCTATATAAATAAATTTGGATACTAAAGGTTATAAACAAAAATAAAAGTGGTCCTACATTCTTTGTAAGGCCACTTGTTCCTTCTAACATTTAGGTACAAAAAAGGGTAAAGAAACAACTACGATAGAGACAAGCACCATTGTCCCAGTGGTTAAGTGATTTGGCTTTGGTGCAAGAGGTCACAAGTTCGAAACTTGCGTAGCGTGATTCGGACATTTATTGACATGTGATATGCTGTCATAGTGATTTGTTGTATAAAAAGTACCATTTCAAAAACAACAACTACGATAGAGGTAGACTTTGAGTTGTTCTATATATGGTTGATGATCAAAAATTTCAATGCACCTTTGCCTAGAAAAATGAGATGGAGATCTGCATACTTTGGATAAAAATGGTGAACTAGAACACGATATCGAAGGTAACTAAATGTATGACCTCTAACCCTATTTTCTCCTCTTGTTGTTAATTCTGTTTTTGTTGATACTATTATAGTATAATTGCCTTATGTTTAGCTACTTGAATCTGATTTGAAAAATTTAAGATATTCTAGAAAATATACAGAAAATTCTATAAGTTTTGTATTTTATGTCTTTTCATAATTTGAACTTAAATTGGTGGAAAACTGCAAATCATTCGGTTTATTGTTTAAAAGTTATTTCAGAACTTCCTAACATAGCTATATTAAATCAATCATTACTTGAACATCGTTATTCCGAATTATTAAAATCTTAAAGTTCTGGAAAGCTAACCGATAAATCTACAACACTGCTATTTTAATTTTTTGCTCATTCATACTGTAAAACCTTGAAAAGAAGCAATATGTTGAAAATCTTAAAGTTCTGGAAAGCTAATTGATAAAACTACAACACTGCTATTTAAATATTTTTGCTGATTCATGCTGCAAAACCTTGAAAAGAAGCAATATGTCAACATATTACTTGAAAATTGTTTTTGATTTATGCAAACAAGTCGTAGTATTTCTGACATAACCTTTGACCGATTCATCGTTTGGACTTAAACTCAATTTTGTTGATTAGAAATATTAAGTATCTTAATCTTCCAAGTTTAATGCTAAATCAAATTATGGAATTAATGTTTTTAAACAGCAGTTTCAAATAGATTGAATTTTCAAAACAACAATGGTCAATTGTTTATGTACGACGATTACATTCATTGCCTTTACCGATGGCTAACAAATCACTGGTTGGGTATTTTTAGCAATGTGTGCTTTTTTCAATGTAAATGACATTACCTTTGTTTGACGTAAATGACTTTGCTAGAAACTCTTGAATTTTTTGAACAAATTCAATTGATAATGTGAAGAATGTTGTACTTGTTTAATGATACTTATATTTTATGCTTAACACTGCTAATGTGCATCACTCTCATAATATCAGACATTTTTCCATTCTAGCTCATATTTACATTGGATTTATATTTCAACAAATTTTAAAATTAGCAGACATTGTTACAAAACCCTTTCCAGAAAATAGATTTTCACAACTTCATTTGGACTTAGAATTTTTACAAATAATTTAGATTTTTACTTGATTTTCTTTAATAAAAACACTCTTATATACTTCAGTAAGGAATTTACTTCAGGAAAGATGGTTGTTGACTGATTGAACCTTTTACAATCTATTAAAAATTATTAATAGTGATTGAGAAAGTAATGGGCAGTGATTAAATTATACTTCATCACTAAGGGAATGATAAGTTAAAGTTTCTTTAAAATTAGATTATTTTTTATAGTATTTTTTAATTAGTACATATTTCTTGATCATTTCTATTGTTATCTTCTTTCTTACAATCCATATATCAAAATTTAATATAGTGTGCATAAGTTGGCATTTCGAAGAATAAAGTTTTTAACTTGATTCAAATAATTTATTCTATCCTAAAGCATTCACTCTCAATTAGAAGTCCTCGCTATTATGCATGGATGAATAACTTTAATCTCTAGATATGTGATTCTACTCTTTTAAAAATCCTCATGGTTACGCATAGATAGAACACATATTTAAGAGAGGGATAAATATTCAAGCAACTTCTTATCTCATTTAAAAGTCTTCACATTTATACATGGTTAGAAAATATTTGACATTTTCTTTAAGTAACTACTAAACTCATTTCAAAAGTCCTAACGGTTATGTACTGTTAGAAAGTGCTTAACATCCTTTATTTGACTTTAAAAATAATTTTCAAAATTTTAAAAAAGTTCTTTATTAAAGTAATACCACAGTGCTGTCACTATATAAATTTCTCCTTAAACCACAATCCAATCATCACTCTAAAATGGAATATGTGTCTAATTAACGAAATATTATAATTTTTGTTTGATTGATCAATTTTTTTAATATTTTTATCTTTATATGATTTATATTTTTAATCAAAATCTATCACTATATTGATTATTATTTTAATTTTTGATGATAACAAAAGGGGAAGAGAGGATAAGATTTCGGTGGTTGAGTAATTTCTGTTGATGTTATTTAAGAGTTGTTTTTATTTTTCCCTTGGCATCTAGGCAATTATTTTCTTCTTTTGACATTATTCTCTTTTGACATTATAGGATTTTTTTTCATGTATCTGTATAGGGGGAGTATACTTATAAGGGTGTATTTAAATAAGGGAAGCATGCTCACAACACATCAAATACATTTCTTTGGTACAAAATTTTAATACATGATTTTATTATCAAAATAGGGGTTTATGAGTGTGTGTGTGTGTATTAAAATTAATATGTTTTTGCAGTACTATTACAATATCATAGAAATAAATAAACAAATAAAATTTTATTCAATAAAATTTTAATGGTATACACAATTACAACAAGTGCTTCCACAATTTTCATACACTATTCATGTACAACAATTTCTAATCTCTCATATACAACATATTTTTCATACACAATATTTTCTAGTTACTTTTTTCCTCACTCACTCGAATATGATTTTTATCTTCTTTCTCCAGCTTGTATCTAGATAGAAATTTGCTTTACCTGTCAAATTACAATGTAGTAAAAAGTAAAAAAGAACAAATTGAAACAACACAAATATTAAACTCAACATTACCTAAGTATATTTGTTTTTCTCTTTTCATATTTTAAATAGGCATTAAAAATAACAAACATGGACCAATAGGTATATACAATAACTAGGATAACACGTTCATGTGGGAAAAAAAATTAAAATCAAGTCAATAATGTGCATAAGTAACTTAAGACATGCACAACATATCACTGTACATGTCTTAAGGCCAAGCAACTTGAAATAAACAAGCTCGTTAATTTCAAGCACTTAAAAAAAGGGCAATGCATACGCACATGTTCATATATTAGACTTGTTCACATGCACAAAGCACATAAAAACAGGTTCGCACATAAATAAGAGAAGTAAGCAAAAACTGCCAGGTAAGTGGAAAAACAAGATCAAAATAGTCAAGGAAAACACACAAGACCAGCAAGCAAATATTGCAAGGTGGTGTGCACTTGCACGTAATGAAACAATTCATATGCACAAGGTACACACCACAAACCAAGCAACAAAATGAAAAAGTCACGTATAGGGGAGGCCATTGCACATAAATCATTTCAGACAGGAAGAAGGTACATGCGCATAAGCAATTTCAAGTGCAAGTGCACATATAGGCTAAATAAAAATCAGATTCAAGTACAAGTGCATATACAGGCACAACAACAATACATATGCACATAAGATGAGATCAGTGAACATACAATGTGGTCCAGAACTACAAAAGTGCTCAACTCAGAGATGCACCAAAAACTCAGGTCCAAATACTCACAAGCACAAAGAAAACACAAGGCGCACACAAGCAAGCACATAAGGCAAGTTCACAAGCAAGCACAACAAGGTCAAGTTGAGTTCAGGAAATGCACATCAAGTCAGAAAAGTCGCACACACAATTACAAAACAAAGGAAGATCTCTAAGTAAAACATATATGCACCATCAAGTGAAGACACGCAGAATGCATAAGGAAATGCATATCAGGAGTAGCAATTAATCACATATAAAAGAAAGCAAGGTAGGGATATACGAAAGCTTAGTTAAGGAGAAAATACATCAATGCACATATACATACATATACATACATATGTATGTATGTGTGCATATATACACACAAAAAATGACACAGAGGAGCATGTCAGGTCAGACATGTGCCGAAGGTTAAGGCAATGCAAACAAATGCAAGTATAGTTCAAAAGTGCATGACTAGCAACACACATACATGTACTTAACTCAGACGTCAAAAGTAGGAAGAACTCAAAAAAAAATTTGAAGTTGAATATGCTCACATTGTTAGGGTGAAGCCATTAGGAACGAACAAGTTAATAATCTCGAAACTATATATCCAAGGATTGATCAAAAATCATCAACCAAAATTAAAAGAAAAATTCATGAATTGAAATATTTAAATAAAAAATCTCAAAATTTATGAAAACTTAGAAGATTTTTATTCAAATCTTCCTCTATAAAAACAATATCATCATAGACAATTCAATTCAAGCTGAGTCTGATACAAGTAACAAAATCAAAATCATACCAAATTATTTACTATAGAAGTACTTGACTAAGGAAGCAACCGAAGTCATGAATTGCTAGGTCATTGAAGAGATCGGTTGATAAGGAGATAGAGGCAAGATTTCATCGATTAATTACCAAATCGGTGGCTCTTAGAAATCGAGGTAGAAGCCCTAAGATAGAAAAAAGGATAACCTTTAAAATAGAAGAGATGGACAGGATAAATGAAGACCACACATTGTTTTTTGGGCCGAACATTTTATTGTTAAATTTGATATTAAAATTCTATTTTCTCTTTTATATTTTTAAATTTAAAACCCTAGTTTATTTTAGAATTGTACTACGGTGTGTAGTTCAGGAAATTCTCAACTCGAGGATATAGTTGAAGCATGGTTTCTAGGCTTAGGGTTAGAACAATTAGCTTAACGATAGTCGCAAGTTTACAGGGTATTTGTATGCACTCGATTGTCTAATCTTAGTGGAAATTTTGGGGGCGGTAGTAGGAAGGTTTTGCTGAAGCTGGATAAATTTGTGTATTGCTTTAGTTTGCATTTACTCTATTATTATACGTGCTATGATTGTTTTTATTCTTCGAATTTGTAATAAATTCTATTCCTACCCCTCTAGGCTTAATTTGATCCTACAGTGTATACGTGCAACATAATAAGGTATACATAGTTTGATATTCCTATATATAGATGTCGGAACTTACAAGGTAATGGACATGCTAGCACCTCTATATACATGAGTGCAATCAATAAATGTGTGTGTGTGTGTTTATACACACGCACTCATACATACATACATATAATTTTATAAAGAGTTGCAATTTAACAAAAAGAACTATGAATTTCAAATTCAAATTTAAAATTCAATGTTTAAATTTAGATCTAGGTCTAGATCTATTGAATGTATACTTGATATTTTCATATTCAAAACAATATTTACACACACACACACACATGTGTGTGTATGTATATATTAATTTAGTAAATCATAATATATATCGAATTATGTTAAGTAAAATATAATAATTTTTTTATTTATTAAAAAATATTCAAATATTTTATATTTTCAATTATACAAATAATATATATATATATAAGTATGTATAATAAATAATAATTTTCAAAAAAAGTATGTATAATTTAGAAGTATGTATAATAAAAAACAATTTTAAAATTATTTGATATTATATTCCAGATCTTATATAATTTTTATATATTTATTTTATACTAATTTAGTTTTAAATTAAGACTATTTATATATGTGTGAATTTAAATATATATAATTATTTTTTGTTTTCAAAATCTATATATAGAAAAATAAAATAATAGTAAAATCATATATTATATATACATATAATGTTATTTCAATTTTTATATTAGATCCTTTTAAATAATATTATTTAATTCGAAAAAATGTTTATTTTATTTTATTTTGGCCATGAGCAATTTGTTATGTGTATAAAAAAATTTGCATTTACACAACACACACACACACACACACACACATATAATCCATCTCATGGTGACAATGTTGATATGTACATATTTGTTATATTCAACAAGTCTAACATACGATGGAATAATCGACTAGAAGTGTACCTTTCACCAAGGCCTAGAGCTTGCACTTTGAAATAATGACATGAATTCGTTGAATCCAATTCCAAATTTAGAAGTTGCTAACTCCCAGACAGCTTACCGTCAACGATTAAATTGAACTTTGTTTGATGTTTTGGTGTTTAGATTTTGAAGAAGAAAGGGAGTTTTCGGCCAGGAGTATGTAGAAAGAAGAAGCTCCAAATCAAAAAAAGAAAGTGAGGGTTTAGAAGTGCTTAAATAGAAAAGATACTAAGAAAAAATTGTGGATCGGATCCCTATATTTCTCTTACCATTTCTCCTCCTTTTTAAATTCAAACTCAGCTCCTCCATAGCCATCATTATGGTCGGTCTACCCTTGAACATTCTAGCCAAAAATTCAAGCCCCTTATAAGCCTCTAAATCATTTCAAACCCGTACAATATTCGTCATATGTTAATCCAATTTAAACATGTACTTATATCGTATATCGATTAGTATATTTATAACTATTATAAACACATTATTCAAAATTATTCAACAAACATCAAATAAAATTTTATAATTAATACTTTATAAATATTTATTAATTTAATTAATTTATAACGATTACAAATTAATTAAATTGGGTGTTGAAAGAAGTATTCAACGTTTCGGTTGTGTGACTCTTAGATGTAAATTTGATCAACGATTAATATCGAACAATTCAAATATTAATGTTCATTTATGCCACTTAGCAGGTGGTGTAACACTTTGACCAAATTTATCACTTAGTTAGTTTCGGTAAAATCTAATTTTTTTTGTTAAGCGTTACCTGATAGTGACCATTATGTGCACCAATTCACTTCATTAAAATTATATTACTTTAGACTTACAGAATTTGGTAATGGTCAAAAATCCAATATCCCTCATATTCAACTTTGTAGTCCAAACATAATGTCCTTGCCCCATTATAGCTAACATCGTTTTTTATGTGTTTGTATATGTGTGTGTATGTGTATACATAACGAGTAAAATGTGTGTGCATTTATGTACAAAATAATTATGTATAAATTTAAATTTAAAATGTAAAACGAATTCAAAATTCAATGTTTAAAATAGCATAAAAAATTCAAATTTGAATATAGATCTAGATCCGAAATACATTTTATTTAAAATTTAAATTCAAATCATAAAATTATATAGACACATACACATTTTAAATATGTATATTTTAATTCAAAAATACATAAAACTATGTGTATGTATGTATATTTAAAATTATAAACTACAATTTGTAAATATATAAATAATCTTAAACGTTTAAATATAAAATAATATATGCATGTCTGTGTGTTTTTTATTCTTGGTTGAAATATTTTGGCAAAAACAATTTTTTTTTATTTAATCCATATTGATTTAAAATCAATATTTTATAACTTTCATACAAAATTTAAATTAAAAAACAATTTTTTAATCATATACTTTAGGGCATAGTTTGTTTATAAAGTATACACACATACACACACATACTCTCTATCTCTCTCTCTCTCTAATTTAAACCCTTTAATATGTGTGTGTGTGTATGTATATATACACACACACACACACATACATACAGACATATTAATATTTTAGTTTCAGTATTATTATTATATATATATATATGTAATTATTTTTATAAACATACATTTGGGAAAATATGTTCATATTGAACTTACTATGTATAATATGAATTTAACAATAATTTGAAATTCATGTTTCAATTCAAAATTATTTAAAATTGATTTTAATTTTGAATTTTTTATCATTGAATGGCCAAAAATAAAGCTCATGTATAATTTTTTTAAAACATACAAATGCAAAATTAACAACAAACAAATATATAAACTCGTGATAATATATAATTCTAATCTAAAAAATACAATGACGTAAACAAACATATACATAAACAACTATTAATCAAATGTTACCTATATTGCATCCTTGATATTTCACCTTGAATGTTGAATCAAAAAAACCCCCGGAATCAGATTCAACATCTTCCAAAAACCTACTAACCGAAGAAATCACTGCACATTGAATTTGATTTGATCTAATTTGTTGTTTTGACTAGAAATAAGGAGGAGAGGGGGCTACTACTTTCAGCCAAGCTAGGAGAGGGAGGCTAGAGAGAGTCAATAAGAAATGAGGGTAGCATTGAGTTCATGTAGGAAAAGAAAGAGAGAGAAACGTAGATCTCGATCTCACTTTTACCTCTTCTTTTAAACTAATTCTAACTCATATTTCTAAATATGATATCACAACCCCTCCCCCTCCTATCATGGTAGACTCTAATAGTAGGCTATACAAATTTTCGAACCCAATCAGTATTTGTACATTTTAAATCCAATATAAAGGCACACCGATATCATATATCGATACGACATATATAATTTTTGTATATGTACTATATTAAATACTAATCCAAATATATCAAATAAAATTTTATAATCAATATTTCACAAATATTAATTAATTTATGACAATTTTCATTTGACTAAATCAAGTGGTATTCTGAGTGTTAACATTGCGTCTATGTGACTCATAGGTGTAAATTAAGTTGGCGATTAATATCGAACAATACAAATATTAATGTTCACGCTTCACCTTAGTTGGTGACGTGACAGTTTTGCTGAATTTATTGGTTACACAATTTGGATAAATTTCGATTTTATATTTTAAGCGGTCCCTAGTAGATAATTATTTATATCAACTCTCTTCGTCAAAACAATTTCACATTAGAACTTATGAAATCGGTTTTGGTCAAAATTCCAATATCATTACATTCAACTTATATAATCCAAGCATAAAGTTCTTAGTTTAATAATAACAATTATTATTAATCGAACTATTCTACGTAAAGACTTTGACTTTCGGTTGACTACAGTTGACTGTGATATTAATCTCATATAATTGAAAAGATGAATTCTTTATTGAATGATGTGCACCTTCAGTACTTCAACTCAAACTCACATTGTACCATCATTTAACTATAATCAAAGTGGAGTGTCCATATTGAAGTTGAATGATATTGTGAATTCAAGTGGACTGTGTAATATTTTCTCATCGATATTCTTTATTTTACCTTACTTTTATTAACCAACGGAAAGCTATCAAGTGAGTCGTTATATAATTGTAGTTTTATATTTCAAATCACAACAGGCCATTACATGCTCAATTTAAAGTATATCTCATCTTTTACCTAGTTGATGATGTTAAACTATGAAATTAGAGCTCTAGACTGTATTTATAATCCTTATCAATGTTTTGAAGACCCAACTATGTCATTAGGTCGTCGAGTCATCGGTTGTAACATTACGAGTTTATCGGGATCCGAAGGTCGACATTCTTACGTCCACTATATCAAATGCCGCATAATCAAATGTCGGAAAACCGAATTGTTAGGGTTAAAGAAGAAGAGGTAGAAGAAAAGGATAGAAGAAAGAAAAAAAACAGAAACAATATCAGAATCTCACAGTCGCAGCGGAACAACGTATAATAAATAAATGAATAATCTCTAAAACAAAGAACTATCTCAGCTAATACATTTCATTACATCAGAGTATACAACAACCATATACAACACAACCGGGAAATTGACAATTATACAACATGTCCTTACAAGTGAATTTACAGCGGAAAGATAATATCATATACAACTAATACGTCTCGCCATCCAGCTCGCCACTTGGGCTCCAAAGCACTTATGAATCCAGAATGACCTGATAACCTGACTCTAGACTGCCCGTGTGGAAAATTATGGGCACTCAAAGTTTAGGAAGAGAACAATAAACTCCAGGTCGGTCATGGGACTGGTGTGAGAACTTAAAACAGTTATTATCTTTTAAAACAACAACAACAAGGAAAATTTTAAAGTCAATTGGCAATGCTTTTGGAAAATGAGACAACCATAAGACCTCCCGCCACACACACAATGCAAACGCAGAATTGGAGTAGATTTCTTCTTATGATAGTCAAAGATGCTTGATACGCATTAAAAAGAAACATTCGATATTATTACTAGTGCATAGTGTAGGAAAAATCATTTCGAAAGTAAAGATATAAATCTTAGCCAACATACAACCATTATCGTATGCCTACTATAGCTACCATCCAAACAGTGGGGCGCCACCATAAGTGAATGACAGGTTCTACAACTAAAACCGTACAAGGTGCGTATTGTTTTATTTGGATTTCCAACAAATGGTCAGGCTAAGGAACTTCCTACTGCCACATGGGATCGCCTCTGGTGGGACGTCCCGAGAACTTAACCAGCTCTTTGCCAACACAAGGTCGGGTTACCTTTGTCACTAGGTAACTACTACACGAATATGCCATCCCCCGGTCCCTTTGGACCTTTATCCGAGCGCTCGATAACCAACATCACATAGTAATAAATATAGTGCGTCAACATGAGTAAGTATTTGGGCTGCATACCATGATACCACCCTTTCCAGAAAGAAATGACATACCCTAAAGGGCGTGACCCTCATAACCTTGCCGCATATTCCTGTTTTGACCATTTCCGGGGAGTGAGGTCTGACGAAGTCTCGTCCACAAAGCTAGGCACAAAGCCATGCTTTGATCAACAAATGATCAGTAAATAATCATCACACAGCAACACTAAGCATGCCACATTACCAAATTGGGAATATATCGCTGATAACCTTCAGCTACATAATCTCTGAGCGCGTACGTCTCAGAGAAGGGTGTTAAGCTAAGAGAATAAATTCTCCGCCACCAACAGAAATGTATTTGAAACAAATCTTCTTTATATCTCAAAATGTAATGTCAGACACGTAACCATACAAGTCTGTTCCGGGTTCGAACAGAACCGAAGGCACTTCCAAAGAAGCCCTTGCAATCTGGGTATTCACAATCCCGATTGAATTTCCCATCACAAAGGAAATCTCCATACCGTAGCTAACGGTGCAGAGACAATCGATAGGTCATCCTAACGTTTTCACAAATACCCGGTCTTCACCACCGGTCTTCAATGCTATCTATTACGTCGTATCACTATTCGGAATGGGTAATCCGAATAACGAGCGCAATAATTTAAAAATTAGTGTAGCATTCAATTTCAACCAATTCACAATAAATAGCCATTCTAGGGTCAATATTGATAGTCGGTTATTTAACTATCAATCAATATTCACAACATCACCCGATTTCAAATAATTTCCCAAATTATTTATTTTTAAAAAATATCTTTATAAGATATATATCTTCCACACTTCAACCATTTGAAAACCAATTTCAAACAAATTTACGCCCTTACAACTTTCATTTCAAAATGGTTCATTTAAACCAATTAACTAAATCCTTACCGATTTATTAAATTTACGTTCCAAATCCGTAAATTAATCTTCACACTTCAAAATAAATCAACGTTTATTTTTAACTAATTTCCCTTTCTTTTATAAATTCCGTAGTGAATTTACAATTCCAAAATATCTATGAATATACGATTTTTAAATCGATTTCTAATATTCATTTTCAATTTATCTTTAAAAGATAAAAATCTCAAACATTCACTTCATATTGGAAAAACATTTCCATACTTATTTAATAATAAGTAATTCACCAATCTATTTATTTTTAACATTTTGAAAATATTCAATATACTTAAAACCAAATTAAGTATATATTTTATTTTATAAGGAAAATATTCTCTTAAACACATTTATTTGGGTCAAAACGAACGTTACGTAAAACATCGTTACGACAACCCAAAATCACTAGTATGGGGATTCAAAATTAAGATAGATATATAAATCCCAATACTATACAAAACTTTGCCTTTTGGAAATCATTTACTATAACAACAGTGTTATAGTCCACCATTTCCTCCTATTTCTCGAAACATCTATTTCAACAATAAATGTTGAAATCTATGGTTTCGATACTTAATACGTTTTAAAACATTTTTAAATCGTTTTATTTCTATTTAAAACATCATTTTTTCAAAATATTTCTTTAATATATTATTCACTGTCCAAAATCGTGAATATATTTCCTTATCCAAATTCAACATTTCTACATGTTTTATTTAAAGGATTATCCACTGTCCAAAATCGTGGATATATTTACTTTAATAAGCTATAATAATTAACTTATCAAAATAAGTCGTTTTCGGATTTATAAAACAACGTTTATAAATTCCATTTATATTTTGTGGCCACTTCAACTTATAATATCACTTTATTAACAAATTCTACCCATATTCCATTTACACGCAAAAATCCAATTTATAAGTTAATCATTTATAAATCTTTTATTTTATAAAATTTATTCATTTTATAATTCCACAATTTATAAATATATAGATTTCATTCACTTATAAAATCCATTTATATTCCATTTTAACACTTATAAAAACTTGTTTTATAATTCCAATATTTTTAATTTATAAATATCAATTTTATAAATATTTTATATAAATCATTTATAATAATTCAAAAATCCCAATTTAAATAAACCAATCCTTTTAATAATTTAAAAATCGTTATTAAAGCTTATATAACTCCAAAATCATACTTAAGTATTATTTTCCAAAAATATCATTTTTATAATAATAAAAATTATAACGTTTATTTATTTAAAATGAATAAATTCCAAAATTAAATTTTTATTCTGAATTCTCAACTTAAATTTTCAAAAAATCAAATTTTATTTATTTTCGGCATCTAACGATACCAAAATATATTCGGCTAAAATTTAGCCTTTAACAATCTCAATCACGAAGATAATCACGCAGATTATAAATAGATCAACACACAACATTGAAACCAATTCAAATGTTTGAGGAATCCAATTGGATCCCTCCAACCTGTTTCCTGCATCCAAAGATGTTAGCACAATACCAATTTCTCTTCAAGATAAAATATCGCGGTATATGGGATTTATAAAATACTATCCGCTATTATGCGGCGTAATAGGGTCTCATCCGCTATATAATGCGGGAAATCAACTCCAAGTACATATATAATACCAATTCCATACAGGTTGGAATTATCGCGGTATATGTTTTTAATAAATAACCTCCGCTTACTAATGGCGTATAATGTCTATTTTAACAATCAATAACAATCATCATACAATCAAGCAATTTTTAAATATAACTACTTAAAAATTTAAATTGAAACAATTCGATTGAGTGAGAAGTTCTCACCTTGAGTTTCCGATAACAGTTGTAGCGTTTTATTTCGAATAAAATTAAACGTGCGTTTAGTTTTACCCGAAATTTCCACTAGCTCCAAACGACTCCAAACCAACTCCATTACGTAGTGCTCGACAAAACGATTACAACGCAATTGGTCTCGTGATTTTTCGACCTCGTACGACAAAGTTATGATAGTTTAAAGATCATACTATTTTTAATATAATTTATTTACAAGTTTATTTTAACTTTTATACCCAAATAGATCTGGGCCGTGCATTCCACTCTCTGCAAATCTTGGCCGCACCCTGATGCTTCTTCTTCCTACAGGTAACGTACGCGCAAGATAACCCATCCAAGCCGAACTAGGGTTTGAAATCGCCACCACCACGCTCGACGAGAAGTTGATCAGCTAGCGCCAAAGGAAGCTCTTCTCCCCCTCTACCTTCGGCCGCAACTATGGTGAACTCGGCCTCCCCTATCTCCTTGAAGTTGCGTGCGAACGGCAGGAGGACGCGGGCCAAAGTCTCCTCTAAACGACGACGATTCGCCAGATCCACCGTTGGATATGCCGTATTCATCGAGCTCTACACTTTTCTAGTTGGAGGTTTATTGTAATTGTTGATAGATTGAGAGATTTGGAGGGGGAAAGATGATAGATTTTCGGCCATACATCTGAAAATGGCGGCTAGGCTGTTGAAAATTAGGGTTTGGCAATTGAAATGAATAAAGGCTCCTTTTATAGAAAACCGACGAAACACTATTCATCCCGGATTTTCCGAACTCCAAATCTCGCGCGGTGACCGGTGTTTCTTGGGTTTACCCCGCGTTCCGGACACAATGGAATAGGTTTCGGAGGCTAATTCGATCGTATGTGCGAGTTATGGAAATAAACGATCAATTTTAAATTAAATCGATTAACCAAATTTATGTGCGTTTTAGCTTGCTCCGGACAAACCGTAAATTCGATTGACATGAAATTTGAAACCATATAATAATTTGACATTACAGATCCGATGAAACTGGTTTCGTCGAAATCTGAGACTGTTTGAAAAATGACTATTTTCACTAGTCGATTTAAATATTAAAATATTCAATTTTCACAAATTAACTTTAAATTCGATTTTAAAAGTTCGCAAACATCTTTCTAACTCCAACATGATTAAATATACCAATCAATTTTAATCATATTTGACCCAATTTTTAATTATTTCAGAAATTTAACATATTAAATTATCGATTTAATTATCCAATTAAATCCAATTATTCGAAATAAAATTATTCGACATATAAATTTCACTTATTAATATTTAAAATCAATTGAATATACAAATTTTAATTGACAGAAATTCTGGGTCGTTACAATCTTCCCCCCTTAAAAGAATTTCGTCCTCGAAATTTCCAAGTAAGAAAAAGTTTTGAAATTCATTAACTTTTCAAAACAAACCATTCAATTTGATTTACAAATCTCTTAAGTGTTTAACTTTTCCAAAATTCATAGTTAAACTTCATACAATAACTTTACTAAGTTTCCAAATCCAAACTTAGTTTTCAAAAAAATTCAATTTTCTCAAAAAAATTCTGACGCCTTAAATTTTCGGAAAAATTCGCCAGAGTCTCCTTTGCGCGGCTCGATCCGAAAAAAATGACAGTATATATATCACAAATATACATCTCATCAAGTGATGAGGCATCCCGCAGGGAAAAAAGTGTAAAAGTACGATATTTAATCCGAGATATGTACCTTATTTATTGTTAGCGAGCGTATACGGCTAATATAGCGCGAAAGCGAGCTCCAAATGCGAAGCATAAACCATCCGCACCTACTATACACTCAATAAACAATGAGAAACATGTATATATGAAAATAATATCAATATACAACATATAGCAACATAACAACTACATATGCCAATATGGCAAATGCAACAAAACAACAAATGCAACCATCAAACAATTATCATCCAACTAACATCCAACAAATCAATAACCAAATCAATATTCTTTCATTTCTCATTAATATTCAGTGAATTGGTTTTTTTTCATTTTAATCACATTTGATTTGTTAACATTGGGCTTTACAAATATTCATTTATTCATTTCCAATTAGTATACATTCACTAATTTACATTTATTTTAGTTCACTTACAAATCAAATTCAATTCTATTCAAATTCATTTTCTTCCAATTTGTATTCAATTACATAGTTTTCAATTTCACTAATTTAATTTCATTAACACTTAATGAATTTATATACAATCAACTAACAATCAAATAACAACCAATATATATTCAGCATAACCAAATTCATTCAATTTACTTTCAACATTCAATTCGGTTCAACACTTTTAATTAGCTTTAATGAATTAACATTTACATCCATTATTTCATATCAACTTATTTACATTCGACTGATTAACAATCAATCCATTTATTAATTTAATTGCCAATTCCTTTAACAATATAAGGTTGAATTTCAGTTATATAACTCAAGTTTACATTCATTCAATTAACTTTATTATTTTACTTTGATACCAAAATCAACTTTATTCAATTTTACTTAAGTTATATTTCCTTTAAACATCATTTGTTTAACTTCACTTAAATTTCCACTTATAAGTTCAATTCAGATTTCAATTTTAATTAACTTTTACCAAAGTCAAATTTTCATATCACTATCAAATTCATATTTCATTTTACTTAACAAAATTGTTTAACCATTTTAACTATTGGTTTCGCTTACATTTTCTCATTTTCTAAGTTATACAACTTATATATTTAAACTTCCAAATCCATTTACTTATCCAAAGCTAAATTTATTATCTTATACTGTAAGTTCAATTCATTTCACTTATATTCATCAATTTCAACTTGGATTTTTAAATTTTCAAATTTGTTTATCACAACAAAACTTCAATTTTCAATTTACTATGGTAGCAAATCCATCACACAGAAACTCAAAAATGATACTGATGATGCTGCGGTCATCACCCTTATTATTTCCCAGTGACAATAGTGAATTTAGTGCTTTTAAATTCTTTCAAAATTTTCCTTTTATCTTATAAATCACATTTATAAATCTTTCCTTATAAAATTTCATTATTTTCTCTTTACTTATATAAGATTATTTTACAATTATAGATCATATAAATTATAATTCCATACTTTATAATTCATTTCCTTATACAATTATTCTTTTTACAATTGTTGTTTTTATTTAACTTATTCAAACAACATTTATTGACTTATATATATTTATATTTTCAACAACCAAGCAATCAATTATATACACTTTAATAATTCCTGAAAAATTATTTCCTTTATATACAAAATATAATCAAGGTAAAATTATTTCATTTACCCTATTTAAAACGATATCATGCCGAATTGTTCTGAACAAGTATTTAGAGATCCCTATCGATAGTGTTGTATAGACTATACCGCCCAGAATCCATATACCACTCAACAAATCAATCATCACAATATAAAACATTTTATATTCACTAACAAATACGCGCTCATATCTATTATTACACTCAAACTCATTCTAGAGTACTACTGACTCTATCTCTAATGAGTAATACCTAGCAGAGCCATGGTTGTCGCTTAACCAAAAGCTCTGATACCAACTGTAACATTACGATTTTATCGGGATCCGAAGGTCAGCATTCTTACGTCCACTGTATCAAATGCTGCATAATCGAATGCCGGAAAATCGAATTGTTAGGGTTAAAGAAGAAGAGGTAGAAGAAAAGGATAGAAGAAAGAAAAAAAACAGAAACAATATCAGAATCTCACGGTCGCAGCGGAACAACATATAATAAATAAATGAATAATCTCTAAAACAAAGAACTATCTCAGTTAATACATTTCATTACATCAGAGTATACAACAACCATATACAACACAACCGGGCAATGGACAATTATACAACATGTCCTTACAAGTGAATTTACAGCGGAAAGATAATATCATATACAAGTAATACGTCTCGCCATTTAGCTCGCCACTTAGGCTCCAAAGCACTTCTGAATCCAGAATGACCTGATAACCTGACTCTAGACTGCCCGTGTGGAAAATTATGGGCACCCAGAGTTTAGGAAGAGAACAATAAACTCCAGGTCAGTCATGGGACCGGTGTGAGAACTTAAAACGGTTATTATCTTTTAAAACAACAACAACAAGGATAATTTTAAAGTCAAATCGCAATGTTTTTTGAAAATGAGACTACCATAAGACCTCCCGCCACACACACAATGCAAACGCAGAATTGGAGGAGATTTCTTCTTATGATAGTCAAAGATGCTTGATACGCATTAAAAAGAAACATTCGATATTATTACTAGTGCATAGTGTAGGAAAAATCATTTCGAAAGTAAAGATATAAATCTTAGCCAACACAAGACCATTATCGTATGCCTACTATAGCTACCATCCAAACGGTGGGGCGCCACCATAAGTGAATGGCAGGTTCTACAACTAAAATCGTACAAGGTGCGTATTGTTTTATTTGAATTTCCAACAAATGGTCAGGCTAAGGAACTTCCTACTGCCACATGGGATCACCTCTGGCGGGACGTCCCGTGAACTTAACCAGCTCTCTGCCAACACAAGGCCGGATTACCTTTGTCACTAGGTAACTACTACACGAATATGCCATCCCCCGGTCCCTTTGGACCTTTATCCGAGCGCTCGATAACCAACATCACACAGTAATAAATATAGTGTGTCAACATGAGTAAGTATCTGGGCTCCATACCATGACACCACCCTTTCCAGAAGGAAATGACATACCCTAAATGGCGCAACCCTCATAACCTTGCCGCATATTCCTGTTTTGACCATTTCCGGGGAGTGAGGTCTAACGAAGTCTCGTCCACAAAGCTAGGCACAAAGTCATGCTTTGATCAACAAATGATCAATAAATAATCATCACACAGCCACGCTAAGCATGCCACATTACCAAATTGGGAATATATCGCTGATAACCTTCAACTACATAACCTCTGAGCGCGTACGTCTCAGAGAAGGGTGTTAAGCTAAGAGAATAAATTCTCCGCCACCAACAGAAATGTATTTGAAAGAAATCTGCTTTATATCTCAAAATGTAATGTCAGACACGTAACCATACAAGTCTGTTCCGGGTTCGAACAGAACCGAAGGCACTTCCAAAGAAGCCCTTGCAATCCGGGTATTCACAATCCCGATTGAATTTCCCATCACAAAGGAAATCTCCATACCGTAGCTAACGGTGCAGAGACAATCGATAGGTCATCCTATCGTTTTCACAAATACCCGTTCTTCACCACCGGTCTTCAATGCTATCCATTACGTCGTATCACTATTCGGAATGGGTAATCCGAATAACGAACGCAATAATTTAAAAATAAGTGTAGCATTCAATTTCAACCAATTCACAACAAATAGCCATTCTAGGGTCAATATTGATAGTCGGTTATTTAACTATCAATCAATATTCACAACATCACCCGATTTCAAATAATTTCCCAAATTATTTATTTTCAAAAAATATCTTTATAAGATATATATCTTCCACACTTCAGCCATTTGAAAACCAATTTCAAATAAATTTACACCCTTACAACTTTCATTTCAAAATGGTTCATTTAAACCAATTAAATAAATCCTTACCGATTTATTAAATTTACGTTCCAAATCCGTAAATTAATCTCCACACTTCAAAATAAATCAGCGTTTATTTTTAACTAATTTCCCTTTCTTTCATAAATTCCATAGTGAATTTACAATTCCAAAATATCTATGAATATATGATTTTTAAATCGATTTCTAATATTCATTTTCAATTTATCTTTAAAAGATAAAAATCTCAAACATTCACTTCATATTGGAAAAACATTTCCATACTTATTTAATAATAAGTAATTCACCAATCTATTTATTTTTAACATTTTGAAAATATTCAATATACTTAAATCCAAATTAAGTATATATTTTATTTTATAAGGAAAATATTCTCTTAAACACATTTATTTGGGTCAAAACGAACGCTACGTAAAACATCGTTACGACAACCCAAAATCACTAGTATGGGGATTCAAAATTAAGATAGATATATAAATCCCAATACTATACAAAACTTTGCCTTTTGGAAATCATTTACTATAACAACAGTGTTATAGTCCATCATTTCCTCCTATTTCTCGAAACATCTATTTCAACAATAAATGTTGAAATATATGGTTTCGATACTTAATACATTTTAAAACATTTTTAAATCGTTTTAATTCTATTTAAAACATCATTTTTCCAAAATATTTCTTTAATATATTATTCACTGTCCAAAATCGTGAATATATTTCCTTATCCAAATTCAACATTTCTACATATTTTATTTAAAGGATTATCCACTGTCCAAAATCGTGGATATATTTCCTTTAATAAGTTATAATAATTAACTTATCAAAATAAGTCGTTTTCCGATTTATAAAACAACGTTTATAAATTCCATTTATATTTTATGGCCACTTCAACTTATAAAATCACTTTATTAACAAATTCTATCCATATTCCACTTACACGCAAAAATCCAATTTATAAGTTAATCACTTATAAATTTTTTATTTTATAAAATCTATTCAATTTATAATTCCACAATTTATAAATATATAGATTTCATTCACTTATAAAATCCATTTATATTCCATTTTAACACTTATAAAAACTTGTTTTATAATTCCAATATTTTTAATTTATAAATATCAATTTTATAAACATTTTATATAAATCATTTATAATAATTCAAAAATCCCAATTTAAATAAACCAATCCTTTTAATAATTTACAAATCGTTATTAAAGCTTATATAACTCCAAAATCATACATAAGTATTATTTTCCAAAAATATCATTTTTATAATAATAAAAATTATAACGTTTATTTATTTAAAATGAATAAATTCCAAAATTAAATTTTTATTCTGAATTCTCAACTTAAATTTTCAAAAATCAAATTTTATTTATTTTCGGCATCTAACAATACCAAAATATATTCGGCTAAAATTTAGCCTTTAACAATCTCAATCACAAAGATAATCACGCAGATTATAAATAGATCAACAAATAGATCAACACACAACATTGAAACCAATTCAAATGTTTGAGGAATCCAGTTGGATCCCTCCAACCTGTTTTCTGCATCCAAAGATGTTAGCACAATACCAATTTCGCTTCAAGACGAAATATGGCGGTATATGGGATTTATAAAATACTATCCGCTATTATGCGGCACAATAGGGTCTCATCCCCTATATAATGCGGGGAATCAACTCCAAGTACATATATAATACCAATTCCATACAGGCTGGAATTATCGCGGTATATGTTTTTAATAAATAACCTCTGCTTACTAACGGCGTATAATATCTATTTTAACAATCAATAACAATCATCATTCAATCATACAATCAAGCAATTTTTAAATATAACTATTTAAAAATTTAAATCGAAACAATTCGATTGAGTGAGAAGTTCCCACTTTGAGTTTCCGATAACAGTTGTAGCGTTTTATTTCGAATAAAATTAAACGTGCGTTTAATTTTACTCGAAATTTCCACTAGCTCCAAACGACTCCAAACTAGCTCCATTGCGTAGTGCTCGACAAAACAATTGCAACGCAATTGGTTTCGTGATTTTTCGACCTCGTACGACAAAGTTATGATAGTTTAAAGATCATACTATTTTTAATATAATTTATCTACAAATTTATTTTAACTTTTATACCCAAATAGATCTGGGCCGTGCATTCCACTCTCTGCAAATCTTGGCCGCACCCTGATGCTTCTTCTTCCTACAGGTAACGTACGCGCAAGATAACCCATCCAAGCCGAACTAGGGTTGAAATCGCCACCACCACGCTCGACGAGAAGTTGATCAGCTAGCGCCAAATGGAAGCTCATCTCCCCCTCTACCATCGGCCGCAACTATGGTGAACTCGGACTCCCCTATCTCCCTGAAATTGCGTGCGAACGGCAGGGGGACGCGGGTCAAAATCTCCTCCAAACGACGACGATTCGCCAGATCCACCGTTGGATATGCCGTATTCATCGAGCTCTACACTTTTCTAGTTGTAGGTTTCTTGTAATTGTTGATAGATTGAGAGATTTTGAGGGGGAATGATGATAGATTTTCGGCCATACATCTGAAAATGGCGGCTAGGCTGTTGAAAATTAGGGTTTGGCAATTGAAATGAATAAAGGCTCCTTTTATAGAAAACCGACGAAACATATTCATCTCGGATTTTCCGAACTCCAAATCTCGCGCGGTGACCGACGTTTTTAGGGTTCATCCCGCATTCCGGACACAATGGAATAGGTTTCGGAGGCTAATTCGATCGTATGTGCGAGTTATGGAAATAAACGATCAATTTTAAATTAAATCGATTAACCAAATTTATGTGCGTTTTAGCTTGCCCCGGACAAACCGTAAATCCGATTGACACAAAATTTGAAACCATATAATAATTTGACATTACGGATCCGATGAAACTAGTTTCGTCGAAATCCGAGACTGTTTGAAAAATGGCTATTTTCACTAGTCGATTTAAATATTAAAATATTCAATTTTCACAAATTAACTTTAAATTCGATTTTAAAAGTTCACAAACATCTTTCTAACTCCAACATGATTAAATAAAATTTTACAAATCAATTTTAATCATATTTGACCCAATTTTCAATTATTTCAGAAATTTAACATATTAAATTATCGATTTAATTATCCAATTAAATCCAATTATTCGAAATAAAATTATTCGACTTATAAATTTCACTTATTAATATTTAAAATCAATTGAATATACAAATTTTAATTGACAGAAATTCTGGATCGTTACATCGGTCCTACAAACCGCCAACCAATGGCCATGGTAGACCGAAGGTCTCCTAAACTCAAAGCTTGTACTAAATCATGATAGGACCTCTTAGAACCCCACCATGCCATAGAGAACTTTTGTTTTGATGATTACCCGGCTTTTTGAGGATTTAAGTTGTCATGATTTTGACATTGAAATTTAGGGTTGGATTTAAACAAAAGAAGAGGAGCAACTTACTGGAGATGTAATTGTGGTGGCTTTGCATTTAAAATCCTCACTTCCTTTTCATTTTTTGAGTGTTAATTTTCATTCGACTCCCAGCTTTATTTATTTTATGTTTATTCCTTTAATTATGTGTTTATTTCAACTATATAAAATTATAACGACCGGTTAGATAGGGCGAATACGGCTCGACCGTTAAACCCTCTAAGATAAGGCAGCAAATCATAATCTCTTTCAATTAAAAGGGTCTTTAACTGATGCTTCAGGCTGAATAGCGAACTTCACTGCTGGCACAGATTCCACCTTTAAAGTAGATGCCTTAAGTTACGTAAGAAGCAAGGTCGTGCTTTTTGACGGTCCAGCCAATTCGAATATTTGAATCTTCTGCCATGAGCTACCACGGTTTAATTCACAGTTCGGTCTTCATGACTATTGGTTTTATATAGGTCTGTCAATGGGCAAGGTTCGGTCCGAGTATTGTAAAAGCCGAACCCGAGTCCAATGACAATAATTAAAAGCCAAGCCCGACCTGAACCCACGGTGTATTTTAATCCAATACGCAAGCCCGGTTCCTCGGGCTTTTTAAGCCCGTTGGGTAATAACTATATACCCAGCTTGGAATATTTATATTAAAACCATATGTTAAAACTGAAATTTTGATAAAATTTGTACATGAACAATGTTAACATATAAATTGGATAATGATGCAGTCAAGCTTATAACAAAAGTATGCAAAAACATCTACATATAAATAAACAAAACGGTAAAAAAATAACATACGCACTCATGTTTTGATACGACAAAAAACTAATAGTTTGAGACGGACCCTAACTGGGTCGGATTTTGATAAAACCGTACTCGACCGGATCGGACTTGAGTCGGACTTGAATAGTAAAAGGCAAAACACGTACCCGCATAAACAGGACGGGTTCGGATCGGTCTCAAACCGAAACTCGTACTATTGACAGACCTAGTTTTATATATATAATTTGATATAGTAAAAACTATTGATCGTTTATTACTGTCTGTTGTTGTCGTGTTGTACGTGTTATTGAAAGGAAATGTAATATATAAATAATACAACTTTTGGTGTGATGTTAAAAAGTTTACTATTAGAAAATAAGAGTTATCACGTGCATTAAATAGCATAGAATGTGCATTAACTAGCGTAGAAAGTAATGTGTCGTCTCATTTTGCGATAACTTCTAAATGAATTTACTCCTAACGGTAAAACAAACAAAAATAGCAGGTCAAGACAAACTCAGGGAACTGTTAAAAAAGGAGAAACTTACCTAAATAAAATTCGGGTGCTACCGACTTTCCTCTTAAATAGGAAAGGTTAAAAAAAAAAGGAAGAAAATCTCCCAATCCAACTTCACTTGACGTGTATAAATACAAGCAGCCATCGCTTTAACTCCTACCCTCTTCTTCTCCACCTTCTACCGTTAAGATATAATCCAAAATCAATGGCTACACCGTTGGAATCAACTGAATCGGAAAAATTCAGCAGCAGCACGACGTACAAATACTACATGGCGATCTCTACACTGGAGAAGATCGAAGAAGCTCACGGCGATCCCTGCTCCATATGTTTAGAGGACCTAAAGAAGACAGAAGAAATACAGTACTTCGCAAAAACGCCATGCTTTCACGTCTTTCACTATGCCTGTATTGTGGATTGGTTAAAGCGGAAGCTAAACTGCCCCCTGTGTCGACATTGCATTTGTAGTTGATTTATTACACGGTTTGTCATATTGCTGGTTCACTTTTATAACCTTGTATGTAACATGTGTGTTTCGTAGAAAGATTTCAACTTTGGTTTCTTGTTCGATTCGTGTTTGTTACGTTCTTTCTGAAAGTGCAAACAATTATTATGATTGATCAACATATTGGTGAAAGAACATAATTTCATGTGTGAATACCAAGGTTGTGAATTAAAGCAAAAAAAACAGTGGAAAATCTGCTCTCATTCTGCTCGGGAAAATGCCCACTTGTCTATTTATTTGAAGTAGAGATCTACACTTCTAATTAGTTTCTTAATATACGTTTTGTTATTATTATTTTTTCACTTCTCTCTATGTCCATTACTTAACCTTTTTTTTTTTTCTTTAACCATTACTATTTATCATCGTTATTGGCATATGATAGTTTCTTTAACAATTTGAATATAAACAATCCCTCTTGTATAATTTTGGTAGTGTTAATATGTGTCCAGTTGGCATAAGTTAACCTTGACTGTTTGAAGAAAAAAAAGAAAGTGAAAATCATAATCAACATCTATAGATCATAATTAACCCCCATAAATAATTGTTTGCGTCGTTGCCTATAGCAATTGATGGATTATTTTATTGTAATATTTTAGCAACGTACGGTTTCATTTTTGAAATTTACACTTATTCATTGAACCACATCTATTATGCTGATCTAGAGGAAAAGATTGGCATGTCCCATTGAGCACATGTTAGCAGCGACTAAAAGAGAAAATGACAAATGGTAAATAAGAGAAATACTATACCCAGTAAAATCCACTTTTCCTTTTGTATTCTCCACTTCCAAACATTGATTGCATTACCCAACGGACACGATCTACGTAGTATATGTGTATATACATATGCAGACATACATATACATACACATACATACATATGTAAAAGTGCTTAATAACACCCTATTTCGAAGCATCCACGTAGCCGTTATTTTTGATCACACAATCAGAACCAAGTAATATTACTGATAGAAATCGAGGAACCAAATAATCCGAACGAAGTAATTTTACTAATAGAAGGAGAGAGAAATCATATTATTTAATTCGAATTGTGTGGTAGAAACCAAAGGAATATATATATCACTATTTGAGATGTCATTTAACGCTCATTATGTGTGTATATGTGTGTGTCTATATATATAACACGAGCTTTATAGTACACGCGAAGATGACATGTGTTTTGCGCATGAATTGTTTTTCTACAAGTTATATATGATTAACATATTCAAAAGAAAATTATTCATAAAAATATTTAATCAAGTTTTTACGTTGAAATCATATATAGGTAATTTAATTTTTTATTTCTAAGTTACAACATCTAATTTTCTTATGAGTTTGAATTTTATGTATATTATTAATTAATTAATAAACAACCAATTTATAAATTATGTTTATTTGTTTGAATGATATTTATTTGTTGTATCCTACTTTTAAGCGTCTAGGGACATTTTGAATTTATAAAGGATAACTGTTAGATCCTATTTTTAAGGTCTGTAGTGGGATATTTTCAGTAGTTTACGTGGACATAAAAAAAATGTGATACCAAAGGTATTACAACTATTCTTAAAGATGTGTGTGTATGTGGACAATGATCGGACTATACCTTAATTTTGCTACGCTTTTAATTCTCTAGTTTCCACTTGTTTCCACTACAAGTGGATTTAAATAATAATTTTTTTTTTCATCTTTTTTGAACAGCATTATTATTTAAAACATTATTATTTAAATCAAAACATGTGATGAAAATCAACAAGGAAATCAGATAAGTCGGTCCAATATACACACAATCTAATGTTATTTCAATGTTGAATAAATGTTAAATCAAGTGTACTAAGTGCAGGGACGAATCTAGTTGGGAGGGAAGTAGGAGCCACACCTCTCCCTCTCCTCCATCTTAAAAAAAAATTAGTATGGACCTTTTTATGTATTAGTCTAAACCCATAGTGCAGAAGTTAGTATTTTTAATACATATGTACTAATATTTACAGCGTTTTTATCTAAAATTTGACAATATGAAAATTTGACAATATGAGACTTTGTACGTCAACGTTGAATTAAAACGAATGAGGGGTAAATTAATAAAAACTTTTAATTTTAGCCCTCTCAGTGTTGAGTACGCCCCCTCCTCCCTTCCGTTTGTCAAATCCTGGTCTCGTCCTGGTTGCGCGGAGCAAAATTGTTATGACAATGCAATTATTATAGTTGCGGTACAAACATTTTGTCACTGTACGACAAATACACACAAGGCAACACATGCGCTACAAAATCTACAAGTGCTGCCGTGCAACATCATTTATACCTTCACAAAACTCCTACAATGCAATTATTTATTGTACAAATAATTACAGTGCAACTATTAACAATGCAAGTATTTGCACGTAAATTTTATATGTGACCAACACCAATGATCTACCATTTGCATCTCTATGGTTACCATGAAGAGTCCGGACGTGATGCCTATTGATAGTGATTTTGCAACGTAGCAACATTAAGATTTAACGAACGGAAATAACAATTTGATCATATTGGAATTTGATAGTTCAAAAACGAAAAATAAGCAAGCAAAAATGGGTACCTGTCAACAAGAACGCGATTAGTGGTGATCAAAACTACTGTAGATAATTGACTTTGTAACAACAAAATCTAATGACCATGATAGTTAATGAAAGAAAACGATGTTTTAACGAATGGATGTAGTCATTCTATGTGAATTTCTAGTGGGATCGGCCCCAATCCCTATAGTGGCATCAGCACTGAATTCTTTTGCCCTGGGCCTGGTGCTAAATACAATCACGAAAATGATATTCATTTGTCATCACCTGGAAGAAAAGCTAATTTTAAAGGCCCGCTAGCAACGGAAGTTTAACGCTACAAATAAACGAAAGAAAGCATTGTACTTTGTATATAACACAACAACTGTGCTTGACAACAGATACTGGATGGGACACAAACTCACGGGCGGATAGAACACAAAACTACAGGCAAGGCAGTTCACAAACATAAAAGATAAATGAAGAAACAAAATAGGGGAATGAAACGGCGACTAATCAAAAAGGGAGAAACCCATGTCCTCATCTTCACTCTCTTCTTTCTCTGGCTTCTTCTCTTCGGCAGCAGGTGCTTCAGCAGCAGCACTGCTTGCAGGTGCAGCTCCACCAGCAGCTGCTGCACCGCCTCCAACAAACCCACCACCGCTGCCTCCACCAATTATGACCTACAAATAATAATAAACACATCTTCATTTGCTTACAACATCAGTTATGGCTAATGCTTTTTTTAAAAAAATTCAAATGAAGGTTACTTTATTGATTGTTGAATTAAAATAGCTACGGCTGTTATGGTAATGACAGACTTTCTATTAACGTATCACTGCTACAATGATAAATTTATTACTGTCGATACATTCAAATTGATATACTAATACATTCGATACAATGATGATAAGTTTATCTCTGTCAATGGTAAAACACTGATAATATTATTTCAAATTCAATGGTAACAATATTTGATCGATCCATTTAGCATTCATAGATGTTCGTAGAAACAGTTGTATTACAATTATGAATATGCAAGTTACCAAAATTAGTCTACAAATTCAGTTCAAAGGATACTCATTGCAACCCTAATCTATCGAACTAATTTCTTTTATTAAGTGACTTGAAGGATCAGACTGTGGTACAGGAAATACAGACCTTTTTTTAATAACTGATAATTTATCCATATGCATTATTGGCTTATTGATAAAATATAACAATGTTTCAAAATATTGGCAGCAGTAACCACTAACACAACCCTTCCAACAGCAGTGGAATTATGGCCACAGGCAAAATTCAATGGATTTAGGCAAGAGTCAATTTGATCCAATACATGATTGGATCTTAAATTCATGATCAGCATCCAATATACTGACTTTTAACAGTCCAATTCTATTTTTTTTTAATATTAGACTGGATCGGATTTTGGTTATTATTTGTTATAAATTCCACCAAATTGATAATCTTATCAACCATTTGTACGAAAGCGGCTGATTGTATGTTAATTCTTATTTTATCAAAAACGCCATTTAGCATTCCGTTTAGAAACGTTCATTTACTAACTATATAATTTATACTGTTTTATTTTCATTATCTGATTAGAATTTATTGTGCAATTATATTATTATTATAAATAGTTGTTTATCTAAAAAAATTGGGTTTGTAAACCAGATGATGTTTGTTGACTGATGAGATAAATTTGTCTTATTGTCGCTGAAAAAAAGAAATTAAATTTAAGCAAAAGAATAAAACGTTGCAAACAATTAGCCTATGAATGGTTACTTGAAAAATCCACATTCAAAATTCGTCTGCAATCGTATCAAGTAAATAAGTATCTGATATCCGCAAAAAAACGGATACAAATATGGATACAAAGACATCCACATTCGAAAATTATCGGTTGTGTTTTCAATTTTTATCAAGATTATAGGTTATATTATACGTATTTTAGTACAACAAAATATATTTATTTATTGTTTTATTAAGTTAATAGCTTATATCTGCTTAAAACTATTTATTGATACGTTTATTTTTCCATACTTAATAATTAACGAGATTGAAAAAACAATCATGTTAAACCTAAATTTTCTATATATTTTTCTTGATCTATCGATCATCGACGGATATGATAAATATACAATATCCATCCGTATATACATTGACGGATATCCAATATCCAAAAATGATTTCGGATGCAAATGCGAATAGGACACTATCTGCAACTAAAATATCTGTTGAAAGGCCTACAATACCTTTTCTTGACTTTAACCGAATTAAATAGAAAGAAAAAGGACATGATTTTTATTTTATTAACATCTAAGTGAATCAAATTAAAGTGACATATAAGCTTAGATGCATAAGCAAACAACCTCACTCTAGCAAGATCAAAACAAAAAACAAAAAAAATAATAACTATTACATTGAACTTATCGAAACAATGAACCTCAAAATAAAATAAATTGGTACAAATTAAAACATTTAAATTTTATACATGTTAAATAGTTAGTCATAAAGAAACATAAAAATACAATGAGCTAAAAGTTCAAACTAAAATAGTAGTAGTTATATAACAAAACCAAGGGCTAAACAAAAAAGTCTAGAAGACCCCATCATGATTAATCAAATTTTCCAAATTTAAAATCAAAGGTAGAAATTTAATTTAAAATTATCTAAAATAAGTTGTATTGGTTATCTAATTGGTTTCGACTATAACTATCTGCCAATCAATCTGCCATACTTCGATTTTTGTCATCTGCTTTGATTTTTAGATTGGAATGTTTCCAATCTAATACTTTTTTGGATTCGATTGGATGGAATTCGATGGATAACCAATCCATGTGCACTCCTAAGTGTAGTTTCATTTGAGCTGTTTTTTTAATTTTAATTTTAAACCGAATTCGGCCATCAAAGGAAGTTGGATCATTTTATACATCGGTTAACGTAATTTCAGCACGCAAATGTTCAGTAAATCTATTATGGGTATATTTTTGTGCTTAACCAATTACAGAGAGCAATAATCCAAACAAAAGCCTGCGTTAGACTCGCAGTTAATGTTTACATAATAATCGAAATTTGACCTATTAATAACAACAAATACAATGTAAGAATAAAACTCTGAAGCTTGACTAAAAAGCACTGGTGCGAACAAATATCAACAAAATACCTGAAAAACGGCAGAAGAGGGAGTGACATAGGAAAAGGACGAAGATAGCCCTCCTGAAGAATCGCTGGAACAAGCAGCTCTGACGAGGTTCCTCTGAAGTTCAAACGTGGAGGCACCAGAACCCTCAAGATCACCGGAGAGTTGTTTCGCCGTCCAGCTGCCACCGGAGTTTCTGCAAACGAAGGTGTAAACGCCCATTTTAGTCTAACTTTCTTTTCTACCTGAGAGGTAACTGATAATTGATTATGGCGGCGATACAGACAGGAAACCCTAATGCAGAAGGTGCTTTATAGTTTAGTGGTTAAAGGCATTTCCTAAAATGCCCTTTGTGGAAAATTACTAAGCCCAACACAGCATTTGATGTAGTTTCTTGGGTAAATTCGATTCAATTCGGCCAATTACGCTTAAAACCAGGTATCGTAATAATAGAAAATATACTGCTACCAAACGAATCAATCTAAATCATAAGAACGTGATTCAAGATTGCGCTTCCAAACATACGATTTTTCTTTACATAAGCAAGATGAAGTTAGACGTGCTTATGTTAATCTAAGAGCTTATCAACCCATACCGAGTTCCATTGTCTGAAAAATGAATACATCTTCGACGATTTAAAGCCTCTTGGTATAATTTATTTCCATGGTTGGAGTATTCATCTACAAAAGATGCAGCATTTTGCTTAATATGCTTCATTTTCAATAAGAGGACGAGTGATCGATATAGATCAAATGCATTCACTATTCGGCGGTTTTCAAAATTGGAAGAAGGTCAATAATGGTAATGAGTGTGCATTTTTAAATCATATTGGAAAATCTTCCAACTCAATACATAACGCTGCAGAACAAGCTTGCAAAAATTTAATGAAATCCTCTCAACACATTGAAAATATATTAGAGAAACAAACCGATGAGCAAATATCCCAAAATAGATTAAGGCTTTCATTATCTATTGACATTGTCTGATGGTTAACGTTTCAAGGATGTGCTCTTCGTGGAAACGATGAGAGTTTTGATTCTAAAAATCCCGGCAACTTCATCCAATTTATAAAAGCCATAGCCTTTTACAATGAGAAAGTCACAGAAGTTAGAAGTTGTCATAGAGAATGCACTGGGAAATGCTAAGTATATTTCATCCCTGATTCAAAAAGAAATTTTACATGTCATTGCAACAAAAGTTATAAAAATTAGTTGTAAAGAAATTGGGGATGCTAAATTTTGTATCATTGTCGATGAAGCACGAGATGAGCCTAAAAGAGAACAAATGGGTCTTGTTTTAAGATTTGTTAATAAAGAAGGATTTGTGCGTGAACGTTTTTTCAATATTGTTCATGTTAAAGATAAAAAAGCGGAAACTTTGAAACATGAAATAACTACATTGCTTTGTAGTAACAACCTATGTACCCAAAATATTCGTGGACAAGGTTATGATGGTTCTAGTAACATGCGCGGTGGATGGAAAGGGTTACAAGCTCTTTTTTTAAATGAATGCCTATGTGCTTACTATGTTCATTGTCTAGCTCATCGGCTTCGATTGGCGTTAGTTGCCGCTACCAAATAAGTTCCTCCTATTTATCATTTTTTCACTAAATTAAGTGTTGTTGTTAATGTGTGGGTGCATCTTCTAAGCGTCATGATGACTTGCAAGCTATTCATGGAAGTAATATATCTGAGCTAATTGCTAGTGGTGAACTAAAATCTGGTATAGGACTTAATCAGATTGGAACGTTGCAACGAGCTAGAGACAGTAGATGGAGCTCTCATTTTAACTCGGTTTGTAGTTTGATAAAAATGTATATTGCGTCTTGTTAAGTTCTTATTGATATCACTAAGGACAAAGGATGCACAATTTCAAAAAGAGGAGAAGCCGATGCAGCATATAATGCTTTATTGTCTTTTGAGTTTGCATTTATTTTGCACATTATGGAAGAAATTATGGGAATCACTTATGGATTGTGCCAATATTTACAAAATCAATCTCAAGGTATATTAAAATGCCATACAATTAGTGAAAACTACAAAGGCACTTGTTCAAGACTTAAGAGATAATGGTTGGAGTCCATTTCTTGACAAAGTTACTTTATTTTGCCATAAACAAAAAAAATCCTTGTTCTTGACTTTCATAGCTGGTATAGTCTAGGAAGAAGTGCCCGAGAGGAAAAAGATAAAGTTACCGTTGAACACCATAATCGTTTTGATATATTTCATGAAATAATTGACACACGGTGGCAAGAATTAGATCATCGGTTTAATGAGCACATACTACAACTCTTCACTCTTAGTTCTTCTTTGGAGTCTAAAGATGCATACAAATCATTTAATATTCCAAATATTTGTGAATTAGTTGATACATTTTACCCACAAGATTTTTTCGAGCAAGAAAAACTTCATCTGAAATATCAGTTGCAACATTATGGTATAGATGTACATAACGACGATGAATTGAAACACTTACCAACTATATCTAAACTTTGTAAAAGATTGGCGAGGACAAATAAATCAAAGATTTATCCCTTAGTAGATCAATTGATTCGTCTTGTACCGACTCTTCCAGTTTCTACAACGACTCCTGAAAGGGCATTTTCAGCTATGAAACTAGTTAAAAATAGTCTTTGCAACAAAATGGAGGTGGAAATTTCGTGCAGATAGTATGACGGTTTATATTGAAAAAGAGATTGCAGTTCAGTTCAATGATTCAATAATCGAAGAGTTTGAGAAGATGAAAACCCATCGAGTGCAACTTATGCGAAAATAATTTATATATCCGATGTTATGATATTCCTAGTTTTTTTATTAAGTTAATCAAATATGTATGCAATAGTTGATAGTTTCATGTTAATTAACAACTAATCAGATATTTTGTGTTATGTTGGAAAATTTATGAAATATTTTGAACATGATAGTAAATTTTTGATTTTGTGTTATATTTTCTTGCTTGCTTATCGCTGTTTAATTTTGACCTCCCCATGGCCAAATTCTGGTTTCATCCCTAGCCATGCTAATAAACCTACAATTGTAGTAAAACATTTCATACATCGGCTTTATCATTTCTATTTTTCTAGCCGAACACACTAAACCCTAATATGTCTCCATGCTACCATCAAATTTCTCTATCACAACAACCATTCTATACCCCTTCTTCTTCGAAATCAAGAACATGTTCATTTACTCGAGCGATTAACTCGATTTTTCTTCAAAAACGTAAAGGTGGGTTAGGGTATGTTGGTAGGTCGATAAATTAGGAGGTTATCGAACGAGGTATCAAGTAAGTCTTAGGAGTTATCGAACGAGGCAACAGGCAAATCCAAGGGAGACCTGTATGACTAACAAGTAAATCCTAGGATTCTACCTATGTGGTTCTCAAGGCTACTTAGAGATGTCACGATGGGATATCTGCTAAACAGAAACCCTTAGTTTTTTTTTTCTCTTATAATGTTAAATAAAGTTTTTGGATCTTAAAAGATTGGATTTAAAGAAAGGTTACGTCCTGCTTTTTTATTAGTGCATGAAGATATTTTTATCTTGAATATTTAGAAAATTTTAATGGTGTATGGAGAGCTTTTTCTAGTGTATGAATAGAACTGGCTAATAAAAAATTTTATATAAAAAAAATGATACTTTATTAATAAAACAATACATAGCATGTACTTCAGTAATATGTCTCATTTAAACCTTGCAACCTCTAAAACAAGGTGATGACTATGTGGTAAAAACCACTCGTACTGAGGAAAATAATCCAGTTCCAGTAGAAAGCTCAGATAGTCCAAATACGGGCAGAAATATCTGTTGGTATGTGATATCCAAATTAGTCCCACGAGGCACCACATGCACATTCAATGAACAAAATCTAACTTTGATTCGGAACTACTTCACACCTTGGCCATTCCTATCTTCCAATAGCTTACAAATCCCTCTTAATGGTTGCAACTTCCAAATTGGCCAAGAAATTATTATAGAAGAAATCAAAATATTATATGAAGTCATAGAGTTTGCACATAAACATATTAAGATTCATATTTAATCAAACAATATTTTTCTAATTAGATTTTCCACTTAATTATTATAGTCTATTTTGAATGTTATGTATTTTAAATAAATACATTATGAATAAAAGATAGATATTAGTTAACGTATATGGTTCGGTATGGAAGTTATCATTACCAAATTTTGATTATCAATTCCCTGTTGCATATTTTCATTTAGTTCAGTAAATCGTACAAATCAAATTTGATTGCCATTTTAATCGATGATGGTTGATAAATGTTGATAAGTGACATTGTGGTAAAATTAACATGCCTTCGTAGTTAGACTAAACAAACATAATGGACAAACCTGTTTAGCAGGGTTTTCTTTACATGGTGTGAAAAAATGGACTTCTCTATCATCAAAATAATATTGTTATTGATCATACAAATATTCAGTATAATGCTAAAAGCACCCACTTTTGTCTTTAATACCATTAGAAACACCACACTACTTCTACTTCTCAATACCACACTCCCCTTTACAAGCTACTATCACACCGCTATTAGTAATTTCCACTTTGTTCAATTCGAAAATCCAAATCAAAAAAGCACTAACGCAACTTTTGTTCTTTACTGACCAGTACGATTTAATTATTTCAAATAGTTTTGACACGGTGGAACTTCACTCTGTGGATTGATGTGCTTTGGGGCAAATGAAAAGATTTCAATCATGCAGAGGTGAATGGAGATTAGATGTGCCATTGGGAAGTGTGCAACTTCTATTCAATTTTATTAACGTATTTATATTAATAGAAGATAGTTTTATGGTGCTTTTAACACCACATAATATGTATTTCCTACTCTTCGCGTTTCGTTTTCTGATTGGATTAAGAAATCATTATCTTAGCGGTAATTTTGACTCTACTGTCATCACTTCTCCTCCAAAATTTTACATCCTTTCAACTTAATTACGTATTTTAGTTTGAACAAATCATCTAATTCTCATTTTATGTCTAGAAATTATCTTCCTTCTCTGTATAATTTGGCTACCAGTCTCCTCTCCCTTAATTTTCTCCATTGGTTCAGCTTTAATATGTATTTCAATTCACTTAATCATTGTAGTTTTAGAACAAATCCGAGATACAATGCTTAATAAATTCGAAAAACAACATGGCTAAATATAAATAATCCATTTTATTGAACAAGAAAAGGTTGATTTTTCAAGTTATTCATGACTTGATTCGATCATCTAATATTTTAAGACAATCCAATATTTTCCAATCAAGTTTGGATGACACCCTAGCATTTTACCTGAAACTAGCCTAGTTTTAATTTATTAAGGCAGTGAATTGAAAATAGAAAAAAATAGTGAGTTATTAAGTAGTTATATATAATATTTATTATATTAATATAGGTTATGCTACTTTTTACTTGGAAGCTTTCAAGAAAATAATGCGTATTTGATTTTGTAGTTTTCCATTGCAACTACATAAGAAGTTGAGATTGTATGAGCAATAGAGAAATAATTATTTTATGTATTTAATTTTGGAAACGGAGATTTTTTTGCTTATGTTCAACTTCTCATTACTGCAATAGAGATTAATATAGTAGAGTGTTAGGCCCAAAAAACCAGATTAATATTATTTTAAGCTATTTGAACAAGTGTAGAGTTGTATGTTTTTTTCCACTTTCAAACATGTTATCGTGTAATAATACGACTCTTTTCTATTTTTATTTCATTAAATTAGACGATAAGGTTTATGTTAACCCACCTCTTTACAAGGCCATGGACAGGCAGAGTTAACTAAAACAACTTCACGACTATCGAGGCTGAAATATGATGGATTCTATAACATCCCGTCTTTTTGCACGCTTTAAATCGACACACGTGTCAATTCAAACCATACGGAAGGGCGGCTTGATATGGGGTAAATAAGAAAAATAGAAAAGAGAAAAAACTAAACAGAATCTCACAGCGGAAGGATAAAATATAATAATAAATATACAGTTCATAAAACTGTTTACAAAACATTTGATTCTTCTTCATACAATAAATATCAGAGTTCACATACCAATAAATACCAATGCAGCGGAATTAAATAGTGCAGTGGAATAATAAAGTAGATAGTAATACTACAAGTCTTCGTCTTCGTCCTCCAGAATAAAATCTTCAAATTCTGAAATGCTCGGACTGACCCGAGCGAATTGAAAAGACAAAACACTCGAGTCAGAACTAAAAGATCTTATGTAAGTTAAATCAACAAGGATAAATATGAGTGCAGTAATTTAAAAGATGCTCGGGATTCACATCTCTTAAAGATCTGTTAAACTATTTACTATGTAGTATATTTCGCTATTATAATAGTGTCTAATTGTATAAATAGCGTTAAGGAGTTACCCGATCTCCCCATTAACACAATAATAGTCCCAGTAATCCATCCAATATCATAGTCCCTACTGATCGGGAAGCCACCATAGGATACCACACGGGCTACGGGAGGAATCCAAACTCGTACAAGGCACGATAGGGTAGGTGACACGGCACAACTAGGCAATGCCATGATAGATATACCAATTACGCTTCCGGGTCGGTGGTAACGTGTAGCGCGCAGCTACCGCCCACCTCGAACAAACTCCCCCAAATCAAAGAAATCAAAAGTAAAGGTGGCCACCGAATTAATCCAAAGTCAGAGTATAGTATCGAAGGGAAGTGTCCGATCAAAGGTGCTACCTTATTAACCCGTCAATCGCTCCTGTTTTAGCCACCTTATGCCAACTCACGGAAGTTGGGTCCACGTATTTACCTTACAGGAAACGCCGTCACCAACCTACTTCATTCTAGAATCTCCACCGCGTACACGGTTGTTAAAGTGGTTTTCGGAGTTGGCAGAGAGTATGACAACTTCCGATCCCGGTCTCTTTAACAACCAACCGTTATTATAACACTGCGGTCTTTAAAAATAGTTTGTACTTTAAAAACCAGAATAAAATTTACCATTTCAAACCCATAAATACGATATCATTTCCATTTCCAAACAAATTCATATTGATATTATTCTTATAAAACCCAAATCAATGATATCATTTATTTCAAATATATCTCTCTTCCAAAATCATACTGCTTTAAAAAAAATTAATATCTGGAAACCAAACATTTGAATTATAGCTTTCCAAAACATAATACTGCGAAATTCATAGCTTTAAAACCATAACTTCTGAAACTTGAATGGTTTGGATATTCAACAGTATATAGAATAAAATAGTTGATTTTATATTACTTTATAAAATAATTTCTGCAACTTCACAATTTATCCATTTAATATTTTAGGTCTAAACCCCATAAATTTAGATTCACCTTTAGTTTCAATAAAACACTTTGATTTCAATATATTCAAACTTCGAGTATTTAATAATTTCAAAACTAAGGTTGGAATTTATATCAACAATTTATTATCCTATTATTTAGTTTTGAATAGTCACAAAATAAATCCATAAAATAAATCTCAAATTTCTAACAATTTAATATTTCGTTCAATTTAATAATACCAGAAATATTCATTTAATTTATCTTAAATAAAAATCCAGTTATAAATATCATACCTTTTTTTTTTAATTTCCAAGCTTTGGTAAGTTATACATCAACTTATGGAGTGAATTTTTTTCTATAAGTTCCATTCAAATAAATTTCAAATTTTACCTTCCAATCTTAATTGATTTAAATCATTAAACTCCATTTTTCAACTTATTTATTTTATTTAACAATTTCATAGCTTAAATTCAATAATTTAACTATGTATGCATATAAAATAAGATTTTATATAAGATCAAAATTTAATATTTATTAAACCATATCCTATCCAACCATAAAATCTTTTCAAAAATAATTATATATATATATACCGCAGTGCCTATATAAAATTTTCTATCCTATGGTCAAGTGATACGGATATTTATCATTTCAATCCGCAATTTAAAAATAAAAAATTGCGGTTGTATATCATTTCAAACCGCAATCCCGAATGAAATGAAATGCATGATAACTTGCAGTTTATGTAAATAAACATCCATTCATCCAAATATCAATCATCAACCATTTATTATAATCATCATCCAATTTGAATAAAATATCAATATATAACATATAAAATATAACAGGCAATAAATAATAGGTATTAACTAACAGTTTATATTCAATAATAAATTTAATAACTGTTTAACTAGCAGTTTATATGCAAATAAATAAATTTTAACTGTAAATTTTTATGCAATAACAAAATTAAATAACAATTAAATTTAAATAAATGCAATCTAACTGAGATGATGAATAAAATATGCCAAACGTTCATAAATGAATTTCTACTCATATCATAAATCAATTTAACAAACATAAGAAAACTTAGAAGTTGTGAGTGGGTTAAAACACACACCTTTTGAATTTAAATCGAATTTAATCCGATTTAAACCCAAAAATTTGACAGTCTCCAAATCCATCCAAACCCGTCTCAAAGTGTCTGGAATTTCAATACGAACGCAACGGAGAAGACCGCACGTCAATCCGAGCTCGTATGCAAAAGTTATTCGAGTTAAAAGATTTAAATTTTAATATAACATAATTAATCAATACACAAAAATATATAACGTACCATCCTCGTCTTCCTTATCCACGAACCTACTTACCTATCACGCACACGCCACTTTCTTCCGTGCGAACGCAACTCGAGACATATAGAGTTCGATCAGCGACTACCAGTGTGTGCGCCATCTTGAGAGCCACCTACGGACCAAGTTTCACATCACCACTCGCTATCGTTTCCACGCAATCCAAGAAAATACGTTCATGCTTCCAAGCTAGATTCTGGCGAATCCGTGGTCCAATAGCATAGATCAACCGTATGGATTTGAAGAGCTCGCCGAGATCTACAACTTTGCTTTTGGAATTTTTCGATTTCATTGAACGAATTGAAAGATATTGAGGAAAGAAGATAAGCAATTTCTGGCCATTGAATAAGTGGCGGCCGTGGTATAGAATTAGGGTTTCTGAAATAAAATAATAATAAAACGGCCTCGGTTTGCGTGCATATTTATAGAGTTTAACGTCAGAAACGGGCCAGAGTCCAATTTAAGCGTGCTGACAGGCGATCATAATGGTACTGGTTTCGAAGCCCAGTTCCATCATTTTCGTAGGTTGCTGTTCAAGTCAATTTGTTTGAATGACAAAAATGCCCCTGAAAAGTCCGTTTCGGCTCCGGAACGAAAATGAATCATCCCTATATCAAAATAGATGTTTTTAAATATTTTAAACGCAATGGGACAAGTTTCAAACCCAAATTCCATCGTATGTAGAAGTTATGTTAAAAACAATATTTTCAAATTGATTTCAATTAAATCGATTTCAAGGCGTTTCGCGTTCATACGATCAAACGACAAGTCCCCGATCATTACGAAACTTGAAACCCTACAGTAGTTCACTGTTACAGATCCGATGAAACTAGTTTCGTCGAAATCCGAGTCCGTGACCAAAATGGCTATTTTTATATTAATTAAATAAATTTAAAACAAATTAATTAAATCAAATTTCGCGTTAAAAATTCTGAACTTTGCAATCTTTATCACTTTATAATTTTCAAAAATTTACAATGATTTAACAATTTTTTTAAAAGTCAATTTATTAAAGATTAATTAATAGAAATCTTCAATTTCATAAAATTCAAAATTATAGATAAATTTCCAAAATTTCCATTAAATTGAATTTACCCATAATTATTCCATTCATAATTTCAAATAGAAGGTTTACCATTGGATTTAAAAATTATCATATAAATATTTTCCATTTTCAACTTAATTTTTAAATTAACGTAATAATTAAATATTTGATTTCATTTATTGGCAATAAATCCAACTATTATAAATTTAATAAATTAACTCACTATTAAAGATTCAAATTCTATAATTCATAAATTCCATCATCTTGATTTACTTATTAATTTATAATTCTTTAAACCAATTCCCATCTCTATTTAAAGTAACTTAATTCACCAATTATAGAATTTATTTCAATTTCTTAAAATAACCTATTTATTATACATTGAATCCAATTTATTTTGATAGGTTTCCAAATGAATGGATTAGATTCAATTTCAACCTTTAACTTATACTTAAGTTTAGGTCATAATCAATTTATAACGTATTATCTTTCTTAGTTATTACTTTACATACTTCTCGTATTAATTTCACCATTAATCATAATTATTAAAGTAACGCTTATATTAAATACGACCCTATAATTTCTCAACATTTAAATGAACGTTATTTCATTTTCCATTAGTGTGACATTCATTCATTTTATTATCACTTATTACAACTTCTAATTCAAATAAGCAGGTAATTTATAATATATGTTACAAATTTTGAATTAATCACTATTCATTATTATTGACTTTATTTTAGCATTACTTACCTTGCATTAACATTGTTACTTAAAATCCCTATCCTATTGCAATTAATATTCTAATGAATACATTTACTCTTTTCTATTATGTTATTAATTATCATCAAGGCACATCTAATTATCTTTATTGGTAAATGAGTGAACTTACTAGTAACCCACTATTATAACCTTTAATATACTTGTATATTTATTCATCAACCAATATTTACGTTCTTTTTTTTCCATTCAAATTGATTTATAACCTAATATACATTTATATTAGTCCCATTTCATTCCATTCATTAATGCATATTGCACTAATCGTATTACTTTACATTACATTCAGTTTTCAAATTTTATAGGATTGAATTCTAATTACTTACCATTTAATCCATCAATTATCGATTCTATCCAAACATGTAACTTATAATAACTGCTTACAAAAATGGAATTATCATTTATTCCAATATTTTCTAACTTTACATTAACATGTTAAATAAATTCCCTTTAAATGAATTTATATCCAGGTATATTACTTACCCCATTTCGTTCATTGAAATTTATTCAAATTGCTAGTAAATAGATTTTAAGTCACCATTTATATATTTTAATTTAGCATTCAATTCAATATTCGTTTGTAAATTTTTTTTTTCTTTTTTTTATTTCTACTAAATTTAATTACAAAGCTCATTAATTCAACCAAATTAAATGCACGAAATTTACGGGTCGTTACACTCTCCCCCACTCAAAACTTTTCCTCCCGAAAAGGAAAAAGAAGGGAGAAGGAAGAATTAAATAAACAATACATCTTATTCAAAATATTAACTTATAAACAATAATTTATAAAATTTATTACTTTAAATAAAATATACCCATTTTATAATTATTATATCTTTTTATACTTGAATAAATAAAGTTTGGAAAAATATTTCAAAATTTTCTAAGTCCAAAAATTTACGAAAAATTTCGGCAGAGTCTCCCTTGTACGGAGAGGCTCGGGATAAAATATAATATCCAAATATAACAATTATATTACATATATTATCCAAAATATAATATTCCAAACCCGGGAAAATATATAAAATAGCGCTATAACCGTAATCCGAAACGTACCTATTTGTCGGGCAATTTACGCTTAATTTATAGAACCAATAGCAGTAGCAATTGCTTCCATAACCTGCATTTCATTTATAAAATTCAAAGGGTTAACAATTTATATAAAGTGAAATATTTAAGTGGTTTCAATCACTAACAACAAATCAATACAACAACCATCAATCTCAACAAACAGCATACACAACAAATACAAAACAACCATTCAATCAAACAAACAAATAGTTGTTCGGGTTCAAAATTTTTAAATTGTATGGAATGAAAAATAACTATCAAGTGCATCATTTACTCAATAGACTTAGATGAAACAAAATAGATTATATTTTTCCATCCAAACAATTTCAAATCTCCTTACCCAAACAACCATAACCAAACAATAACAATTCCAACCAACAAATCAAATTAACTTATTATTAATTTTATTTTATACATTAGTTGTTTGATTTCCTTTCTCTCATTCATTGAGTGATTACTTCATTTATTCTCATTTATTACTTACAATATTCATTTTTTATTTTATTTTAATGTCATGTAAGTTTCTTCTTTATTGCATCATATTCACTCATTTCTTAATACTTAATTTCGTGTATTTACTTAAGTTTTTAGTTGCTTACTTACAACGCCTACTTTCCATTATATTTAATTAGTAGCATTCAATTATACTTAAGTTTATACAACTACACATCAATTCTTATTTATTGAGGAACTTCATTAATTTCTTTCTTTACCTCAAATTTATCTCTTATATAATATCTATTACATCCTCTTATTAATATTTCAACTTTTAATATTTGGTAAGTTGTATATATGCTTTAAGAATGTAATTGAAAAACTATACAAGTTTTCTCATTACCTATGATTAATTTAATGTTCAATAATTTTTTTTTTCTTATAAGTTACAATTTCAACTTCCTTTTTATTTCCTTTATAACTTGGCATTAAATCTCTTACCTAAATTAGAGGTTTCGATTATTAATTACTAACCTTTCATTTTACTACAATAATTGAAACAATTAATTAACGAAAATTTGAGAATTTAATACCGGGTTAAATTTCAAATTATTTTAAAATAATAGATAAATATATTCTTACAACTTATATATCTCTAATTATATTCAAAACAATTCAATATATATATATATATATATATATATATATATATTTCAAAAATGAATCTGCAGTAAAACTACTACAGTGGCTTTCCCCTTCGAAACTCGAAAATGAAAGTCGATGATGCGGCCGCCATCACCGAAATTATTTTCCAACGACAGAGAGGAAAGTACAAAACTTATTTTCTCCAAAATCTTCTTTAATACAATTCTTCCGAATTATATTAAATATTTATATTAGAAAATACTTATAAACAATATTATTATATTCCAAATTTATTCGAAAAATTTCAAAACCCCGGAAGTTAAGTTCTAAATTTCCAAATTTCATTTATTTTATTTTTCAATCTTATTTCTATTATTATTTATACACTTTAATACCTAACAACCAATCTATTGCAGCCAAATATAAATATCATTTGAATTTTTTTATTTCATATAGAAAACATAATAGGCAAAATTATTTCATTCACCTATATGAAAAACAAATATTATGTCGGTCTGTCCTATTAAGTGTTTAGAAATCCCTATTGATGTCATAGCGTCTCATGCATCAACCAGAATTTATAAATACAAAACGGAACAGATTAACACAATATTAAAACCTTTTTATAACACTAACAAATACGCTCTCTCATGTATATACACTCACGACTCCCATAGGTTATTACTACCCTATTAGTAAAGAGTCAAACCCCACAAAGCTAAGGTTTATCGCTAAACCAAAGCTCTGATACCACGTTGTAACATCCCGCCTTTTCGCACGCTTTAAATCGATAAACTTGCCAATTCAAACCATACGGAAGGGCGGATTGATATGGGGTAAATAAGAAAAATAGAAAAGAGAAAAAAACTAAACAAAATCTCACAGCGGAAGGATAAAATATAATAATAAATATACAGTTCATAAAACTGTTTACAAAACATTTGATTCTTCTTCATACAATAAATATCAGAGTTCACATACCAATAAATACCAATGCAGCGGAATTAAATAGTGTACTGGAATAATATAGTAGATAGTAATACTACAAATCTTCGTCTTTGTCCTCCAGAATAAAATCTTAAAATCCTAAAATGCTCGGACTGACCCGAGCGAATTGAAAAGACAAAACACTCGAGTCAGAACTAAAAGATCTTACGTAAGTTAAATCAACAGGGATAAATATGAGTGCAGTAACTTAAAAGATGCTCGGGATTCATATCTCTTAAGGATCCGTTAAACTATTTACGATGTAGTATATTTCGCTATTATAATAGTGTCTAATTGTAAAATAAACTTACTTTTAAATAGCGTTAAGGAGTTACCCAATCTCCACCTTAACACAATAATAGTCCCAGTAGTCCATCCAATATCATAGTCCCTCCTGATCGGGAAGCCACCAGAGGATACCACACGGACTACGAGGGAAATCCAAACTCGTACAAGGCGCGATAGGATAGGTGACACGGCACAACTAGGCAATGTCAGGGTAGATATACCAATTACGCTTCCGGGTCGGTGGTAATGCGTAGAGCGCAGCTACCGCCCACCTCGAACAAACTCCCCCAAATCAAAGAAATCAAAAGTAAAGGTGGCCACTGAATCAATCCAAAGTCAGAGTATAGTATCGAAGTGAAGTGTCCGATCAAAGGTGCTACCTTATTAACCCGTCAATCGCTCCTGTTTTAGCCACCTTATGCCAACTCATAGGAGTTGGGTCCACGTATTTACCTTACAGGAAACGCCGCCACCAACCTACTTCATTCTAGAATCTCCACCGCATACACGGTTGTTAAAGTGGTTTTCGGAGTTGGCAAAGAGTATGACAACTTCCGATCCCGGTCTCTTTAACAACCAACCGTTATTACACCGCGGTCTTTAAAAATAGTTTGTACTTTAAAAACCAGAATAAAATTTACCATTTCAAACCCATAAATACGATATCATTTCCATTTCCAAACAAATTCATATTGATATTATTCTTATAAAACCCAAATCAATGATATCATTTATTTCAAATATATTTCTCTTCCAAAATCATACTGCTTTAAAAAAATTTAATATCTGGAAACCAAACATTTGAATTATAGCTTTCCAAAACATAATACTGCGAAATTCATAGCTTTAAAACCATAACTTCTGAAACTTGAATGGTTTGGATATTCAACAGTATATTGAATAAAATAGTTTATTTTATATTACTTTATAAAATAATTTCTGCAACTTCACAATTTATCCATTTAAAATTTTAGGTCTAAACCCCATAAATTTAGATTCATCTTTAGTTTCAATAAAACACTTCGATTTCAATATATTCAAACTTCGAGTATTTAATAATTTCAAAACTAAGGTTGGAATTTATATTCAACAATTTATTATCCTATTATTTAGTTTTGAACAGTCACAAAATAAATCCATAAAATAAAACTCAAATATCTAACAATTTAATATTTCGTTCAATTTAATTATACCAGAAATATTCATTTAATTTATCTTAAATAAAAATCCAGTTATAAATATCGTACCTTTTTTTTTAATTTCCAAGCTTTGATAAGTTTTACATCAACTTATGGAGTGAATTTTTTTTTTTATAAGTTCCATTCAAATAAATTTCAAATTTTACCTTCCAGTCTTAATTGATTTAAATCACTAAACTCCATTTTTCAACTTATTTATTTTATTTAACAATTTCATAGCTTAAATTCAATAATTTAACTATGTATGTATATAAAATAAGATTTTATATAAGATCAAAATTTAATATTTATTAAACCGTATCCTATCCAACCATAAAATCATTTCAAAAATAATTATATATACACACACACAGACACACACACACACCGCGGTGCCTATATAAAATTTCTATCATATGGTCAAGTGATACAGATATTTATCATTTCAATCCGCAATTTAAAAATAAAAAATGCGGTTGTATATCATTTCAAACCGCAATCCCGAATGAAATGAAATGCATGATAACTTGCAGTTTATGTAAATAAACATCCATTCATCCAAATATCAATCATCAACCATTTATTATAATCAACATCCAATTTGAACAAAACATCATTATATAACATATATAATATAACAGGTAATAAATAACAGGTATTAACTAACAGTTTATATTCAATAATAAATTTAATAACTGTTTAACTACCAGTTTATATGCAAATAAATAAATTTTAACTGTAAATTTTTATGCAATAATAAAATTAAATAGCAATTAAATTTAAATAAATGCAATCTAACTGAGATGATGAATAAAATATGTCAAACATTCATAAATGAATTTCTACTCATATCATAAATCAATTTAACAAAAATAAGAAAACTTAGAAGTTGTGAGTGGGTTAAGACACTCACCTTTTAAATTTAAATTGAATTTAAATCCGATTTAATCCCAAAAATTTGACAGTCTCCAAATCCGTCCAAACCAGCCTCAATGTGTCTGGAATTTTGATACGAACGCCACGGAGAAGATCGCGCGTCAATCCGAGCTCGTATGCAAAAGTTATTCGAGTTAAAAGATTTAAATTTTAATATAACATAATTAATTAATACACAAAAAAATATAACGTACCATCCTCTTCTTCCTTATCCACGAACCTACTAACTCATCACGCACGCGCCACTTTCTTCCGTGCATACGCAACTCGAGACATATAGAGTTCGATCAACGACTACCAGTGTGTGCGCCATCTTGAGAGCCACATACGGACCAAGTTTCACATCACCACTCGCTACCGTTTGCACGCAATCCAAGAAAATACGTCCATGCTTCCAAGCTAGATTCTGACGAATCCGTGGTCCAGTAGCATAGATCAACCGTTTGGATTTGAAGAGCTTGCCAAGATCTACAACTTTGCTTTTGGAATTTTTCGATTTCGTTGAACGGATTGAAAGATATTGAGGAAAGAAGATAAGCAATTTCTGGCCATTGAATAAGTGGCGGCCATGGTATAGAATTAGGGTTTCTGAAATAAAATAATAATAAAACTGTCTCGGTTTGCATGCGTATTTATAGAGTTTAACGTCAAAAATGGGTCAGAGTCCAATTTAAGCGTGCTGACAGGCAATCTTAGCATAAAAAGGCCTTCTGAACGCAATGGTACTGGTTTCAAAGCCCAGTTCCATCATTTTCGTAGGTTACTGTTCAAGTCAATTTGTTTGAATGACAAAAATGCCCCTGAAAAGTCCGTTTCGGCTCCGAAACGAAAATGAATCATCCCATATATCAAAATAGATGTTTTTAAATATTTTAAACGCGATAGAACAAGTTTCAAGTCCAAATTCCATCGTATGGAGAAGTTATGTTAAAAACAATATTTTCAAATTGATTTCAAATTGATTTCAATTAAATCGGTTTCAAGGCGTTTCGCGTTCGTACGATCAAACGACAAGTCCGATCGCTACGAAACTTGAACCTTACAATAATTCACTGTTACGGATCCGATGAAACTGGTTTCATCGAAATCCGAGTCCGTGACCAAAATGCTTATTTTTATATTAATTAAATAAATTTAAAACAAATTAATTAAATCAAATTTCGCGTTAAAAATTCTGAACTTTGCGATCTTTATCACTTTATAATTTTCAAACATTTACAATGATTTAAAAAAAAAAATTAAAAGTCAATTTATTAAAGATTAATCAATAGAAATATTCAATTTCATAAAATTCAAAATTATAGATAAATTTCCAAAATTTCCATTAAATTGAATTTACCCATAATTATTCCATTCATAATTTCAAATAGAAGGTTTACCATTGGATTTAAAAATTATCATATAAATATTTTCCGTTTTCAACTTAATTTTTAAATTAACATAATAATTAAATATTTGATTTCATTTATTGGCAATAAATCCAACTATTATAAATTTAATAAATTAACTCACTATTAAAGATTCAAATTCTATAATTCATAACTTCCATCATCTTGATTTACTTATTAACTTATATTTCTTTAAACCAATTCCCATCTCTATTTAAAGTAACTTAATTCACCAATTATAGAATTTATTTCAATTTCTTAAAATAACCTATTTATTATACATTGAATCCAATTTATTTTGATAAGTTTCCAATTGAATGGATTAGATTCAATTTCAACCTTTAACTTACACTTAAGTTTAGGTCATAATCAATTTATAACGTATTACCTTTCTTAGTTATTACTTTATGTACTTCTCGTATTAATTTCACCATTAATCATAATTATTAAAGCAACGCTTATATTAAATACGACCCTATAATTTCTCAACATTTAAACAAACGTTGTTTCATTTTCCATTATTGTGACATTCATTCATTTTATTATCACTTATTACAACTTCTAATTCAAATAAGCAGGTAATTTATAATATATGTTACAAATTTTGAAATAATCACTATTCATTATTATTGACTTTACTTTAGCATTACTTGCCTTTCATTAACATTGTTACTTAAAATCCCTATCCAATTGCAATTAATATTCTAATGAATACATTTACTCTTTTCCGTTATATTATTAATTATCATCAAGGCACATCTAATTATCTTTATTGGTAAATGAGTGAATTTACTAGTAACCCACTATTATAACCTTTAATATACTTGTATATTTATTCATCAATCAATATTTACGTTCTTTTTTTTCATTCAAATTGATTTATAACCTAATATACATTTATATTAGTCCCATTTCATTCCATTCATCAATGGATATTGCACTAATCTTATTACTTTACATTACATTCAGTTTCCAAATTTTATAGGTTTAGATTCTAATTACTTACCATTTAATCCATTAATTATTGATTCTATCCGAACATGTAACTTATAATAACTGCTTACAAAAATGGAATTATCATTTATTCCAATATTTTCTAACTTTACATTAACATATTAAATAAATTCCCTTTAAATGAATTTATATCCAGGTATATTACCTACCCCATTTCGTTTATTGAAATTTATTCAAATTGCTAGTAAATAGGTTTTAAGTCACCATTTATATATTTAATTTAGCATTCATTTCAATATTCATTTGTAAAGTTTTTTTTTCTTTCTACTAAATTTAATTACAAAGCTCATTAATTCAACCAAATTAAATGCATGAAATTTACGGGTCGTTACAGATTCGGTTTAAATGGATGATGGTCACTTGGATAGATGATAGGTCGTTCGTCGGAATGAACTGGTTCGAAGTGTTTGTGGTTCGACCTTGTGGTTTGGCCGTTCGGCATGGCAATATCCGGTGGAGGTATGGAAGTTTAGGAAGGTCGTTTGATTATGGCTCGGCATTGTCGCATGGCATTGTCGCTCGGCTTTGGACATCGTTCGGCATCATGGGTCGCTCGGCATTAGATGTCGTTCAGCATCACACCTTGTTCGGCATTGGACATCGTTCGGCATCAGACATCGTTCGACATGATGGGTCGTTCGGCATGATGGGTCGTTCGGCATGTTGGGTTGTTCGTTGTGATGGGTCATTCGGCGTGATGGGTCGTTCGATATGTTGGGTCGCTCGGCATGATGGGTCGTTCGGCATCAGGTGTGGCTCGGTATTGGGGAGAGACCGGTGTAACTCGGCATGGTAGAGGTACATGGCTCGGTGGAAGGCCTTGATGGGCCTATACCATTCAAAAAGCCCTACAACTTAAGAATTGTCCATAAATACAGCGTGTGGAGGTTCAGAAAAAGGATCTTCTCTTCCGCTCTCTGACTTTCTATTTTCTAAGACTAAGGCTAGTTTACCATTTTGTAACCGTAATCGATTATTGCGGCAATAAAAAGGAAATTACTGGAGTGGACATAGGCCAGAGTTAGCCGAACCACTATAAATCCAGTGTCTTTACTACTTTCATTTTAATTTCTGTCATTCTTTATATTTATATTCTCTACATACAATCTATCTGTTATCTGTGACTGTGATTTGGTGCTTTCATCTGGATTTGGGTGTTAGTGACCAAATTTGGCACTAACATTTTGGTGCTTTCACTGAGAAGGCCAGCACTCGGGAATTTTGGAGTTAGGAACTTGGATTTTAAGGAGCAATGGCTAGACTATCAGCAAGAAAGCAAGTGATAGAAAGGAGTAATCAGGAGGGAAGTCAAGAAGCTTCCTCTGGAGCTGGAGCTGGTCAAGCATCCTTCTACATCACTAGAGATGAGATGGAAGCAATGTTGAAAAGACAAGAAGAGATGATGCAGGCTCTTCTCAGACGATTTGCGCAAGCAGGAAATGCAGGAGCTTTGATCCGTGGAGCTGGATCATAAGTGCTCAACCAGCAAGCAGAGAGAATGGCCCAGCAGGAGGCAGCCCCCAATCAGTAGATGGCTGATAATCTAGATGGACCTAGACTCGGGGGGGCATACCACCAGGAAATACTGGACCAATCTATGGAAGGATACCAGATGACGCTGTGCAACCCAACGCCAACAGGAGTGCAGGAATACGAGATGAGGAGTATGTGCCTAAATTTCCTCATGAACTTGGGGGGCAGACTGGAGGCAATGAACGAGGATTACATCTTGGCGACAACAACAGATTAACAGAAATGGTCAGACGGGCTATGGGAGGTGGATTGGTAAATAGAGACTTGGATAATGTGAATAGGACTCCCTTTACTCCTACAATCAGGCAATCTAGGAATCCACCGGACTTTAAGCTACCAATGTTGGATATGTACGATGGAAGAAAGGATCCCACTGTTCACCTGACGAGGTACATGAGGCATATGGAGGTACTGGGGGCATCGAACGATGTCATGGCTCGATGCTTTCCATTGTTTTTGACAGATATCGCGGCTATGTGGTTCAGACAATTGGAGAGTGGTTCTATCGGCACATGGACGGAGCTGATTGAAAATTTTATAAGACAGTTTCGGGTCCATATAGTTAAACCCAAGAACGTAATGACCTTGACATCGATGAAGCAATGGAAGGGAGAGTCACTCGAGAAATTCTTAATCATATTTAATGCAGCAGTAGCCTCAATGGATCGACCCGATCCGTCAATGGTTTTGATGGCAGCGGTCTCAGGAATCGTAGATATTTTCAAGATATCATTGGAAGGGGACCCGCTGAGGGACCTTGGAGAGTTCTACCATGAGGCGGAAAGGTTCCTGAGACAAGGAGACGCGCAGGTCGAGAGAGAGGGGAGAGAGGCCGAGGCTTATGCAGTGAAGGGTGGAGGTCCATCCTGGGAGGATCCGAGTAAAGACGATAAAGGAAAAAGGAGAACAAATGGCAACGGCGGCATTGCCTATTCCATGAGCTGGATGGGCACAACACAAATGACTACAGGCATTTGAGGGATATCATCGAGGAGCACGTAAGGAATGGTCATCTACAGCGGTATGTCAGGAATCGAGCTGTGGCAGTGGAACAGAAGCGACCACCGCCTACCTTGAACGAAGATGGCACTGAACCTGGGCAACGTCAGCTCATTATCAACTAAACAGATTTATGGTTTTGAATAAGTAATATAACTCAAAGTAATGCGGCTAGGTCACGTACACACGGACGGGATCGAGGACTGTCCCTAGACGTGCTCTGAGATGATGAAAAACCGTACTACTTGAGTCTATGAAATCCTACTTTCTTTTTGTTTTTCTACAAACTTTGGTTTTCTCTTTCGTACTTTGGATATTTACTTTTCTTTGGTATGGTTTTGGAGTTTGGATTGAACTCCAGGTTTGGTTGTTTTTTTGGTTTGGTTTTTTGGTTTGGCATTTTGGTTTGGATGTTTGATTTTTGATATGGATTTTTGGTTTTCTAATTGGATTTAGATCACTACATTAAAACAACTCAGGATTAGCGATTATTGTCCTGACCGGAGAGACGGGGCAGCGATTGCGAGTTACTAGTCCCTTCGTCAGAGAGCGATGGAATGGACTCGAATAGAATGTCAAAGTCCTTGGCCGGAGTGCTGAGGCCGGCGAATATCAAAATCCTTGGCCGGAGTGCCGAGGCCGGAGAATATCAAAGTCCTTGGTCGGAGTGACGAGGCCGGTGAATATCAAAGTCCTTGGCTGGAGTGCCGAGGCCGACGAATATCAAAGTCCTTGGTCGTAGTGCCGAGGTCGGTGAATATTAAAGTCCTTGGCCGGAGTGCTGAGGCCGATGAATGTCAAAGTCCTTGGCCGGAGTACCGAGGCAGGTGCACATCAAAGTCCTTGGCCGGAGTGCCGAGGCCGGTAAAGATCAAAGTCCTTGGCTAGAGTGCCGAGGCTGGTAAAGATCAAAGTCCTTGGACGGAGTGCCAAGGCCGGTAAAGGTCAAAGTCCTTGGCCGGAGTGCCGAGGCCGGGGAATATCAATTTCCTTGGCCGAAGTGCCGAGGCCGGCGAATATCTAAGTCCTTGGCCGGAGTGCCGAGGCCGGTGAATATCAAAGTCCTTAGCTAGAGTGCAGAGCCCGGCGAATGAAAAAGTCCTTGGCCGGAGTGCGGAGGCCGTTGGACATCAAAGTCCTTGGCGGAGTGTCGAGGCCGTTGAACATCAAAGTCCTTGGCCAGAGTGCCGAGGCTGGTAAAGATCAAAGTCCTTGGTCGGAGTGCCGAGACGGTAAAGATCAAAGTCCTTGGACGGAGTGCCAAGGCCGGTAAATACCAAAGTCCTTGGCCAGAGTGCTGAGGCCGGTAAATATCAAAGTCCTTCGCCGGAGTGCCGAGGCCGGTGAACATCAAAGTCCTTGGCCGGAGTGCCGATGCCGATAAAGATCAAAGTCCTTGGCCGGAGTGCCGAGGATGGTAAATATCAAAGTCCTTGGCTGGAATGCCGAGGCCGGTGAATGAAAAATTCCTTGGCCATAGTGCTGAGGTCGGAGAACATGAAAGCCCTTGACATGAAGGTCAAGGCTGAAACAGGATAACACGACCCGGCAAGGTCTATAGATTCGAGGTTAAACCCAGAGAGGTCATGGATTTGATAATATGGTTACGAAAGGGATATGGACTTTGGATATCGGATTCGAGGCTATTCAAAACACACCTTCCAACAGTAAGGCATGTTTTGGGGGGCAAGTGTTAACCTGCCTTTTTACAAGGCCGCGGACAGGCGAAGTTAACTAAAAAAACTGCACGACTATTGAGGCTGAAATATGATGGATTCGGTTTAAATGGATGATGTACACTTGGATAGATGATAGGTCATTCGGTCGGAATGAAGTGGTTCGAAGTGTTTGGGGTTCGACCTTGTGGTTTGGTCGTTCGACATGGCAATATCCGGTGGAGGTATGGAAGTTCAGGAAGGTCGTTTAATTGTGGCTCGATATTGTCGCTCGGCTTTGGACATCGCTCGGCATCATGGGTCGCTCGACATTAGACGTCGTTCGGCATCACACCTCGTTCGGCATTGGACATCGTTCGGCATTGGACATCGCTCGGCACTAGACATTGTTCGGTGTGATGGGTCGTTCGGCGTGATGGGTCGTTCGGCGTGATGGGTCGTTCGGCGTGATGGGTCGTTCGACGTGATGTGTCGTTCGGCATGATGGGTCGTTTGGCATCAGGTGTGGCTCGGCATTGGGGAGAGACTGGTGTGACTCGGCATGGTAGAGTACATGGCTCGGTGGAAGGCCTTGATGGGCCTATACCATTCAAAAAGCCCAACAACTCAAGATTTGTCTATAAATACAGCGTGTGGAGGTTCAGAAAAAGGATCTTCTCTTCCGCTCGCTGACTTTCTATTTTCTAAGACTAAGGCTAGTCTACCATTTTGTAACTGTAATCGATTATTACGGCAATAAAAAGGAAATTACTAGAGTGGACGTAGGCCGGAGTTAGCCGAACCACTATAAATCCTATGTCTTTACTGCTTTCATTTTAATTTCTGTCATTCTTCAAATTTATATTTTATACATACAATCTATCTGTTATCTGTGACTGTGATTTGGTGCTTTCATCTGGATTTGGGCGTTAGTGACCAATTTTGGCGCTAACAGTTTATGTATGATAACATCTTGAGGTGTTTATTATCCTAGTTGGTGTAAGTTATGATTACGCACTATGTTTGTTGTGAAATTAAAACATGCTCGAAAATGGATCTTGTCCAATTTTTTAGAAAATTCTAATTAGTTGAATACGAGTAAGGTTTAAATGAAAAACATCGCATAAGTTGGACAAACTTGAGTTCAGATTGTCCATTGTTTTCGGTTTGAATTATTTATTTCAATATGAAACAATCATTTAACTCTCATCTCCCAACTATAATTCATCTTATTTTGAATAATTCTCTTGTCATTCTCCTCTCATCCAATCTCTTCATTTGTTCAACATTGATTATCAATTTCTGTTCAAGTAGTCATGTAGTTCCCATTATTCTATGACTCTAATTCTAGAACAAATTTAAGATACCACTAATAAAAAATTCAGGAATAGAGGTAAGGGTATATCCAAAGATTCAATTTTGTTGAATGAACCAGGTCAAATTTTCAAACTACTCAATGTTTGGTTTGATGTTCTTTAAAGATAATTAAATGTTTTTTGTATGGTTTGTATTATTGTCTAATATTTAATAATAGTTACCTGAAACTAACATGATTTTGATTTATTAAGATGTGAATAAAAAAAGCAAAAATTATAGAGTTCTCGGGATGTTTTATACATTTTTTGATGAATATGATAGGTTGTGTTACTTATTACTCGAAAACCATAAAAAAAAAACAATATTAATTGATTTTGTAGCATTTCTTTGACAGTTGCATAAGAAATTGGGATTATATCTCCAATAGAGAAAACATAGATCCAATTTTAGAAATGATTCTCACTTATATTTAAAAAATATGCTCATGTTCAACCTCTCACTACAGAAGTAAGATTAGCATTTACACTTCAGATCCATAAATTGGAGAATACACTGACCTATTTAAGCAAGTGTAAAATTCTATGGATGATTTTTTTATATATAATAGGCTCACGATCTTATTACCAAACTTCATGCTTAACAACACTCCTCGATCATTGTTTCTAAACCTACCCTTCTAAGTAGTTGTAAGGAAAAAACTCTTGATTCTACCCTTCTTAAATGATGTCTCTCCTAAAATTTTCATCGATTTTCATGCAATTTTTTTTTAAATATAATAGTGATCTTGTTATCAATTTTGTTTTCTTTTGCAAATAGTCAATTTTGTTGATTAATTCATTCAGTTTCTCTTAAGCGCAAGCCGTAATTTTGGTTTTTGTCTTCTACATTGATCTAATAGTTTCTTCTTCTCATGTGTTAGATTTTTCTTTATTTTTTTTATTTATGCATCTTATATAATCGCCGTAAAAAAAGTGAAAATATTTTCAATTTACTTGTCACAAATATTGGATGTTAGTACTGTTTACATTTGATTATTTGTTTGTTATTTTTTTATAATTTAGGTTTTTTCATTTATCTTAACATCCAACATTTGTTATTTTCTTTGCAGTAGTTTTCCTTATATTCTTGTGTTGTTCATACTTGGTATTGATGGTTAACCTAAATGTATTGCATTGTTAGTGTGTTTGATTATGTATTAGATTTGAGAAATGTTATTTATGGAATGTAGATTAAATTACATTTCACATCTTTTGAGTTATCATATGAAAGGGATGGTGAGAAAAGATCTACTGAAATTTGTTCTAATTGCATGTTAGCTTCTTATCATACGCGCATAATAGAGAGGAATGTTTGGTTGTTTGTGTTGATGTTACTACTTTGAGTTCTTCAGTTAAGGAGAAGAAGATGATTATTTCAAGCAATATTTGCGATTCTTCTCTTAGTGGTTTTGGGAGTGATTCCAACATTTTCATTTGTTGGTTACTAAGAAATGATTTTGATTTTTCCGTTTTACGGGTTTAAATAGACATAGACTAATGTGCTCTTAATTTTCACATACACATGATGTTTTCTCTATTGAAAATTGTATAAACTTAATATAGTAAAAAATGAGTCAGACGGAGTAACTGTTAGTTGTCCTAGGTTGAATTATGATTTTAGGATACATGCTTCTATAAAGTTTATATGTTGGGTTTTTCTATTAAGAGTTTTTGCATTTGCATTCCTGTGTTTAATAGTTGGTATATGATCATATTTATGCTAGTCCATGGATGAAGACTAACGATATTGTTAACCTTTTCAAAAATGAGTAATATTGTTTTGGTTTTTTTTTCACATGCCGATAAGTGGTTGATTCTTGGTATACATATATTTAATATAATATCTTACCATCATTTAAAGGCTTTCGTGAAGTATTAGTATCTACCTGGTTATTTTGAAAAAAATCTCATCAATTTGAATGCGTTTTGTATTGAATTCGATGCTTGTATTTATGGATTTTTATTGATAACCATCAATATTTTTGGATGGTACATTTGTGAGAGGTAGAGCTCAATGGTATTTGATGATAATTATTGACGATGATGAAAATACAATTTAAATTTTGTATTTTCAATTATATTCCGTTTTATATTTTTATTTTGAGTATATTTTTTATTCTTATAGGAAATATTTCACAGTTTAAAGCATTTTGAGTATATTTTAGACAAGCACCATTGTCCTAGTTGTTAAGTGATTCGACTTTGGTGTGAGAGGTCACAAGTTGAAACTTGCGTACTGCGATTCGAACATTTATTGATACATGATTCATGGTTTGTTGTTCCAGTGACATGTTGTATGTAAGTACCATTTCAATTTTTTTGTGCATTTTATGAATGTCTTTTTTATTTAATATTAGAGTTTTACATTATTGCATATGCTATTATCAAATTGGGTATGGTTTGGAAACAACTTGGAGACATGCTTGAAGGTGACGTTAGAGACGTTACTTCTATATTAGATCGTCATTTTGATCTTCTTACCGTTATTCCTTAGGTGTTCCTTAATCATTTCATGGCTTTTGTTTATATTATTTAAATAGTAATTTGGAAAGTGCTTTCAAATGTAAATTTCCCAATCCAAGAATAAATGGTTAATTGATCATTCTTGCATGTGTCACAAGTGTCCATTTGAGTAATTTGAGTTTGCATTGGTTAAATTTAGGGAAGCAATGATGATGACATGCCAAACGCTGCTATATCAAGAAACACAAATCATCGGTTTAAGGAAAAAGAAGTATCGTAGAGACTAAGATATCAATAAAGAAATAATCTATCTAATCCTAGTGTCATCATAGCGGGAACATAAGATCAGATATATGGATAATCTCATAACAATAGCAATAAAAATCTCAAAAGCATCAAAATATCCAGGTTTCAAAATATCATAATATCGTAGTCTCAAAGAACCATCGGTACATATCAAATATTAGAGTATCATAAAAATAATCTCTCATAAGCAAAATATTGAAAGAGAAAAATTTATCAATAGGAAATACATGATAAAGGATAGAATAGAACTAGACTCCAGGCATGATAATCCAAAGGCAGCAATGGACCCGTCAACGTCTACTCTGTCCACTTGTGGTGGGGGAAAAATAGAATGGGTTAGACAAAAAGTCCGGTGAATGAGAATAAGACTAACAAGAAAATTAAATACAACTAACTTCAAGTCTACTTTATGTGATATATGGTGTACGTATAGTGTTCGTGCACCTAAGGTTGCAAGCCTAAGGTCACCAGCCTAACAGTCATCGGTCTAACAATCATAAGTCTAATATCAAGGGGATAACAACAGACAACATCTCACTGAAGGACCATCTAATTTTTGAGAAACCACTGCCTCACTTTAAATCACACTAGGCCTAGAGAGGAAGAACATGCATGTAAACTCGCATAGTGATTCATCGTATGCACTCATGCCCAACCCCTCGATACTAGCAGCAAAATATCTCTTACGCACCCTCAGGAGTTACTGTGCTTAACTCCACCTGGTACTGGGCACACCTAGCTTTTAACGTCTCTACCTACACGGTCCCATATGAATGTCCATGTTCCATTCTCCGATCCCAACACTTTGATTGATGAATGAAAATCTGATCCTAACAGCCTCAACTAACCATCGGTAATTAGGTCCCAACACTAGTGCGCATATTTTGCAACATAGGTTGCATGTCTTAACGACACTCCGCATCCTACTCTACGATGCGAAAACACGAACTAAGTCCACCATCTCAAATAAGAACACCTAAATGTGTATGCGCTAGTCAAGCAATTTAGAGAGCAACATAGTTCATTCCCTTATTGGCTCAAGTCCCCAAACAGTTTACTAATTCTAAAATGACTTACGACAGTCGACCTACACTAGTCTTAGGTAGATTGCCTATAATCCAGACATCTTTCAATTTACTTTTTTTAAGCAAGTTAATCATTTCATTTTATTTTCAAACTTAATCCAAAGATCTCTCAATTTACTCGTTTTAAGTAAATTAATCCATTTCATTCAATTATCAAACGTAATCCATTTTAATTATCAAACGCAGTCCATTTAGTTGTTATTTCAACTGGACTAATCCGTTTGTCTTATTTTTATTGCAGTCATTCCAACATTTACATTATTCCATTAGCAATTTATTTGTGTCTAATCCAATTTTTGCATTTGATTTGTGGTTTTACAGCTTACATCTATCAATTGCAATTAGATAAAAGGATCTATTATTTCAGATTCCCAATTTAATAAATTAACAGACTAATAACAAAATTAACTTTTAAATAAGCATAGGGTGGATATTAAAATCAATTAATTTAATTAACTTGTTAAATCTGTGCCTAGCCACCTCTATCCTAAGCTTTTAGGTTTGCCTTAGATGCCGCAAGCTTTCTCCCCTAAATCTGCTTATCTCTCTTCTCCAATTGCTAGAACTTCGTTTTATTTTAATTTAGATTAAGGTTTAGAATAGAATTGGGATTTATATATTGATTTATAAAATTAGGATTTAGGGTTTTATTTGGTAGAGCTTCGCTGTAATGAAGAGAATTAGGTTTTAGGCTAAACCTAGCTATCAATTTATAGAGGAACACCTCAACTCAATACCGTCAGATCCAGCCTAAGATTATCTCGTTCATCCCTGAAGCTGTAGCTAGCATGCAACGATCTCACATGACAAAATGAATCGTCTCTGGGTCTCCGCGACCCTAGGTCGACCATTGGTTGAGTCGCCCGCCCATGGTTGACCTGGGTCTATCTGGGTCGATATGACCCTAGTTGATTTCTTTTTTTCTTCTATTTTCTATTTACCTTTTCAATTCCTTATTTATTCAATCCTTTATAAATTTTTCGTTTTACCTCAGATATCAACAAGTTACATATGAGAGTTATCCAGAATATTACTAGGGACACAATGGTGCAAGTCCCGTAGTCAAATTCAGATGTTTGTGAAAAATCTTCTTTTAGATTAATTCTTATCTTTTAATTGTATTTTCTTACTTAGTTTCGAAAAATCCTATAGTGTTACATTCTTCCCCCTAAAGGATTTCGTCTTCGAAATCTCCAAGGACAAAAGAATGCAAATAACATCTAGCAATCAAATGTCTACATCCATCTACTCATCCATCATTCATAGCAACCATATCCTTAATAATTATGATGCAATTATGTAATTATGCAACGTGGAATGCATATAAACATGAACTAATGAAAAAGAGTAGTCGGTCTACTGATTTAGTCGACCTCCTGTTTATGCACACACCATGCATCCAAATGTACGGAAGATCCTAAAGTAACTGATACTTCTACATGTATGCTCAGTCATACATCCAAATGCAATATCCATGTGCAAAAATCATCCCTGGATAACAACCAAAAACAACAATCAATATGCATAAGCTATGAATGTGTGTGCCTAATGGACTCAATATCCTAGTACATGCAATGCAACCACTCGCATCCATAAACACCCATGTACATCCAACATCATTCATCAATCATAAGATGTCTCATTGACATGTTTACAAACAAACCTATCATCCAATGGTCTCTACGTAATATAGTCTACCCTCCCCCACAAGGTTCTACCTAAAGGTTATAATTAAAGAAAGATTACAATATACATACCAGAAAAGAACTATGGGTCAGAAGCTCGAATCCTCTCCTAAAACTCCCAAGTACTCTGTAACGACCCGGATTTTTTGAACGGTTAATTTGAGATATTCAAATGAATTTAAATATTTGATTTGGATAATGAATTGATTTTGAATATGGAAAGTATGGTTTTCATTTATAAAGTAAATTTAGGATCTAAGATATATTGATTTATTGGAAAATTCGACTTTTGAATTATATAATCGGTAATTGGGTAAAATATAAAATATGGAGTTATAAGCTTGACAAAAATATTTCAAAGGCTTACAAAATTTATATTGATAATACTGAAAGTAATAGATGGGGTAAAATTGGATTTAACAGTAGTTTGTTCAATTTTAAAAATACATCGTTTAAATTAATGTTCAAAAATAGCCTTCCGGGGCACAATCTCAGAGTTCGACGAAACTAGTTCCATGGGATTCATAATATTGTATTATTATTGGATTTCAATTTTCGTAGTGTTTGGAGTTGTCGTGTGATCTTACGGTAGATAAACGCGCTGAAATTTATATCGAAAATCCAATATAATAACTGATCCAAAAAGCTATCTTCTCCACACGATTGAATTAGGACTCGAAACCTTTCCTATTGCATTCGGAATAGGGGAATAACATTATAAATGCCTAGCGGCATGCCTCGATAGGAGTTTGAAATTTTAAGTTGCATTCATCGAGACAAATTTGAATTTGAATTTAAATTGATATATATAAATTTTATTGCCTAGTCAACCTTCAGCTGTATTCCTCTCACATCGATAATTTTTCCCCTTCAAATCACAGCAGCCTTTCTCCACACGCCAACATCAATGTCTCATCTTTTTCAATTCCACGTATACCTTCTCCTTTTCTTTTTAAACGTGAATCCCATTCCCTCTTTCCTGATATTCAAAGCAATTTCAAAAGAAACAAAAGAGTCAGAAACTCAAGGGAAACAACTGCATTGCCTTCTCTTTCATTCGAATGAATCTCGTGCACTTCAAAACAAAAGTAGGCAGACCTCATTCTTCCTCCTTTCAAAAATCAAAATAACCGCTCTCTCAAATCGAATCAGGTATTTCTTTCTTTTAAAATCGAACGGTTCGAAGTTGGAATCGCGAGCTTTCCCTCGCCTCCGTCTAGTCTAATCTACCGTGCGGCCGTATGGTTCGTGCTAAGCCTCGGGTGAAGCAAGGTTGGTATTAGGATAGGTGGTGGTGTGGTGCGTTTTGGTAGGTGTGATCGCCTATAGCGACTTGCGATCTGGACCAGGTCGAGGGGAATGGTAGTCGAGGATCGATGTGTTTCAGAGTCTAGGCTTGGAGGCGATGGGTCCTGGAGTGCTGTGATCGAGGTAAGGGATGCCGTCGTGCATCGAGTTGGCCGTTGTTATGGTGGTGGGAGTATTAGCGGATCGTGCTCGAGATTGCATGTTGGTGGGTTCAGGCGAATGGAAGTCAGAAGGGGGAAGGAGATTGGGTAGTGCTGTATGGGCCGATCCTTTGGTAAGCTGTTTCTCTTGTTTTTTTATGAATGTTTATACACAGAGAAGAAATGTATATATATACATTTACAATAAAATTACAATATGTTTTTAAAGGGAAATCTGTTTTAATTTATATAAAGATATGTTGAGACTGTAAGTTTTTAAAGTTAATATAAAAATAGATTCTTTTAAAATCTATATAAATAATTTTTATAAGTATATAAGTAGTCTCAGGAGAAACAAATATACATCTACACATTTTGAATTTACTAGTTTATTCTAAAATAATATACTCAGGAGACTAATTTTGTTTAAATTAAATTATTTAAATTATTTAGTTACTAAAAGATATTTTAAAGGGAAAACTGGTTTAAACTAAACTGTTTGTTAATTAAATAGTAATTAATTATTTGATCAATTCAAATATTAATAAACCATATAAATGTTTATATAAGGTCTGAAATCATGAAAAATCAAGTCGGGTTGGATGGATGGCAAAACAAAAATCAAAGGTGAGTTAATCTCACTCATCTGGATTTCTATTTAAATTTAAATTGGTTAAATTTAAACCATGGTTGAATGATTGAATTGATTGGATGTGATATATATTATATAGTATATATAAAATGGAGTGATTGATTTTCCCGCATTATATGGCGGATGAGACCCTATGCGCCGCATAATAGCGGATGATATTTTATAAACCCATGGACCGCGATATTCCACCTCGAAGTGGAATTCGTATTGTGCTAACATCTGTGGATGCAGGGAAACAGGTTGGAGGGATCCAACTGAATTCCTCAAATTTATTTAGATCGTTTAATGCTCTATGATATGGTTTATGTGATAATCTGTGATAGATTATGTTGGAAATTCAAATGTTGGATGCTATGGTTTGATTGAATATATTCGGATATTCTCAGTTATCAAAAATGTATAGATTTGGATTTTGAAAGGAAATAAAAGAGAGAATTTTAAGTAAATAATTATAGAAATTTGGATAAATTAAAGAATGAATTTGGAAAATATAAAAGTTGATTTTTGAATTTTGATAAATAAAATTCCAAGTATGGAGAAATGAGAGTTTTGAATAAGTGGGAATAAGTGATTTTCTTAAAAAATCAAGTGGTATTATGTAAAGGAATGAAGAATTTATTTTAAAAAATTCAAGGTTTAAATTTAGTGAAAAGGATAAAGAAGGAATTTGGAAATATGAAGTTGGTATTTTCAGTTAAATAAGATTTTTAAATCATAATTAAGAAATAAAATCTGAATTTAATGGGTTTTGAAATAAATGAGTAAGTAAAGGAAATTATTTCAAAATGGAGTAAATTGGAAATCAATTTAAAAATTGATTTAAGTGTTTAAATTTGGAATTTTAAAAAGGGAAGTGAGACTATGGAATTTATAAACTGGGTTTATAAAAGTGAAATAATATATCGGTGGATATTTGGAAAAATAAATTCACGGTGGGAATTTATTAAAGGAATGGGTAAATTTGTTTAAAAATAAATAGTGATTTATTTTTAAAGGATGTGAAAGAGAAGTGTATTTCCCTGGATAGCCAAGTACGTTTTCGAAGCAAATTTTTAAGTATAAGATAAAAGTTTTAAAGTTGTTTTAAAAGCATGCTTTAGAAAATTTACTATTTTTAAATGTTTAAAAAATTAAGTATTTAGTTTATATTTTTAATTAAGTATTAAAGTAGTTTTTTTAAATTTAACCATTAGAGTATATTTTATAATATAGTGTTTTAAATTATTTTAAACTCTAAAGTGTTTGTACTTGGTGATTTCAGTGGAAATGGAAAATATTTGGGAAATTCATTCCGTGAAGGAAAAATGGTTTGAAACTATTTTCGAAGGGTGGAAAAGTGGAAATATATCTTGTGAAGATATTTTGAGATTAATAAATAATTTGGTGAAATTATTTATGTTTGATGGTTGTTTATGAATGTTATTTGATAGTTAAATAACTGACTATCAATATTGGTCAATGCGCCGATCGTTTCGAAGAGACCGGGATCGGGATTTATTTCCTGAAAACTACTTCGATCCGGTTTGAATGTTTTCATGTGGAAAACAAGAGTTTGGATTTGAAGGCGGAGTAGTAAAGTGCAAGGGCTAGTCGCTACTAATCCTGAGGTGATTCCAAAATGGATGTAGTAGGAGTAGTGCCTTGGTTCTGTTCGAAACCGGGACGGACTTGTATGGATAAATGATTTCAGAACATCGTCAGGTGGGCGATGAGCATTCTAAGAGATGTGTTCTAAAATGGTAACGCTTAGCCTCGAGTCTCATCAACAGGGAATGACTGAAAATTAGGGTTATGCAGCAAGACTAAGTGTGTAGCACTCATTAGAGTGAGGTCATCCATGTCTACATGTCCCTTTTTATTTCGATTGTGTGGCGGTTGCTGATCCCAACCGCGGGGTGATCTTACTCGGTATTATCCATTAAGGGGTAGTCTCGGTCTTCTGTTGCAGGGGGTCGGGAGGGATCATCGTTACGGTGATCTAGGCCACGTACTATGACAGGTGGTACTCCAGTGCCTAGTCATTAGTTAGAAATCCATTCTCCCTACGCGCCTTTACGGTTTTAATTGTGTCCAACTATTGCTGAAACGTGAGGTACAAGCATTTCAGCTAGATTTTATTTTACTTTCTATATACACTATTACAATATCAGACGGATTTGATAAAAAGTGTTTTGGCTATCGTAAGGTAAAAACCCGACATGTTTATTTGTGGCGTGGTCTTATGAGATGCTTTTGTTTTTAAAGGATTTTGAAACTTTAATAATCAAATTGAGTGTGATTTTCTCACGCTGGTATTCCACACTGACTCGGGTGTTATTTCACTATAATTCTCGTGTCAGATCGAGTATTACAGATACATGATAGGATACCGTGGAGCTCAGGAGACAAGCTGGATGGCGAGACGTACTTCTGTACTTGATTATTAATCCGCTGTGTATTCTGTTTTGTGAGGACAGGTTATGATAACTGTCCAGTGTGTGTTATGAATTGAGTTGTACTCTGATGATGAAATGTATAAACGATTTGTTTTTGTGTAAAGATCATTTATTATATATTATATATTACTCCGCGACGATGGTTAGATTCTGATGTTGTTTTCTATTTTCTTCTTCTACCTCATCTTCTTTAACCTTAATGGTTTGTATTCCGTTCACCTTGAGTTGATGTGTTGGAAAATAGTGTTGACTTAAGGGGTATGGGTTTGCGTGTCGTAACACTTAGTATCAGAGCTGAAAGGTTAAGCGAAAACCTTGGCTCTGGTGGGGATTACTCATTGGAATAGAGTCCATAGTACTCTAGAATGAGTTTGAGTGTATTAATAGATATGAGCGCGTATTTGTTAGTGAATATCAAATTGTTTTATATTGTGTTAATTGGTTTGTTGAGTGGGTTATGGATTCTGGTCAATACGAGTAATTAACGTTATTGATAGGGATCTCTAAACACTTGAATAGAATAATTCGACACGGTATTGTTTTAAAATAGGGTAAATGAAATAATTTTACCCAAATTATTTTTGTATATAAAAGAAATAATTTTCCTTAAATTATTATAGTTATATTGGATGCTTGGTTGTTAGAAAATGATAATATTAAATTATTATCATTGTTATATAAAATTTATATTGAGAAATTGAAATCATAACCAAAAGCTAAGAAATAAATTCATATACCAATGGGATTTGAAAATATGATTTTTAATTTGAATGGAATTCCAAAGAAATGTTTGAAAATAAATTGAGATGAAAATTCCAGAGTAATGTTTGAGTGATTGGGGGAATTTCGAATTTTAGGAAAAGTTTAAATTCCCCAAGGTTCGAAAATGGTTTTCAAAGGTTTTGGAGAAATAATGGTGATATTATTTGGAAAATATTTTTGAATTGGGTAGGAAATCTGGTGAGATTTGGAATTTAAAAATATTTGAAATATTTTGAAAGTATAAAAGCACTAAACTCTTTTCGGCCGCTAGAAAATAACTTCGATGATGACTACAGCATCATCGATGTTCATTTTCGAGTTTCCAAAGGAGGGATTGCTGCTTGAATGTTTTAAATGAGAGTGTTTGCAAAAACTAGGTTTGGTTTTGAAATTCAAAGAAGTTGAATTTACCAAAGAGTTTTGGATATAGTTGATTTCAAATGATTTTTGAAATACTAAAGTGAGTATTGAAGACTCTAGAATTGGTTTAAATGTTTTGAGTGTCTAAGTAATGGCTTAAACTCTAAAGGTTTAACTAAAAATGTTTATGGATTATAAAAAGGTTTGGAAATTCATAAAGTTTAAAAATTTCCTGGAATGAAATTAAATTGTAAAAAGTTAATAAGTTAGAATGGTAAGTCGAATTAAATGAACTCAAGCTAAGTCTAATAATATTGTGATTAGATTTGAATTAAAGTTGAAATATAATTGGGATGAAATTGTATCACGTAGTGGATTCATTAAATGAAATTAAGTTCTTACTTAATAAAATTTGAATCAATGGTGTGAAGTCAAAAGAATAGCAGGAGGTTAGATTTAACTGGAGTTTAGTTAAATAAGATTAAATGGGAATAAATAGATTCCAATGGCTTATAAAAGAATTGAAAACCCATTGAATAAAAATATATATACTTGGCTAAATTAAATATATAATCCCGAGTTAAAAATTAAAATGTGAACGGAATTGATTGTAATAGAGGAAAGTATGGATATAAATAAGTTGTGACTTATAAAACCTAGAAGTAGAATAAATAAGCCAAAATAAAATAGTTTGAAATTTTGGGAAATGAATGAAAATCTAAAACTTGAATTATAAAATTAGGTCGAACTCAAGAAAATTAAGTGAAGTGATTTTTGAAGGAAAAAAAATCAAATATTGAATTAAAAGTGGGGAATGAACTAATTTGAATAAATTAGTCAAGTGAGTATGTTAATGGAATTCTCATTGGTTGGATAAAAATTGAATTAGGAGTTAAAAATGGATTTTTATGAAGTTGAACTTGAGTTATAAATTAAATTCAACTTAGAAGTGCTTAAGTGAATTGAATATGATTGAAATTTGGTGAAATGAAATGAAGTTGGATTAAAATAGAAATGGTTTGAATTGCAAATAGAATTCAAAGGAGTGGAAATAAAATTGAAATGGTCTTGTTATTAATAAAATAAGTTCGGCTGTGAAATGAAAATGTGAAATAAAGTTTAAAATGGATCGAATGAATATGCTAATTGAATTAAATAGAATGGAATTTAATTGGAAATGGAGATGAACTTAAGTTGTTAACTTAAGCAAATTGTTAAATGGTTGCTAGTGAGCTTTATGAAATGGTTCTGAATAGAACCTGTTTGAATGATGAAAAGGAATGTAAGTAAATAGATAAAATTAAAAATGAAGTGAAAATGAGAATGCATGGATTGTGAATAAATTGAAAATGGAATGAAATTTATAAATTGAGTTGAGATCAATTTAAAATGGTTAAAGCTTAAGTACTTACTAATTCACATGAATATCGTCGAAGTGCATAAGAAAATAGATCGTTCAACGAAACGAAAGAAAATAAAATTATATGAATCATTGGAAGTAAATAAAATTGATTTTTGAATCAATTGAAATAAATATGAGCTGTTTTGCTTAGAATGAATTGAATGGACGAAGGTGAGTGTAAATCAGTTAATTTTGAAAATAATAATTTGAAAATTGGTTGTAAGCAATTGAAATTAGTGCCGGAATCTTATAAATTGCATTTAGGTATTGTTTAGTGTATATGGCTTATGAAATGCATGATTAGCGATTGAAGTAAGTAAATGTTAGCGAGTTGCACATTTTTTATACTTACATGTTTGAATTGAGTAAGTACAGGTACAGAGAAGCCGTATGGCTGGATTTGGACGCGCAAAATGATTAATAAATAAGCCGCTCGCTTAAAAATGCTAAATAGAAGTACGCCTATGCAATAAAAGTTAGAAAATATGAACTATTGTTTGTTTTTTGTTTTCCGACCGTGTGGGTCGATGTATATATATTTATATCTCTTGTCAAATTGCAAAAGCTCCTCCGTACAAAGGAGACTGCCAAAATTTTCCGGAAATTTTGAGAGTTAGAAAATTTTTGAAAATTTTTGGGAAAATTTCTGTTAGCGACAAAACGATTTCAAACTGGAATTGAATAAGGAATTTTGGAAATGGAAATTAGAACTGATTGTTTAGTTGGAACTAAAGGATTAGAAAAGTGAATATGGGATTTTCACTAAGTATGTTTTAGTAAGTTGGGGATTTGGGACATTCTTCCGCCTTAGTAATTTCGGGGGCGAAATTCTTTTAAGGAGGGAGGAATGTAATGGCCCGGATTTTATGGACGGTTAATTTGAGATATTTAAATGGAGTTAAATATTTGATTTGGATTATGAATTGATTTTAAATATGGAAAGTATGATTTTCATTTATAAAGTAAATTCAGGATCTAAGATATAATGATTTATTGGAAAATTCAACTTTTGAATTATATAATTGGTAATTGGGTAAAATATAAAATCTGGATTTATAAGCTTGTCAAAAATATTTCAAAGGCTTATAAAATTTATATTGATAATACTGAAAGTAATAGATGGGGTAAAATTGGATTTAACAGTAGTTTGTTCAATTTTAAAAATACATCGTTCAAATTAATGTTCAAAAATAGCCTTCCGAGGCCCAGTCCCGAATTTCGACGAAACCAGTTCCATGGGATCTGCAATATTGTATTATTGGATTTCAATTTTCATAGTGTTTGAAGTTGTCGTGTGATCTTACGGTAGATAAACGCGCTGAAATTTATATCGAAAATTCAATATAATAACTGATCCAAAAAGCTATCTTCTCCATATGATTGAATTAAGACTCGAAACCTTTTCCATTGCGTTCGAAAGAGGGGCATAACATTATAAATGCCTAGTGGCACGCCTCGATAGGATTTTGAAATTTTAAGTTGCATTCATCGAGACAAATTTGAATTTGAATTTAAATTGATATATATATATATATATGTATGTATGTATGTATATTTATATTGCCTAGTCAACCTTCAACTGTATTCCTCTCACATCGATACTTTTTCCCCTTCAAATCACTGCAGCCTTTCTCCACACCCCAACATCAATGTCTCATCTTTTTCAAATCCACGTATACCTTCTCCTTTTCTTTTTAAACATGAATCCCATTCCCTCTTGCCTGATATTCAAAGCAATTTCAAAGGAAAGAAAAGAGTGAGAAACTCAAGGGAAACAACTGCAATGCCTTCTATTTCATTCGAACGAATCTCGTGCCTTTCAAAAACAAAAGGAGACGGACCTCGTTCTTCCTCCTTTCAAGAATCAAATCAACGCTCTTTCAAATCGAATCAGGTGTTTCCCTCTTTTAAAATCGAACGATTCAAAGTTGGAATCGCGAGCTTTCCCTCGCCTCCATCTAGTCTAATCTGTCACGCGGCCGTATGGTTCATGCTAAGCCTCGGGTGAAGCGAGGCTGGTATTAGGATAGGTGGTGGTGTGGCGCGTTTTTGAAGGTCTTTTGATAGGTGCGATCGCCTATAGCGACTCGCGACCTGGACCAGGTCGAGGGGAAGGGTAGTTGAGGATCGATGTGTTTTATAGTCTTGGCTTGGAGGCGATGGGACCTGGAGTGATGTGATCGAGGTAAGGGGTGCCGTCATGCATCGAGTTGGCCGTTGTTATGGTGGTGGGAGTATTAGCGGATCGTGCTCGAGATTGCATGTTGGTAGGTTCAGGCGAATGGAAGTCAGAAGGGGGGAGGAGATCGGGTTGTGCTGTGTGGGCCAATCTTTAGGTGAGCTGTTTCTCTTGTCTTTTTATGAATGTTTAGACGCAGAGAAGAAATGTGTATATATATATATATACATTACAATATAATTTACATTATGTTTTAAAGGGAAGTCTATTTTAGTTTATATATAGATATGTTGAGACAGTAAGTTTTTGAAGTTAATATAAAAATAGATTCTTTTAAAATCTATATAAATAATTTTTATAAGTATATAAGTAGTCTCAGAAGAAACAAATATACATTTACACATTTTGAATTTACTAGTTTATTCTAAAATAATATACTCAGGAGACTAATTTTGTTTATATTAACTTATTTAAATTATTTAGTTACTAAAAGATATTTTAAAGGGAAAACTGGTTTAAACTATACTGTTTGTTAATAAAATAGTAATTAATTGTTTGATCAATTCAAATATTAATAAACCATATAAATGTTTATACAAAGTCTGAAATCATGAAAAATCAAGTCGGGTTGGATGGATGAAAAACAAAAATCAAAGGTGAGCTAATCTCACTCATCTGGATTTCTGTTTAAATTTAAATTGGTTAAATTTAAATCATTGGTTGAATGAATGAATTGATTGGATGTGGTATATATTATATAGTATACAAATATAATGGAGTGATTGATTTTCCCGCATTATATAGCGGATGAGACCCTATGCGCCGCATAACAGCGAATGATATTTTATAAACCTATATACCGCGATATTCCACCTCGAAGTGGAATTGGTATTGTACTAACATCTGTGGATGCAGGAAAATAGGTTGGACGGATCCAACTGGATTCCTCAAATTTATTTAGATTGTTTAATACTCTGTGATATGGTTTATGTCATAATCTGTGATAGATTATGTTGGAAATTCAAATGTTGAATGCTATGGTTTGATTGAATATATTCGAATATTCTGAGTTATCGAAAATGTATAGATTTGGATTTTGAAAGAAAATAAAAGAGAGAATTTTAAGCAAATAATTATAGAAATTTGGATAAATTAAAGAATGAATTTGGAAAGAATAAAAGTTGATTTTTGAATTCTGATAAATAAAATTCCAAGTATGGAGAAATGAGATTTTTGAATAAATGGGAATAAGTGATTTTCTTAAAAATTAAGTGATATTATGTAACCGATTGAAGAATTTATTTTAAACAATTTAAGGTTTAACTTTAGTGAAAAGGATAAAGAAGGAATTTGAAAATATGAAGTTGGTATTTTCAGTTAAATAAGAATTTTAAATCATAATTAAGAAATAAAATCTGAAGTTAGTGGGTTTTGAAATAAATAAGTAAGCAAAGGAAATTATTTCAAAATGGAGTAAATTGGAAATCATATTGAAAATTGATTTAAGTGTTTAAATTTGGAATTTTAAAAAGGGAAGTGAGACTATGGAATTTATAAACTGGGTTTATAAAAGTGAAATAATATATCGGTGGATATTTGGAAAAATAAATTCACAGTGGGAATTTATTAAAGGAATGGGTAAATTTGTTTAAAAATAAATAGTGATTTATTTTTAAAGGATGTGAAAGAGAAGTGTATTTCCCTGGATAACCAAGTACGTTTTCGAAGCAAATTTTTAAGTATAAGTTAAAAGTTTTAAAGTTTTTTTAAAAGCATGTTTTAGAAAATTTATTATTTTTAAATGTTTAAATTTTAAAGTAAGTATTTTTCAAATTTATCTTAGTAGTAATTACTTAAAGGCGGCTTGGTACTATGTTTCTAAAAGAGAAAATTTTAGTTTATATTTTTAATAAAGTATTAAAGTAGTTTTTTGAAATTTAAATGTTAAAGTATATTTTATAATATAGTGTTTTAAATTATTTTAAACTCTAAAGTGTTTGTACTTGGTGATTTCAGAGGAAATATAGAAAATATTTGTAAAATTTATTCCGTGAGGGAAAAATGGTTTGAAACTATTTTCGAAGGGTGGAAAGTGGAAATATATCTTGTGAAGATATTTTGAGATTAATAAATAATTTGGTGAAGTTATTTATGTTTGATGGTTGTTTATGAATGTTATTTGATAGTTAAATAAACGACTATCAATTTGGCCAATGCGATGATTGTTTTGAAGAGACCGGGATCGGGATTTATTTCAAGAAAACCACTTCGATCCGGTTTGAACATTTTCGTGTGGAAAACAAGAGTTTGGATTCGAAGGTGGAGCAGTGAAGTGCAAGGGCTAGTCGCTACTAATCCTGAGGTGATTCCAAAATGGATGTAGTACGAGTGGTGCCTTCGGTTCCGTTAGAACCCGGGATGGACTTGTATGGATGAATGCTTTTAGAACATCGTTAGGTGGGCGATGAGCATTCTAAGAGATGTGCTCTAAAAAGGTAACGCTTAGCCTCGAGCCTCATCAACTTGGAATGACTGAAAATCATGGGTTATGCAGCAAGGCTAAGTGGGTATCACCCATTAGTGTGAGGTCATCCCTGTCTAAATGTCCCTTTTTATTTTCGCTGTGTGGCGGTTACTGATCCCAACCGCAGGGTGATCTTACTCGGGATTATCCAGTAAGGGGTAGTCCCGGTCTTGTGTTGCAGGGGATCAGGAGGGATCCTCGGTACGGTGATCTAGGCCACATACTGTGACAGGTGGTACCCCAGTGCCTAGTCAGTAGTTGGAAATCCATTCTTCCTACGCGCCTTTACGGTTTTGATTGTGCCCAACTATTGCTGAAACGTGAGATGCAAGCATTTCAGCTAGATTCCATTTTCTTTCTATAGACATTATTATAATATCAGACGGATTTGATGAAAAGTGTTTTGGCTATCGTAAGGTAAAAACTCGACATGTTTATTTATGGCGTGGTCTTACGAGATGCTTTTTTCTTTTCAAAGGATTTTGAAACTTTAATAATCAAATTGAGTGTGATTTTACCACGCTGGTATTCCAGACTACCTCGGGTGTTATTTCACTATAATGCTCGGGTCAGACCGAGTATTATAGATACATGATAGGATACTGTGTAGCTCAGGAGATGAGCTGGATGCGAGACGTACTTCCATACTTGATTATTAATCCGCTGTGTATTCAGTTTTGTGAGGAAAGGTTATGATAACTGTCCAGTGTGTGTTATGAATTGAGTTGTACTCTGATGATGAAATGTATAAACAGATTTGTTTTTGTGTAAAGATCATTTATTATATATTATATTTTACCTCTTCTTCTTTATTCCTAACAGTTCGTATTTCCGTTCACCTTGAGTTGATGTGTTGGAAAATAGTGTTGACTTAAGTGGTACGGGTTTGCGGGTCGTTACATACTCTCAACTGGGTTGACTCCTCACCGAACCTTAATTAATTTGATCTTCTTATTGCAGAGCCGCTTAGTGTCGTGCTCTAAAATGAGGGTAGGTACACAGCGTACAAGAGACTCATCCTCCACCTCAACCTCCTCTAAACTGCTAGGTTCTACTACACATGTAAGCACTTTTGCAAGTAGGAGACATGGAAAATACCATGAACTCTAGCCAACTTCTCCTTAAGTCAACTATATAAGCCAATTTCCCAATCCTAGCCACAATTAGAAAGAGTTCAACAAACCTCAGAGCTAGATTCTTTGAAATTCCTAATCTCATCACATGTCTCATGGGTGACACCTTCACAAATACCGTATCCCCAACTGCAAACTCCAACTTAGTGCGCCTCCTATCCGCACAAGACTTATGTCAGTCATGAGCTGTCTTCTTCCTCTTTCGAATCAAGTCCACTGTCTCTAAGGTCTCCCTAACCATATCAAGTCCAAAGATAATCCTATCTGTTGTGTCCTACCGACGTGATGGCGATCTACAAGGTCTGACATGTAAAGCCTCAAATGGTGCCATCCATATGCAACCTGGTAGCTATTTTTATAGGCAAACTCTACTAGCAGCAAATGATCCTCCTAAGAGCCTCTAAAATCAATGATACACATCCTAAGTAAATCCTTCAAAACCCGATTCACTTTCTCTGTTTGACCGTTGGTCTATGGATGATGTGACGTACTCAAGCTCAGCTCAATCTCGGAAGCCTCCTACAGACTCCTCTATAACTCACTGTGAAGAGTGGGTCTCTATCGCAAGCTATACTGGTAGGTACTCCATGAAAACCACCTCCCTAACATATAAAGCCACCAATGAAGTTGTTGTCCTTGTGCTTCTCACAAGTATGAAATGAGTGCACTTGTTTAATCTATCCATGATGACCCAAACGTCCTCATTACCTCTCCTAGATCTGGGTAATCCATCTATGAAGTCCATAGAAATGCTTTCCCACTTCCACTGTGGGATGTTCAACGGCTACAACAATCCCCCAGGCTTCTTCTGCTCTACCTTCACCATTTGGCAAGTCATACACTTAGCTACATACTCTACCACTTGTCTATTCGTCCAGGACCAAAAGAAAACTCTCCTCATATCCTTGTATATCTTATCTCCATCGGGATGAATGGTCACCCTAGAGCGGTGAGACTCTGCCAATACTGCATCCACCAAATCTGCACTATGAGGAACACATAGCCCACTATCTCTCCTCAACCATCCCCTCGACTCTATGGAATAATGCCTAAGATGACTCGATGACTCCTCTCTACATAATCTATACAAAAGGTCTGCCAGCACACTGTCCTCTCTCTGTCTAGCTCCAGTATGCTCCATCAAGGTCGGTTGAACATCTAGGATTGCTAATAATCCAAGGGTAATATCGGATGATGGCATAAATTCAAAGGTGGTAATATACTCCAAATGTATCCACTTCGAAAATAAAGAACTTAGCGTAGCTCTTTGTCCACTCAACGCATTGGCTACAACATTCCCTTTGCATGGGGTATAAGAAATTTCAAAATTGCATGAGGCTAAGAGTCACATCCATCTCTGTTGCCTCAAATTCAAGTCCTTTTGGGAGAACAAGTACCTCAAGGACTTATGGTCTGTGTAAAGCTCAAATCTCTCACCTAAATGATAATGTCTTCAAAACTTAAAAGCAAAAACTATAGCTGCCGAATCAAGATCACGCATCGTGTAGTGCCTCTTATGAGTCTTCAACTGCCTACCAGCATAACATACCACTCTACCCTCCTGCATCAACATTGCTCCTAGCTCCATACCATAAGCATTGGTATAAACCATAAATGGTTTACTCCCATCAGGTAACACTAATACATGTGCATTGGTCAAACCCTCCTTCAACTATCGAAGCCATCCTCAGACTTAGCATCCCATGCAGAAGTTAGATTCTTCTTGGCAAGGCGAGCTAATGGGGGAGATATCCCAATGAAGTCCTTAGTGAACTTCCTATAATAACCTACGAGACCAAGAAAGCTCCTCACTTCTATGGCATTCTTGGGCACATGCCAATCCTGCACTATCGCCATCTTGCTAGGATCCCCAACCAAACCACCCTCTGAAACAATATGCCCCAAGAAGCGAACCTCATCTCTCCAAAAGTGGCACATAGAAAATTTAGCCTTAAGCTTTTATGCTTGAAGGGTCCTAAGCACCTTTTGGTAATAACCCGTGATTTTATCACTTTAATTAGGGACATTTAATGAATTTTAAAATAATTAAATAATTATTTTATAAGAGAAATAATTCCATTTAAATGATAAGAAATTTATTTTAAAGTTTTGATTACAAAAATGAATAGTTTGATTAAAAACTAAAAATATGAGTGGTAATTGGAATCCGAATTTACAATGTTTGACGAATTAAAATTATTTTAAGTTGTAGAAACCTTGTTCGACCATGTAATACATGCACATACATGAACATATACATCTAAATGTGTATGACAATTAGTCAAATTGAAGCCAAAAGAAATATCTAAACCTATATACATATAAACTCCTTATGTATAAACAAATGCAACTTGAAAACGCAAACTCACCATTAATCAATCAAGAGAAGAAAAGCACTTGGAGGGAGGAGTGGGTTCGGTCGAAAGTCAAGGGGTGGTTTAGCACATGGGTGATGGGAATTGTAAAGATGTTGTTGTATATATTTTGGTGAAAAAGTTTATAAATAGCACCCTATACCCTCTCATTTCTTCACATCAAATTCTCAAGTTCTTCTCCTTATAAATAACACCCTATACCCTCTCATTTCTTCACATCAAATTCTAAAGTTCTTCTCCTTGTTCACTAGCTTATTAATGGCTTCCATCACCTTCGCTTCTTCTCTAAAATATTTCTCCATCATATCTAAGCGTTGTTAAAAATATATACAAAATATACCATCTTAGTTCAAAGTAGTGATCTAAATCCACTTCTCCATCTTAGCGTGCTCTTTTAAAGCCACCACCACCTCGTCAAGCACCTCCACCTATCACTTATAGGCCGTGACCATCCCTATAGAGATCGAGCTCCTTGGGCTTTGAATCAGAGAAAGAAAAGGGTTAAAAGTCAGGAAACGGATCGCTATATATGTCAAAACAACTCCGTACCTTTTGCTAACAATTTCTATAATGATATGATATGTTTATATGCTTGTTATGTGCTTGATCATCATGTTTTGGATGTTGATTATGTGCTCGCTTGATATGGAAATGATTCTCAGTAAAATATACGTTGAATGTACACAGAGAAATTACTTCCCTTTATAAATTATAATGGTATATATAACATTATTAATCTCTTTAAAAATGGATAAAAACGGTTTAAATTGGTTCATAAATATTTTATAAACATTAAAACTCATTTTGACAAAGTTTGAAAAAGATTGGAAAATGGAGTCAAAATAAGAGCGTCGCATGACGGCAGTTCACGATTTCGTTCTTTAAAAGATTATATCCATGTGTAGAATGAAACATAAGTCGGAATTTTTAGAATAAAAAATATTGCAAATACTTATAACAATAGTTTTCAAATGGAAAATAAAGTCAAGATTTCATTTAGTAAAGTTTGAAATATGTCCAAATTCAAGTTTTCAAATCGTCGCGTTTTGGAAGTTCGAAAAATATTGGTTTCAACACATTAAAAATGGATATTTTTAATCTTTAAAAATATGAAATGAATTCCATAAATATGTTAAATTTTTTTAAAAAGGATTTGAGTTATACAAATGGACATAAATATATAATAGAATAAGTGTTCTGATCTATAAAGTTGTAAAATCACTATTCACCTGCAATTTAGCAACTGAATTTAGCAATTTTTGAATAAGTGATTTAAACTTGGATTTCTCTTCCCGAATCTTTTGGAAATATTTTCCAAATAACCATACAAGTAATTTAAAGTTTAGAGTTGATGAAATAACTTGACAGCCTTATAGGTGACAGAGAGGTGGTCTTTAGGCTAGAGTTTAGGAAACCAATTTCCTGCTCCTTCTAGCTATCTGGACTAGCCTTACGGAGAGGATAGTTAATTTGATTTACTCTGATCGTATTTTTCCTCAGATAAAAGAAAAGAGATTGGGAGTTTTTATCCAAAAGTTAAACAAGATTGAGAATATAATTTTAAGTTTTAAGAGAACGTTCTAGTTAAAATATATATTAAATTTCGAGGAGGGAAGTTATGCTATCCGTGTGAAGTTAAAGGCGGTTTCACTATTATTCGACGAATAGTACATGTTGAATACAGAAATTAGTATTGAGTGTAATTAATCTAAAATCTATGAATCTTTTTTCTAAGTATAATTAGTTTGGACATACTGTAAACAATGTCTTAAATAACATTGTTTTTAACCCAATAAAAGATATGTTTTGGAAATAAGTAATCTCCATTTAGATTAAAATTATACGAATAATAGAAGGTGGAAATATTTTTCCTAAGTAACTTAAAGGAAATGATTTGGTATTCCAAAATTAAAAGGAGGTCTAATAAATCTGTATATACCAAGAAGAAATGGTTTAAAATATATCTCTAAAGATATTTCATTGGTTATAACGATATTAATTGATTGAACGATGATCACCAATCACCCACGTACTTAGCATCGTTTCCATCGATAATTGGTTCAAAGAGGCCGGGATCAGATTTGGATGATTCCTATCCGAAAACTACTTTGAACCAATATACGCATTTGAAAGTGAAGATATGCTGAAGGCAATGATTTTGAAGATGAAGATATTCATAATGTTGGTCTTCTTGCCACTAACCTCGTGATTCCCATATTATATACATATGGTGGAAGTAGTACCTTCATTTTGAAATCTTTAATCTAAGGATTGCTCGCTACTAATCCTAGGGTGATTCCCAAAACAGGATGCCGTAGGATTACCTTCGGTTTGTCATGTTCCTAAACAACTTGTATATATGGAAGTATGCCTAACATTGCATTTCTAAGACCATGTACATTGGTTTTTACGAACGTACATATATTTGGTGGTGTAAGAGGTAATCCCTCTTATACTTAACACCCTTCCCCGAGGCGTATGAACTCGGGGGTTGTAATTTTGTGGAAATCAATTAGCATGTCATCAAAAAGGGCAATGTGGCATTCAAAGTGGAATTTGTCATGTGAAAGGTGAAATGTTACCTCAAGCCTCACGCATCGGTAATGGCAAAAACATGGTAGATGCAGCAAGGCTATGTGGGTCGCACATGTTAGGATATGATCATCATCTTTCTAGATTTTCTTTTATATTTTGGGTTTGTTATGTATGCTTTGGGATCCCATGGTTAGGTTGGAAAACAATCAGGGTGATGACAGATTTGGTACTATGTATAGTAGAGGTAGGCCGGTTCTATGTTGGTAGAGAGCAACGGGGCCATGCCTTGGTACATTCCTATAGAGATGTACTATTGGAAGGTAGTCCTTTACCTTGTTATTGTTGCAATCCAATATGCAATATGTGCCTTTATAGACTTGATTGTATACCTAAATATGCTGTCAAATTTAACAAATGTAACAATTTCGGCTATTTTAATATGTTATATGAATGGTATTTTCAAAGAATGTCATTAAAAATAATATCCTTGATTTTTCATAGCAAATGTATTGGTTATCATAAGGTAAAAACCCTTCCACATTTATGTGCAGCGTGGTCTTATGAGATACCTTTTGTTTTCAAAAATATTCATTTTTTAAGTTTTCTAACACTAGTCTCATGACTAACGTAGAGTTTATTTCTTTTCCCTTAAACTCTTAGGTGCCTTAATTTTCCAGCAGCCAAGTAGTCAGATCTAATTTGGAGCATTTTAGAAGGGCATGGAGCAGAAGATTTCTCTGTTGATAGTTATCTATTCTATTTCTACTGTATTATGTACAAGTATATACTAGCACCTATGTGGGGATAGGTGGTTATCACTGTCCCTGGCTGGGTTAGTACTTGCCATGACTCTTATGTATCACTTAGGAGTGATTGTATGTACTATCTTCATGTATAATTATAATTTGTTCAATATGATATGAGAATATATTATTTCTATCTCCTATCTTTATTTCCTTTTACCCCTGATCATCCACCTCTCCGACACTTGAATTTTCAACGTGTGAATACCATGGATGTATTGGTGTTGATTTTCGAGGTCGAAGAGACGGGTCATCACACTCCTCCAAGTGCAAAGCATTCTCCTCCCTACTTTTAGAGTATACCAAGATGTCATCTACAAATACCACCATAAACTTATTCAACAACTCCCTAAACACTCGGCTCATCAAATCAAGCTGGAGAATTGGTTAGTCCAAAAGGCATGACTAACCACTCATATAACCCCTCAGGAGTCCTAAATGCAATTTTTTGAATACTATCCTCAACCACTCTCAACTATGGAAACCTGTGGCTAAGTTGAGTGCGGAAAATATTCTCGCTCCAACCAACCGATCGAAGAGATCATCTATGTAGGGCAATGGATATCGATTCTTATTTGTCAGCTTATTCAGCTCGCGGTAATCGATTCATAGTCTAAGGGAACCATCCGCCTTAGTGGCAAAGACGACTGGCTCGAAAATACTCCTTCTGATGAAACCTTTTTTCAACAGCTCATTCGCTTGCTTACTCAACTCATGTCATTCCCTTGGAGCCATGTGCTTCAAAGGCAAAGCAACACTCCAGCATTCTCTACAAGATAGATCCTAAACTCGATCTCTTTCTGGGTGGGAGACCACTAACCTCATAAAATACATTTGGAAAATCCCTAACTATTGGAACAAAAACAATATCATCCTGCGGTAGGTCTAAGGAATAAAGGTATCTCAGCATAACCGATCCTCATGGATCACATAAGCTACACCCACTACAAGTGCCCAGTCTAACAGTCTTCCTATCATGGTACAGTATAGCCCCATACATGGACATTAAATCCATTCCTAGTAATAACCCAAACCCAGAGAACCCCAGTACATAGGCATCACAGTCAAACTCGACCCTTAGGATCATCAACTTCAAATCCTGACATATCATAGACAAATAAGTCGACCCCTCTATGGGATTTGACGCACCTATTGGGTTCGTTGCAATACTAGCGTCTAAGTGCAAGTCATCAATAAGTCTATTAGAGATAAAAGAATGATTTTGCCCTGGTATCAAATAAAGTACGAAAAGAAAGACCAAACAGGGATAACACACCTTTAATTACCCTTCTTCCCCTTACCCAGTGCTGGCTGGACACTGGAAGTGGGAAAAACCTCCATGGCATGTACATGGACCACTTGAGTAAAAGCCAAAGAAGCAGCTCTAGGTGGTGCTGGACAATTCCTCTTAATATGCCCAACTTGATCACGATTGAAGCACTCTGGTTTCAGTAGCAAGCACTCCTTAACAAGATGCCTTGTCTTCCCACACCTATGACACTTAAACTCTTTCTGAATCTTTCCTTTAGGTGGAGTACCACCCTTCTTCTTCTCTTTCTAAAAATTCTCCATTTCAGCTTTTGGAACCTCTTCCACCTTCTTAGCAATAGAAGTAAGCAATGTCGTCTTAACCAGACCCTCATAAGTAGCTCCCATAGGAATATGACTCATTACTAAGCCCTGTAGTGGTTGATTCAAATTCTTAGAAAACTTGAGCGCCATTTTATGCGGGGTATTGATCAACTCCATTCCAAACCTCACAATTATTAAACCGATTAAGATATTCTTTAACTAACAAATTACCCTACTTCAGATTTATAGACTTCTCTAGCATAATTCCCTCCTCAGCCTGCGACAAGAACTTTATCTCAAACCTTCATCTAAACTCTCCCCAAGTCATAATACCACCACTAGTCTTAACCTCAACAACCTCCCACTAACTGAGAGACTCTCCCTACAGTGCCAGGTAACAAGCTACCTTGTAACCTCATCTGCCAAACCCATAAATCCAAAAATCTGCTCACAACCATGGATCCAAGCTCTAGCATTGAAAAAGTCTTAGTGCTTAAGAATGGCTTGCCACCTAAGTTGGAAAAGTCCTCTCATAGCATAGTAAAGTCATGAGTGATAGATGAATGGACAGGGACCCCATCAACCCCTCCTCCGTAGGCTCTCTAGTCAGATGCTCAATCGGTCCCCTAGCCTGTAATGGTGGAACCAAATGAGCATGTTCATGCCTGGAATATCTAGGATGTTGGTTGAGCCAGATCCTACGGGATCAGCTAGAGGTACAAACGGTTCAGACCAGATGGATGTGTATCCTAGTCCTCTCTTAAGAGATTCAGATGAAAACAGATTAATAAGCTTTAAGTCTGGACATTGTCTGTACAAGCGGACCACAGATGGACAATGTTTGGACAATAGGAAAACGTTGAACATTTTCAAACGAACATTATTTCATATATTATTTCTTGTCCTAATTTGTGTCGCGAATGAAAATCGTACAGACATAGACCGAATGACTTATAGCCTTGGATCGAGCTGGATGTCGGACGGTCATAGAAAATTTATAGCCTTAGGATCAACCATCTCTACCTGCAAATAGTAAAGATTAAATCATATACTTTTACAGATAGCTCAAATAAGACTTATGATAAGGGATAATGCATGCAAGAATTGAAATAAGCATAGGCACAAATTTGAGGAATGATTGACAATATTTTCCAAAAATACATATAATATACATACACATATATATACTTTGGAAACCCATTTTGAAAACAATTTCAAAAATTATTTCTCTTTTTAAAATCATATATATATATATATATATCCATACTAGTCAAATACGCTCCTGTCCCTAGGAATATTAAACCTAGGCTCTCATACCACATGTGACAACTAGCATCCCTTGACATGCCAAACATCATCGTATCAAGAAACACGGATCATCGGTTTAAGGATAAAACAATATCACAAAGACTAAGATATCAATAAAGAAACACTCTCCAAAAGTCTTCACAGTAGAAACAAAATATCAGATATATGGATATCTCATGATAATGGTAATAAAAATCTCAAAAGCATCAAAATATCTAGGTCTCAAAATTTCATAACATTGTAGTCTCAGAAAACCATCGGCAACTATCAAATATCAGAGTATCATAAACATAATCCCTCATAATAAAAATATCGAGAGAGCAAATGTACTGATATAATCTACATGATAACAGATAAAATCGAACTAGGCTCCAGACACGATAATTCGAAGGCTGCAATGGACCCGTCAACGGCTACTCTGTCCACCTGTAGTGGGAGAAAATAGAATGGGTCAGACATAAAGTCTGGTGAATAAGAACAAGACTAACAAGGAAATTAAATATAACCGACTTTAGGTCCACTCTTGATGACATAGGTGTGTGTACAGTGTCCATGCACCTAAGATCGCAAGTCTAAGATCACCAGCCTAACAATCCTCAGTCTAACAGTCAACATTAGAGGGATAACAATATAACGCATATCACCAAACGACCGTCTATTTTTGAGGAAACTACCGCCCCACTTTAACTCACACTAGGCTTAGAGAGGAGGAACACACATGTACACTCGCATAGTGACTCATCATATGCACCTAATCCCTCGATCCTAACAGTAAAATACCTCTTACGCACCCTCAAGGAGTTACTGCTCTTAACTCCACTTGGTACTAGGCACCACCTAACTTTCAGGGTCTACACCCATTCGGGACCACGGGAATGTCTATGATTCAGCCTTCGATCCCAACACCCTGATTAGTGATAGAAAATATGATCCTAACGGCCTCAACTAACGACCGGTAATTCAGTCCCAACACTTTTGTGCACCTTTCACAACATAAGTTGCACGTCTTAATGGCAATCCGCATCCTACTCTACAATACGGAAACACAAACTAAGTCTGCCATCTCAAATAAAAACACCTAAATGTAGCTACGCCAGTCAAGCAGTTTAGAGAGCAACATGGTTCATACCTCTATCGGCTCAAGGCTCCAAACAGTTTACTAAGTCTAAATTGGTTACGATGGTCGACCTGCGCTAGTGTTAGGTCAAATGTCTAAAATCCAGACATCTTTCGATTTACTTTTTTAAAGTAAGTGAATCATTTCATTTTATTTTCCGACTTAATCCAAACATCTTTCAATTTACTTGTTTTAAGTAAATTAATCCATTTCATTTAATTATTAGATGCAGTCCATTTAAATTATCTGCCGTAATCCATTTCAATTATCAAACATAATCCATTTAATTCTTATTTCAATAGGGCTAATCTGTTTGTCCTATTTTTATTACAGTCATTGCAACATTTATATTATTCCAATTGACAATTTATAGGTGTCAATTCCAATTTTAGCATATAATTTATGGTTTTATAGCATATATATGTCGGTTGCAATTAGATAAAAGGATCCATTATTCCAGATTTCAATTCAATAAATCAATAGATTAATGCTAGAATTAACAGTCCAATAAGCATATAGTAGAAATTAAAATCAATTACTTTAATTAGCTTGTTAAATTAGTGCCGACTCACCTCTGTCCTAAGTTTTTGGTTTGCCTCAGACACCGAAAGCTTTCTCCCGTAAATCCACTTAGGTCTCTTCTCTAATTTGCTAGATTTTTCTTTTATCTTTATGCAGATTGAGATTTAGAATAGAATTGGGGTTTAGAAATTGATTTGGAAAATTAAGGTTTAGGGTTTTATTTTGGCAGAGCTTCGCTGTAATGGAGAGAATTAGGTTTTAGGTTAACCCTAACAATTTATAGGGGAACACCTCAGCTCCCTACAATCAGATCTACTCCATAATCATCTCGTTCATCCATCAAACCATAGCCATCACATAATGACCTCACACTGTGAAACAAATCGTCTTCGAGTCACCGCGACCCTACGATAGACTATGGGTCGGGTTGACCGCCCTTGGGATAGGTCGACCCCGCCCCCCTCCCCCCCCCGGGCCGATCTGGGTCGGCCTAGCCCTAGTTGATTTTTTTATTTTCTATTTATCTTTTCAATTTCTTATTTATTCAATCCTTTATAACTTTTTTATTTTAGCTCGGATTTCAACGAGTTGTATATGAATGTTATATAGAAAATTATTACGGACACATGGTGCCGGTCCCGTAGTAAAATTCGGACGTTTGTGAAAATTCACCCTTTAGGTTAATTCTTATCTTTATATTATATTTTATTATTTATTTTTGGAAAATCTTGGGGTGTTGCAGAGGCTGGTATTCATGTAGATAATTTTTTGAATGGGATTCCTTTCGATAAGTTTGCTAATATTTTTCCATTGGTATATTATGGAGAGATGTCATTTAGTTATTCTGAGAGCTTTAATTCGTGTACTCTTCAATAAAGATATCTTCCTATTACTGCATATTTTGATAAGATTATAAGAAAGCCAATGAATTTTGTGTCAAATTTTTGTTATTTATTTGTTATATATAAATAGTGTTTTATGAATATCTATCGAAGATTGTTTAAGGAATCTTTATTTAAATGGTTTAAGCAGGTTGTTTTTTAATTTACTGAATATATTTTTGAGATTCATTCAGGTGTCAGGCATCATGTAGATCTTTCTCATTGACAATGTTCGTGTAACACGTGGAGTATTATTGGTTTTTCATGTAATCAAGTTGTTAGATGCATTTTGGGTTGTGATAATTGATTGTATATGGCTTCATTCGGGATTATTTTAAAGTCTCGTGTTTTCACTTTACATGTTTTCATTTTATAATCATGTTCTCTTTTTACAGAAAATAACTTGCAAGAAGATACCGATGTTGCACCATTCAAACAAAGAAGACTATTTTCCTTCAGTTTCAAATAGATTTAAGTCTGTTGGAGAAATGAAAAAATTTATTAGACATGGTTTGTGCAATAAAATAAATCATGATAAATGACCTATATTAAGATAGACATTCAATACTAATTTTAACCTATTGGAAATTTTACTTTGCCCAATTGACACTTTTATTTGAGTAGAAACTTTATTTATTTTATATGAATTCCATCTTGTGTTGTTGTTAATGTGTATTTTGGTTATTTATAACATTTTAAGCACTTTTGCAAATACTTGCAAAATCTTATGTGTTTTGCATTTTGTTTTTGGTTCTATTTTTTTATATATTATATGCTTATTTAATGCGGTTTTTATGTTTGTTATGTTGTTTGTATGCTCAACCTTTCCTTGATTTTGCTTTAACATATGATATAATGTTTGTGTGTATAAGTGAATGTTAATAAATAATTGTATGGGAAGTAGTATATGTTTTATAAATTATTGTAATCTTGTTATACTTTCATTTTGCAGTTACTTGCAAAATGTTCTCACATAGAGTGTATCTTTCTAGAAGGTAATATCATATTTTAGATTAGCATCAATATATCATATTGTCAAATGAAATTGAACCAATAACATTTCAACATTATTTCAGAATATATATCAAATGACAATCTAACATAAAAATCAAAATATTATTAATAATATCTTAAACGTTGAAAAGTATATCAACTTCAAATCGATTATCCATTTTAAAATGAACCACTATAACAATATTCAAACCAACATCAACTTCACTTTAAGTTCAATATGAACATCGATACGAATACTAACTATTCTTTTGTTTAAAATTCTAACATTACCATCGTAGTTTGTAATAATTCCATGTTCACAACTAGTAAACTACTTAAACACAACATACAACTTGTAGTTCTAATGGTAATGAAACGTAACACAAACAACAGTAGCAATTCTACTATAAACATGTAAGTAATATCATTTAAGTAGATTTTATAATTTTTATTTTATTCTTCATCTCGGCTCATCTAGCAATCTTCTTGTTGACTAAATTTCTATCCAATCTCAGAAGTATGATTAAAAGTAAATGCTAACAAAGTTAATTTGCTAACATCATGCTTAAGAAATGTAAAATAAGGAGTTATGAGCTATTAGTGTGAGAAACGTAAACAACATTAGATTTAGAGTGGTTCAATCTTGATGAAGATCTACATCCTCAGTGGTCACTAGCATTATAGTTATGGATATTTATTACATGAATAATATTGCATGCAAGAAATTATAATTCGATCCTTGTACATATGAATATAAAACAATATTTATAGCCATTAAACTAATATTTGATGTGTTTAGATTGAAGCGATAGACCCTCAGATTCCTCATAGCTATCAAATATACTATATAGTTTAAACAAGGGCCAAGCGGGATGCTAGATGGAGAGTACAACTCAGATGAGGGCCAGCCGGTAGTCCGTATCAAAGTGTGCTTTTGTTAAAAAGGGGGCATGGAGGCAGAGTTCTGTTGGTGAATAGTGACATCATTGCCCTATGGACCATGAAGTATCGAGGATGTTGTGAGAAATGCGGATTACGGATCTTAAGGCTAGGATTAACACCAGAGGGGGGGGGGTGAATAGTGTTAATAAAGAATTACTAAATCTTTTTGAGTTTACGTTAATTTAGACACCGATGTATGCAATATAAAAACACAGATAAGATCACAGAAACAAGCATATATGCAAAAATAAAATAAAAGCAGTAAAGGAAAGAACACACCGGATTTTATACAGGTTTGGAATTACCCTACTTCCAGTTCCGCAACACAAGTACGGATTTCCTTTCAAAAGCAATTGTACAATTACACCCTTGGTTTCAAGGCTACGAGGTATACCCTCTAGAATTTTTATCCTTTGGGTAGAGATACTTGATTTCCAGGCCACAAGTTTACCCAATTGATTTATCAAGGCTACAATCAAAACCTTTTCTCTCTTGATTGATTTCCAAGGATACAATCACACCTTTTCTCTCTTAATAGATTACAAAGAAGTCTAACTTTGAATAGCACTGAGAATCTTGTAGAGATAGTGATAGAGAATCAAACTAGAAGTAATCGAGCTTGATTCAATATTGATTTCGACAGAGTAATGGTAAGAATATGTTTTAAGAAATGTGGAAGAAGATGAGGAGTGAAAAACTAGAAAATCTGATATAAAATTTGTTGAAACTAACCCCCATTTATAGAAGAACTATAGCCATGTCCATTCATGAAGAGTTATGGCAAATGGACTCTACTTTTGAAATTTAAATTTTGAATTCAACTGACACCATGTCGACATGGTTACTCTAGGCATGTCGACATCCCAAAGCAATTTTTGGTGATTTGATTTTCTTTGAAAATAACCTTTATCTTATATTAAAACTATTTTAAACTTTACAAATATACTTGACTATAGTTAAAATCCATAAGTAAGTATAGAGAATAATATATATAGATTTTAACTATAATTTTATATTTAAATCTAAGTATAAAAGTTAAATATATAATTCAAAAAGATAGTTTAAAATCAGGAGTAATTTGACTTCGAAATTAAAGATAATTTTTTGGCTAAAGTTATTTTAAATCAGAATAGAGGGTTTTGATGTTTTAATAGGAAAGTTTCGAAATCATTTTGAAAACAAGATAATTTTGTAAAATCATTTGAACTAAAATTAGTGGATACAAAACAATGTTCCACTAGATTTTCGTTGGCTCCATCCTACTTAGGGTTCCATCCCTTTAACATGCTCGAAGTGGATTCCATTCCACGAATAAATTAGATTTTAAGATGTCGGTGCTTTTCTACGAGTTTTAACAAAAATTCCTAATAAAAATACTTATGCTTGAAATCTTGAACTCTTGATAATCTTGATACTCATGAGTCTTCTATCTCGATATCTTGAATCTCTATACTGTACAGTCTTTATTCTTGGTACCTGCATGGTTAAATCCTACATATACATATATATCTAAATTTATAATGTTAGTATTTATATTTTATAATCTATTCTAAGGTTGTTGTCATCAAAACCATCATCTCACGGACTAATAATCTCCCCTGTTTTGATGATGACAACCTTTGTTTATAAAACATTACTTCTATCCTAATAACTCCCCCTAAAGCTAATAACTCCCGCTTAATTTACGCCTAACTACGCCATTTTGTATTTCTCCCCCTTTGTCATCAACAAAAACTCACTCCAAACTATATAACTCCCCCTAAAACTAACACTCTGTGACATGTGATTATAATGATAGTGTTATCATAAGTAATCATCACTTAAATCTAATACTAAAACATAGTCCTAAACAATTAACTATCCTAACTAAGAATTCACGATAGTACTTATAATTAAAACACGTATAATATACGAGTTATTTATTACGTATGAAGTTGTATATACATGAGCGTATAGAAAACATAAAGAAACACAAATAACAATGGAGAAGAAAGAAAAGAAACTATTGTGTGTTTTTAAACATAGGAGATCTATGAATCAAACAGTTTGGATATTGGAAACAGAAATTTCCACGTTGTTCGACAAGATTCCCATTTTTTTCAAAACACACTTCTCCAACACACATGACTTGGTCATCATCTTCCACTTGCGCTTATTTTTCCATGGGTTCTTCTACTTCTTCTTCTCCGCTGGCCTCTTGTTCTTGGTTGAGTGAAGAGTCTTCATCAATCAAGATAGGATTGGCCTGGTTATCCATTAGGAATTTTTGCAAATTCCTAAGAATCTTGCCTTGCCTCTCTTGTTCCTTTGCCATACGAAGTTGAGTCACTTGAATTTCAGTTATCATGTAAAGTGCATCCTTCAGAGAGTCCTCTATTTTAGTCACACGAGCGAGAGTAGTACGTTGAAATGGACCATACGTAGGAGAGGGGAATGAAAAAGGTTGATTTTATGTTTGATTTGGAAGAGGAGGCCAATGATTATTTGATTTCAGAGAGAAGAACAGAGAGATAACAGGAAGGATGAATAAAATTTTGAAAATGTGAAGAATTTATAACCAATTATTTTGAATTTTGGTGGAAAAAATTTCAAAATTTAAAAACGTTGCATGTCGACATTGGTATATGGGGGATGTCGACATGGACTTTTATATTTTAACTCTTTGAATTATTTTAATATTAATTATTAATTATACTTGTTATTTATATTTTATATTTCAGTTATAGAACAAATACCTAATTCTCTTCTTAATTTAGTAAATATTGATTCATTTAAGGGTTTTGTTAAGATATTAGCAATTTGATTCTCAGAATTGATATAATCGAGAGTAACTACTTCCTTGCTTATATTTTCTCTGAGAAAATGATGTCTGATATCAATATGTTTAGTTCGAGCATGTTGAGTAGTATTTTTGGATAAATTTATCGCATTCGTATTGTCACAATAAATTGTTGATTTTGAAAATTTTAAACCAAAATCTTTTAAAGTTTGTTGCATATATATTACTTGAGAATAAGCCAAAGCAACAGAAATACATTCTGCTTCAGTTGTTGATAAAGAAATTGTATTTTGCTTTTACTAAGCCAAGAAATCAGAGAATGCCCCAAAAAGTGACAAGTCCCACTTGTACTTTTTCAGTCTGATTTACAACCAGCATAGTCAGCATCACAGTAAGATATTAAGTTAAAAGAATCATTTTAGGGTAGAATAAACCATAATCAAATGTGTGTTTAACATATCTTATGATTCTTTTACAGCTTTTAAGTGGGTCTCTTTAGGTTGGGGTTGATATCTGGCACAGAGATAAACACTATGCGTGATATCAGTTCTACTGGCAGTAATATAGAGAAGTGATCCAATCATTCCTCTATATAGTTTTTGATCTACATCTTTCGAGAGATCTTCTTTACTAAGGTACTCATTGGTTTCCATGGGAGTGGGTTTTCCACTCGCAGTAGTCGAACCAAATTTACTAATTAGGTCTTTAGCATATTTTTCGTGACTAATAAAGATACCATTATCTAATTGTTTTATTTGTAATCCTAAAAAGAAATTTAATTCACCCATATGACTCATCTCAAACTCTTTTGTCATTATTTCAGAAAATTTTTATTCATTTCAAAATTAGTTGAACCAAAAATGATATCATCTACGTAAACTTGTACTAGTTGAATATCATTTTTTATTTCTTTCAATAAGAAGAGTATTATCTACTTTACCAATTTTAAAATTAGATTGCAATAAATAAGATCTTAGTCTATCATACTAGGCTCTAGGAGCTTGTTTTAGACCATATAATGCTTTCTTAAGTTTGTAAACATGATTTGGTAAATTATTATTTTCAAAAAGTGGTGGTTTTTCAACATATACTTCTTCTTTTACAAATCCATTTAAAAAGGATCTTTTAACATCCATTTAAAATAATTTGAAATTATGATTTGCGAAAGCAAGTAGAATCCTAATGGCTTCTAATCTTGCTACGGGTGCAAAGGTTTCATCAAAATCTATTCCTTCTTCTCGACCATAACTTTGAGCGACTAATCGAGCTTTATTTCTAACTACCTCTCCTTGTTCATTCATTTTATTTTTATAAACCCATTTAGTTCTAATTATAGCTTTTTCCTGTCTAGGAACAAGTTCCCAAACATCATTTTTAGTAAATTGATTTAATTCTTCTTGCATAGCCAAAATCCATGAATCATCAGTTGATGATTCTTTTGGATTTTTGGGTTCAGTGGTTGATATAAAACCTACATTACTTATTTGACTTAGTTGATTTCTAGTTTTAACAACAGATTGCATATCTTCCAGTATATTTTCTATAGGATGATCTTTTAAAAGTTTAGTCCGTTTATTAGGATGATTAATTTCATTATTAGTTTCAATTGATTCTTGATTTTGAGTAATGAAATCCTCTTCATCATTTATATCTTCAAAAATTTTGAAATTTTCATCAAATGAAACATGCATTGTTTCTTCAATGGAATTGGTTTTTAAATTAAACACTCTGTACGTTTTACTTCTATTAGAATATTCGATAAAGATACCTTTGTCGGATTTAGGATCAAATTTATCTAAATTATCTTTTGTATTTAAAATAAAGCATTTACTACCAAAAATTCTGAAATAAGATACCTTAGGTTTCTTTGAATAAAGAAGTTCATAAGATGTCTTATCAGTTAAAGGTCTAATTAAAATTCTATTTAAAATATAACAGGTGGCAGCAACTGTTTCTGCCCAAAAATTCTTTGGTGAATTATTATCTGTAAGCATAGTTCTCGCACACTCTTGAATTGTCCTATTTTTACGTTCTACTACTCTGTTTTGTTGTGGAGTTCTCGAAAATGAAAAATTGTGAGTTATTCCCTTTTTATTGCAGAATTCATTAAACTTTTCATTTTCAAATTCACCACCGTGATCATTTCGAATAGTTATAATTTTTTAGATAAAATTGATTTTGAATTCTTTTTGAAAATATCTTAAAACATTCAAAAGTATCACTTTTATGTTTCAAAAATATTGTCCATGTAAATCTAGAATAATCATCTACAATTACATAGACATATTTACTATGATTTAATGATAGAATTTGAGATGGACCAAATAAATCAAGATGAAGTAATTCAAGAGGTTTTGAAGTTGAAATCATACCTTTCAACTTAAAGGAAAATTTTCTAAGTTTTCCTAATTGACAAGCATCACATAAACTATCTACTTGAAAATTTATTTTAGGGAGACCTCTTACTAGATTCTGTTTTCAAAGTCTAGATAAGAGTTTGAAATTCAAATGCCCAAATCTGTTATGCCGAATCCAAGAGTCACTTGTATTTGCCAACAGACACAGGTTATCATTTGAAACTTTCATACTAAGAATATAAATATTCTTTTTCCCGACTCCCTCAAATATAATGGTTGAATTGTTATCTTCTATATGACACTTATGTTTTTCAAATTTAATTTTATATCCTTTATCACATAGTTGACTTATACTTAGCAGATTATGTTTCAGATTCTTAACTAGCAAAACATTAGTAATAGTAGGAGTTTTCGAATTACCAACTTTGCCGATGCCAATCACATATCCTTTTGAATTATCCCCAAAGTTAAGCAGTCCTCCATCTTTGTATATTATATTATTCAGTATATTTGGATTGCTAGTCATGTGTCTAGAACACCCACAATCAAGTATCCATATGTTCTTTCTGATCTGCACAATTTGTCCGTTATGGATTGATTCCTCAACACCCATAAAGCATGATTCCTGCACATCAAACAATCTTAGTAGACAACTTGAATTTGAATATTGATTAAATGCAGACTCAAGAAACAATGATGGTTTGAATACTTCTAAATTAGTATTAACAAATATAGCCATTTTAAAAACTTTTTCAAAAATCAGATTATGAAGCTTTGAAAACCTTGCTCTGATACCAATTGTGAGAAATGCGGATTACGGATCTTAAGGCTAGGATTAACACTAGAGGAGGGGGGGGGGTGAATAGTGTTAATAAAGAATTACTAAATCTTTTTGAGTTTATGTTAATTTAGACACCGATGTATGCAATATGCAGACACAAATATGATCGCAGAAACAAGCATAGATGCAGAAATAAAATAAAAGCAGTAAATGAAAGAATACACCGGATTTTGTACTGGTTTGGAGTTACCCTACATCCAGTCCCGCAACACAAGTACGGATTTCCTTTCAAAAGCAATTGTACAATTACACCCTCGGTTTCAAGGCTACGAGGTACACCCTCCAGAATTTCTATTCTCTGGGTAGAGATACTTGATTTCCAGGCCACAAGTTTACCCAATTGATTTACCAAGGCTACAATCAAAACCTTTTCTCTCTTGATTGATTTCCAAGGCTACAATCACACCTTTTCTCTCTTAATAGATTACAAAGAAGTCTATAACTCTAAATAGCACCGAGAACCTTGTAGAGATAGTGATAGAGAATCAAACTAGAAGTAATCGAGTTTGATTCAATGTTGATTTCGGCAGAGTAATGGTAAGAATATGTATTAAGAAACGTGGAAGAAGAAGAGGAGTGAAAAACCAGAAAATATGGTATAAAATTCATTGAAATTAACCCATATTTATAGAAGAACAACAACCATGTCCATTCATGAAGAGTTATGGCGAATAGACACTTCTTTTGAAATTTAAATTTTGAATTCAAGTGACACCATGTCGACATGGTTACCCTATGCATGTCGACATCCCAAAGCAATTTTTGGTGATTTGATTTTCTTTGAAAATAACTTTTATCTTATATTAAAACTATTTTAAACTTTACAAATATACTTGACTATGGTTAAAATTCATAAGTAAATATAGAGAATAATATATATAGATTTTAACTATAATTTTATATTTATATCTAAGTATAAAAGTTAAATATATAATTCAAAAAGATAGTTTAAAATCAGGAGTAATTTGACTTTGAAATTAAAGATAACTTTGAGGCTAAAATTATTTAAAATCAGGATAGAGGGTTTTGATGTTTCTAAAAGGAAAGTTTTGAAATCATTTTGAAAACAAGGTAATTTTGTAAAATCATTTGAATTAAAATAAGTGGATACAAAATAATGTTCCACTAAATTTTCGTAGGTTCTATCTTACTTAGGGTTCCATCCCTTTAACAGGCTCGAAGTGGATTCCATTCCACGAATAAATTGGATTTTAAGATGCCATTGCTTTTCTACGAGTTTTAACAAAAATTCCTAATAAAAATACTTATGCTTGAAATCTTGAACTCTTGATAATCTTGATACTCATGAGTCTTCTATCTCGATATCTTGAATCTCTATATTGTACAGTCTTCATTCTTGGTACCTGCATGGTTAAATCCTGCATATACATGTATACCTAAACTTATAATGCCAGTGTTTATATTTTACAATCTATTCTAAGGTTGTTGTCATCAAAACCATCATATCACGGACTAACAGATGTATGCAGCATGCTGATGTTTTTTGGCAAATGAACAGTGTTCGTTGTATGCCAATCTTATCAAGGGAACAGAACAGGGTTGTTGCTTCTTTATGAAAAAGCGACTAGCCGCTTTTGTCAAATTCCCATCGAGCGACGACATAGTGAGACGGAGTTGTTTGGGAAATCAAGGGAGAGATGAGTAAGGAGATTCAAGAGGAATAGAAAGGTAAGTGGGAGGCGAGGCCCTTATGCTGCGCTCGATCATCTGATGACGAGGTAGACAGGGTTGCTTATGAGACTTTGAGCTCCTTATTAACAGTGATAATCTAACAGGCCACTATCTAGACCCCACAAGTGATGGGGTGTCGATATCGCATGCACCAAGCTATTTAAGATACATATACAAGTGGCAGGCTGAATTAGCTATTTTCAAAGCAATGTGACATTGGCCTATGCTGATAAGCTTTTATTGGTTGTGACGCTTAAATATTCAAGACGGTTTCAAAGAGGTGACTTTTGATGTGATTGGGCACTCAATTAAACTTCGATGACGTGATCAACTCCCTCACTTTCCATCCAATGTTTAAGATCAAAGTCCATATCTATGGAAGCCAATTGTTCTCCTTTTTATTTTTATGACTGAACTCATGCAATTCTCCCATTAAAACTTTCTCAAGCCCTAAATCTTTGCCGGTTATTTGAAAAACCCGCTTCCCTACAATTGGTAAGCTCTCCTTTACTTTAATGCCATATTTTTCACATGTTGTTTCTTATTTTTGAGATCTTTTTGTGATTATCGCCCTTTTTATTCTTGCATTTTTATTTTGCACTAATGGCCAGTGAGAGTCTGAGTCCTCCATAAATGAGACATTTTTCAATCAACGTTGAAGACTCGATATTAGTCGACTAGTGTCGAACTATTCCAACTACCTAAAAGCTAAAAAATGCACAATAATTGTTAGTTATAGAACCGTACCACCTTCACTAGGAAGTAAATACTCGGATTGTATTTTGAGCTATGACCTATTAATACTAAAATAGTAAATGCACTTTTGAATTAGATGGGTTGCACATCCCAATTAGGGAATATTTACCCAAGGTAGTGCCTTAGTATACTAGTCGACTCTATACATTACGAAGTGCATCTTTTGGACGCGTCAGACTTTGGGTCGCCCATATCTCTGTAAAGGGCTTTTCCTTAAGTCCAGCCTATCTCTTAACCATTACCTAGGTAGTTCGGTAATTAGGTTGCCTATGTGTCATTGCAGATGGCCAAAGAAAAGAAAACACTAATGATACATCTGATAGTGAGCGCTCATCCAAGCTAAAGGATCCAGACAAACTTTTTGAGGTGCTCGCCAAACATGGCATGTTGGGAGTGGAGCCATTATACCCTCTTGCATATGATAAGCCTAATCATCCCCTTGTTTGGTACTTTACATGGGCCATTTCATACATAAAGTGTGAGCTAACTTGCCTCTCCACCATTACTTCATTCGATTTCTCAATGCACATTGAATAGCCGCTACTCAATAGCCCCTAATGGGTACAACCTTTTTATGGGGCTTTATATTGCTTTCTATAATCTTGGTTTTCAAGAGCTATAACTTCCCCTATCAGGAGGCCTGAAGCTAAGCACTACAGATGCTGCAGTCATCCATAGTATTAACTTCCGGTGGCCAAACACGGTAATGTTAATGGTATCTATAATATCAGAAAAACATGGATATGAAACAAAGCCACAAATTTAAAATAAAACTACTTTTCTAATTACATTTCATAAAATACGTTTCATATTCCATTACATAATCTCAGATCATTTTTCCAGTTTAGATCAAATATAATTATTACAAAATACGCCAAGAGTGACATATGAAGATGACCCCTTAGATGTCCAGAGTACTAAATAGTCATAACTGACTTAATACAACCCAGCGGAATAAAACAAACAAAACAACTACTAAATAACTAACTTCAGCCTCCTGCTCATCTTTGAAAGCTTTATTCGTCCACCTGTTAAAACCTGAAAATCCTCAACCCTTGACCTACTCAAGTTAATTTTGAGCACCTGAGAGTTTAAGGAAAAACATAAACTTTGAGTCAGACATAAAGCCTAGTGTGAATAATACTATACATCTCGATTATATGATATTAAGTGAGACCACGCCGCTTAGTGAAACGGGTTTCCCCTCACTTATATCCTTTTAAACATATCTTTTGCAAATCATAATCCTATAACCATAACTGGTTAAAACTGTAAAGCATTATCATGTAAAGATACATATCAGGTAATAAATGGACTATTTGTCCAAACACTGTAGTTTTCTTTAGCTAACTACTAACCTTCGGCTGACTCAAACCTACCAGACAATACAAATAAATAATCTAACTTCTGTTAGATACTCCTCTTTTAAACGGTTTGTCCCAAACTTACTCTCTACGGGTCAACTGATCCTAATGATTTTGCTGGCTCACTAATAACCTACCTCTGTACAAATATATTCCTTTATCGGTGTAACATCATTTTAGTCTTACCTATGACAAAGCCCTAGACACTAAAATTTTGGACTAAATTAGCTAGGGGATGATAGCTAATATATAGGGCACGACCCTATACCACTCCCATCTGGTATACAAATATTTTAGTCATTTTACTCAGGGTAATCTTTCCTTAAATTTTCCTTGAAAACCTTTTCTTCTCAAATTTATTCAAACCTTTAAATCATACTTTAAACAAGGAAAATAAATTCTATGCTTTACTCAATCGCCTGCCATGTTATACACACACACACACACAAATCTTTGTTGATGAAAACATTTTAAACCTTTGAAAATACACCTTTTGATCCCATTTAATGTATCCTTTTCAAAACCAAGTAAACCCTTTATAACCTAGGCCAAAAGGCAAAAACATTCCTTTTGAAATCGCTTATATAAACCTTTCGAAACCATTGGAAAACCTTTCCTTCGAAAGCTATAAAACCTTAGACATCCTATCTTTAAAACATTTAAACATTGCCTTTGGAAAACATTGAAAAACCTTTCCTTTCAAACCTTTTGAAACCATTGGGGAACCACCCCTTCGAACCTTCATTAAAACCTTTCGAAAGCATTAAAACATTAAACCTTTCGAAACCATTTGAGTTCAAGTAAAACATGTGGAAATCCTTTCGAAACCATTTAAAACTATCTTCTTCGAAACCTTTGGTTTCTACCTTCAACAGAACAAAAGGGTCATAAAACATTTAAGTTGAAAGCACTCTTTCGAAAGCAATTCCTAAGTAAAGAAGTAATGGTATCGAAACCAACCTTTCGAAAGCATTAGAGAAGTGGCTTAGGTTTTATAAAACAAAATAGCCCTTTCGAAGGCATCGCTTTGAAAGGTAGAAAGCGGAAGCAAAGGGGTTTCGACCCTGATGAAAGAATTTAATTAAACAAAAAGCAAAACCTCTTAGAAACTAACCCTTTAAAACATTCAACCCAGTCGAAAGCATTCCTTTTGAAAGCTAAGCAGGTGCATTTTCATTTGAAAGCAAAGTAACGCTTCGACCCCATTGGAACCCATAGTCTCGACTTCATACCTTCCGCCTTAGTCCAATTCGCTATGTACTAAGTATTGATACCAGGCGCATTGGTTTCGACTGAGAAGGATGCGGAAGTACTTGGTAGAACGCTAAGCGCCGAAAGTGGTAAAACATGTATAAAGCATGTTTAAACTGATTTTTAACCTTTTTAAGTAATTCTTTTCAACTAACCTGCCTAGTTTTTCAAAACATAATTGGTTGCTAATTTATTTTCTAAAAGTACTGCCAAAATTTCAGAAATAAACAATATAATTCATTTACAAAGTACCCCTTCTCCTTTTACAAATATATAAAACATTTAAGCTCCATACCTTAAACAATTTTATATATCTATTAAAACACTTAGGAAAATTCTTCAATAATTCTAGAAAATCTATTTTTATATGTTTTCTAACATATAATAATTTCAGACCAAAAACATATATTATTTAACATAAATAATTTTTAAACCCAAATAATTAATTTCCCCCATAGAAAATTAATATCAAATACACATTAATTCATAAAATTATAAAAATTGAAACCCCCTCTAAAATATCATTTATGATTTAAATCTAAAATCGTAAGGTAGTTGGATGTCATTTAATAAGGTTTTTATATCAAAACATATCATAAAAGCCATATGAATAAGCATAAATCATCAACAAGCACATATAAACATTTAATCATTCAAAAACATGGCATAGCCTTACAAAATGAGATGTAGTTATTATTTACCTTAGCTTTGAGATTAAGGAGTTTGAGATTTGAATGGTTAAATGTTGATTTGCTTCTTTCTTTAGCTTTTCTTCCTCTTTTTATCTTCTAATGGTGTTTGACCTCTATTTTAAATTTTGGATTATGAAATGAACGTGTAGTAAGAGATACATGAGGGTTTAGGGCATATGGTCATGTCTCATTCCTATTCTACCACTTCTCTATTTCATTTTAACCCGTCTTTAGACCATTTGTTAACATGGCATGGCTACCCCTTATTAATCATAAATCGCAATTCCCTAGTCACTACATTATTTTATTTAATTTAGCTAATTAAATATCCTATATAATGTTACTAAAAAATTGGGGTCATTACAGACTCCCTTCCTTAAAGAATTTCGTCCACGAAATTATGATAAGGTACATAATCAAACAATCAAAAAGGTAAAACATACCATCAAACAAGTAAGGATAAGCGTCTCTAACCCTACTCTCGGTCTCCTAAGCACAGTCTCTCCCATCGTCACTCCGCTGGAGTTTAACTAATCCGACTGTCTTGTTCCTTAGCCTCTTCTCATCTCTCGCGACTATACGAACTGGATTTATAACTATAGTCCAATTCGGCTCTCTACTAAGTCCTCTGACACAGTCGGTGTTATAGTAGTCTTCGAATATCTAACACACTTCCTTAGATGAGAAACATGGAAAACATCATGGACTCCTGTCAAACTGTTTGGTAACTCTACTCTATATGCGAGTTTCATGATTCTCTCTATAATAGGAAATGGTCCTACGAATCTCAGTGCCAACTTCCTTGGTTTTCCAAATTGAATTACACCTTTCATCGGTGACACTTTAATAAAAACGTGATCTCCAACAGAGAACTCTAAGTCTTTCCATCTTCTATTAGCATAACTCTTATGCCTAGACTAAGCTTCCTTCATTCTATTCTGAATTAACTCAATTTTTTCTACAGCTTCTCTAACTAAATCTGGAACAAGAACCAACCTATCCTCGGTCTCTAACCAACAAACTGGAGATTTGCATGGCTTTCCATACAAAGCTTTAAACGGTGACATCCCTATACTAGCCCGATAACTGTTATTATACAAAAAATCGACTAGGTATAGATGGTCTTCCCATGATCCTCCAAAATCTAACACACAAGCTTGTAACAAATCCTCCAAGGATTTTTTAAACTCTTTCCGTTTGCCCATCGGTCTGTGGATGGTAAGCAGTGCTCATCTTGAGTTTGGTACCTAAAGTACAATGTAGACTCTTCCAAAACTCGTTAGTGAATAAGGTATCTTGATCACTTACGATACTACTAGGAATTCTGTGCATTCTAACTATATTCTTCATAAACATCTTAGCTAGGATAGATGTCATCCTACTTGACTTAACTGGAATGAAATGGGCACACTTGATCAACCTATCCACTATGACCCATATACTTTCATTTCCTCTATTTGACCTTGGCAACCCTTCTATGAAATCCATAGAAATAGAATCCCGCTTCCATACTAGAATATCTAATAGCGGAAGCAACCCACTTGGCTTCTGATGTTCGGCTTTTACCTGTTGGTAGTTCAAACACAGCTTCACCCATAAGCCTACATCCCTCTTCATACCTTCCCAGAAGAAACTCCTCTTCATGTCCTGATACATCTTGGTTCCTCCCAAATGAATAATGAACTTTGAATGATGACATTCTTCAAGAACTTCCTTCCTAATGTTTTCTACATTCGGAATACATCTCTGCTGTCTCATATCCAACTCCTTCTGAGAGAGTAAATACTTCAACGACTTATGATCTGTATAAAGCTCAAACCTCTCTCCTAAAAGGTAATTTATCCATACCTTCAATGCAAATATCGCCGCAGATAAACCAGAATCATGCGTTGGATTTCTAACCTCATGCGGTCTAAGTTGTCGAGAAGCATAGATAATCACTTTACATCTTTGCATTAACACAACTCCTAACCCAGTTCCACACGCATCTGCATATACTACCAAATCCTAATTCCCTTTTGGAACAACTAGTACAGGTGCATGAGTCAGTAAGTGTTTCAAGCCGTGGAATGCTTCCTCACACTTATCCGTCCAAACAAACTTCACATCCTTTCGCGTTAGCTTAGTCATCGGTGCTGCTATCCATGAAAAATCTTTAGTGAACCTCCTATAATACCCAGCCAATCCAAGAAAACTCTTTATCTCAGTCACTATCTCGGGTCTCTTCCAATTATTCACTGCTTCAATCTTAGTCTAATCTACAGAAAACCCTTTCTCTAAGACTACATGACCAAGAAACTTCACTTCTTTCTTCCAGAAATGACAATTCAAAAACTTTGCCTTCAGCTGGTGCTGTCTCAGCGTCTCAAGCACCACTCTAAGATGAACTTCATGCTCCCTTTCATCCTTAGATATATCAAAATATCATCCATGAAAACCAACATGAATCTATCCAAGTGCTCTTGGAAGATTCGGTTCATCAAATCCATAAAGAATGCTGGTGCATTAGTTAGTCTGAACGGCATCACTAACCATTCGTATGATCCATATCTAGTTCTAAAGGCCGTTAAAGGAATACTACCCTCTGCTACTCTAAGTTGATGGAAACCTGTTGCTAAATCCAACCGAGAAAATACCTTGGCTCCACTCAACTTATCAAACAAATCGTCAATTCTAGAAAACGGATATCAATTCTTTATCATCTTCTCATTCAACTTACGATAATCAATACACAACCTTAACGATCCGTCCAGCTTCTTAGCAAACACTACGGCTGCTCCCCAAGATGAACTACTTGGCCTAATGAAATTCTTGCCTTCCAAATCTACCAACTGCACCTTCAGCTCTCTCATTTCTATAGGTGTCATCCTACTTGGAAATCTACTCACTGATTCTGCTCCAGGCACCAAAGCTATCTGAAACGCCATGGCTCATTTCGGTAGCAATCCTACTACCGACTCGAATACATCCACGATCACCACGGAAACTCGATTCAACTCGTCCTCTAACACCATAACACCCAACAAAGCATTCATCTCACAACTAGGACTTTCTATGGTATATATAATCTGATCACTATAATTAGGGTGTCTAAGCGATATTTTCCTACCATGACAAAATATCCTAGCATCGTACTTGCTTAAACAATCCATATCCAAAATAATTCCAAACCCTATGAAATCAAACATATGAAGACTACAAACAAAGGTATGACTTAACAAATCAAACTCTAGATGCTCACACTTCATCCCAAGTGTCGCATAGCCTCCTATCGGATTTGCAACTTTTAAGGAAGCAACTAAGTATAAGGGTTCTAGGTTAAGATTATCTACCAAAATAATCCCAAGATGAACGTTGACTTTTACGAATGTTCATCTGTTTGGTAGCGGAGAAGGCAACTTCTCTTAGCTTAACACCGTTCTCTAAGACATACGAGCTCGGAGGTTGTATTTTTTACGGAAGTCAATTAGTAGTTGGCAAATCTCGCAATGTGGCATTCGGAGTGAATGTGCTGGAATGAGAAGGTAATGCGTTACCTTGAGCCTTATCAAATGGGGAGGGATTGAAATAGGGGGTGTGGCAAGATGAGGCATGGTTTAACACCCATGAGAATGCCCGCATTTACCCTCTAGAAAAATAATAATTTCCCTCTATATCTTGGGATTTAAAATATGTGGTATGAGCGCGCTCGGAAGGTCGGAAACGATCGGGGAAAATGGCGTATTCGATCTATCGGTTGGATTGGCAGTCTTGTTTAGGCATTGGGTGGGGAACTCACACCCAGGTACATCCCTCTAGAGGTGTATTGTATGGAAGGTAATCTCATACCTTGGTTACTAATGTGGAATCCAATAATCCATTAAGATCCTTGTACGATTTTGATTATAGACCAAATGCTGGAATTTAATCAATGTATAACTAAGATTCATAAGTTTACTTGAAAAGTACTTTCAAAATAATGTCATTAAAAGTAATATCCCTTATTTTTGGCGTAATCATTTATCGCTATCAAAAGCGAAAAATGCATCAAGTGTTTTTACCCTACATCGTCTTATGAGACATCCTTTGTTTTGAAAATACGGATTTTTGGTTTAGCGTCCAATTGTGACACTGTCGCATTTAGGATTGTGTTCTTATGCTGGTTTTTCCAAACCTGATCCGGGTGTTTTTAATACTCAGCTCAGTACCGAATGATTTCAGGATTAACTATGCAAGCCGAGAAGCGAGAAGGCTGAACTTGGGGAGTTTTTTGGATAGAGATCATATGAGATCGCGTTTGCTTTGGCGTAGTGCAACATGATCGGAGGTTCAAGCTTTCCAAAGGAGTGTTGGAGATCTGCATCAACGTATGGGCGTAGTCTTATTACTTATGCATGCTATGTTTGTTGTTTATCTATTTCAGTACTTGTAAGGATATAGTTTATAACTGTCTAGGCTAATCATATGTTAAACTCTGATTAATATGTTTTTAAATGTTTTCCGCTGTAAAGATATTTTTCAATATTATATTTTTTCATGCATTGTGAGATTCTGTTCTATTCCGCCGTGTTATTCAGTTCTGTTCTTGTTTCTTTTATTTCATCATTAATAAGTTGGATTTTTGTGCCTTGGGAATTCGTGACTGAGGAGCATCGGTGTGGGTTTTCGGAGTGCGAAAAAATCGGGTCATTACACAACCTCCATAACTAATTCGCACATCCATCACCTGCAAAATTCCACCACCGCAATCCCTTTGTGACCAGAAATCAGCGACCAAAATCACTACCAACCTTCATTACAACTCTGCAACAACCAATCCACACCCTACTTATTAGAAAATTCCAAAAAACAAGTAACCCTCCCTGCTTCCACCTCTCCAATGCACTTCAACAACTGCATCCACCTTAAACACAACAGAGACCATCCTCTGCCTTTCTCCACGCTCATTTCCCTACCTGCACGCAACCACAAATTCAATCACCCAAACTCATAGACATTTCAGCTTCGACACCGATCGCAACTAATCACAACCATCCTCCACCCATGACCTGCCGTTCACCTCTTACATCAGCATTCATTCCCACCGCAACCCAATTCGAAGTTCGAAAAACCGAAACCCCAAATCTCCCCAAACTAACCTCCTGTCATCGCATCCAACAATCGCCAGAGCACGAACGACCATGAACTTCGTAAAAAAACCTCAAACCCTTGCAAACTCCTCCGAATCTCACCCAAGCCCCAAAAAAATTGCAATTCGACTTACTCAATTTCAAATCATGAACAAATCCCAAATCCTGCCACGTCCTCCTCCTACTTTACAACCGAAACCTGCGACCTTAATTCCTTGAGATCGAATTTTTGTTTCGATTGAACATTTGTTTTAATTGAGATAAGTTTTTGGACCTAGTTTTTGGATTTGTAATTTTCTGTGGTTTTTACTACGTCGCGTGTGTGAAATCTGTTTTGAGTTATGTGAATTTTATTTTATAAATTGTTTTGGGCTCTTTTTTCTAGTCGAGAGAATTTTGTATTGTGTTCTGTTTTCTTTTATTTAGATTAAAAAATTGTTTTCTTTCTACTTTAAAAAAAAACATTAGCCTTTGCCTTTTGTTTGTCCTAAAAAAAGGAAAAAAATATTTTGCTTTCGTTTTATGCTTTCTTTTGTTTTATCTTTTTTTAAATAAAAAATAAAAAAAATCATTTTTAACACTTTTCAGGTTGAAAAAGCAAAAAAAGAGAAAGATTACTTGCTAAAACATTGTTCTGCTCTGCTTGCCAAATTTGGGCTAAAAAATCGACCTAATGCAATTTGATTATAAGTTAATTCGTGACGATCATAAGTTGAAAGAATTCTTCAGTCATCGATATTCGCTGCTATTAAATAAATTGCTAATAATTCTACATGATTTGGTATCGTATTCTTCACTCTTGTTTTTATTTTTTTTGTTCATTACTGGGTGCTTGCGTTTATAAAAAAACAAAATAGAATAAAACTCATTTGTAGTTGCATTCTTAAGGCACGTCTAATTTCAGCTTTACGTCATTTCATCTTGTTTTATTTTTTAAGGGCAATGCCCAAATTCACATACGGTGAGGATTTCATCACCTCTTTCTTATACCAAAAATCGGATTTCATCGTAGAAAATTGAATTAAATAATAAAGATTAGACGTTACACTTAAAGGTGTCACGGGCTCATCTAGCGCAAACTTGTATTTTGACAAGTTGATTTCTTTTAACAAACTATTTCTTAATGTCTAAATCAACAGTAGAGCAATAATCATTTATAATTATTATGGTGATTCGTAGAATATTATTGTGATTGTTTTTCTGAATGTACTTAAACCTTCAATTGCATTGATATAGTGATTCTTGGTGCACTAATAACCCATGTCATTACTTGGGTAAGAACTATTTTGTTCAATCAAGTCAAAGTACGATGATACAATTTTTGGGTTAGGAGCTACCAATGATGGAAAATTTCTAGTTAAGTCCTTGTATTCAATTAATTACATCAGTTTCATGCACATAAAAAACACAAATAAAAACCAAAAATCCCAAAAAAACAAACAAACATTTTCCTTTAACCATAATTTTTTTCTTCTTTAAAAAAGAAAAATCCTAAAAAATAATAATTTTCCTTGTTAAAAAAAAATTCACTTCATTCTTACTCTCTTATCCTTGTCTTTTACCTCTATTTCCTTGTTCTTTTGCCGTGTGCATGAATATTTGGATTCGTGATACCTCGACTAATCGTTTTAGTCAAATAAACGATCCTTTAACCATGGAAAACAAAAATCAACCTCATACTCTCATGGATGGAATCTTCCTCGATCGAGTTTTTGTCCCTTCTTGCATCACATTGCCCACCACAATGGGAAACCATTTTGAAATTCATTCAAGTCACATTAATACACTTCCAATATTTGACAATTTTGAACACGACGATTCTCTTTTTAATGAAATATGAACAAGCCCGTGTAAACATAAAACTTCAACAATTATACGACGATGGAATAAAACTTAGGTTAACCCATTTGCACTTGCCGGTTTACGCCGAGAAATGGTTGTATAACTTGCCTTCAAATTCGATTAGAACTTAGGATGAATTTGTAAAAAATTTCTTAAAGAGTTACTCTTATTTAGAATAATTAATTGGGTAAATTAATAAAATAATGTGAAGATTAATAGGTTGAGATTTGATTAAATTAAGGTTAGTCGTGTCATGTTAATGTGTAAATTAAAATGAGAAAATATAAACTAATGTGCTAGGAAATGAGTAATGGCATTATGAGAAATAGGAAAGGCTTATACCCTAAACCCTTAGGAAATTAAACTCACATTCTGTGACATCCCGGATTTTTGGTAGAATTATTTTAATCAATATTTAATTAAATTAATTAAAATACGGCTTATTATTTTAAAACAAATATATATGTAATTGGGAGAAGCTATGGTTTGGAATTAAAATAACGAGTTTCTAAATAATTTAAACATGAATCTATCTTATTTAACTTTATGTGATTTAAAAACATATATATGTATATATATATATATATATATATATATGATATAGTCTAGATAATAATAGTTCAAGTAAAATAAATCTTATCAATATTAAACTTAAGTATAAACAAATATATTATTTGAAAACAAATATAATTGTTATAGGCTTAAGAAGCTATGATATTAACATAAGTATAGAAATAAATAATTTTAAGAAATTCAATGTTGATAGTTTAACCTTAACAAAGAAATAAAATAAGTATGGATGTGAAAATAAATATCTTAAAGGTTATAGTCATGTAAAATATAAAATTAACACATAAGTAAATTCTAGAACACATAGATGTTGGGATACAAGTGAAAAAATAATATAACATATATATATACATAAGCACAATCTAGAATCATCTCAGCCTTCTTGACTTGCAAAGGAAGACAATAATTTTTATAAACATGTATGAGACATGAAATAAAGACAAATGTAATTAATGTTAGCACACAAAGCACGACATGCAATATCATTTCAGCCGAAATAGTATGTGCTTAGCCACCAAAATAGGAGAAAAATCTCTGACCTATTGTACAAAATAAAATTTTAGCAACCTGTAGCTTGTTTTATAAGTATCAACATCTTTATTCAGATTTGTTCATTTGAAACTGGGTTAACTTGAGGCAAGCATCATATAAACAAAACCTCAACTAAAAACAACAACTCAATCAATGCAAAACAAGAGAATAAAAGGTTTCAACTTGCAGTTCAAAAGTCTGTTCAAATTAAAGGCCCTGTTCTTTCTCCTGAAACACAGTGAGTAAACTTTATCTAAAACTTTCCTGATTTTCTAGCGCAAGTGATATGTTGATGGTAGTCTTGTTTGAATGGCTTGAATGGATGTATAAATGGTTTGCCTGATGTATATATAAGTGGAATGACTGAATATATTAGAAGTCTTGGCTCTGTTCTCTGTTTAAACCATATTCAGTAAATAAAATGTTTCCAAATCTAGTAATTTTTTTTATGATGTTAAGTATAGTTAAAGTAAGGATTTTCAGTTTAATCAGGAAGTAAACACCTATATATAAGTGTGAATCCTGTATATGATTTCCTTCTTTGTTTCTTGTTTTGACTGTTAACATCAAACTTAAAAATTTTACCAAGATATCTATGCAGTTTAAACTTCCTTGTCTAACATGTTAGAATGTGAATAAACTTTTTAAATTTTTTTTATTAAAGCTAAGTTAATTTTTAATACTGGTAAAATTGTCTGAGATAAGTGATGTTTGCATGTTGAAAATACAAGTGTACTGTATGGTTGTTCATGTTGATCTGAGTATGTTAGAGTCCTCTGTCTCTAGGAGGGTTTGAAATTCAAAACAAAATTTAATATCTTTCCATTAAGACACTATCTGATCATAGGATTTACATATAATATGTTTGTTCAATCCTAAATTAAAGTTTAAACTTCTTTTAGCAAGATAAGTTAGGATATTTCTGAAATTAGGATAGTTCAGATGGAAATAAAAATGCATGATAAAAAAAAAGCAAGTAGCAGTGTTTCAAAAACATCCCCGTTCAAAGGAAAGGTGAGTAAAACACCATTACTCTGTTTACTGGTTATGGTACTTACATGATCAATGGTAGTTTTTGTTGTGTCTTTGAGGGAGGCAGATAGTAATGCATCTGTTATGATTCTGTATACGTACATAAGTGTGTTCGATAGTTTCAAAGCATCAAAACACTATGCTTCTTCCTAAAACACTCTGTGTAAAAAAAAAAGTGGTGACTTTAAATTTTGAAATGAAATAGCTCACCGTCCAATCAGTTTTAATACATGGTCCCAACAGAAAAGTCACTTGTTTTTAAGTGTAGATAATCCTTAAATTTATCTTATTTGAAATCATCAAGTATAGGAAGGCGAAATCCTATTTAACAGTAAATGAGTCAAGTTTGGCAAAAATTCAACAATCGTGTTTTAATCAATGGATTTCATGGTGGTGTTCGTTGTTGAAAACCATGATTTTAAGAGTAATTCTCAGGTTTTTAGTGGCGTATAGTACAAGAATCGTGGGGATGATCGGATTTGGGAATAAGGTAAAATCCTAGTGGTCGGAGTGTTTTCACATCTCGGCGTTTCGTGAGGAGGGAGGTGGGTGATTGGCACACACGAGAAATTAGCACGGTGATTTCTAGTTACATGAGTGGGATGTGTGAATTCAAATTAGGGTTTAAAAGAAATTTTTTATCGCGTCGAGTTTGATCGAACTACGGTCTGGATGCTGCGTCGAGTAAGGTCGCAGCTGATAAGGAGGTGGCGCCATGAGTGGGGGTCTTGTTGGTATCGGCGGCAGGGACCACATCGGGTCATTGTGGTGGTTAAGGGGTTTTCGATCAAACTGGTAACTATGGGGGTGTCGGCTGTAAGGTCAATTTCCAAAGAGGGGAATTGGAGCTTGGCCATGGAGGTGGAAAGGATGAGTGCATGGAGGGGGACGGGCTCATGGTTTTGGTTGGACGAACGATGGCTTGGGAAGTTAGTATACGTGCACGAGTGCGCACGACTTGTACTCTGAAAATCAAATGGAAGAGAGGGAAAGAACACTGGAAAAGAAAATAAGGGAAGGGATGGGAAAGTCTGGACCGGGTTTGGGCTAGTGGACCGGTAACAATATAAAATAAATATTCTTAGGTGTTTTTTTATTAAATGATCTTAAGCTAATTATTTTTATTAAAAAAAAAGCTCTAATCCATTGTTTTTTTTATATAAACATAGGAACCAGGTTTGTCTTAACCCTTTAACAATTTGTTAATACCTCTATTTAATAATAAAATGGAAATTTACTGTTCGACTGTTTCAAATAAGTAATGAACTGTACATATTGTACAAGGTCTAAAATCATGGGGAAGTCCGGGCAATTTTGAAGTGGATAGCAAATAAAAAGCAAAGGTGAGTAAACCTCACTTTGTTGGATTTTTATTTAAATTTAAAAGGGTTAAATTTAAATAAATTGGATGAATGGTTGAATTGTTTGGATGTGTACTGATGATCTTGTGATTTAGTCTTGGCTGTTACTCGAGTTAATTGGGGTTGACTCGGAATATTTGAGTTTTTAAACTTATTTTGAACTTAAGTCATAAATATGAAAATGTGTTCATTGTTAATAAAGGCTTAATGATTTGTGATTCATTAAATTAGTAGGGTAATTAAAATGGATAATTAATTAATTAATGATTTGGGGTAATTAATTTAGTAATTAAGGGTTTGAATGAATCAATAACTTAAGTTTTAAATGAATTGATTAAGTGTAAGTAATTCAGAATAATCATTCGATGGATTGATAAATAATTGTTTAATGAAGTTAACAAAATATAATTACTGTGTAATTAAAACAAGAGATTAATTAAGATGATTAATTAAGGAGAAATTGATTTATTTAATGAAGAAAATAAATGGATAGTTAACTGCAGGGTAAAAATAATTAATATCGTGAAATTAATTAAAGAGAATTACTTGAATGGAATTGGAAGATAATTAATCCAGGATTGTTAATTAAGATGAATGGATATGGAAGAGTTGATTAATTAATTGATTTGGAATTAATTAATGAAGGAATCTAAGCGATTAAGGTTCGGAATTCAATTAGAATCAATTGAATTGATTTGTATGTGATTAAATTTTGTTATGGATAATTGAATGGTATTGGATGTTTTTAATGTGTTGACATTCTTGATTTGAAATGTTGTGTATTTCATTTGAATGATTTGGGATGGGATAACATAAGTTTCGAAGAGACCGGGGTCGGGTATTGGGAAATACCCGAAACCACTTCGAATTTTTATAAATTGATTTGTGAAATCAATAGGCTGGAATGAAATGGTTAAAGTGAATTTGGATTATTTTATCTAAGTTTGGTACTTAGAAATTTATATATGAAATAAGCATTTTCTATAGCAAATTGTGATTGGTTAAATTGATATAAGTTACCTCGGGTTTATATAAGTTGATTGCTTGGTATTCCATGTTAGTTGGGTTTACTCACGCTGGTTTCCAGCCTGACCCGGGTGTTACTTTGATGTAATGCTCGGGTCAGACCGAGTATTACAGATTTTCAGGTTAGGACGTTCTGTAGCTCAGGAGGCGAGCTGGATGGCAATATCGTATAGAGTATTTCCGCTATATTATTGTTAATCTGAGATAGGATAATTGTAAATATTCAGTGAGTGTATATAATGTAAAACTCTGATGTATTAGAATATAATCGACAGATATAGTATTCTTTTGTAAACTGTTATTATTTATTATTATATTTTATCCGCTGCGAATGTGAGATGTTTGGTATTTCTGTTCTTCTTCTTCTATCTCTTTCTTCTTTTTCATAACTAGCTGAGATTTTCGGGATCGAAAATTTCGGGTTGTTACAATCGGTATCAGAGCCAGGTTAAGCAAGAACCTTGGCTCTGGTGGGGATTGCTCATTAAATAAAGTCTGTAGTACTCTAGAATGAGTTGAATATATATATTATATGAGAGCGTACTTGTTATTTTCTTATATAAAGATTTTAAATGATTTTATATAAAAGTATATTTTGTTATATAAAGCAATATTTCCTTCTAATGAATATTTAGGTGCTTGGTTGTTAAATTATTAGAATTTAGTTAAGAAGTAATATAAAATACGACCAAATTGAAACTTATAAACAAAGTTGAAGAATAAGCTTATATAACAAAATGGAATTTGAAATATAGATTGCAAATGTAATTTATAAATTGAAATAAACTTCATAAATAAATGAGATTATAATTTGAAATAGAATTCCAGAGAATATTTGAAATAAAGTAAGATGGAAATTTCAGAGTAATGTTTAAATATGAATTGGATGGATTGAATTTTTGGGAAAATTTAAAATTCCTTTGGATTTGAAAGTGGTTTCCAAAGGTTTTGGAAAAAAATAATAGTATTATTTCAAAAATATTTTTGTGTTGAATTTGAAATCTGGGAGATTTGAAATTAAAAATATTTGTAAATGTTTTTAAAAGAGATAAAAGCATTGAACGCTTTCGGTCATTGGGAAATAACGTCGGTGATGACTGCAGCATCATTGATGTTTATTTTCGAGTTTCTAAAAGAGAAATTACTACCAAATTGTTTTAAATTGAAATTGTTTGTGAACTGTTTAGTTTTGAAATTCAAAGGGATAATTGAATTTGCCAAATAATTTTGGATATAGTTGAATTTTAAGGTGATATTGAAATTTTGGAAATTTGTTTAAACTCTGGAATCTTGATTAAAATGTTTATGGAATAATAAAAATATATTGGCTAAATGAAATGTATAATTCCAAGTTAAAAACAAAATGTGAATGTAATTGATTATAAATAGAAGTTGTAAAATTGAAATTATAATTAAAGTTGTACAAGTTTAAAGATCAAATGGAATTTGACTTGAAGCTGGAAGGAAATTGAGAATCAATTCAACTTGAATTGGGATTAAATCAATTTCAATGGAAATTGAAGATTATTCAAATTGGAATTGAGTCAATTTAAGTGGGAGTGAAAATTTAAATTGAATTGTTGGGGAAGTGAACAGTTTTGACTCTGGACTATTTTCTATATAAATTGTTTTAATATAAACTTATTTTTCTAAGCTATTAAATATATACAACCTTTCTTTCTTAAAGCCAAATTATTTTATACTTGTTTTACAATTATTTTTGGAGCTATTTAACCATTTTTCAACTGTTTTCTAAACTCATTACTATTTTTCAACTATTTTATAATTAGTTAACTATTTTATAGCTATTTTGCAAACTAAAAATTATTTTTCAACTACTTATCTATTTTAAAATTTTCAAGCTATTTTCTAAATATAAACTGGTCAGAGTTCAAACTGTTATTGATTTAAATACCCAACTGAGATAAGAATTGAAGTGATAATCCAAGGCAAATCTGATAAGTGAATGAAAATTTAAGGAAATGTGAATAGAAAGAAAATTGATTTGGCTAATAATCAACGGAGAAATATGTAGGATGTACGTATATTATTCTATTCGCATAGTGATTTGATCCAGATTCGAGCATAGAATTTCGAGATAGTTTATCGATCCGAGTTGGGATTTTTCACTCGATTTTTTACGGCGAACTGGATAAGGATTGTTGATTGGTTCTGGATTATTCTCTATCATAGTTATGGCTATGCAAGGAGAATGACGGTTTCTAATCAAGAGACCAGATCTGAGTCCGCACTAGGAAGTTGGGTGGACGATGCTAGTTCGGAAGTGAAATTGTGGGATCGAGCAAGCGATCAGATTGGTATAGCGTATGGATGATAAGTGTACATCGTATGGATTGAATGAAATTGATATTGAAAAGAGTAATCAAATTTGAATATTTGATTTTGAATAAACAAAGTTATATATCTTTGTTATATAAGATAAATCTTTCCTTGTTAAATCAATTGCCGGAAGAAAAGGATTTTTGAAGGTGTTTGAAGTATAAAAAGAGTTTTATACAAGTTTGAAAAGATCCAAAGTTTTTTAAATTTTTATATATCTGAATATATATGTAAAGGATCTTATGAGGATTTTGAAAAAAGGTTTTGGGAACCTTTGGATTTGGAAAGGCTTTTGATTTTTGGGTAAAATCAAATATTGAAATTTGAAAAGCCTAGTTTGAGAATTATCGATTTGGGATAATCGATTTTGTGTAAAGGAGCCTTGTATGAGATCATACTAGGTGTATGATTTGAAAGATACTATATGTGTATAGTATAAAATGTTTTGATGATGGCTCTGGGGAAAAAGGCGCTCCCTTGAAAATGAACTTCTCAGGAGTGCCACCTGGTGGTGCTGCCTTGAGCCCCAAGGGGGGGTTCTAAAGTTGATCCTATGAGGAGTCCGGACAAAACTAGTTCCTGAGGATTATGAGTAGTGTACCATAGCGAAAGTCGTGTGTGCCGCTAAGAGCCAACAGTCCGCGTTTGATTTTATATCGGTAGACTGCGACATTATGGAATACCACATAGTGGAAGTCGTGTGTGCCGCTGAGAGCCAACAATCTGCATTTGAGTTTATATCAGTAGACTGCGACCTATGAAAGAGTGGAGAAGTTTCATTTCGACAGCGAAAATCAGAGGCCGCTGAGAGCCTGCAGTTCCATGGACTTTTGCTGCGATGGCAACGTAACCCTGGATGTAACTGTGATCTGTTGTGTGGGTTCCATGGCGTAATCGAGAGGCCGCGGAGAGCCTGCAGTTACATGGACTTTTGCTGTGACGGCAACGTAACCCCGGAATGTAACCGTGACCATGGATGGGGGTGATGATTTCCAGAGCATTGTCACCTAAGATATTTCCTCTATTTTCAAAAATTGTTTTCTATAATTTCAGTAAAATTATTGTTTTCAAGTATTTTCACTGGGTGATGAAACGTGTTTACCAAGTACTTATAGATTTTCAGTCCTACGCCTGATCAACGTATGACCGAATCTCTATGAGAACGAGGATGGACTTGTTGAAACATCAAGTTATAAAAGTATTTGTAAAAACTACTCTGGAATAATATTATATAGATATTTGAAAATATTTTAGAAAAAAATAATAATGATCAGAGAATATTTATCTAGTTTTAAACATTTACATAAATTCTGGTTCGTTCCTTTTCGAGGACGAAAAGTTTTAAGGGGGGAGGAATGTGACATCCCGGATTTTTGGTAGAATTATTTTAATCAATATTTAATTAAATTAATTAAAATACGGCTTATTATTTTAAAACAAATATATATGTAATTGGGAGAAGCTATGGTTTGGAATTAAATTAACGAGTTTCTAAATATTTTAAACATGAATCTATCTTATTTAACTTTATGTGATTTAAAAACATATATATGTATATATATATATATGATATAGTCTGGATAATAATAGTTCAAGTAAAATAAATCTTATCAATATTAAACTTAAGTATAAACAAATATATTATTTAAAAACAAATATAATTGTTATAGGCTTAAGAAGCTATGATATTAACATAAGTATAGAAATAAATGATTTTAAGAAATTCAATGTTGATAGTTTAACCTTAACAAAGAAATAAAATAAGTATGGATGTGAAAATAAATATCTTAAAGGTTATAGTCATGTAAAATATAAAATTAACACATAAGTAAATTATAGAACACATACATGTTGGGATACAAGTGAAAAAATATATATAACATATATATCTACATAAGCACAATCTAGAATCATCTTAGCCTTCTTGACTTGCAAAGGAAGACAAAAATTTTATAAACATGTATGAGACATAAAATAAAGACAAATGTAATTAATGTTAGCACACAAAGCACAACATGCAATATCATTTCAGCCGAAATAGTATGTGCTTAGCCACCAAAATAGGAGAAAAATCTCTGACCTATTGTACAAAATAAAATTTTAGCAACCTGTAGCTTGTTTTATAAGTATCAACATCTTTATTCAGATTTGTTCATTCGAAACTGGGTTAACTTGAGGCAAGCATCATCTTAGAAACTTAAACAAAACCTCAACTAAAAACAACAACTCAATCAATGCAAAACAAGAGAATAAAAGGTTTTAACTTGCAGTTCAAAAGTCTGTTCAAATTAAAGGCCCTATTCTTTATCCTGAAACACAGTGAGTAAACTTTATCTAAAACTTTCCTGATTTTCTAGCGCAAGTGATATGTTGATGGTAGTCTTGTTTGAATGGCTTGAATGGATGTATAAATGGTTTGCCTGATGTATATATAAGTGGAATGACTGAATATATTAGAAGTCTTGGCTCTATTCTCTGTTTAAACCATATTCAGTAAATAAACTGTTTCCAAATCTAGTAATTTTTTTTATGATGTTAAGTATAGTTAAAGTAAGGATTTTCAGTTTAATCGGGAAGTATATACCTATATATCAGTGTGAATCCTGTATATGATTTCCTTCTTTGTTTCTTGTTTTGACTGTTAACATCAAACTTAAAATTTTTACCAAGATATCTATGCAGTTTAAAGTTCCTTGTCTAACATGTTAGAATGTGAACAAACTTTTTTTAAATTTTTTTATTAAAGCTAAGTTAATTTTTAATACTGGTAAAATTGTCTGAGATAAGTGATGTTTGCATGTTGAAAATACAAGTGTACTGTATGGTTTTTCATGTTGATCTGAGTATGTTAGAGTCCTCTGTCTCTAGGAGTTCAGGTTTGAAATTCAAAACAAAATTTAATATCTTTCCATTAAGACACTATCTGAACGTAGGATTTACATATAATATGTTTGTTCAATCCTAAATTAAAGTTTAAACTTCTTTTAGCAAGATAAGTTAGGATATTTCTGAAATTAGGATAGTTCATATGGAAATAAAAATGCATGATAAAAAAGAAGAAGCAAGTAGCAGTGTTTCAAAAACATCCCCGTTCAAAGGAAAGGTGAGTAAAACACCATTACTCTGTTTACTGGTTATGGTACTTACATGATCAATGGTAGTTTTTGTTGTGTCTTTGAGGGAGGCAGATAGTAATGCATCTGTTATGATTCTGTATACGTACATAAGTGTGTTCGATAGTTTCAAAGCATCAAAACACTGTGCTTCTTCCTAAAACACTCTGTGTAAAAAAAATAAAAAATGGTGACTTTAAACTTTGAAATTAAATAGCTCACCATCCAATCAGTTTTAATACATGGTCCCAACACAAAAGTCACTTGTTTTTAAGTGTAGATAATCCTCAAATTTATCTTATCTGAAATCATCAAGTATAGGAAGGCGAAATCCTATTTAACAGTAAACGAGTCAAGTTTGGCAAAAATTCAACAATCGTGTTTTAATCAATGGATTTCATGGTGGTGTTCGTTGTTGAAAACCATGATTTTTAAGAGTAATTCTTGGGTTTTTAGAGGCGTATAGTACAAGAATCGTGGGGATGATCGGATTTGGAAATAAGGTGAAATCCTAGTGGTCAGAGTGTTTTCACGTCTCGGCGTTTCGTGAGGAGGGAGGTGGGTGATTGGCACACACGAGAAAATTAGCACGGTGATTTCTAGTTACATAAGTGGGATGTGTGAATTCAAACTAGGGTTTAAAAGAAATTTTTTATCGCGTCGAGTTTGATCGAACTACGGTCTAGATGCTGCGTCGAGTAAGGTCGCAGCTGATAAGGAGGTGGCGCCATGAGTGGGGGTCTTGTTGGTATCGGCGGCAGGGACCACATCGGGTCATTGTGGTGGTTAAGAGGTTTTCGATCAAACTGGTAACTATGGGGGTGTCGGCTGTAAGGTCAATTTCCAAAGAGGGGATTTGGAGCTTGGCCATGGAGGTGGAAAGGATGAGTGCATGGAGGGGGACGGGTTCATGGTTTTGGTTGGACGAACGATGGCTTGGGAAGTTAGTATATGTGCACGAATGCACGAGTGCGCACGACTTGTACTCTGAAAATCAAATGGAAGAGAGGGAAAGAACATTGGAAAAGGAAATAAGGGAAGGGATGGGAAAGTCTGGACCGGGTTTGGGCTAGTGGGCCGGTAACAATATAAAATAAATATTCTTAGGTGATTTTTTATTAAATGACCTTAAGCTAATTAATTTTATTAAAAAAAAGCTATAATCCATTGTTTTTTTTATATTAACATAGGAACCATGTTTGTCTTAACCCTTTAACAATTTGTTAATACCTCTATTTAATAATAAAATGGAAATTTACTGTTCGACTATTTCAAATAAGTAATGAACTATACATATTGTACAAGGTCTAAAATCATGGGGAAGGCCAGGCAATTTTGAAGTGGATAGCAAATAAAAAGCAAAGGTGAGTAAACCTCACTCTGTTGGATTTTTATTTAAATTTAAATTTAAAAGGGTTAAATTTAAATAAATTGGATGAATGGTTGAATTGTTTGGATGTGTACTGATGATCTTGTGATTTAGTCTTGGCTGTTACTCGAGTTAATTGGGGTTGACTCGAAATATTTGAGTTTTTAAACTTATTTTGAACTTAAGCCATAAATACGAAAATGTGTTCATTGTTAATAAAGGCTTAATGATTTGTGATTCATTAAATTAGTGGGGTAATTAAAATAGATAATTAATTAATTCAATTAATTAATGATTTGGGGTAATTAATTTAGTAATTAAGGGTTTGAATTAATCAATAACTTAAGTTTTAAATGAATTAATTAAGTGTAAGTAATTCAGAATAATCATTCGATGGATTGATAAATAATTGTCTAATGAAGTTAACAAAATATAATTACAGTGTAATTAAAACAAGAGATTAATTAAGATGATTAATTAAGGAGAAATTGATTTATTTAATGAAGAAAATAAATGGATAGTTAACTGCAGGGTAAAAATAGTTAATATCGTGAAATTAATTAAAGAGAATTACTTGAATGGAATTGGAAGATAATTAATCCAGGATTGTTAATTAAGATGAATGGATATGGAAGAGTTGATTAATTAATTGATTTGGAATTAATTAATGAAGGAATCTAAGCGATTGAGGTTTGGAATTCAATTAGAATCAATTGAATTGATTTGTATGTGATTAAATTTTGTTATGGATAATTGAATGGTATTAGATGTTTTTAATGTGTTGACATTCTTGATTTGAAATGTTGTGTATTTCATTTGAATAATTTGGGATGGGATAACATAAGTTTCGAAGAGACCGGGGTCGGGTATTGGGAAATACCCGAAACCACTTCGAATTTTTGTAAATTGATTTGTGAAATCAATAGGCTGGAATGAAATGGTTAAAGTGAATTTGGATTATTTTATCTAAGTTTGGTACTTAGAAATTTATATATGAAATAATCATTTTCTATAGCAAATTGTGATTGGTTAAATTGATATAAGTTACTCCGGGTTTATATAAGTTGATTGCTTGGTATTCCATGTTAGTTGGGTTTACTCACGCTGGTTTCCAGCCTGACCCGGGTGTTACTTTGATGTAATGCTCGGGTCAGACCGAGTATTACAGATTTTCAGGTTAGGACGTTCTGGAGCTCAGGAGGCGAGCTGGATGGCAATATCGTATAGAGTATTTCCGCTGTATTATTGTTAATCTGAGACAGGATAATTGTAAATATTCAGTGAGTGTATATAATATGAAACTCTGATGTATTAGAATGTAATCGACAGATACAGTATTCTTTTGTAAACTGTTATTATTTATTATTATATTTTATCCGCTGCGAATGTGAGATGTTTGGTGTTTCTGTTCTTCTTCTTCTATCTCTTTCTTCTTTTTCATAACTAGCTGAGATTTTCGGGATCGAAAATTTCGGGTTGTTACACATTCGTTTCATTTTCACTCAAACTAAAAATATACCAAGGCCGTCCACCATTATTGTTCTCAAAAGGAAGATAAAGCTAAGATTCAAGGGAAGGAAGATAATCAACTAATTCAACATCAAATCTCACGCCTTTTAATCTCAAAGCTAAGGTGAATAATTACTTTATCCCATTTTCTTATAGTTTTCGGTTTTAAGATTAGATCCAAAACATTTTTGCAAGTATATGCCATGTTTTGATGATTAAGTTATATATTTGTTTGTTGGTGAATTATGCATGTGGATTTAATATTAATTTTCTAATGAAGAAAATGATTTATTAGATTATATAAATAAATAATTATTTGGATTTAAAATTTCTATATGTTGAAAAACATGTTAAAATAGATTTTTTGGATTTTTTTCAGACTTTTCCATAAGTGTTTTGATGAATATATAAAATTATTTTAGGTATGGGATTAAATGTTTTACATATTTAATTAAGGAGAAGGGACATTTTATAAAATAATTTTTTTATTAGTTCTGAAATTAGTGGCAGCACTATTCTGAAAAGTATTTATTAACCAATGAGAATTTGACAAACAAAGACAGGTTAGTTAAAAAGTTATATTTTTTAAGTTAAAAACAAGAAAATTATGCTTTAAGCTTGTTTCAGCCATTTTAGGCATCAAACCTTCTGATCCAGACCTTTCGACAAGGCCGAGAGATTCGTAGCTTTCGACAAGGTCAAACCAATGCATATGGTATCAAGTTACTTGGTATGTAATGAATTAGACGCGGTCGACGAGTACTTATTTCAAAAGGTTGATGACCAAAGAGGTTGGGATATGCTTGTTTTATAAACCAAAAGATTTCACCTGCTTGCTTTCGAAAAGAAGCTTTCAACTAAATTACTTCCTACTAGGTCATTTACTTAAAATAAAGGTTTTAAACCTTTCAACAAAGTTGAAAGGTTACTACTGCTTTGTTTCGTTCTGAACCTTCCAACAAAGTCAAATGGTTTACTTGTTTTAAAAACAGCCGCTTCTCCATGCTTTCGAAATAAAACTTTGGACTTAGATTATTTACCCTTATTTTATAAATTTATGTATAACACAAGCTTTCGATGGAGTTGTTTTAAAGGCAGAGGCCTATTGTTTTAAGTAATATGTTTCTAAGCTTTCAAAATAGAGCTTTCGACAAAGCCGAAATGTTGCTTCCAATGAAGTCGAAAGGTTTTAAAGGAGGAATTTCCTCATGTTTTAAATTGTACCTAGTGTGCTTTCGAAAGGTTTATGTTTTAAGAGTTTAATGCTTTTGAAAGATTTTGTTTTGGATGAATTCAAAGGAGTCGAAATGTAACCTTTTGAAGGGGTCGAAAGGTAGCTTCCGACAAAGTCGAAAGGTTCTATTTTTGAATGATTTTGGAAGATTTTAAATGGAAGGTTTTTCAAAGGTTTTCTAAGGCAATGTTTTAAATTGTTTTTGAAGTGGGGTGTCTAAAGTTTCAATGGTTTTGAAAGGTCTGAGTTCAATGGTTGCAAAAGGTTTTAGTTCAATGGTTTCGCTGGATTTGAGATCAATGATTTCGAAAGGTTTGATGAATGGTTTCGAAAGGTAAGGTTCTAGCTTCTTGGCCTAAAAAAATTAAAGGGTTTTGCTAAGGGTTAGAAAGAGGTGCTTTCAAAGGTCTAGAAAGAGGTACTTTCAAATGTTAAATGTTTTCATCAACTAATGTTTGAGTAAAGAATACGTACACACACACACACACACACACATATAACACATGGCAATGTGATTTTGAGTAAAGCTTAAATATTTTATATTTTCCTTGTTTAAATTTGATTTAAAGGTTTTAAATCATTTTGAAAATGTTTTCAACGAAATTAATGGGAAGGGATCCTTAAGTGAAAATGAATTAGATATTAGAATACCAGGTGGGACTAGTATATGGTCGCCCCTATACATTAGCTATTAGCCCCTGCGAATTGTTGTCCAAAATTCCAGTGTGTAGGGCTTTGTCACAAGTGGGTTAAAATTATGATTACACACCGAAAGTAATGTATGTTTGCATACAGATAGGTTATTGGTGAGCCCAAAAAACCATTAGGATCAGGAAGACCCGGGTGATGATTAAGTAGGGACAAATCGTCCAAAAGCGAAGTATTTAACAGATAGTTAAGGACAAACCGTCCAGAAGTGAAGTATTTAACCGATAGTTAAGGATAGACAGTCCAGAAGAAGAATAGCCAAGAGATGTTAGATTAATTTTAATTATGTTGTCTGGTAGGCCTGAATCAGCCAAAGGTTAAAAGTTATCCAAACGAAATTTATGTGCTTGAACAGAAAGTTCATTATTACCTGATATTTATGTATGTTTACATAATGATGCTTTACAGTATTTAACTAGTTTTGGTGCAAGGAAAAGATTTTGCAAAAAAATATATTTTAAAAGGATGTTAGTGAGGGGAAATCCATTTTGCTAAGTGGCATGGTCTCACTTAACATAAAAGCCAAGATGTATGGTATTATTCACACCAGACTTTATTTCTGACTCGAAGTTTATGTTTTCCCTTTAAACTCTCGAGTGCTCAAAATTAATTTGACTAGGCTGAGGGATTAAGGTCTTTTCAGGTTTAGTAGGATGACGAATAAAGATACCGGAGGCATGCATGAGGCAAATAGATAGCTATTTAGGAGTTGCAGTTTATGTTTTGTTGTATTTCTTCTATGTTTGTATTAAGTCTACTATGACTACATGACTCTGATCATCCAAGGGGGTATCTTCGTATACTTCTCTTGGCGTATTTTGTATTAAGTATATTTTATCTGTGCCTGGGAACGTATTAGGAATATGTATTAAGAATATGGAAGATCTGTTTTAAATGCAATAAAGAAAAGTTGTTTTGAAATCTGTGTTTTGTTTGATATTCAAGTGCTTCTGATATTATAGATACCATTAACATAGCTATATTTAGTCGCTGGAAGCTAATACCATAGATGACTGTAGCATCTGTAACACATAGTTTTGGGCCTCTAGATAGCGGATGTTATTGCTTCGTATTAGAGCATGGTTTATGAAATTCTTTAACTAAAAATTGTTTTTGGTTCTGTATGCTATATCTCTAGACTCATATCTTATTTAGGTTATTCATTTGTATCTCACGAAGCTTGAATATAGATATGGAAGGAAGAAGAGGTAGAGTTAATCTTGGAGGAGATAGCACCACCACTAATGGAAATTCCCGACCAAATGCTAGAAGAGGTCCAGGTTAGGCTCAAGCTGAAACTATTGGTTCTAGAGTTCCCTAAGTGGACATGAGAGCCTTGTATCAGTTCTTTATAAACATGATGCAAACTAGAATTGCAACTAGAGTGTCGAAGAAAATGCTACTGGAGGTGGAGTACAGGAAGCTCCGATGGTCAACCAGTATGCTAAGTTGAGCAGAGACTACATCAGGCTTGGAGGGAAACCGTTCGTTGGAACTGAAGATGCGATTGAGGTGGAAAATTGGCTGCTACATTGTGAGAGAATCTTTGCTTACCTAGGATCGAATGATGAGTAAAAGAGGAGATTAGCTTTGAGATAGCTTCAAGGAGTTGCTCTATTTTGGTGGAATACTGTTGCAGCTGATGTTGATGAAGAAACCATGACTTAGGCAGAGTTTAGGAGAAGGTTTCAATAAAGGTTTATGTCGATAATGGCGCAGTCGGTGTTGATGAGGAAGTTTGTGGAACTAGAACACGGGGAGATGTCCATTTTAGAGTATGTAAGAAAATTTGAAGAGTTAGCCCGGTACGGGTATGCTTTGGTTGATACGGTGATCAGGAGGAATGAGAAGTTTATAAGAGGCTTGAGGCCGAAATTGATAAGTGCTGCTTTTCCACACCTAAGAGATCCAAGTGATGTAGTGGTAGAAATGGCGTTAAGGTAGGAAGAGGCGTTAGCTTGTTTGTGGAAGAAGATGAAGGAGGCCTACGTGGGAAAGGGCAGAATTTTTTTCTTTCAATAAGAACAATGCTCAAAAGGGAGGAGCACAGAAGAAGAGAAAAGCTGCGGTGGTTGGTTATAACTATGATAAGAAAGGACACTATGCCAATGAGTGTTGCACCAAAAAAGGAAAAGATAAAGAAAAAGAGGTGGTTGGAAAGAGGAACATCAAATGCTTTAATTGTGATCAGATCGACCATTATAAAAACAAATGCCCAAAGCCTGCTAGGGAAGGAAAGGGACAGATGTATTCAATGGAGCCCGCAATTCCAAGGACAGTTGTGCAGGAGAAAGGGAAGGCTGTTCTGGGAGGCCCACTATGTAGGATCTAGATTAACCCTAGAGGGGGGGGGGGATGAATAGGGTTATAGCAAATTTTCTTGATTTAAACACAGAAATAAACTGCAAAAATAAATATGCTGAAAAGTAAATCACACACAAAATTTACCCAGCTTCGGCAACCCCTGCCTACTGCTGCATTCACAGATTTCTATTAGAATTAAACAATATCACGCTTACAAACACTCTACTAGACTCGCAGACATTTGCTCCCGCTCACAAACACTCTACTAGACTCGCAAACATTTGCTCCCGCTCACAAACACTCTACTAGACTCGCACACCCTGCTCCCGCCTATAGAGTTTCGTTTACTCGCAAACTCTGCTCCCGCCTACAATAGAACTTTGCTTACTCGCAAACTCTGCTCCCGCCTATAGAGCTTTGCAAACTCGCACACCCTGCTCACTGAACTAATTCTAACTAGACAATCTGACACTACCTAAACCCTAGGTGGTGATTTACAAAGTTTTGATTCGTAAAACAAAAAACAATTAAACAACAATAAATAACCCTAATTAAAAATATACTAAAGCCCTTTTAAAATACGGCCGGCCCTATTCTCTTATGTTTAACCCGTTCCTTTTTGCTTGGTACGTTCCTTTGCTTCTTTGTGAAAATGGCCGCTCTGTTCCTCTTGCAAATTTAGGGCTTCGTCCCTGATCCAAATTAGGGTTTGAAGCTGCCGACTTTATGTTTGATTAATAATGCGCGAGTAGCTTTGACCTTCTCTCGTTGCTCTCTTCGGCTGCTTCGTTGTTCGATCGAGTTTGACTCCTTGCTTCGGTATGTAATTTTATCTTTTTGCTTTACTGGGTTGATGCTTGAACTCGATCGTGATTCGAGTTGGATGATTTGTTCTTTGTTATGCTCGAACTCGAATACCAATTTAGCCGATGACGATTGGGTTTATATAGATTTCGAAATCCTATAATTTCGTTCGTCTGATGTTATTTGAATTTGTCAATTTCGTCGTCTCGACCACTTGATGATGTTTGAATGTTTGAGATTTATTCTGACTTGTTCATATTACTTGAATAACACGGTTTTGATTATTAACTTGGTCAATTATGATTGCTGCCACGGTGAACTCTTGATTGACTTGTTCAACTCTGGTTTATACAGCAGAGATCTTTCTTCTTTTAATTGTGACTTTTTCAAAGATACGAACGCTTGATTTCTAACTTTGTGATTTGCGTCTTGAACACCACAACACTGTTTTGATTTCGTGAATCATATCCACTCCACGACTCTGCATTACGTCGACCATCACTATTTTCATCCTTGCGAGCTTTGTCTCTGGCATTGACATTGACATTGTATCACTGTTCCTTTACTATGTTGTATTATTCACTGATGTACTCGTATCACTGGTACTTGCAGCTTGTAACCGGTCATGTTTGTGCATTTCTTTGTTGGTTTAACCTGTACTTGTGGTTGCCTCTGGTTAATTGCTTGGTGGTCTTGTGGTTGGTCACTGATTCATACATGAACTGTTGCACGTGTGTACTTTGTATTCATATGTGCCTGTCGAGTTCCTGTATTTGCATTCATTTGTGTTTCAGTTGTTTATATGCACTTCATCACTTCAGTATTGTATTGTTTTCACCTCTGGCCTGTTGTAGTTTGATTGTGTGATGTTGTACTTTGGTCTAGTTGTGCACTTGCCCTTGGTATTGTAGTCTCTCTGTACTTGTAGTTGTGTAGTTTGTCACTGACTTTGGTTCTTCGCTTGTGCATATTGTATTCATGTATACTGCTGTGTGGTCTTGTGGCAGTTGCTTTGTCTCCATGTATTTCATGTAGTACGAGCATTTGGTTCCTTGTATCTGTTGCACTTGGTCCCTGACCTTTGTTGCCTTTGAGTTTAAGCATTTGCACACTGTTGCTATGTTGTAAATGTTTCATTGTATCATTTGAGTTGTAGCAGTCATTTGTCTGTTGTGCTTAGTTCATGTGTATGCTGTACACTAAGCATTTCTTAGTTTGCATATCAACTTGTTGTAGTTTGCATATCAACTTGTTGCAGTTAATGGTTGCTGTGCACTTTTGTGCTTGCATTTTGATGCAGTCTTCATTAGCATGCTACTGATTGGTGTTTCATTTCTTGTGATATCCATGTTGCAACTGTTTTTGACATGTTAACTGCCCTGTGTTGAATCCAGTTTCAAAAACTCGGGTTTGACCTTGTGCTCGTGTTGTGATATATTGCATGTGAGTTGAACCCGGTTTTTCATTTGGGTTTGACCTGTGCTCACCTGTCCCTGTAAATCAATCAAGTGTATATATCGGCGTGCACGGCCTTGTGGCATATACAGTAATACACTGTGTATGTCATAAGTTGTTCGTGTATGATGAATTCAAATATAAATGATGACGAACAACCCAAATAACTAAGGCAAATAATATTTCCAAAATCCATCTTTTATTTTATATTGCAAAAATATTTTATTTTCAATTTTACTGCGTTAGTGAATATTTTTGCAGATTGCTCAGATGCTGGATTCAAACTGGAATGAAGTTGAAGATTAAAATACGAGTGTGAGTGATGTGTAGTGAGGTCAACTGTAAATGTGAAATGTGATATAATTGTAATCAAAGTTGTATAGTTATAGTGAGAGCTTGAAATTGTACTATTCAAAAATGTAATAAATATTTATTTGAATAAAATATTTGTTTGAATTCAAATTCTGTGTAATTTGTTTTATTCAACAAATATTTATTTAGACAGTGAAAAATAGAATAGTATATTAACAAATACATTTAAACGAATGTATATATGTTTATTATCATCAAACAAAAATCATATAAGCGCATATTCAACAATCTCCCCCTTTTGATGATAACAAACATATATTTAAGATTTTGAATGTATTAAATGTATTTGATTAATCGTTCAATTTGCTCCCCCTATTTAAATGCTTTCTCTCTACATGATACCCCCTACATATATGCATACAAATAAAAATATGCAAATGAGCCTATATGCAAATGGAAAATTATTTGACCTTTGCTTGATTCTATTTGACAAAATCTTAACTTTTCTCTCGCCCTTTTGTTATCAGCAAAAGAATAACAATGTTATAAAAATAGGGATGAAGTGACAAACATGAATCAAACATTTAACTCAATTGAATATAAATATAAAATTTCAATAAAATTCAAACAAAAATCATAATTACCCTTGTCAGGCGCATATTCCACTTTCAGAAATGATGGGGATAAAATCATCAAAAAAATCATACAGTTCTGTCTATATGTGGTATATTTATTTCAGGAAATTTGAATATCTACTAACCATGCATAACCGTTAGGACTTTTAAATGAGATTAGTAGTATTCACAATTTTTATTTAAAAAAAAATTTCAAGTATCTTCTAACCAAGCATGACCGTGAGGACTTTTAAATGGGATTAGAATCAACTTGTCTATTTAATCAATTAATCTTGATATGCGTTCCATACATGCATAACCGTAAGGACTTTTAAATGAGCATGGAACCACATAATCAAAAATCCAAGTAATTCACCCATGCATAACCGTAAGGACTTTTAAATGAGAGTGAATACTTTGAATATTTATTTTTATTGCTAAATATAATAAATTGAAGCACAAATAATTTCCTTCACAGATTTAAAGATATTGAAGAACGAATGATTTCCTTTGTAAACTACCACAAATTTACATACTATATGTAATTTTGATGAGTGATGGTCGATAGAAAGATGGTAGAAATAGAAATGATCATGAAACTTTTACCCAACAAAAAGTTTTTATAACTCTTGTTATGAAATTCTAAAGAAATTTTCTAATTATACTTTCTCGAGTTTTAATATATGATAAATATCAACACTCATCACTTTTTCAATTACTATTCATCTTTTCGATAATCAAAGGGAGTCGGATTAGTCAAAATTTGTCATTTAAAATCAAATAAGAATGTCTAATCTGAAAATATGGTCAAACATGATTTTTTTCGAGGGGTTTTAAAAAAAATTCTGCTATTTGAAAAAATTATTTCAAGTGAAAAATATGCAGATATTTTCTTTGAAAAACAATGCAGCAAATGAATGTTTCAAAAATTAATCACGTTGCACTAGTAATTTTTCTATCAACTATATTACCAGTGTAACCTGCATCTGAATTTAAATTTCACTCAATATTCACTCGATGGATGTGAACGACCAGATTTGTGAAATTTCAACAAACTATCTCAGAATTGTTTTCAACAATTTTTAAATGAAATTCTCTTGGATTTGAATTGAGACCGTGTTAACAATCAAACAAATATCATAGTGTTAAACTTAGAAACCATAGGATAGACAACTATCAACAGTCATTAAAACTTCATTATTATTTCAAAAAATTTCTTGAAGTTTCAACAATTTCATAAAGTTTCAACAATTTCAAAAAAATCCTTTTTAACAACTTTCACATGAAATTTGAAATCGTGCAAATTTACAAGCAGTGACCAAAATGTCAAAAACTAATATATCTACGTGTAGCATGAGTAATCAAAGATCAATAAAATACCATCATTTGACTGAACAAATTTATATGGATTAGTTCAAAGTTGAAAATCTGATTGGTCATCATTTAAGCACAAGTCAAAGTCATAGATAAGAACAAGTCAAATATCAATTAAGAATAAGTCAGAATTAAAAAATCATCTCTTTTAAACATCACAATTTTTGGCTGATTTCATTCAGAATATGGTGCAGATTATCACATTTAATATATCGTTCAAAACAATTTTACCTGTTTTACCTTTACGATAATTTTTCGTTGTTGTCCATTGTGATCCTGTCACCTTTATAATAGGCTAAGGAACTTTGCTTTGTCGCCCGTTGTGTTTCTGGAACAGCCAAAATCCATAGAACACTGTTGTTGTTCCTTAGCCTGCCACCACACCTACACGATGAAAGATTTTTGTGACCTATTTGTTTTTATAGGTCCATGGTTGTTAGTGGCAGAATATGAAAAATATGTTTTTGGAGACCCAAAACTATTTATATATGTTCCTTTTGGCACCCAAATTTGTTTGACTTTCAAAGATTTTATATTTGTGCCTTTTGGAACCCAAATTGGTATAGTTTTCACATGTTTGGGTCTATACCAACAATTATTGTGATTGTGTCCATATTTTCTACAAATTGTGCACATTGAATTTTCTTGATTAATCTCATTTCTAACATATTCAGAATGAGTATATCCAAGTCCTTGTCTATCAATATTGACAGTTTGTTTTCCTATTAACATATTCAACGATTTTTCACTTTTGGAAAATTTTTCTAAAGTCGTTGACAATTGTTGGACTTTTGTTTTTAAAGATTAATTTTCTTTCAACAATTGAGTGCACCTTTTAATAGAATTTTCTCTCCTAGTATTTTCACTCTCTTTTAAAATCAGAATTTCATTTTCAAGTGATTTCATTTTAATTTCTGATTTTTAAATTTCTTCTTCAAATGTTGGACACTTATCACACTTAGGGATCCTACTTTGATAGGTTTTAACTAATTAGTCAAGTTGTTCATTTAATTCTATCAAAGTGTCTTTTTGTGATTCGAGTTTAGCATATTTTTCCTTAAGTCGTTCAAAACAGCCATTTACTTTGTGGAAATAAATAAGTAATTCAGAGTGAGTAAGTTTTGATACCTCGCTTGGCTCGTCGTCATCGCTATCGGTTATATTTCCATGAAGACATATATCTTTCTCACTTTCACTGCTATCGCTTCTATTCCACGTGGCTGCAAATTTCCCTTTTGAATTCTTTGTTAGTAATGCCAGCTCGGCTGCTCCATCATCATCTTCCTCATCACAACTGCTATTTACCAATCCTGTTAAGCATATTTCTTTAACTGAGTCGGTTGTGGAGGACTTCTCATTGCTGTTGACTTTTGCACCATATATTGCATCGAGAATTTTCCAAATTTTCTGTGCATTTTCACAATGAGAGACGAAATAAAAATTATCATGATTAATATGGGAATATAATATATGCATAACAAGAGCATTAATCGAGATAATTTCCTTATTTGTTAAATCACACCCATTTTCAATAATATCCCAACATTTAATATTACTAGATTTTAAATATAATTCCATTTTTAATTTCCAATTCAAAAAATCTGTTCCATCGAAAATAGAAGGAATAATATTGAAACGACCCTCAACAAAAATATTATTTGGTGGATTCATGACTCTAGAGTTAAAAATACAAGGCTCTGATACCACTTGTAGGATCTAGATTAACCCTAGAGGGGGGGGGGGTGAATAGGGTTATAGCAAATTTTCTTGATTTAGACACAGAAATAAACTGCAAAAATAAATATGCTGAAAAGTAAATCACACACAAAATTTACCCAGCTTCGGCAACCCCTGCCTACTGCTGCATTCACAGATTTCTATTAGAATTAAACAGTATCATGCTTACAAACACTCTACTAGACTCGCGGACATTTGCTCCCGCTCACAAACACTCTACTAGACTGGCAAACATTTGCTCCCGCTCACAAACACTCTACTAGACTCGCACACCCTGCTCCCGCCTATAGAGTTTCGTTTACTCGCAAACTCTGCTCCCGCCTACAATAGAACTTTGCTTACTCGCAAACTCTGCTCCCGCCTATAGAGCTTTGCAAACTCGCACACCCTGCTCACTGAACTAATTCTAACTAGACAATCTGACACTACCTAAACCCTAGGTGGTGATTTACAAAGTTTTGATTCGTAAAACAAAAAACAATTAAACAACAATAAATAACCCTAATTATAAATATACTAAAGCCCTTTTAAAATACGGTCGGCCCTATTCTCTTATGTTTAACCCGTTCCTTTTTGCTTGGTACGTTCCTTTGCTTCTTTGTGAAAATGGCCGCTCTGTTCCTCTTGCAAATTTAGGGCTTCGTCCCTGATCCAAATTAGGGTTTGAAGCTGCCGACTTTATGTTTGATTAATAATGCACGAGTAGCTTTGACCTTCTCTCGTTGCTCTCTTCGGCTGCTTCGTTGTTCGATCGAGTTTGACTCCTTGCTTCGGTATGTAATTTTATCTTTTTGCTTTACTGGGTTGATGCTTGAACTCGATCATGATTCGAGTTGGATGATTTGTTCTTTGTTATGCTCGAACTCGAATACCAATTTAGCCGATGACGATTGGGTTTATATAGATTTTGAAATCCTATAATTTCGTTCGTCTGATGTTATTTGAATTTGTCAATTTCGTCATCTCGGCCACTTGATGATGCTTGAATGTTTGAGATTTATTCTGACTTGTTCATATTACTTGAATAACACGGTTTTGATTATTAACTTGGTCAATTATGATTGCTGCCACGGTGAACTCTTGATTGACTTGTTCAACTCTGGTTTATACGGCAGAGATCTTTCTTCTTTTATTTGTGACTTTTTCAAAGATACGAACGCTTGATTTCTGACTTTGTGACTTGCATCTTGAACATCATAGCACTATTTTGATTTCATGAATCATATCCACTCCACGACTCTGCATTACGTGACCATCACTATTTTCATCCTTGCGAGCTTTGTCTCTGGCATTGACATTGACATTGTATCACTGTTCCTTTACTATGTTGTATTATTCACTGATGCACTCGTATCACTGGTATTTGCAGCTTGTAACCGGTCATGTTTGTGCATTTCTTTGTTGGTTTAACCTGTACTTGTGGTTGCCTCTGGTTAATTGCCTGGTGGTCTTGTGGTTGGTCAATGATTCATACATGAACTGTTGCACGTGTGTACTTTGTATTCATATGTGCCTGTCGAGTTCCTGTATTTGCATTCATTTGTGTTTCAGTTGTTTATATGCACTTCATCACTTCAGTATTGTATTGTTTTCACCTCTGGCCTGTTGTAGTTTGATTGTGTGATGTTGTACTTTGGTCTAGTTGTGCACTTGCCCTTGGTATTGTAGTCTCTCTGTACTTGTAGTTGTGTAGTTTGCCACTGACTTTGGTTCTTCGCTTATGCATATTGTATTCATGTATACTGCTGTGTGGTCTTGTGGCAGTTGCTTTGTCTCCATGTATTTCATGTAGTACGAGCATTTGGTTCCTTGTATCTGTTGCACTTGGTCCCTGACCTTTGTTGCCTCTGAGTTTAAGCATTTGCACACTGCTGCTATGTTGTAAATGTTTCATTGTTTCATTTGAGTTGTAGCAGTCATTTGTCTGTTGTGCTTAGTTCATGTGTATGTTGTACACTAAGCATTTCTTAGTTTGCATATCAACTTGTTGTAGTTTGCATATCAACTTGTTGCAGTTAATGGTTGCTGTGCACTTTTGTACTTGCATTTTGATGCAGTCTTCATTAGCATGCTACTGATTGGTGTTTCATTTCTTGTGATATCCATGTTGCAACTGTTTTTGACATGTTAACTTCCCTGTGTTGAATCCAGTTTCAAAAACTCGGGTTTGACCTTGTGCTCGTGTTGTGATATATTGCATGTGAGTTGAACCCGGTTTTTCATTTGGGTTTGACCTGTGCTCACCTGTCCCTGTAAATCAATCAAGTGTATATATCGGCGTGCACGGCCTTGTGGCATATACAGTAATACACTGTGTATGTCACAAGTTGTTCGTGTATGATGAATTCAAATATAAATGATGACGAACAACCAAAATAACTGAGGCAAATAATATTTCCAAAATCCATATTTTATTTTATATTGCAAAAATATTTTATTTTCAATTTTACTGCGTTAGTGAATATTTTTGCAGATTGCTCAGATGCTGGATTCAAACTAGAATGAAGTTGAAGATTAAAATACGAGTGTGAGTGATGTGTAGTGAGGTCAACTGTAAATGTGAAATGTGATATAATTATAATCAAAGTTGTATAGTTATAGTGAGAGCTTGAAATTGTACTATTCAAAAATGTAATAAATATTTATTTGAATAAAATATTTGTTTGAATTCAAATTCTGTGTAATTTGTTTTATTCAACAAATATTTATTTAGACTGTGAAAAATAGAATAGTATATTAACAAATACATTTAAACGAATGTATATATGTTTATTATCATCAAACAAAAATCATATAAGCGCATATTCAACACACTACAGATTCACGGTAAGTCTTAGCGTTCTATTTCATACTGGTGCATCACATTCTTTTATTTCTTGATGTTTGGTAGATAAGTTTAACCTAGAACCCTCATATCTAGTTACTTCCTTAAGGGTTGCAAATCCGATAGGAGGTATGCAACACTAGGTATGATGTGTGACCATTTAGAGTTTGATTTGCTAGGTCATACTTTTGATTGTTGTTTGCATGTGTTTAATTTTGTGGGATTTGGGATTATCCTTGAGATAGATTGGTTAAGTAAATTTGATGCTAGGATATTTTGTCGTGATAGAAAATATCACTTAGTCACCCGGATTGTAGTGATCGATTAGTTTATATCGTAAAGAACCCTAGTTGCGAAATGAATGCTTTATTGGGTATTATGGAGTTGGAGGACAACTTGCATCAAGTCTTTATGGTTAGAGAGTTTGCTAATGTGTTTGATCCAGTAACTGGATTGCCACCGAAATGAGCCATTGAGTTTCAGATTGATTTAGTACCGGGAACAGAACCGGTAAGTAGGCTACCAAGAACGATGGCACCCACTGATATGAGAGAGTTGAAGGTGTAATTGGTGGATTTAGAAGGGAAGAATTTTATCGGACTAAGTAGTTCACCTTGGGGAGCTGCCGTAGTGTTTGCTAAGAAGCCGGACGGATCGTTAAGGCTATATATCACTTATCGTAAGTTGAATGAAAAGACAATATAGAACCGATATCCATTGCCGAGAATTGACGATTTGTTGATCAATTAAGTAGAGCCAAGGTATTCTCTCAGTTGGATTTGACGATGGGATTTCATCAGCTTAGAGTAGCAGAGGATAGTATTCATTTGATGGCATTTAGGACAAGGTATGGATCGTACGAATGGCTAGTTATGCTGTTCGGACTAACTAATGCACCGACATTCTTTGTAGATTTGACGAGTCGAATTTTCCGAGAGAACTTGGATAGGTTCGTGTTGGTCTTCATAGATGACAATCTTATATGCTCTAAGGATGAGAAGGAGAATGAAGTTCATCTTATAGTTGTGCTTGAGACATTGAGGGAGCATCAATTGAAGGCTAACATTTCAAAGTGTCATTTTTGGAAGAAGAAAGTGCAATTCCTTGGTCATGTAGTCTCAAAGAAAGGGCTGTCTATAGATCCAACTAAGATTGAGGCGGTAAATAATTGGAAGAGACCCAAGGTGGTGACCGAGATAAAGAGCTTTCTTGGATTAGATGGATATTATCGAAGGTTTATAAAGGATTATTCACGGATAGCTGCACCGATGACTAAGCTTACACGAAAAGATGTGAAGTTTGTATGAACTAATAAGCGTGAGGAAGCATTCCAGAGCTTGAAACACATTTATTGACCCATGACTAGTGTTGGTGGTTTCGAAGGGGAATCAAGATTTAGTTGTCTATACATATGCATGTAGAACAAGATTGGGAGTTGTGTTCATGCAAATAAGTTAAGTGATTGCTTATGCTAGACAACTCAAACCACATGAAGTTAGGTGTCCTACACATGATTTTGAGTTAGCTGCCATTATATTTACTTTAAATGTGTGGAGGAATTTTCTGTTGGGAGAGCGATTTGACTTTATACAGATCATAAGTCATTAAAGTACTTGTTCTCTCAGAAGTAGCCGAACATGAGATAGCAGAGACCGTTGGAGTTTATTGCTGCTTATGATTTTGGAATTGAGTACACACTTGGAAAAGGGAATAAGATAGCAGATGCACTTAGCAGGAAACATCAGAATGCAGTATTGGTTATGATTGCCAAGTGGAAAGATTTGGAAGCATTATCAGCTTATAGTGTGCGGTATAGATCCGAGGCAGGTTCTAGTGCAGGAAGTGCTATGTTATCTTGCTTAGAAGTTCGATCGGTAATGAATGAGAAGATAGCTTCTAGACAGGAGGAGAATCCAGTTATGGCTGAACGGATCAGGAAGTTAAGGAAAGGAATAGAGAGAGCAATGAATTGAAGGATTTCAGTCTTGACCAGAAAGGGTGGTTGAGAAAGAAAGGAAGGTTGTGTGTTCGAAATATAGGAAACATAAGGAAAGAAGTTTTGGATGAATACCATCATTCGAAGTTCACTATCCATCCAGGAGGAACGGAGATGTATTAGGATATGAAGAGAAGTTTCTTCTGTGAAAGTATGAAGCGGGACATTGGTTTATGTGTTAAGCAGTGCTTGAATTGCCAGCAGTCAAAGGCTAAATACCAGAAGCCAAGTGGATTACTTCAACAGTTGGAAGTTACATTATGGAAGTGGGATTCTATCTCTATGGATTTTAACGATGGGTTGCCAAGGTCTAGTAGAGGAAATGAAAGCATATGGGTCACAGTAAATAGACTGATTAAGAGTGCCCATTTCATTCCAGTAAACTCAACTAGGACGGCACATATTCTGGCGAAGTTATTTATGAAGAATGTGGTTAGACTGCATGGGATTCCTAGTAGTATCATTATTGATAGAGATTCCTTGTTTACTAGTGGGTTCTGGAAGAGTCTCCAAGAAGCTTTAGGAACCAAGCTCAATATGAGTACCGCTTACCATTTATAGACTGATGGGCAAACGTAAAGAATTAACAAAGTCTTGGAGGATTTGTTAAGAGCTTATGTATTGGATTTCGAAGAATCATGAGCAGACCATCTTCATTTAGTCGAGTTCTCGTATAACAATAGTTATCAGACTAGTTTTGCGATGGCACTGTTTGAAGCTTTTTATGGAAGGCCGTGTAAATCTCCCATGTGTTGGTTAGAGACTAGGGATAGGTTGGTTCTTGGTCCGGATTTGGTGAAAGAAGCCATAGAGAAGATTGAGTTGATCCATGCAAGGATGAAGGAAGCTCAGTCTAGATAGAAAAGTTATGCAGATAGAAGGAGGGAAGACTTGGAATTCTCTGTTGGAGACTATGTATTTATTAAGGTTTCACCAGTGAAGGGTATAATTAGATTTGGAATGTCAGGAAAGTTAGCACGTAGATTCATTGGAACGCTCCGTACTGTAGAGAGGATTGGGAAACTCGCTTATAAAGTGGAGTTACCAAGTAGTTTAGTAGGAGTCCATAATGTTTTTCATGTTTCTCATCTTAGAAAGTGTGTTAGAGACCCAAAGACTACCATAGAATCTACAGTGTTAGAGGATTTAGTAGTAGAGCCGAATTTGAATATGGTTAGAAACCCGATTCAGATTGTGTCTAGAGACGAGAAGAAGTTGAGGGACAAGACAGTCAAATTAGTCAAGGTCCAGTGGAGTGACGATCTAGAGACTGTACTTGGGAGACTGAGAGCAAGATTAGAGAGGCTCAGCGTGATTTGTTTGATGGTATGTTTTACCTTTGATTGTATTTTTGCGTACCTTATCGTAATTTCGAGGACGAAATTATTTAAGATGGGGAGTCAGCAACACCGTATATTTTTATAACATTATTTGGAATAATTAATTGGGTAAACTAAATAAAATAATGTGAAGATTAATAGGTTGAGATTTGATTAAATTAAGGGTAGCCATGCCATGTTAATGTGTAAATTAAAATTTGAAAACATAAACTAATGTGTTAGGAAATAAGTAAGGGCATTATGGAAAATAGGAAAGGATTATACCCAAAAACCTTTGAAAATGAAACTCACGTTCATTTCATTTTCACTTAAACTAAAATTATACCAAGGCCGACCACCATTATTGTTCGTAAGAGAAAGATAAAGCTAGGATTCAAGAGAAGGAAGATAATCAACTAATTCAACATCAAATCTCACATCTTTTAATCTCAAAGCTAAGGTGAATAATTACTTGATCCCATTTTCTTATAGTTTTCGGTTTTAAGATTAGATCCGAAACGTTTTTGCAAGTATATGCCATGTTTTATGATTAAAGTTATATATTTGTTTGTTGGTGAATTATGCATGTTCATATTAATATTTATGAAATGTTTAATATGAAAACCCTATTAAATGACATCTAAATATCTTGAAAATTTAAATATAGGTCAGAGATGATATTTTAGAGATGGGATTCAATTTTCATAATTTTCTGAATTTATATGGATTTTATATTAATTTTCTAGTGAAAAAAATGATTTATTGGGTTATAAATTATTTATGGCTAAATAAATAATTATTTGGATCTAAAATTTTTATTTGTTGGAAAACATATTAAAATAGATTTTCTGGAATCTTTTCAGATTTTTTCTAAGTGTTTTGATGAATATATAAAGTTATTTAAGGTATGTGACATAATTGATTTACATGTTTAATTAAGGAGAAGGGGCATTTTATAAAATAATATTATTATTTAATTCTAAAATAAGTAGCATCACTTTTTTGAAAAGTATTTATTAACTAATGAGAATTTGACAAACAAAGGTAGTTTATTTGAAAAGCTATCTTTTTCAAGTTAAAAACAAGAAACTCATGCTTTTAGTATGTTTTAATCATTTTAGGCATCAAACCTTCCGACCCAGACCTTTTGACAAGGCCGAGAGGCATCAAACCATTTAAGGTATGTTTGTTTTATAAAACAAAAGCTTCCACCTTCTTACTTTCAAAAAGAAGCTTTCGAATTGATTGCTTCCGACCAGGTCAATTACTTAAAATAAAGGTTTTAAACCTTTCTACAAAGTTGACAGGTTACTGCTGCTTTGTTTTGTTTTGAACCTTCTGACAAAGACAAAGGGTTTACTTGTTTTAAAACCAGCCACTTCTCCATGCTTTCGAAAGAAAGCTTTGGACTTAGATGATTTACTCTTGTTTTATAAATTGAAGTATAACCCATGCTTTCGACGGAGTTATTTTAAAGGCAGAGGCATGTTGTTTTAAGTAATATGTTTTAAAGCTTTCGAAGCAAAGCTTTCAGCGAAGTCGAAAGTGAAAGTGACTGTGCTATAGGATAGTGTAATATGGATAAACTACTTGTGTGAAATAAGTAAGTAAATAGTAAAAGCAAGAAAATGACACCAGAGATTTTTATACTGGCTCAAACTCCCATTTTACGTCTAGTCCTAGACTCCTTCTACATTTAAACTAGCAACCCTCACTTAACTCGAGGGAATAGGTTTACGCCGCCTGAGCAGCCGAACAGGACTTCTACCGCCTAAGCAACCGAATAGGACTTCTACCGCCTGACCAACCGAACAAGACTTCTTTACAAATAACAAAAGTATCCGACTGTAGTGTGCTCTGTGAATAGCACTGATAATTCTATTAAGTACAATCTTCCTATAATCTTCTCCTTTATGATATGTAGTATAATGTGCTTGAGAGTCGTGGAAGATAGAGTGATCAATGCTCAGAGAATGTAAGCAGTTTGAGTGCAGTTTGAAAATAGAGAATAAAGGATAAGAATTCAAGAATATCAAAAATCATTTTTGGTGAAATGTTTGTTGAATTCTGAAATCTATTTATAGTGATTAAAAATTTGCTACCATTGTTGAAAGGTAACGATGAAAAAAATAGGCACAACTGTTGGTTTGAAGATGTTTCTCTTCGATGTAGAGAAGTTCTTTTCATGAAAAATAGCCGTTATGAATATTCGGCCTTCTGAAATTTAAAAATCGAAAACAACAAAGAAATAGGCAATTTTTGGCCTAATTCAGCCGTCTGAATGAAGTCATTCAGCCGACTGAATATTGTGAAACTATAAAATATTTTCAGTATTCAGACGGCTGAATGATCTCATTCGGCCGGTTGAATATTATGAAACTATAAAATAGTTTCAAACATCAGCCGTCTGAATGAAGTCATTCAGCTGGCTGTTTCAGCCTATTGTGCAAGGTAGTGCATGTATGTATATGTTTATATATATATATATATATCATTTCTGGAGAGATTTTAACATATTTCTAAATAATGTAAAGACTTTGGACAAAGGATTGTCAGCTTCAAAATACTCTGAATGCGAATCTGTAAAGAATCTCCTGCATAATTGATTAGTACACACAAATATTTATTTAAATAGTTTGTCACAGTCAAAATGATGTAAAATTGAGATTCCACAGAAAGATTGCTTCCAATGAAGTCAAAAGGTTTTAAAGGAGGATTTCCCACGTGTTTTAAATCGTACCCAGTGTGCTTTCGTAAGATTTATGATTTAAGAGTTTAGTGCTTTCAAAAGGTTTATGTTTTAAGAGTTTAATGCTTTCGAAATGTTTTTTTGAATGATTTCAAAGTAGTTGAAAGGTAACCTTTTGAAGGGGTCGAAAGGTAGCTTCCAGCAAAGTCGAAAGGTTCTATTTTTGAATGATTTTGGAAGGTTTTAAATGGATGGTTTTCCAAAGGTTTTCCAAGGCAACGTTTTAAAGTGTTTATAAAGTGGGGTGTCCAAAGTTTCAATGGTTTCGAAAGTTTTTAGTCCAATAGTTTCAAAAGGTTTTATTTTAATGGTTTCGAAGGGTTTGAGATCAATGATTTCGAAAGGTTTGATGAATGGTTTCGAAAGGCAAGGTTTTGGCTTCTTGGCCTAAAAAAATTAAGCGGTTTTACCTAGGTTAGAAAGAGGTGCTTTCAAAGGTTTAGAAAGAAGTACTTTCAAATGTTAAATGTTTTCATCAACTAATGTTTGAGTAAAGAATATATATATGTATATATATATATATATATATGTACATATATATGTATATATATGTATATATGTATGTATGTATGTATAACATGGCAATGTGATTTTGAGTAAAGCTTAAAGGTTTTATATTTTCCTTGTTTAAATTTGATTTAAGGGTTTTAAATCATTTTGAAAATATTTTCAAGGAAATTTATGGGAGGGGATCCTCAAGTGAAAATGACTCAAATATTAGAATACCAAATGGGACTAGTATATGGTCAGCCCCTATACATTAGCTATTAGCTACAGCTAATTGTTGTCCAAAATTCCAATATGTAGGGCTTTGTCACAAGTAGACTAAAATTATGATTACACACCGAAAGGAATATATGTTTGTACACAGATAGGTTATTGATGAGCCCCAAAAACCATTAGGATCAAGAAGATCTAGGAGATGATTAAGTAGGGACAGACCGTTTAGAAGCGAAGTATTTAACATACAGTTAAGAAAAGACCGTCCAAAAGTGTAGTATTTAACAGATAGTTAAGGATAGACAATCCAAAAGAAGAATATCTAACAGGTGTTAGATTAATTTTGATTATATTGTCTGGTAGTCCTGAGTTAGCCAAAGGTTAAAAGTTATCCAAACAAAACTTATGTACTTGAGCAGATAGTTCATTATTACCTGATATTTATGTACGTTTACATAATGATGCTTTACATTATTTAACCAATTTTGGTGCAGGGAAAAGGTTATGCAAAAATATATTTCAAAAGAATGTTAGTGAGGGGAACCCATTCCGCTAAGCGACGTGGTCTCACTTAACGTATAAAACCGGGATGTATAATATTATTCAATCAGGCTTTATGTCCAACTTGAAGTTTATATTTTCCTCTTAAACTCTTGGGTGCTCAAAATTAATTTGAGTAGGGCGAGGAGTTAAGGTCTTTTTCATGTTTAGTAGGATAACGAACAAAGCTACCGGGGGTATGTAGGAGGCAAATGGATAGCTATTTAGGACTTTCAGTTTTATGTTTTGTTGTATTTCCACTGTGTTTGTATCAAGTCTATTATGACTATATGACTCCGATCATCCAAGGGAGTATCTTCATATACCGCTCTTGGCATATTTGTATAAAGTGTATTTTATCTGTGCCTAGGAACATATTGAGATTATGTATTAAGAATATGGAACATCAGTTTTTAATGTAATGAAGAAAAGTTGTCTTGAAATCTGTGTTTTTTTTCCATATTTAAGTACTCATAATATTAGAGATACCATTAACATAACTGCATTTAATCACCGGAAGCTAATGCTATAGATGACCGCAGCATCTGTAGGGCTTAGTTTCGGACCTCTAGATAGGTGATGTTATATACACCTTAGAAAAGGCAACCAAAATTCGAAACGAAATTGTTAATTTCATTAATGTAGGGGTGAATCCTTTTTGGACAATATTTTGAAAGATTAAAGGAACTTTAAATAAAATGTCCACATCATAATTTTGAGAAATGGACCATTTGCCAAATTTTATACGATTGAATTAAAAATAACTCTAGAATGATGCTTGAACCAATGTGCCAAGTGAATTTTAGCATAACATCACGATGCTGCTTGGCAATTTCCTGTAAACCTAGTAGAAAAATCATTCTATAGGAGCAATCTAACGGGAAACTAATCTATTCAAGATTGAGTGCACACTCGATAGGGTCATCATTAGCCTTAGATGTGAAAATCGATGTGATGATAAACAAATTTGATAACCTTCTTTCATCTAATCAAATGAATCAAGCTTCTCACATCTCATATTATAAATGTAATGATCCAAATCACATTGCCGATCAATGTCCTTACTCGTTAGAAAAAATCAATGCTTTTAACAAAGTTAGGAATGATCCGTTCTCTTCAACATATAATCATGGTTAGAGAAATCATCCTAACTTCACTTTAAAAATAAGACGATGGCTTAATAACAAATATGAGGCAGAATATGAACAATTGTTTCAAGATGTTCCAAATAAGATCGAAGACAGATTTCCCTTCGAACCTCTCACGATTAAGTCCGAAACTCAACTGATTTCTTTGATTGAGCGACCTATTAGGTTAGAGCTCAAACCTATTTATTCTCACCTAAAGTATGCATATTTAAGTGAAAATGAAACCTTTTCCATTATTATTTCTACTGATCTATCTCTTGACGAAGAAGCATCTCTTCTTTCGAAAAACAGAAAAGCATTTGGGTGGTCTATTTCCGACATTAAGAAAATTAGCCCTGTAATTGTTCAACATCACATTCATTTGGTTGATGGAGCCAAACCCACTTGTGATGCACAACGAAGGCTTAACCCAAAATAAAAGATGCGGTTCGAGATGAAATTCTTAAGCTCCTTGATAATCGTATCGTTTATCCGATCTCCTATAGTTCGTGGGTTAGTCCAATTCATGTCGTGCCTAAAAAGTCCGGACTCACCGTTATCACGAATGATGCTAACGAACTCATTCCAGCCCGTATTCAAACAGGTTGGCATGTTTGCATTGATTATCAAAAATTTAATGCTGCAACACATAAAGATCATTTCCCTTTTCCTTTCATCGACCCAGTGCTTGAATGGTTAGCCGATTATGATTTCTGTTGCTTTCTTGATAGTTAATCCAATTGTAACCAAATTCCAATTACTCCCGAAGATTTAGAGAAATCACTTTCACATGTCCTTTCGGGACCTTGGCTTATCGATGTATTCCATTCGGACTTTGTAATGCCCCTACGACTTTCCAACGATGCATGGTTGACATGTTTTTTTACATGATCAAATGCTTTCTAGAAGTTTTTATGGATGATTTCTCTCTTTGGAGATTCTTTTACCAAGTGCTTAGATCATCTCGAGTTGGTTCTCAATCGATGTAAAGTGAATCATTTAACTTTGAATTAGGAAAAATGCCACTTTATGGTCAAACAAGGCGTAGTCCTCGGACATGTAATTTCAAATAAGGGCATTGAGGTGGATAACACAAAATTCAATGTTATTTCAAATCTGCCCATTCCCAAATCCGTTACGGACATTCGATAATTTTTAGGGCATGTTGGTTTTTATCGATGCTTTGTAAAGACTTTAGCAAAATCGCTCAACCTTTGGCTACATCTTTGGGAAAAGATGTTTCTTTCGATATTAATTCTGATTGTGTCTCTTCTTTTGAACATCTTAAAAATAAACTCATTCCCGCTCCCATCTTTTGCTCATCCAATTGGGATCTTCCCTTTGAAATAATGTGTGATGTTTATAACTTTGTGTTTGGTGCTGTTCTAGGACAACGCATCAACAGAATTCTTCACATCATCTATTACACTAGTATGACTTTGAATGACACTCAACTCACCACACCACTACTAAAAAAGAGCTTGTAGCAGTCGTTTTGCACTGGAAAAGTTTCGACCTTATTTGATAGGCTCACACATCATGGTTTACACTGACCATTCCGCTCTTAGGTATCTTTTTACTAAAAAGGATGCTAAGTCTCGTTTGATTTGCCAGATCCTTTTACTTCGAAAATTCGATCTTACAATCAAGGACAAAAAAGATCCGACAATGTCATAGCCGATCACTTATCTCATCTTCCAAAGGCACCATCTTATTTGCCCATCAATGAGAACTTTCTCGACGAACAAATCTTTTCAGTTTCCATCGATCCGTGGTTTGCTGATATAGCGAACTATTTAGTCACTAAGGAAACTCCTTCGTTTTGGTCTAAATGAGATAAATACAAATTTCTATCCCAAATGAAATATTTCTAATGGGATGATCCATACTTATTTAAGTATTGTTCTTACCAAAGAATTCAACGATGCGTCCCAAATAGCAAAATCAAGAGTGTTCTTTCATTTTGTCATGACCAAGCATGTGGTAGACATTTCGGTCCTACGAAAACTATAGAAAAAGTGCTCCAATATGGCTTTTATTGGCTTACACTTTCCAAAGACGCGTTCGAATTTTGTAAAGCATGTGATCGTTGTCAAATGTTAGGAAAAATCTCTCGATGAAACATGATGCCTTTGACCCCCATCCTTATGATTGAAATCTTTGACGTTTAAGGAATTGACTTTATGAGGCCATCTCCTAACTCTTTTGGAAATCCTTATATTCTTCTTGCCATCGATTATGTTTCTAAATGGGTTGAAGCTATTTCGTGTACAACAGTACAACAAATGACCACAAAGTTGTTGTGAAATTCATAAAAGAAAACATCTTTTCGAGGTTTGGCATGCCATGTACAATAATAACTAATAACAGATTCTATTTTTGTAATCAGTTTTCTGATCTTTAATGAAGAAATACTCAGAATCCACAAGTTATCCACTCCTTATCATCCTCAAATTTGTGGTTAAGTTGAAGTTTCAAATCAACTAATCAAACAAAATATGGAGAAAAGTGTTAATAAAAATTGAAAAGATTGGTCTCAAAAATTGATAGATGCGCTTTGGGCTTAGAGAACTACTTTTAGAACTAATCTTGGGACGTCCCCTTTTAGATTAGTATATGGTAAAGTGTGTCACTTACCATTCGTGCTTGAACATAAAGCATTATGGGCAATAAAGAACATAAACTTTGATCTTAAAAAGGCCGACGAAAACAAAAAATTGCAACTCAATGAATTAAAAGACATTAGGAACGATGCGTATGAAAACGTGAAAATTTACAAGGAAAAAACAAAAGTTTTTTATGACAAATCAATCTTAAGAAAAACGTTTTCGCCAAATCAAAAAGTTCTTTTATATGACTCTCGACTTTATTTATTCCTTCGAAAATTAAATTGAGATGGACAAGACCATCGGTGGTACGTAATATTTTCCCACACTGTGCCCCAAAAATAGAAAACCATAAGGATGGATCGATTTTTAAGGTCAATGGTTATTGTTTAAAGCCTTACTTGGAATTGGCAAGTGACCAAGAGAAGGAGCCCAAGATTCTTCATGAGCCACACTAAGTCTAGTAAGGAATTTTAACCCTCGCTTGTAAATATGTATATATTTTTCTTCTTTACACTTATTATATCATGCACTGACTGTGGGAACACGGTCAAAATCAAGTTTGGGAGAGTCTCATGTTTATTTTGATTTTACATGCTTTGATTTAGCTTTACTTTCTCTAAAAAAACCAAAAATAAGTTGCATTTTAATTTCCTGAAAAAATTCCAAAAAAAGAACTTTTTGCATCATAATTTACTTTTGAATAGGCGAGATAGAGTAAGCATACAGTTTTGGTCATGAGATTGAAATTCTTGGAAAATTACCTTAATTCAAATAAATAATAAAATGAAAAATTCAAATTACAAGCAACCTGGTGTAACTAGTATATAGGGATATCATAGGTGATTATTGTGAATTTATTCTAAATTGCAGTCTTCGTTTAAAAGTGGTCCATTTAAAGTACATGCGTTGACATTTTTAGTCTTTAAAGTTAAGTGGTGCTTAGATGCTTTTGCATAACTCTCTCTTCTCCTTTAAAAAAAGGAAAAAACTTCAATAAATAAATAAATAAAAAAACATACCTAGAGTCATGTTTCCACACATAAGTGTGTATACTTGCCATGTTATGTACTCTTCTCACGTAAGCCTGCAAAGCAGTGCATGAATGGTATATCTGGCCTCGGTTTTATGAGTTAGGTGTATATAGATAAAAATTAAAAATAATAAAAACCTAGAGTCAAGTGTGCACACCTAGGTGGGGACACTCGCCATGCTTTGTACTCTTCTTACATAAGCCCAAAAGACAGTACATGAATGGTATATTTGGCATCATTTGTTTGATGTATATAAATGATAATAATAATGTCAATAATTTTATTTAAATAAGCATAGAGTAAGAAAATGAAATCTTAGCATTGTCCTGACTTTACTGATTTGGTTTGTTATATAAATAGAAATGAAGATACCACTTTGCAAACTACGACAATCAATTAAAGAATTTATTTCATAGTTGCATATCAGCCGAAATAACTAGCCAAATTAGAGTTGAAATGTAATGAAAACTTAATTTTTATTGGAAGTTTGATTAATAAAAGACTAAAATTTCTTGATAATGAACGAGACTTATATATTATTATCTCATGCCTATTTATAATTAAATTCTTCATATTGTAAATTAAAAAAACTTGCATTCAAATCTTTGTAAAAAAAATCTTGCATTAGGAACTTTACCTATTGCATTTGGATTTTGTGGGTAGTATCCATTGAAAACCTTCATGAGACAATACTTTTCCTACCAGGGATACCTAAAGGTTTAATGGCTTGCTGCATGTAATCGTGCTTTCTATGAAAATGGACTTATCTATGTTTTGGCTTATTCAAGGATGAATAAAAAGATAAATGTGAGGGTATTTGATGTACATGTAAAAATGTATATTTTTATCTCATACTTTTTCTTATTTTATTTAAATATAGAAGTGTTTTCAAATCATCATTCACTAATCTAAATTTAGGCAAAATGGTAATTTTGTTAATGAATTAATTTGGAGAAAATTTATCGGCACATTTTATTTTCTAGGAAATTGAGTGCAATTTAGAAATCAATTCATAGCATGCAAAAGAGAAAGAAGCCAAAAGAATGAAGAGAGGAAGGATTTAAATCAGTACGGAGGAGCCCATCTACCCACCAACTAAAGGACCAAAATTAAAAAGCAAAAACATACGCTACTGGAGATTAATTAATTCCTTCATAATTACTTGGAGGCTACACAAAGTGAAGGTCAATTTTGGTAGTTCCCTAAAATAAATTAGGTTTTAGAACAAGTATAAATAACCCTCTTATGTTCATGTAATGGATCTTTATCTTCACTTTTTAATGCATAGAGTTGTAATAAAAATTAGAAATAAAAGCTTCTCTTTAATGGCTTCTTAGCCATCTTCTTTTTATGCAACTTTCTTTCTATGTTTTTATTTCATGCTCTTTTCTTTCATGTTATTTTTATTACGTGCACTCTTTTATTTCATGTTAATAAATTAGACGTATTTTCATGCGAGTAGCTTAGGTTTATTTTATGCAAGTTAGTTATCTCTTGTTTTCTTAACTTATTTTTCCTTTCCTTTATATCTATGTTGAAATCAATTTATATTAATACTTATTCAAATATGAGAAGCTAAACCACCTCAATTTAGAGGTAATGAAGCTGTCATAAATCAATTAAAATTAACATAATGATTTCATCTATTCTCTCTTATTTTATGCTTAATGTAAATTTTGATGGTAACGGAATTTTTTTGTTTATTAGTGAATTTGATAGCTTATGCTGTTCATAAAAATAGAAAATATTTAATCAAATAGAAACAAAAATTACATCTTCATCTAATTATGATTATGATAATGAAAGTGAAACTAGAATCAAAATTTGATGCTCTATGTTACTAGTTCATTGTAAATTGATCATGTTTAAAATATATTATTTTTTAGGGGATTTTCACTTCAAGGGCTTATTTGTGCAAGCCAATAAGTTTTAAGGACACTACATTTAAAAAATTAGTTTTAAGGACAATTTATAGAAAAAAGATAAATGAATTTATCATTTTCATTTATAAGAAATAAGGATAAAAGGATTTATTATTTTTCTGTATAACTTAAAAAGATAAATGAATTTATCATTATTTTGTAAGTTGTCCTTAAAACTAATTATTCAGAAGTGTTATCCTTAAAACTTATTATCCTAAAAATAGAAGCCCTTCAACCTAATTTTCACTTATTTTTTATTTCATGATTACTTTTATTAGATTTGGTAAGTGGATTTAGAGGTTTTTTAAAATTTGATGGTTTAAGTTGTGTTAGTCAATATCATAGCTAGACCATACTTATAATAAATACATCAATAATGGTTAAAAAGAGTGACCATAAGTTCTTTTTGTATTGATTTGTATGATCATGAGAAGGGATTTGACTTTAAATGTCCTCATTATCTCATAGTTTAATTCCAAATTTTCTATAGTTTTTATCAAGTTTTAGTTAACAACATTTTCAAACATTTGGGTTAATTTGACTGAGTGATTTAAAATTTTTTGCTTTCCCTGTAGATCAACCCACTCGCATACGTACTACAATTGTATACCATATGCTTACGGTTTTTTATAATGATATAATTCAACTATTTTCTAATCGATAGACAAGTCCATTTCAGAGCAGTTGATTCTGGGAGTTCGAGGAGAATTTTTAAATCAGTGTGTCCCCAACAAGCCTAATCTATAAGGTACAATCTCCATTGACATTTATATCTTTTGATTCATGCCTCATAACTTTTATACATGTTATTGCTATTGTTGTAATTATAATTAACTGTAATAATTTACTTAGTTAGTTAGATGTTTTGTTTTCATTCAATATGATAGTTTTAAATTAAAACATATGTTTATATGTTCTTTGTTTCGGCCATATATGTTCAAATATATGTATAATAATTTTATGAATATAAAAATATTTTTAATTATTTTAAACAATCATTTATTAATCTTTAATGATTTTAAATCATGAGATAGACTGATGTCTTATTTTAGAACAATATCATATTTTAAATTAGCAAACATGTTTATTAAATCTAATCCATTTTAGCAATTTAAACAGACAAAAAATTTTTGGAAAAAATATTATTTATAATACATATTCATATTTCATAATAATATAATTAAAATCTTGAACTTTTGAATTCAAAATATCAAATATATATATATATATATATATATATATATATATATATATATATATGGTTGGGATTATAAAATCATCTTGGCTATGTATTGCATCTAATATTACTGTATGTATTTTATAATAAATGTATATTTATATTTTATATCAAATAATTTAAAATGGTAATTAACACACATATACATATATTCTAAGTATATATTTGGTAGATGTAAATCTCAATATTTATATATGCATATATTTGACCATGTTTACATCGTCTATGATATGTATTCAACATTCATGTCATGTTTAGATATGTTCATTCTCACTTACATATCATACCTAATTAATATGGATTAATTAATTAACATATAGACATAGAAGAGAGAAGGGCTTGGCTTGATTGATAATTAACTAAAAATTAGGAAGGGAAGTTTTAAAAGTAAATGAGAAAGGTCTCCATTATCTCCGTAAAACAATATTTTCTCATTTATTTCTAATTAATTTTCCCTTTCTCTTCTCTTACTTCATCCCTGATTGTCACCCCTTCTCTCTAGTATATATCTACATTAAATATTTATATTTAATTAGATTAATTAATAAAGCAAAACATTCAAATAAAGTATGAATTTATTAAACAACTAGATTGGATCTAGTATTGGATATTAAACTTCATAGGCCCACTAAGACCCAGTTAGGGAAATATTTTTGTAATTTACCCATTTCATCCGTTGCAAAATGGAGTAGGGTGCTTCAATGATATCAAAGCCTATATGGTCTATGCGTTCTAAACATTTAGAGCCTTCTCCCCTTTCTAGCTACTAGCTTAGCCCAATATATGGAGTAAGTCCAAAAAGTTGGCCTGGATATAAGGCCTAAATTGATTTTGGGCCTTGAACTAATTCCGTATTCATATTTAAAAATTAAAATACATATTAAATTTAAATGTTAAGTTTAAAATATAAAATAAAAATTTATAAATATTATTAAATAAATATCAAAATTTTCAAAATTATATATTTAAATTATTTACTTAATTTCAAAAGGTTTAATATATATTTAATTAGTATAATTATTTAAATAATTAATTAGAAGTTAGTTAATAAAAAACATCCATATATATTGATATATGTATGTAACTATGGTTGCTATATGTGTAGATTTATCTTAAAATCACTTAAGATAAAATTAAATAAAAACTCTTGAATCAATTAAATATTTAATTAAATTATTTAATAAAAAGGATTTATTTAATAATTAAATAAAATATATTTAATTAATATATATGTATGTGTGTGTGTGTATTAGTATGTACATATAAATAAAACTATAAATGTTATGGTTAGTTATTTATCTTAAATAGTTTAAGATGAATAATGTAAAATTCTCAATGATAAAATAAAATCTAACTAAATTGGTTAACTAAATTAAATATGAAATATTAATTGTACATGATTTAAATAATAAGAAATAAAATTGATTAAATATGGTTTAATTAATAAGATGCATACACACACACATACATACATACATACATACATACATACATACATACATACATACATACATACGTGTGTGTGTTATAGGTTAACTAAATTATACCAGTTATAAGTAAACTAAACTTATATAATTATAAATGTATTGGGTAAATATAAGTGGAACAACAATAAACCCTAAAATAGATTTTTGCAATAAATATATGTGTATGGTATGTATATCACTATTTCAGATGTGTCAAACACTTGAATCCTGGGGTAATTCATAAGAAAATACAATATTCCTTGAATCTATATGTAACACCCCTAGTTTTTGTTTGACATTATTTGAGGAATTCAATTAGATAAATTAAACATAATAATGTGAGGTGATAAGGAGAATGAGGTTAGTTAACTAATTTGGATCAGACCTTAATTAATTAATTAATTAACAAGATTATTTTAAACATAGAATAAAAAAGGATCAATGAAAGGGGCATAATGGAGATAATTCCTTAATTCATTCCCTAAACCCTTCCTCTCTCATTTTCATTCTCATTTCATATTCTACCATCGAAACAAAACCTAAAGGAGGTCGGCCGTTACCTAGAGAAGAAAAAGAAGATAAAATCTAAGAAAAGTTTAGGGGAATTAATCTACATCAAACCTCAATTTCTCTTATCCAATATAAGGTGAATAATAGTTAACCATATCAATTTTTATGTTTTATTTTCATATTTTAGATTTGATTTTCGAATTGGTTATGATAATATGTCATATTTGGATTAGTAATATTAAATAATGGTTTACTAGAGCTTTATAGAATTGTTCTAATGGGTTTTAAAGGCAATGTGATATCTCGAAATTTTTGGCAATAACAATTTAATAATCTGTGTTTAAAATTAAATTGATTTGGTAATTTTTGTAAATAAATTTGAATTGATTTAATAATCTTCTTTTATTTAACATTTAATTTGTGAATTTATCTTTTATAAGCTAATAAACTATTTTCTATTTATAATATATATATATATATATATATATATATATATTTTAAATAAATGAGTTTGGTTTTAAATTTAATTAATATAGCATATTTTCTAATTCCAACTATTTTGGTAATTAGGAAATTTTGATTTACTTAATGATTAAGCTTTTCAAAACTATTTTATAAATAACTATATGATTTTAAATACATAAGATAAATGTTTTATTTGTTTAAAATATATTTTAACTTAAGTTTGAATATTAGTTTAGATTTAAATAAATATTTTTTTATTTCCTTTTTAAAATTATTGTTTAAGAAATATGATTTGTAAATTAGATATGAAGTTTAAAATACAATTAAAATATGAAACATTAATTCATTTAAATAATAAGTAATTTACAATCTCTTTTATAAATTTATTTAAAATGATTCAAAATGTTATTTTCAAAATAATTGATATGTGTATTGTTTTATTTATAATTATACTTGGTTTATTCTTTAAAAATTATCTATATATAACTAAGTATTAAAAACTAATTAATTTAGTTAAAAGCTTTCATTAACACTTTAATTAAAAATACTAATTAATTAAAAGAACATGTGTTAAATTCTTATGCATGCTAAATACATGTGTTAGTTAATTAAGTAAGGATAACCACAAGTTTGAATATTTTAGACAAGTGTTAAGTTTTATTTTCTTTGATTTTAAATAAATCATAAAATAAGATATATAAAACATGCATTTTTCCATTCCTTTCCTTTTTCTCATCTTTATTCCTAAACTTAGAAATTTTCAGCTGAAAATGAAAAACATTCCACTCTAAAGAACAATCTTCATTTCATTTCATACAAAATCAGTAATCATTTTCAAAACTCATAGTTCATTTTCAAAATTGAAATCAAATTCTTCATCCTCATATCCAAACACAAATCATTCCTTGTTCACATGCAAATCTGAAAATCATCTTCAAAAGAAAATTCTCTGTAACATATTTCAAAATGCATATCAAAATCCCTGATCCATTTTCAAAAACCTGCATTCTTCTAAAATCTGGAAAGTGGCCAATGCATGCAAACCTAAAATTGTTGCCAGCATTTTCTTTTCAAAATCTGGAGCTCAACTCTGCATGCACTTCATAAAACAAAGGCATTCAACATTCAAGAGTTCAAAGGATTCAAATAGGGTTTTTTTTTTCAAAATCTGGAAACTCTGTTTCCCTTCACAATTCAGGTGAGTAACACCCCTTTTTAGTAGGTAAATTTTGGTTGCATAATAATTAATTTGAGATGAATGTGTAATGTATGGTATCTACTGTGATTACATGCATGTTTAGCCTGCGAGTTGTTTTCATCTCAGTATTCTCTGCTTTCACCTTCCAGTTTTTCCAATTTTGTTTTAAAAATTCATATCTTTTGATTTGTCTCTGTTTAAGCTTAATATGCAAATCAAACGTGTTTGTTTAATTAAAAACTTTAGTTTAAAATTTTATTTAAGTCAAAATAATATGTGAATGTCTCTGGAATGAATAAACAGACGATCAATCATTAATTAGTGAAATTCCACGTACAATGATTTGAAGTTTCAGGGTTATAAACCAAAACATCATACAAAATCATGAATTTTAAACCAAAAATTACAATTTAAAATACTAGAATTAAAGAGCAGTTTTATTTTGACAGTATATTGTATTTTGGGGCATCCCTGTTGCCACAAGTGGTTAGAGGTGCCGAGTTTGTTTATAGAGGAGGGGACGTTATCATGGATGATGAGAAAATTATCAGATTGGGTTGCATTGCATTTTGGTGATGATGGATTGTGATTAAAATTCAGAACCCTAATTCTACTGGATTTGATAAAATTGAACACCACGGCCTCTGTAATGGATCGAGTTGTTTGGGCTTATGGGTACTGGAAGATGGTGAGTTGTCGAAGACTTTGCCGGAGTTTTAGAGGCAACGGTGGTCGGAGGCGCGTGAACGAGGTATTGACAGGTTTTGGATGGAAGTGGGTAGTGTCTGTTCCAGGTTTGGGAAATTTTGGACTCGATTTTGATTTCGAGCATTAATTGATGGAATTGGTGTATGGTTGGTCTGAGATGATGATCAGCGACTGTGGCGAGGTCGCGTAGTTGGTCAGCGGTGGCCGGAGGCACTATACATGTGCACAGAGCAATGTGGTGATGCTGGTGAATGTTTGGTGGTTATAGGATTTTGGTTGCCTTGTGTTGGTCTCGGGGAATTCGAGTTTTAACTCGAAGCAGATGAGCTTTGGACTCGAAGCAAATTTAGGGTAGGCTCGAGTTAACGATTGTTTCAGGTTAAAAAAAAAGAAACCTGTTTCTGTTTTAAATTTTTTAAAGTAAAGCTTAAAATGCAAACTGGAAATTTAAACTAAGTTTCAAAATTGAATTTGAATCTGAGTTCAAAGTAGTTTGAATCTGAGATTCGAAATAATTTAAGTTTTAAAATTTAAATTAGGTTTTAAACAACTTTTAAGTGTAAAAGCATATGTGTTTTGAATTTGAACTGGAAGTTTAAAATTGTAAAACAGAAATTTAAAATAAGTTTAAATCTGAGTTTTTGAAATCTGGAATTTAGTTTAAACTTCAGTTTGTAAAATAAGTAAAGTTTTAAATTTAAATCATTTAACTATTTTAAAAATGGTTGAATAGTTAGAATTTTAAATGGTTAAGTAATTTAAATTTAAAATAAAGTTTGAAATGTAAGTAAGCTTTTAAAAATTTAAGTTAAATCTGGAATGAAGATTTAAATCTGTATTTCAGTTTTGAAAATTAAAGGAAAATTTTGAATTGAATTTGTTTTTAAATAAATTAGAATGTTTAAAGTGTATTTTGAACTAATTTGAATTTAAAGATGAATTAGGTTTAAATTCTTTTTAACTTATTTTATAAAATGGATGTTTCTTTAACACATGAGATAAAAAGGTTTTGAATTGTTTTTAAACTTTGTTTAAATAAATTTGTATTCATTTTAAAACCTTAAATTTAAAATGAAATTTTAAAATGGAATTTAAAGTAAATTTAAAACAAATTGTTTTTAATACTTTGATTAAGTAAGAAATGTTTATCTTAAAGATAAATATAATTTAATGATTTGGATTCATTAAATTATTAAGTTGAATAATTAATTAATTATTTATTAACTAATAATATGGATGATTAATTAAGTAATTAAGAATTTAAATTAAGTAATTAAGAATTTTTTAAAATTAATTAATTAAGACTTAAGATTAATTAGTTAAGGTTAATTAATATGTAATTAAGGTTTATTAATTAGATTTTAATTAATGATTAAAGATTAATTAATCAAGTAATTAAGGATTAATTAAGTTGCATTTAACACTTAATTAATTTAATAATTAGAGATTAATTAATTGGTAATTAAATATTAATTAATTTGTAATTAATGATGGTTAATCTGAGTTAATTACTTAAGAGAAGTAATTAAAGAATAGTTATTGAAGGTCATTAACTTAAGATTATTCAACAATTAATTAATGTGGTTAATTTTAATATTTAATTAGATTAATTAATTGATAATAATCATTTGTGAAATTGTTCATATTTAATTACTTAATAGAAGTAATTAATGAATTAATTACTTAATGTAATTAATTGGGTTAAGGTGATTAGTTTAGATTAATTAATTAAGTTTAATTAATTTAAACACTTGATGATTTGATAATAATTACTTATTGTAATTAATGGAATTGTAATTACTTAGGGAAGTAACTTATTGATAATTACTTGATGTAATTAAAGTTGGTTTATTAATGGTAGTAATTTGGATTAAATTACTTTGTAATTAATCAAGGGATTAATTAAGATAATTAATTAAGAGAAATTTATTTATTTGATGATGAAGTAATTAATGGTAGTTAATTACTGGATGTTGTTAATCAAGGGTGATTAATATATGTGTGAAGATTAATTACTTAATGTAATTAATTTAAATAGAGAGATTAATTAAAAATGTAATTTAGAATTGATTAATTATGGAATAATTGATAAATGAAATAATTAATTAATAAAAGATTAATGTAATTAATTTTAGTTAATTAATTGATTAAGTAATTAAAAATTAATTATTGTAAAAAGTTAAGTATAATTAACTTGTGTAATTAATTTGAAGATTAATTACTTATTGTAATTAGAAAATTATTAATCAGGAATGATTAATTGAAACGAGTAATGATATGGTAATTAATTGATTTGTAATGAATTAGTGGTTAAGTTAAGTAGGATTATAATGATGAAGTAATTAATTTAATTCATTTTAAATTAGTTGGAGATAAAGTAATTAATTTAATTCATTTTAAATTAATTATAGATAGGGTGATCATTAGTTCATTGCTTATGTATGAATGGATGAAATTGGTTGCCTTGAATTTTGTAACCTCAGCCATGAGATGAGTAATGTTGTTGTTATGGATTCTTTGGTTGCATTGGAATGATAATATGCATTATCTGTTTATATTGATGATATGGATTATCTGTTGGTGATGATAATGTTGATTATCTATTATGATGTTGTGAATTATCTATCTGTGTGTATATAGATAATGAATTGAATTGTTTTAAACTCTAAAACAACTTGGCCTTAAAAGATACGTTTTTGATTCGGCGAGACCGGGATCGGGTTTCCATATTTGGATATCCGAAAACCACATCGATCCAAATTAACGATAGGTCATGAATCTCAAGTGAAGATGAAGATTCAAAGTGCAAGGGTTATCGTCGTTAACTCTGAGGGTGATTCCAAAATGAGTGTAACGAGAAAATGCATTCGATTTCATAATGCATTCGATTTCGTTCGAACTCGGAACGAACTTGTATGGATTGAATGCTTTCAGAACATCGTCAGGTGGACGATGAGCATTCTAAGTGATGTGTTCTATAAAGGTAATCATAGCCTCAAGCCTCATCAACCAGGAATGGCTAAAACAGGGGAGGTGCAGAAAGGCTAAGTGGGTCATGCCCAAATAGGACGAGATTTACCCCTGTCTAGATGTCCCTTTTATTTCGGCTGTGTGGTGCGGTTGTTGATCACAACTATGGGGTGGTCTTGTTCGGGACTATTCAGTGAGGAATGGTTCCGGCTTTGTGTTGCAGGGGATTGGGAGTGATCCTCGGAGGCCACGTACTGTGACGGGCGGTACCCCGGTGGCCCTGCCATTGTATGGAATCCAAAATCCAGTAAGTGCCCTCGGTTTTGATTGTATTACCCACTTTTGTGGCAGTGGCTGGAATTTAATGAATGTAACAATTTCGGCTATTTCTTATTTACTTGAAAACCCTAGACCTATTATAATATCATCGGATTTCCTATCAAATGTTTTGGTTAGCGTAAGGTAAAAACTTTTCCATGTTTATGTTTACGTGATACCTTTTGTTCTCAAAGGTTTTTCAAAAGTTAAGCAACTTTAACCTGTTACTCACACCAGACCCATGTCTGACCCGGAGTTTATTTCTATTTTTCTTAAACTCTTGGGTACTCAAATTTTTACGAGTAGCCAAGGGATTCAGGTTAGCTTTGACGAATTGTGGGGGGAGCAATGGAGAAGGAGGCTTCCGCGTGTAGATATATGTAGTTTTCCGCTGTTTTGGTATTTCTGAGTGGTTTCTTTGTATTGTGTTTGAGTTGTAATAACTAGACATGTGTTTATAACTGTATAGTATGTGATGTATTGTCTGTGTAACTCTGATAATTGTTGTATACTATGTAATACTTATGTTATTGATATAATTTATTCGTTCCCCTGTTGAGATTCTGATGTTGTTTCTTCTTTCTCTTCTTTCTTTTCTCTTTTCTATCCCTTTCTTTCTTAAAGATGATGCGTCATTCTATGGAGATGAATGGAGGGTCGTCACAGGCAAAACCAAAATTTTTGATTTGATATTGAATATATTATGTAAAACATTGTTTTGGAGATGATTTGTTAATTTCATAATTCTTCAAGTTTATATGAATATTTTATCAATTTCCTAAGAGGAAAAATGTGTACATTTTTGGGTTTTTAATAATTAAATATAATTTTTAATATTTTGGTCTCGAAATTTTTGTATATGGAAGAAGAAGGAAATTTCAATTTTTGGTTATTTTGGAGATTTTTCCCTAATTGTTGTGATTTTCTATGAATTCGTTATTCTAGAAATATTTATGATTAATATGAGTTAATAGTATTAATTATAAGGATATTGAAAAATTATTTGTAAGGTAGTATATGTCCTACCAGAATTTTCAGTAAATATAAGTAAAAATGTTTTATTTTCTAATGAAAATTTGACCTAATGCAAGAGTTAGTAAAAAGTTTTAAGTTTAAAAGTAAATAAATAGTTTTTAAGTTATTTATAGAAATGTCATCGGCATTATAACATAGTATCGAAACCTTTACTCTCATAGAAGCTCGAAAACTATAATAGCCGATGGCTGTGATAGCTGCTCGATAACAATGTGACGTATCTTCTTTCATAGGGACTCGATTCCTTGTGTTATAATGGTTCGATACCTAATGTTTTGTAAAGGTTCAATACCTAGGCTTTGTAAAGGTTCAACACCCTATGTTCTATAAAAGTTCGATACCTAATGTTTTGTAGAGGCTCGACAACCCCATGGTTTAGAGACTCTACAATTTTTGTTAAAGTTCAACATACTTAAGTTTTTAGAGGCTCAGCACCTCATGATTTAAGGAATCAGCATCCTTAAGTTTTTAAAGGCTTGACACCTCATGTTTGAAAAAATTCAAAACCTCTCGTCTTATAGTTACTCGATAGCTTCCATATAGCTACTCGATAACCATATTTTACGGCTCGATAGCTATATATTTACAACCGGATAACTATGTTTTAGAGGTTCGATAGTTATATGTTTTACAAATATGAAAGCCATGTTTTAGATTGATAGCCTACGTTTCCTAGATACTCGACATCTATATTTTAGTGGTTATACAATCATATGTTTTACAAACTTAAAAGCTATGTTTTAGAGGCTTGATAGTCATATGTTTGACAAACCAAATGGCTATGCTTTATGGGATCGATAGCCAATGTTTCATAGATGCTTGACATCCTTGTTTTGATAGCAAGTATTTAAAAAGCTATGTAAAGATGATAGTGCCTTAGCAAAAGATTCTGGCCAAGTATTAGGCTGTGTTATCCTTGTCTTAAGAATGATTTCCAGTGGTTTATCAATTCTAAATATAAATGTTTTCAAGGAAATAAAATAGTGTTTTAGCCCACTTTTATATGAATTTTTTTAAAGGAAAATATAACTTAAACTTAAGTAATTTCATTATGTATATGACTACTGATTGAACATATTTTGATGAATGATGTTATATTTTCTTGTCATCATTTGAATAGTTAAATTTACGTATTTATCATTTCTTACAATCATATTTTCGTTACCCAACACTACACCTCGGGATTTCGGAACATAATTACCAATTAGGTTGCTCCAGTAGTATGGTCAAATTAAACTCCTGAATGAGTAAAATTTCATCCAGGAGATCAGATAGGTCAATTGTGTTAGGATGTCTTGAACTGATTAAAAAGATACGACTCATGGATTTAAAACCTAGATAAGATTTTATGTGGGACTGATGTAGGGTCGCACCCTATGCTTCAGCCATTAGTCCTCGATTGGTAAAGGTCTACGATTCTAATGCATAGAGCTTTGTCAGTAGTGAGACTAAAAGATGTGTACGCATAGATAGGAACTCATAGCTCTATATGCTCACTGTTTTATTTAATTGGATACTCCTGACCATATTGGAGATTTAGGGACATCTGGTTATGTTTTTGGCCCGAGTCATTCTGATTGGATAATAGTTGGTCTGTGAAAACTAATAGGTTTATAGTAACCCTAGAAAAACCATGATTTGAGATAGACAGTCAATTTTACGGGACATGTAAACCTTGGAGATGCAAACCCATTAATGATAATCTAGTCAAATTTACCCAATTGCATGCATATGATCATATCATGTTTTTTTAGCCATGGTGGTTGCAGGTGCATGATTTATGTTTAGATTGATATATTTGATAAGATACTAGTAAAGGGAAAACCAGTTCCATTCTACGATGTAATCTCACTAGATTTTTTTTGTTCGAGATGGTATACTTTTATTCACTCCAAACTTTTTGCCTGACATGAAAATTTTCCCCCTTAAACTCTCGCGTACTCATTTGAGTAGATCGAGAGTAGGATTTCCAACTTAGACGAATAAGCTTCTAGAGACGTGTAAGAGGCAAGCCAATATTAGGAGTTTATTTCCGCCATGTTATTTGAGGTTTATGTTTTGTTTGAATGCATAATAGAATTTATAGCTGTCGAGTAATTATACTCTGATCATCCGATGGGGCATCTTCATATCTCCCTCTTGGAATATAATTGTAGTTATTATATTTTCTCTTATATATTTATTATTTTCTCTGAACGTGGAATCGATGGGGTTATGTAACGAATGTGAAAGTTATAATGAAATGTGTTTTGAAAATTTTCATATTCATATGCACTTGATGTTATAGATGCAATTAACCGATCTCATTTTATCACCAAAAAATAATACTATAGATGACTAAAGCATCAATAATGCATATTTTCGGGACTATAGAGGATGTTACAACTTGATATCAGAGCATAGGTATATGTAAAATTCAAAAGATTTTGAATAAATAATCCAAATAAATCAAAGAATAAGATTAGGGTATGAGATAATGCTATAGTAACGTACTTGTTGTTGCTATACATAAGTATGTATTCTCTCTTTATTCTCCACTCTCTCTTAGACCATTCTTCTGTATCTTATGAAGACTCATATGTAGGTTATAAGAAAGTGTGATATGGAAGCAAGAAATGGAAGAGTGAATTTAGGTAGAGGAAGCATTACAACTAATGGAAATGTTTAACCCAATACAGGAAGGAATCTGGGTCGACCAGCAAATGCTAATTCAATTGCAAACGCTATCATGAGTGTTGGAACCCCACTAGTATATATGGGGCATATGTATCCATTCTTCGTGAATATGATGCAAGCTGGAGCTTGTTTGGTTAGAGAAAATGCTGATAATGAGGGAGGTGCTGACCTTAAGGTACCTGCTCGTAATAATTATACCTAGTTGAGCCATGATTATACCAGTCTTGGAGGGAAGCCTTTTCATGGAATGGAAAGTGCTATTGAAGTTGAGAGTTAGCTGTTGCACTGTGAAAGGATCTTTCCTAACTTAGTCTTGAGTGATGAGCGAAAGAGGAGGTTGACATCAAGACAGTTGTAAGGAGCTGCTTTGTATTTGTGGAATAGTGCGATCGTCGAAATACCAAGGAGAATTTGACTTGTGCTGAATTTAAAAGGAGATCTGAGGACAAATTTTTGTCTGAGATAGCCAAGTCAACTTTGTTCATGAAGTTTGCTGAATTGGAGTAGGGAGAGATGTATTTACTGGAGTATGCACTAAGTTTGATGAGTTGGTCAGATACGGGTATGCTACCATTAATACTATGATCAAAGGAATGAGAAGTTTATTCGTGAATTGAAGCCAGAAATTGCCATAGCATCTATGCTACATCTCAAAGATCCATGCGATGTGGTGGTGGAGATGGCGTTAAGGAATGAGGAAATGCTTTCGACATTGGAAGTGAAAAGATTGTGGAGAGTAAAGATTTTCAAGGAAAGCAAAGGAAGTTCTTTAATAAGAAGGGAGATCAAAAGGGTGGAGCCACCAAGAAAAGGAAGGCTAATGTTGTTTGCAATAAGTGTGATGAAAAATGACACTTTTCTAATGAGTGTCGATTTGGCAATGGGAAGAATATTATAGGAAAGAAGGGTGTGAGTTACAACTGCAACTAGATGGGGCATTACAAGAATGAATGTCCAGAACCAGCCAAGTTGATAAAGGGAAGGTTTTTGCTCTGGAACCATCAACTTTTGAACCAACTACAGAAGAGAAATGAAAGTCTGTGATGGGAGGCGCGCTTTTGATTCATGGTATAAATAGTAAAGTATTATTTGATACTGGCACATCACATTATTTTATCTCACGATGCTTGGTAGATAAGTTAAATTTAGAACTGTCATACCTTATTACTTCCTTAAGGGTTGCGAATCTAATAGGAGGTTATGCAACTCTTGGGATGAGAGGTGACCATTTTTGAATTTGAGCTATTAGATCGTGCATTTACCTGCCATTTACATATGTTTAATTTTGTGGGGTTTGGGTTTATTCTGGGTATGGATTGGTTAAGCAGATATAATGCTAGGATATTTTGTCAGGTTTGGAAGATATCATTGAGACAACCAAATAGTTGTAATCATAATTATATATGCAGTAGAAAACTTGAATTTAGATGTATGTGCCTTACTAGGTGTAAAGGAAGTGGAAGATTAGGTGAATTGGGTTTTATGTAAGGGAGCATGCAAGTGTTTTTAAGCCAGTTACCGGACTACCACCGAGATGAGCTATTGAGTTTTGAATGGATCTTATACCTAGAGCGGATCACATGAGTAAGCCACCTAGCAAAATGACACCTACTGAGATAAAAGAGCTAAAGGTGCAAATGATGGACTTAGAAATAAATAATTTTATTAGACCAAGCAGTTTGCATTGAGGAGTGGCAGCGGTATTCGTAAAATAACCGGACAGGTCATTATGAATGTATATTAACTATCATAAGTTAAATGAGAAGTCGATAAAGAATCGGCATCCTTTGCTGAGAATATATGGTTTGTTTGATTAGTTGAGTGGAGCCAAGGTATTTTCCCAATTGGATTTAGCAATAGGGTTTCATCAATTGAGAGTGGTGGAGGACAACATTCCATTAATGACATTTCGAAAAGGATATGGTTTGTTTGAATGATTGGTCATGCCATTTGAACTAACCATTGTGGCTGCTTACTTTGTGGATTTGATAAACCGGATCTTCTGAGAGCATTTGGACAGATTCGTTTTAGTGTTTATAGATGACATTCAGGTATATTCTAAGAATGAATAAGATCATGATATTCACCCTAGAATAGTGCTAGATATCTTGAGGCAACATCAACTAAAAGCAAAGTTTTCAAAATGTCATTTTTTGAAGAACGAATTGAAGTTCCTTGGTCATGTACTTTTAGAGAAATGGTTATCGGTGAATAGATTGAAGCTATTAATAATTGGAAAAGACATGAGATTTTGACCAAGATAAGAATTTTTCTAGGATTAGTTGGCTATTACTAGAGATTCATCAAGGATTCCTTTCGTATAGTGGCACTTATGACTAAACTAATAAGGAAGGATGAAAGTATGTTTGAACCGATAAATGTAAAAAAACATTCATAAAGCTAAAGCATTTATTGACCAATGCACCCATGTTAGTTGTTCCAGATGGAAATCAAGATTTATGGTGTATACTGATGAGGGATAGGTTAGAGCCGTGTTAATGCAAAAAAGATAAAGTGATTGCTTCGCTTCTCGATAGCTTCTACCATATGAAGTTAGATATTCGATTCATAATTTAGAGTTGGCAACAATGATCTTTGCTTTGAAAGAGTGTAGACACTATCTGTTGGGGGAACAATTCGAGTTATTTATGGATCATAAGTCTTTGAGTATTTATTCTCTTAGAAGGAGTTGAATATAAGACAACAAAGGTGGCTAGAATTTTTGGCAGCTTATGATTTTGATATTGAGTATACACCAGGAAAAGGAAATAAAGTTGCCGATGCACTTAGCAAGAAACATTAGAGTGTGGTATTAGCTTTGTTAGCAGAGTGGAAAGATTTAGAGGCATTGACGACTTGGGGTGTGCAGTTAAGGTCGATGGCTTGTTCTAGTCGGAATACTGCAATGTTATCGTGTTCGGAAGTTCGACCGGTAATGATCGAAAGAATTGCTTCTAAGTCAGAGAGATGATTCATTACTAGTAGAACGAATAAGAAGACTTGAAAATGGAACTGAAATTGATGATTTAAAAGATTTTAGTCTTGACCAGAATATATAGTTGAGGAAGAAGGGATGGTTATGTGTTCCAGATGTTTGTAACCTAAGGAGGGAAGTTCTTAAGGAATGTTATCGATTGAAGCTTACTATTCATCCTAGGGGAACTAAAATGTATCAAGATATGAAGAGTAGTTTCTTCTAGGAAGGAATGAAAAGAGATGAAGGGTTATAGGTGAAATAATGTTTGAATTGCCAGCAAGTAAAAGCTGAGCATCAAAAACCAAGTGGATTGCTTCAACCTTTAGGAGTGTCACTTTGGAAATGGGATTCTATATCCATGGATTTTATGATGGGATGCTAAGATTGAATAAGGAAAATGAAAGTATTTGGGTTGTGGTAGATAGACTAACCAAGAGTGCACATTTTATCCCCGTTAAGTCAATAAGGATGAAACTTGCTCTGGAATAGTTGTTTATGAGGAATATTGTAAGACTACATGGATTCCTTGTAGTATAGTTAGTAACAGAGATACTTTGTTCACTAGTGAATTCTAGAAGAGTTTACAAGAAGTGTTAGATACTAAGCTGAAGATGAGTACCACTTATCATCCACAAACGAATGGGAAAGCAGAAAGAACTAACAAAGTCCTTAAAGATTTGTTAAGGGCTTGTGTACTAGATTTTGGAGGGTCATGGGAAGGCCATTTGCACTTAATTGAGTTTTCCAATAATAACAGTTATCAAACTAGTATATGAATGGTGCATTTTGAAACTCTTTACAGAAGGCTATGCAAATCACTGGCATGTTGGCTAGAGACCGAAGAAAGATTGATTCTAGGCCTAGATATAGTGAGAGAAACTACATAAAAGATTGAGTTGATCGTAGTAAGGCTGAAGGAAGCTCAGTTTAGGTAAAAAAGTTACACGGATAAGAGGCATAAGGATATAAAGTTCTCAGTTAGTGATCATGTTTTTGTTAAAGTATCACCGATGAAGGATGTGGTACGGGTTGGAAAGTTAGGAAAAGTGGCATTGAGATATGTTGATATGTTTCCTATCATAGAAAGGATCGGGAAAATCACTTAACGGATAGCGTTACCGAATAGTTTGGCAGGTGTCCATAATGTTTTTCATGTTTCTTCTCTTAGAAAGTGTGTGAATGATCGAGAGACTACTATTTTGGAAGATTCAAAAGTGGAACTGGATATGAATTTTGTTGGAAAACCAGTTTATGTTGTAGCAAGAGATGAGAAGAAATTAAGAAATAAGACCATCAAGTTAGTGAAAGTCTAGTGGAGTGACAATGAGAAAGACTGTACTTAGGAGACGAAAAACAAGATTAAAGATACTTATCCTATGTTGTTTTAATGTTATGTTCTATATCTTTCATATAGACTTGTTGTTAGTAAGATATACAAATACTATTGCTATGTGTTTGTCACACATGTTTGCATGATTGCGATACTTGTTGTTTTTCTTATCGTAATTTCAAGGATGAAATTCTTTAAGGAAGGAGCCAGTAACACCCTTAATTTTTGTTTAACATTATTCAGGGAATCAAGTTAGGTAAATTAAATATAATAATATAAGGTGACATGGAGAATGAGATTTGTTAACAAATTTGGATCAGACCTTGATTAATGAATTAATAAGACTGTTTTAAATATAGAATAGAAAGGATTAGTGAGTGGAGCATAATGGGAATAGTTCCTTAATTCATTCTCTAAATCCTTCCACTCTCATTCATTCTCATTTCATTTTCTAAAATCAAAATAAAACCTAAAGGAGGCCAACCATACCTACAGAAGAAAAAGAAGAGAAACTTAAGGAAAGCTTAGGGGAATTAATCTACATCTAATCTCAATTTCTCTTATCCAATCTAAGGTGAATGAAGGTTAACCATCTTAATTGTTATCTTTTAATTTTGGATTTAAGGCTTGATTTCTAAATTGGTGTTGATAATATGTCATGTTGGATTGCTAATATCATTATTAGATTGAATAATTGTTTGTTAGAATTTTATGGAACTGTTCTAATGGGTTTTAAACGCCAAACCTAAGTTTTTTAATCTTCTATTGATTTGAAATATGAATATGTTGTGCAAAACATTGTTTTGGAGACTATTTTTTAATTTCATAATTTTCCAAGTTTATATGAATAATTTATGAATTCCATAAGACAAAATGTGTATATTTTAGTTTCTTAATTATTAAATACAATTAAACTAATATTTTAGTCCCAAAATTTTTGTGTATGGAAGAAGAAGGAAATTCAATTTTTTGGTGATTTTTCTCTAATTGTTATGATTTTCTATGAATTTGTTTTTCTAGAGATGTTTGTGATTAATATGATTAATAATATTAATTATAAGTGTTTTGCAAAGTTATTTGAGAAGGTAGTACGTGTCCCAACCGAACTTTTAGTAAAGATAAGGAAAGGCGTTTTATTACCTAATGAAAAATTGATCCGAGGAAAGAGTTAGTAGAAAATTTTAAAAGGAAATAAATCAGTATTTAAGTTATTTATAGAAATGCCATCGGTATAACAACATTGTGTCTCGATACCTTTATTCTCATAGAAGCTCGACAACTACAATATCTGATGCATGTGATAGTTACTTGATAGCTATGTGATGTATCTACTTTTATAGGGACTCGACACCTTGTGTTGTAATGGTTCGATACCCAATGTTTTGTAAAAGTTCAATACCCAAGGCTTTATAAAGGTACGATACCCTATGTTCCATAAAATTTTGATGCCCGACGTTTTGTAGAGGCTTGACAATCTTATGGTTTAGAGACTCAGCAACTTCTTTTTGTTAAAATTCAACATCCTTAAGTTTCTGAAGGCTCGGTACCCCATGTTTTAAGGACTCGACATCCCTAATTTTTCAGAGGCTTTGCACCATATGTTTTAAATTACTCGACACCTCTTGTCTTATAATTATTCGATAGGTTCCGTATAACTATTCGATAACTATGTTTTGTAGCTCGTTAGCTATATGTTTTACAGACCATATAACTATGTTTTAGAGGTTCGATAGGTGTATGTTTTACAAACATGAAAGCCATGTTTTATAGGCTCGATAACCCATGTTTTCTGGAGGTCGACATCTATATTTTAGCGGCCATACAGCCGTATGTTTTACAAATTTGAAAGCTATGTTTTAGGGGCTCAATAGCTGTATATTTTACAAATCAAGTGGCTACGCTTTATAGGCTCGATAGCCCATTTGCATAGATGCTCGACATCCCTGTTTTAGTAGCAAGTGTTTTAAAAGCTATGTAAAGATGATAGTGCTTTGGCACAAGATTTTGGCCAAGTATTGGGCTTTGTTTTCCTTCTTTTAAGAATGATTTCAAGTGTGTTTATCCATTCTAAAGGTAAATGTTTTCAAGAAAATGAAATAGTGTTTTAGCCCACTTTTATATGAATTTCGCCAAAGGAAGATATCACTTAAACTTAAGTAATTTCATTATGTATATAACTATTGATCGAACATATTTGATGAATGATATTATATGTTCTTTTTATCATTCGATTAGTTAAATTTACATATTTATCATTTTTCGTGCTCACACTTACCTTACCCAACATTACACCTTGAGATTTAGGAATAGAATTACTAGTTAGTTTGCTTTAGTATGAGTGTGGTCATACTAAACTTTCGAGTGAGTAGAATTGCATCTAGGAAATCAAATAAATCAATTATGTTAGGATGTCTTGAACTGATCAAAAAGATATGACTTACGGATTTAAAACCAGATAAGATTTTAGGTGGGACTAGTGTAAGGTCACACCCTATACTTCAACCATTAACCCCCGATTGGTGAAGGTCGCGGTTCCAGTATGTAAGGCTTTGTTAGTAGTGAAACTAAAAGATGTGTATGTACAGAAAGGAACTCGTGCCTCTATATACTCATTGTATTGCTTAATTAGATTTACTCCTAACCTTATTTAAAGATTTTGGGACATCTTGTTATGTTTTGGCCCAAGTAAGCCTGATAGGTTATTAGTTGGCCTGTGAAAACTAGTAGGTTCATAGTGACCTAAGGAAAACTATGATTTGAGACAGATAGTCAATATTTTAGGATGGCTAAAACTTGGAAATGCATATCCCTTTAGTAACAAACTAGCCATAGTTACCCATATTTCATGCATATGATCATATCATGTTATGTTTTAACAATGGTGCTTGCAAGTACATGATTTATGTTGAGATTGACATATTTAATAAGATAATAGCGAGGGGAAAACCCATTCCCTTCTATAGCATGGCCGAACTAGATATCTATTTTTGGTTCTTAATGGTATATTATTATTCACACCAGAATTTTTGTCTATTTTGAAGTTTTGGTTTTCCCCCTTAAACTCTCGAGTACTCTTTTGAGTAGATCGAGAGTAGGGTTTTTGGGTTAGAAGAATGTGCTTCAAGAGATGTGCAAAAGGCAGGCTAATATTAGGAGTTTATTTCTGCTATATTGTTTGTGGTTTAAAGTTTTATTTGAATGGATGCAACGATAGAATTTATTACTGTTGAGTAGTTAAATTCTGATCATCCAATAGGGCATCTTCATATATCGCTCTTGGAACATAATTGCAATTACTATATTTTCTCTAAATGTGGAATCGATGGGGTAATGCAATGAATGCGAGAGTTATTAATATAATAATTTTTGAAAATTTTCATATTCATGTGTTTTTGATGTTATCAAACAATTAGCTGATCTCATTTTATCACCGGGAAATAATACTATGGATGATTGCAGCATCACTAACACATTTTGGGTGTTAAAATGGGGGATGTTACACTACATCACTCAAAATATATCAAAAAATTACGATTCATTAATATAAATTGTCATACATCATTTCTATATTGATAGATTACAATCAAACTCAAGCTAGAGTGGTTATGTCAATATACTAATATATTATCGAGGAAAGGTAAGATACATGCATTTGTTGAGCAAACCCAAGTTATATGCATTATACTTAGGCCAAGGTCTATTGATACCAAAGTTGATCCACTCACTTAGTTAAATTCACTGATGAATTGTCATTGACATGAATATGTGTATGTAATAAACTTGTAGTATATCTTTGATGAGTTCAGATAACATGCAAAGGAAATAAAATAATTCGTTTTAACAAACAAGCGAGTATATTGAAACGAATTACAAAAGTGCCAAAAATTGAACTTCACAGTCACCTATACCTATGATACATAACGATGTATTACTGATCAGAAATAATCAGACTTTGTTGGACAAAGTATGATTGATGATGAGTAATGTTAAATTAACTTCTTTCTATAAGGATATGCACTTAAGAGTAGGTACATATGTTAGATTTAATTTCATTTAAAGCATTATTTACAAAATCATTTAAGATAAAAATTAACATGAAACCCTTACATGTCCTAGGTCAAAGACTTAACAGGTTCTATGAGTCGAGAGGCTTCATGTAAAATTCAATCGTAAGGGATCTTATGTGTACCATGCTAAAGGAGTTTGGTACTAACCAACAATGGTTGATTAATTTATGTTATAACAATAAGTTATGTAAACTCAAAGTTGAATCAATTTTATGTAAGTATTTGATACGAGCCAAATATTGTAATGTGTATACTGATTATATAAGATGAAAAGAAATAGTTGAGCCAAAATCTGACACGGCTCATTAGAATGTATAATAGAGTTCTCGCACATTAAAGAGAAACCATGAGTTTCATATCAATTTTGAGAAAATGAATCATTAGTAGTAACAGTTACCTCGGTTACTAATAACTTATAAATAATATATACTCCAACATATGGCATGATTCTTGACTCTAGAATAAATTCTAAGTACTTTATCAAAATAATTTTTTGATGGATATACCTGATGGGATATGATCTATCGGCCCTGTGTGTGTCTTCGTAAGGAAGATTGATGTAGTTGGAATATAATAAGCAATATTGATGAGAATAATGTTGTAAATTTCAGTTTCTGAAACTAAAGCAACAAGTTCTCTAGTGAACATACATAATTTGAATTCTACTCGCAAAATTATCGTCAAATATGACTTTGAATTTTGGTGCATCTTAGATGGAACAGAAATTCCGAATAATGTTTTAGAATAGACTATTTGCATATGATGACCAAAATGTCGCGACATTAGTGGAAGTGATGATTGAGTTTGTAAGTGTTGGATAAGACCCAAGAACTGATACAATAGTATCAATCGACAAGGGTTAGAGTTAAGCAAATATTCTAACAAAGAAATAAAATAGCTCAACTTTTGGTCAAAATGTAGAGGAAGTGTATGTCTGTATGAAAGAATATTAAGGTTGCTAAGATATTTTTAAACTAAGGTAAGACAACATACCACTTATTATTAATGATGTACCCATTTTAAAATCGACTTCAGTTTGGATGTCGATGTTGGATTTGAAAATGACATCAGTTATGAGTAGTATGAAAGGATGTTGGATTTTTCCCGAATGATATATGCAGACTCTATATTAAAATGTTTAATATGGAGCATATGAGATGGATTTCTTATGCATCGGCAATAGAAATTATCAAATATACTATGATTCTACAACATCATATTTTACTTATGTGTTTGATGCATTGAATAAATATCAAATCCGATTTAATATCATTAAATTGTAGTAAAGAGTCTTCTCAATTGTTCATGAAATACCAAAGAATAGTTTATGGAAACAATGAAATCCTTATAAAAGGAGCATTTAGATTCAAACTTCATAAGTGATATCAAATATAGCCTATCAATCCTCAATTCAGGTTCTACCTTAAGAAGGAGCTCTGAGTTAGAAATGTCCCAAAAGAGCAGTGGCGGCGGATACAATCGAAGAAAGGTTAACTACATCCCTTTGAATAACACCGCAATAAAAGCATTATAAATATAAATGCAAAAATTCTTGATTGAGCTAGGGGATATTCCAAATGTTGAGAATTCCATGACATTGTTTTGTTAAAACAGTGTCACGATAAAAAATGTGAAGAGCCTATGGCTCACAAGATGTCTAGACACATGCTCCGAAAGTTTGACTGATAAAGGCAGTTTCCTAATGGTGGAGAAATGTTGGCAGATAGAGTATATAATAATACAATATAGAAGATACATTCATTAAGAGACTAGCTCCATCAGTTCTAAAGTGATCGGAGGAATAAGGTTAAGATTTCATAATTGACCCAAGTGGAAATGGAAGATTGGAAGTGTTAGTGGTATTCCCAAGGAGCAGCTATGTAATTTGTTAGATATATGTAACTCTGTAGTCAATCTTCTTCATAATAGAAGTTTTTGACTTATGTTATATACTTTATTATATCAAGGAAAACTAATTAAGTAACTAATTTAAAGTATATTAACAAGAAAGTCCTTAAATAAATTTTTAAGTGGTTGCAGTTGCAAATAGTTGCAATTGTGAGTAATTAACCATAAAATAAAATAACATTTTATTTTAAATATTCCTGGTCGAGATGTTTCAAGAAACCATATCCATACATCAGTTAAGACCAGAGTGCTTGATGCTCTTCGAATGTTGGGAGTGTATTACTCATGGCTACTGGAGGCACCGAGATATTATGTACTCGTAGTTATTCGATAACTATGGAATGACTCACCGATGAGATTATTGTTGGTTAATAACAACTAGGTCAAACGGGAAAATCTCCAGGTGGCAATGTTATACAGTTCCATCGGCTTGAGGAAACTATGGAGCTTCAATAACTATAGTCGAATCACGGCATGACGATCCGTCAAGTGACTGTAGTTGGATCTAAGTTGAAGCATTGGGAGTGGAACACCACTCAATAGAGTATTTATCTCCTCAGTTGTATGAGGCTAGTATCATGGTCAACAGTAGTCAAGTCAAGTCAAAGTAAAAATCTTAGCTAGAGTACTGCACTCAATAATAAATGTTATTATTGAACTAATGTAATTTTTTGAACAAATCGAGTTGCGTGTGGATTATATTGTAAATTTGGCCAATACTAAATTCCATATCCTAAAGCGATATAGTTTTGATGAAAAGAATGTGTGTAAATTATCATTACTAAAAGGTATCTCTTAAGAACATGTAAAACTAGATTTTGCTGAAAAGATCTATAAGCGATGAATTTGGCCAAACTAGCAAATCACTTACCTTAAGGTAACATGTGAACATTAATATTTGAATTGTTCAATATTAACCTCTGACTGAATTCATACATCTAAATCCCGCAACCACATTTGTGAATTCTCTGAAAAAATCGCACGATTCAGTTAGTTTATAATCGCTATAAATTAATTAAGTTAACTAATATTTAAGAAATATTAATTGATACATTATCTTATGTTTGAGGTTTTTTAGTATGGATGTATATATAAAAGTTGTCTATCGCGTATCGATGTACAATGTTGATTATAGGTAATTTGCTCAACAAGCTTTTGGAAATAATCATTCATACGATGAAATGATGTAGCCTACTTTAAAAGAGAGGGAGGATGTGACATGGATAAGATTTGATTGAGAATCAAATGTAAAGTTTTAATGAAGAAAATAGGAAAGGTTTCACTCTCCAAATTAAACAATATCCCTTGATTTTCTCCCATTTTTAATTTTTCATTTCTCTACTTTTCTTCTTCCTTCTCTTGGCTGGCCACCCTCTTCTCTCTAATGGCAAGAAAATTATTTATTTTTACCCAAAATAAAATAAAATAAAATAAAGTGGCTCATTCGATTATAGAAAAGTTTGGATGTTGATTTACGAATCTAAGGAGAATTTTCAAATGAAGGTGTCGCTAATAGGCCCAATCTCTAAGATACAATCTTCTTTTACATTTATATATTTTGATTCATGCTTATCACCATTTATAAGGTGCAATCTAAGGAGAAGGACTTAGCTTAATTGAGAACTAATTAGATATTAAAAAAGGAAGTTTTAATTAGAGAATGAGAGAGGTTTGTATTATCTCCATAAAACATTATTCTCTCATTTATTTCTAACTAATTTTCTTGTTCCCTTTTCTTACTTCATCCTTGGCTGCCACTCCTTCTCTCTACAATTCACAAAAAAAAAATATTTAATTAATTTGACTAACTAAATAAACTAAAACATTCAAAATAAAATATGAATTTATTAAACGATTATATTGGATCCAGCATTAGTTATTGGATTTCATGGAACATCCTCCATTTTTAGGCTCGAAAATAGATTTACTGATATTGCAGTCATCATTTGCATTATTTTCTAGTGATAAAATAAGATCGTTTGCTGTATAAATAATATCAAGAGCGCAAGAATTCACAAATTTTAAAAAAACATTTTCATTAATTTGTTTGCGAATTCATCAAATGCAATTACATAACATTACCCTATGATTCCATCGTTCTGATAAAATATAATAAATACGAAAATAATTCAAAGAGCAGCATATGAAGATGCCCCATTGGATGATAAGAGTCGTAACTACTTAGATGGTTGCACTACCCATCGTTAGATACATTCAACAATAAACAGAAGCAGTTAAACTACAAAATGGAAATAAACTCAAAATAGTAGTTTGCCTCTAGCACTTCTCCAGAAGCTTGTTCTTATAACCTGAAAACCCTGATCTCAGCCTACCCAATAATAATTAAGTGCTTGATAGTTTAGGAGAAAATCAAAAAATTCAAGCTAGATAAAAAGTCTAGCATGAATAATATTATACCATCCCAAACAAAATTAGGTAACCAGCGAGACCATGCTACTGAAGCATGGAATGAGTTTCCCCTCACTATTACCTTTACAATTTATATGCTAGTCATAACATATCTGCAAACAAAATCATTAGAACATCATCATAATATTGATATCATTATTATCATGCACAGTGGTATAAAATGAATTATCCATCATTCACTAGGGTCAAACGGTTACTCATTCCCATACCTACCCAAACCCATAAAATATTCCATGGGATAGTTTTTTCAGGGTTAGTATGAACCTATCTTATTTTTCACAGGCAAGCTAAAAAGTTACCGAGCTAACTCAGACCAAAAGTATAATCAGATAATCCAAAATCTCCTGTCCAATAAGAGTAAATAATCTCAGCTTCTGTCCCATAGAATAAAAACAATGGTGAATGTCCCTGCTAGAATTTCCTTTCTATACATAAACTCTAAATTTTTTAGCTTCAATATCAGAAAAACCCTACGTATTCGAATCACAGACCTAATCAACCATGGGCTAACGATAGGAGGATATGGTGTAAGCCTACCTCAATCTTCAGCCAAAATCTAGTTTTTAGACATTCATGATTCATATCGTTTGATTATTTCAGGCCATCTTAACACAATGTGATCTTCTCGATCGTTGGATGCAATTATACTCACTCAAGAGTTTAATTCTGACCACACTCACAATTGGAACAACTCTAGTTGGTCATTACTTCCTAATTCCCCATGGTCATAAATGTTAAGTGGTAACAAATAACATATAAGTGAGCATGTTAACAATTTAGCGTATGCAATAATAATTGATCAGGATAAAAAATTGAACGTATAATCCATTATCATCAATCATAAATATATGTTCCTATGATATTTGTTTTATACACAAAATTACTTGTGGAAAAGCAATATTTTCTTCATTAACAAGTCATTAAAATGGGGTTAAACATCTTTTCTTTATTTTAAAAACTTTTCATAATAATTAACAAAAATATCTTATTTTATTTAAGGAAAACATAGCCCAATCTAGAGGTAAGAACTATCAAATATCATAAAATAGCTATCATTTGTGACAACCACCCTATACCTAGTACTTAATATACTTGAAAAATGGACTATAACCATACCCGATCGATGTAGGATGATTGGCAGGGGTGAAATAACTAATATCCTAAACATTACCTATCATATATCTCACAACGCATCAAATATAATATAATATCCATATAGATATAAATCAGGTGAGACAGATAAGTATAACTAAGTGAACCAAAAAATTAAGGTCCACCATAGCCATACAGAACAAGTGGAATATAGTTTATATATCATCAAAATAAATTTAAAGGAAATATGTCTCTAAGTAAGATAAATCACTACTAAAGCATCACAATGCTACACAACAGAATAAGCAACAAATTCTACTAATAAATATAATAGCGCCAGCCTCTTGGCCCTTCTCTAAAAAACTCTTTGCGCTAAGCTCAAACCTGTTATTACTCATTTAAGAGTGTTCGAGATAATATGAAGCAAAGCACAAAACCTCAAGTTAGACAACAGTCTTGTATGAGTGGCAAAAAATCTCAAAATACTATGAAAACGGATAAAGTAGAGAATATTAGGTATGGAAAATCATACCTGACCTATCCCTGCATCTAAAGAGTTAGCATATAACACAATATATGTTAAACTACTATCAACGTCATATGGGTATACTCCACTAGGTATTATGAGTGTCAGGGTACCTATTTCAGAATACCAACATCACAAGCAACTAACAATCACATTAATCATAACAATCATAACAAGGATAATGTAAACATGCAACAACCATTCTCGAGGCTTCCTATTTCCATATCTATTGCTAAGGTCTCACCTCATCATGTATCATCACAAATTTTCTAAAGGCCTTACGTAATCATGATTATCACCGAAGTCTTACTTCACTGTAACTATCCTCGAAGTCCTATTTCTCCAAAATCATCATCGTAGTCCCACTTCACCATGATCCATACTGATGTATTACTTCACCACGATCATGTCGGAGTCTCACTCAATTATAACTTTCTCAAAGTTCTCCCTTCATTATGGCATTCTCAAGATATTCGTGAAGTCCACTTCGCTACGATCACTTTTGGAGTCTTACCCCATCATGATCCTTTCCCGATTCTCACTTCGTTACAACTTTCTCAACATCCACCTTCATCATGACCTTCTCAAGGTATCTTGGGTACATAAGAATTCACTCTATGACCTCTCAGGCCAGCGACGTCTCATTCCACAATTGGATTCGATGTTCTTTCAAATACCTATGTCATAGGTTCTATTCTTTAAGGATAAGCCAGACCGTCTCACGGTCCATGGTACATAGACGAGCATCCTCACATGCCCCTACCATAGAAATAACCATCCAATCTAAAGTTATCAAAAATCCATTCAACATCCAACTCGATCCCGAACATCTCATGCCTCTCTACATCGCTTCTCCTTGTCGAATGTACTTCCCCAAACCACTCGAGTCCTATCCTTCACTTCCCACTGAAGTATTCGATCAAACACTTCTCTTCGCCGAAGTCTCTACTTGCCCATCTCAGGTCGTAGATTCATTTTGTCATAATTTCAAAGTCATCACGTGAAAGTGTCACACCTTTGCCTCATCGTTAATTATCAATCTTCATCAAGTTGCAACCATCGAGAATGAACATCGAACGAACACCTTTGACATGACCTCTATGGCCTTCCCATTATGACCCAGAAGATTGGCTAGAAATGGCCACATTAATATAGGTCGGTACCGATTTGAATTGCTTAGCTAAAAATTTGAATAGGTCTTTCACTCCCCAACCTCTTCCATTTTTTCTTGCTTTGAACTCCTTTCCTCGGTGCCACACTCTCCAAGTCTACAGCGCCTACCCTAAGCCTCAAAAAGAGGTCGGTGCCGATCTGGTCAAATCTCTACCGATCTGTAGATCTTTCCTAAATTTTGGGGTTAAGTCCCCACTTCCATTTCCTTGTTTTCCCTGAAGTTTTTCCAAAAGTTTCATAGCATACATCTTGAAGCAACCTCCTCTACCAACCTCAACTAACAAACTCTACCGACAAGATTTTGAGCATCCAAACCAACTCCAATCTTCATGCAACTAGATCTGTAGACTCCTCTCAACAGCATATTCAAGTTTCGTCACGTTTCGACAACTTTGGTGTTATTTGCTCCAAAAATGTATCACTTTTCTGACTACGCAAAACAACTAGCAAATACATGAAGGCAATCCATACAGCTACCAAATATCATCATACAACGTCAAAACAACACATACATCAAAAGATGATTTACTAACCTAAGTATTTCTAGATCCGATTTTCTATAAAATAGCAATTCTGGTTGGTAAACAGTATAAATAATATTAGAAACAAATCAATCTTTTCAAACTATAATCTAGGATGTTGTTTATATCAGATCTAAGTTTTCAAATATTTTATTTTAATATTCATGCTAAAAATCATATTTTTACAATATAAGTAAGCATAGCATAGTGTGGGAGATAACAACACTCACTTTGAATCCAAATACAGAGATTCCCAAGAAAATTTGATATGGACAGCAAGTACACCAATTCCATAGCTTCCAAATAGTAAATATATTATCTTCTTATGCTAATCTCTTATAGACTCACTAATTACATTAATTAGATTGGAGACAAAGCGGTTATTAGCTCTAATTTGGATTAATGGAGGTTAGAAGGTGATTAGATAAGAAGAGAAATGAGTAATGACTGCTGGGAGAAAGATAATTGACCTTAATTTTCGGATTGGGCTAACGGGCTACACTAATTACTCCCCAGTTGCCTATTTCTTAATATAACCACTCTACGGAAAGAGAAACCATTATCCCGGTCTAATGAAAGTGGTTGTAGACACTAATTTGACTTCTATCAAATCTTGTAAGCTCTATATGATTTTAAGGTCAAAATTATCCAATAAAAATTGTAGTGCTGTAAAATATCACTAGTTAATATTTCCTAGAATTATAGAGTCATACGACCTTATATGAATTTTAAAACAATATTTTATGATCCCCCGATACGAAAAGTATGGGTCGTTACACTCTATAACAACCAACCCCGAAATAGGCCTAAATCTAGACCTAGAAAAGGCCTACTGAAACTTGGAATCATTCCAAAGCTAGCTGTTGATTGGTAAAAAGAACAATACAGAGCTATCTATCTATTTATTCAGAACTCATAGCGGAAGGATAAAATATAATAGCATAAACAAAACCCATTTTATTAAAAATTCCAAATGTCACAAAACCATAACAAAATGTCAATAATATCCATTACATAATCAATTCAGAAATACATTGTCATCTTTAAATGGGTATATTGGAAATTAGCATAAATAAACAAATAGATTACTATCACAAGCTTCTATCATTAGTACGTTTAATCCCCATAGTCGGTCCATCGTCTTTTAGCCCCAACCTTATAGAGACATCTCACATTAGTACGACCATTCATAGGAACTGGTAGCTAGAATATATGGGAAGATTTACATAACAGAATTTGGACTAACCTCGCGTTATTCGTAGTTAATCATTATAGGTGATGTCTCACATTAGCCCCAAAGACCCAATATTAGTAGCCAAATTAGTTGGACGGACTTCTGTGTGCTTTTGACTGACATCACATCCCTATAATTTAGTCGTATTTCATAACACTCTCTAAGTATATTACCACACATCTCAGCGTATTAATTACTTAGGCCTTATAGGAAACCCTTTCTTCTTTTTCCTCTACAATTAATTGCTTTCCTAGAGGGGATTTAAATGATAATTATTAATCTAATTAACTATACCATTAACACTTTATAATTGTCTGTTATTTTCGTTGGTTTACATGTATAAGTACACATTTATTAATTTCTATGTGTGCGGAGATTACAACCCTAAACTAATGTTTTGAATGTCAAATCTTCCAAAAGTATAGAAGTCTCATTTCCACAATAACATATATCATAAACCCAATATTCCAAAATCAATCAACAGACCTATATAAAATCCAAATCCAACTTATTGCATATTAAAACAATGGAATAAATCAAATAGAAACTTATAATGTAATTAATTTTATGCTATATTCAACTTCTTTTACATGAAATTAGATAGGGAAATTTTTATTCAATTTGTAGGAATAGGCAGTGCAAACTATGAATCAGGATTCATACCTTACGCACCATTTCTTAATCAAATCCCTTAATCAGATCCAAAAAAAGATTAAGAAGCGGAATAGAAGATAAAACACAAATTGCAAAATCCATACAAACTCTGTTATTTTAGTACAGAACAATTAAGACTCTAACCTAAGAATTGATATTTTGCTTTGGCGAAATTTTGGGAATTTTTAATGTGATGTTTTCATAATCCATAACTTCCCAAGGCATATGTCAAATCCAAAGTACATTATTCAATTACTAAAATAGAAAAACTAAGATTTCCACTCACAGAGGTCCTTAGCTTTGTCTTCTTTTGGATTTGTCACACCTTCAATGAACATTTTAGATCTCTTCTTTTTGATATATACAGCAAGGGATTTGTATATATACATTAGATTCAAAAAATTAGAGGTTTGGAGTAGATGTAGTTTAGAAATTAACCAATAAACAAGAATAGATACATAGGATGTCTTACCTAAAAATCCAATAAACAAGAATAGATATATAGGATGTCTTACCTAAATATCCAATGGAGTTTTCTGTATTTATGAACAGACGAACTGACGGAGCTTTGCTAGTGTTCCCAAAATATTTTGTGAATAAAGTGAGCGAGCTAGGCTCTTATTTATAGTGGTTGAAATATACTAGAACCATATGATTAACGTTGGTTTAAAATAACAAACATTTGGACGTTAATTATTGCACAAACCCTAGCATCATAGAGCTTCATCGGTCGATCGCCTCCATCCATCGGTCGATCGGCGTAAGCTGGGGGTTAACCGATCCCTTTATTTTGGGAACATTTTGATTGCCGTTGATTTATTTTTATTTTTTCCTTAATTATAACTTAATGTTAACGTAATTTTCAACATTTACTTAACCCCCAAGTATAACTACAATTAACTTTTAAATTTCAAATTTAATTTATTATTTATTTGAATTTGAAACTGAAATTTCAAACGTCCACAACTTTCTTGTTTGAGCTCTGTTTTCAACATATTATATATGGAAATTGATTATAAAATCGCCACAATTGTAACGACATACCATTTGTGGTTAAATATTAAATATTACAAAATTTTCAATTTTACTCCTATCTTATTTAAATTAATTTATCCAATTTGTTTATTTATGATTAATTTTAATTAGGTGTTATATTCTCTCTCCTCTTAAAAGAATTTCGTCTCCGAAATCTTTCCAAGGGACGAACAACGTAACACCCAGTAAACATCCATGATATACAACCTAGTTATCTACACACAATTTAGTCAACTTAAAGTGCAATGTGATTATGTACTGCACACATACTATAAGTAAGCACAATCCTAGCATGAGTGTGTGATCGTAACATACAAGTATGTATGCAGACAACCTAAACATGCATAAAGATTTCTACATGAGTGTAAAGTGACAGTGAAAAGTGTATTAACCATCTCATATCATCCAATCTCGAAACTATGATGCAACCAAAAACCTAATTTTGTAGAGAGAAATTTACCAGTGAAAAGCTCAAGATGAGAGATCCTTATCTTTTCTTCAGTTTCTCATGTGCTTTCCACGAGGTTCTCTCACCGTTATACTCAAACCAGCCTAATTTATTTGTGGAGCTTTCTAGTTCTGTGCTGTATGATGCATTCAATGGCACGAGATGTTATTGGCTCTGTCTCAGTATTCATTAACTGATCAGGCTCTACCACAACGGCTGTGTGATGAAGGCATTTTCTTAATATGAAATATAAAATACATTGTGAACTTCTTCCAATCTATCTGGTAGCTCCACGCGATAAGTAAGTCTTCCTATCTTTTTCAAAACTCAAAAGGTCCAACAAATCTTAGTAAAAATTTCCCTGACTTAGCAACCTTACGAATTTTCTAAAGGTGAAGGCTTTAATAAATATCGAGTCTCCAACCTCAAACTCTAACTCTTTCCTTCTCTTCTCATTGTAGTATTTCTAACAGTCTTGCGCTGTCTCCATACGTTGTCTGATCAATTCTACTTTTTTCGAAGTATCGCAAATCAAATCTGGTCTGAGCAAAATTTTGTCGGTAGTTCAATACTAACAATTTGGCAATTTTCATGGGCTCCCATAAAGCGCCTTAAAAGGGGTCATACCATTTATCGCTTGGTAACTATTACTATACGTGAACTCAACCAATGGTAGGTTCTGCTCCCAATGTCCTTCAAAGTCCATGATGCAAGACCTCAATAGGTCTTCTAAGATTCTATTCACCCTTTCTATTTGATCATCGGTCTGTAGGTGGTAAATAATGCTAAGATTCAATGAAGTTTCTAAAAATGCCTACATCCTCCAAAACTCGCTAGTGAACAAAGGGTCCCTATCACTAACAATGCCCATCGGAATTCCATGTGGTCGAACCACCTCCTTAATATAAATCTATGCTAGAGATAGTACGATCCTATCATTCCTAATAGGAATAAAATGGACACTCTTAGTGAGTAAATCTACTATGACCAAATAGCTTCATTACCCCTCTGACTCCTAGGAAATTCTTCTATGAATTCCATCGAAGTATGCTTCCATTTCCAAGTCGGAATCTCCAATGGTAACATCAATCCTTCGAATTTCACTTGCTCACACTTTACTCTTTGACATGTTACACATCCAACAACAAACTCAACTACTCTCTTCTTCATTCCTGGCCAAAAGAAAATTCTCTTTATATCCCTGTACATCTTATTTCCTTCAAGGCGAATGGATATTTTTTAGTGGTGGCACTCAGCAAGGACTTCCTCCGACAAAGTGTTAATCATTGAGACACAAAGGCATCCATCCCTTCTTAAACATCCCTTATCGTCAATGCATATCTACCGATATAGGAAAAATGTTCTCCTCTTCTCAACTTATCCAGAATCTTGACTATCTTCTCATCCTTCTTTTATTGAAGCCCATTGCGGTCCATGAAAGCCAGCATAACTTCCATTACTTTTAAAAAGCCTTAGATGGGTTCTTTTGGCGGTTGGAAGTTGAAATGTGAGAGGAACTTCAACTGCCTCTATTCATAAATAGCACCTAAGGTAGTATGCCTTCGACTGAGGGTGTCGACGATGACATTCCTTTTTCTGGTGGTATATTATATACTAAAGTCGAATGATGTTATATAATCCATCCACCTTTGCTGCCTAAGGTTTAAATATTTTTGGAAAAATAGGTATTTGAGTGACATATGGTCAGTGAACAACTCAAACCTTTCTCTCAAAAGATAGTGTCTCCACATCTTTAAGGAAAAGACAATAGCTTCCAACTCCAAGTCGTAAACTGGGTACTTCTTCTCATGGTCCTTCAATGGCCTACGAGCATAAGCTACTACCCTTCCTTTTTGTATGTGCACTGCTCCCAATCCTATGCCGCATGCATCAGTGAAAACTATAAAAGTTTTTGTCCCATCAGGAATGGTAAGCGTAGATGCACTTAGCAATAGTTCCTTAAGCTTCTCGAATGCTTCAGTGCATTTATTGTCCAAAGTGAAGACTAGATTCTTCTTAGTCAAGTGGGTTAAAAGGACTGCTATTTCAGCAAAGATCTTTACACACTTTCTATATTAGCCTATTAACCCGGGAAAACTCCTAACTTCCGTAACACTCCTTAAAACCTTCCACTCTTGAATAGCTTCCACTTTTTCGAGGTCCACAGCCAATTCATGCTTAAAAACGATGTGTACAAAAAACATTACCTCCTTCTTCCAAAAGTGGCATTTTGCAAATTAGCTTTGAGTTGGTGCCTCCTCAAAGTGCCTAGTATCTCCCTTAAGTGAATATCATGCTCTCCTTCACCCTTTGAGAATACTAAGATATCATTAACAAACACTATGATGAACTTGTTAAACTGTCCCCTAAATACTCTACTCATCGAATCTACAAAGTATGCATGGACATTCGTAAATCCAAAAGGCATTACTTCCTACTCATAGAATCCATCTGGTGTGCAGAATGCGATATTCTATTTGTTGTCCTCTACGAACCTCAAATAATGAAATCCAATTGCCAAGTTCAATTGGGAGAAGACTTTGGCTCTCACAAGTTTATTAAAAAAGTTGTCTATCCCAGGTAAGGACACATGATCTTCCATGTTAACTTGTTAAGTTCCCTATAGTCAACGTTAGTCTAAATGAGCTATCTGCCATGGTGGCAAAAAAGCCTAGGGCTCCCCATTCTGAAGTACTTCATCGGATGAATCCTTTCTACACCAGCTTTGAGATTTTCTTGTCCAACTCATGTCTTTCTTTGGGGTCCATGTGTCTCAATGGCAGAGCGACTGGTTTAGTGTCCTTCTCCAAATCGATTCTAAACTCAATCTCCCTTTAGGATGGGGGGCCTGAGACTTCCTCAAGACATCGGGAAATTCTCGGACTATAGTACGAATGGAAGCTCATTATGAAATAGGCTCCGCGAGTATAAAAAACTTGACTTAACTAAGCATGGGGTATATAGTGGACTTCTAAGTCTTGTCCTATACAGTTATTTAATAGTACAACCCTCCTATGGTAATCTAAAATTACCCCATAGTATGATAACCAATCCATCCTAAGTTAAGTCCATGCCCCTTAAAATTTAGAACATATGCATTACATATGAAATCAACATCGTATATGTCCACAACTAGGTCTTTTCAAATTAAAGAGAGATGCGTCAACCCTCCAATAGGACTAGAAGCTACCATTGGGTTTGAAAATATATGGGGTTGACTATATTTCTAGCTATAAAGAAATGCAATGCTCTGGAATCAAATAGGGTACGAAATGTAGCCTAAAAAATTAGAGTTATACCTTCCAATGCTGACTTCCATTGGTCTCTAGAGAGTGGTCTACTCGAAACAGGACCTCAAATAACCACTTAATATATTCAATCCCCGAAGCAGGTCCTTCATATTATGACCCGTACCCATAAAGATGTCTCACGTTAGTCCGATGATTCGTAGGAACCGGTAGCCAGATTAGTTGGGCAGATTTATCTTATAGAATTAAGATTAACCTCACATCATCTGTAGTTAATTATTATAGGCAATGTCTCAAATCACCCCCAAAGTCACACTGTTGGTAGCTAGATTAGCTGGGCAGACTTTTGTATGCTTTTGACTGACCTTGCATCCCTATAACTTGGTCGTATTTCATAACACTCTCTAAGTATATTATCACACATCTCACCATATTAATTACTTAGTCCTTATAATAAATCTTTCTTATTTTTCCTCTAAAATTAATTACTTTTCTATAGGGGGTTTAAATGATAATTATTAACCCAATTAATTATGCCATTAATACAATATGATTGTACGTTATTTACACTAGTTTTCTTATATAAATACGCATTTATTGATTTCTATGTGTGCGGAGATTATGCCTTAAACTAACATTTTAAAGTCAAATCTTCCAAAATTATACAAATCTTATTGCCACAATAACATATACCATAAATCCAATATTCCAAAATCAATAAGTAGACCTATATATAGAATCCAAATCCAACTTATTTCATAATAAAACAACAAATAAATCAATAATTGAAACTTATAATTTAATTAATTTCACGCTCTACTCAACTTATTTTACATGAAATTAGACAAAATAATTTCTATTCAGTTTGTAAGGATAGGTAGTGCAAACTACGAATAAGGATTAAGGAGGTGGAATAGAAGATAAAACACATAAATTGCAAAATCTAATCAAACTCCATTATTTTAATACAAAAAAATTAAGATTCCAACCAAAGAATTGACATTTAATTTTTTGGGAATTTTGAAAATTTTTAATGTGTTTTTTTGTAATCCAAAACTCCACAAGGTATATATCAAATCCAAACTACACTATTCAATTACTAAAATAGAAAAACTAAGATTTTCACTCAAAAAAGTCCTTAACTTTGCCTTCTTTTGGATTTTTCATGCCTTCAATGAACCCTTTTAGTTACGTTTTTTTGCATAGATACAAAATACAATTTGTATATATATGTTAGATTCAAAAAATTAGAGGTTTGGAAGAGAATAAATTTAGAAATTAAACAATAAACAAGAATAGATATATATGATGTCTTACTTGAAACCCTGATGGAGTTTTTTGAATCTATGAAGAGACGGATTGATAGAGCTTCACTATTGTTCCCAAAATATTTTGTAAATAAAAGCAAGGGGGTTATGCTCTTATTTATAGTGGTTGGAATGTACTAGAACTGTCGGATTTAAGTCGGTTTAAAATTAATAAAAATCCAGACATTAATTTTTGCACAAACCCTAGCCGTCACAGAGCTTCACAGGTCGACCGCCACCACCAACCGGCCGATTGCTAGCGGTCGACCGGTCATAGGTTTGGGGTCGAAGGTCCCCTTTTTTTGGGAACGTTTTGATTGTCGTTGATTTATTTTTATTTTCTTCCTTAATTATAACTTAATGTTAAAGTTAATTTCAATGTTTACTTAACCCCAATTATAAATACTATTAATTTTTGAATTTCAAATTTAGGAATATACTGTTTATTTGAATTTGAATTCTATTTAAATTAATTTGAACCTATAACTTCAAAGATCAATAACTTGTTTGTTTGAGCTCCATTTTCAACATATTATATTTGGAAATTGATCAGAAAATTGCCATGAACACAACGACATAACTTTCGTGGTCAAATTCCAACTTTTTCAAAATTTCCATTTTCGCTCATATATTATTTAAATTAATTTATCCAATTTGTTTATTTAAGATTGATTTTATGGAGTATTACACACTCTCCCCCTTTTAGGAATTTCGCCTCCGAAATCCCTGTCAAATATGGAAAAGCCAGTCATAGTTACCCTGCATGCCTTACAACCATAAGTGGTCATTTAAAACATCAACTATTCAACCATGCAACCATAAGCAATCAAACAGTATTTATACCTATCCTAGCATGCGAGATACTAAGCCATCCTTATGACATCATAAGTGAAAGTGAATGCAATACATAACGAACCCTACCAAACAAAGTGTTTTGCATCATCCGTCACCACACTCTCTTCGGTCTCCCCCATGCTACCGCCTTTGCTTTCACTTCTGCAAAGCTTTTACGACTTCAACAACTTCCTCATAAATCAATCTCGGTTCAAATTTTGTATCTCCCATTTGATATGATGCTGTCCTCCCTTAATGCTCCTCATAAACTCTCCACACACCCAAAATCCTGACATCTTCAATTGTCCCTTTTCTAGTAAGATGCATATCCCATACATCTTATTTTCCACCGCAATGGACCATTAACCTCAGATGACAACACTCTCATAGTACCATATCCCTAAGTCTATCAATGTCAGGTACAACTGGTCTATCATCTATGTGGATCCAACTATCTTAGTTGAGTCCATACTATCTCACCTCCATAGACACCACGCAACCTCTAGAAGACAAGAATATAACATACAGATTCTAGTACGAGCTTCTTAAGCTCCCAGTGCTCCACACCATCTCGAAGCATTATTCACCTACCCTGTGAATACTACAAGTCATCCTCACTTGGATATACCACCCTGAATGTACCCCCTCTACGGGCCACTCTTTTGCACTTTCAGTTCTGTTTCCTCTCTTAGCACCATCTTCCTCGAAGATATACACTAGTCACTAGATCGATAATGACCCCATCCCTCTGCGTGGTGAAAATTCGACTACCTTCAGATGTTCCTTCACTATGAAAATTGATTGTGACTCCTCATACGAAATCCTAAGCGAATACACCAAGCTAACCATAACTGTACCCTCTTAGGTATACAGTCCTACTTTAGCCTCTGCTATCGCCTGCCCTGTTAATCGCCTACTACACCTCACTATTTTGCCACATCGTCGTATCCCATTGGTCGCCTTAGCCAAATGATACCGTACTTCATAAGACCCAAATGAAGCAAACACAAGCAAATAAACCCCCATGACTTAACATACTAAGTGTAACGATCCAGAATTTTTAACAATTTAATTTGAGAATATTTAATTAAGTTTAAATATTTGAATGATGGTTTGAATTGAATTTCAAATTATCAGAATGAATTTGGCGATAAAATTATAGAATTTAATCTATTGAAAGTTGAATAAAAATTTGAATCTTCAATTCTAAGCCAATTAAAAATATTTCAAAGGCTTGTAAAATTCATATTGATAATACTAAAGATAATAGAAGCTTCAGAATTGAATTTGAAAGTGAATTGTTCAGTTTTGAAAATATATCGTTTGAATCAATATTTAAAAATAGCCGTCCGAGGCATAGTCTCGGAATTCGACGAAACCAGTTCCATTGGGTCCGTAATATTGAATTATTGCCGGATTTCAAATTTCGTATTTTTCTGAGTTGATATGTGAGCACACGGTGAGTAAACGCGTTGCAATTGAATCGGATTCAATTTGAATTTAAATTTAAAACTTAGTCAAACACAACACGTTCTCCCTTAAAGACGCAGAAAATCACGCCTAAAATCACTGATGAAATCGTGTAAACCATACTCATTCGATTTCAAATACCCTCTCCCTCTCCAGTTTTTCAAATCAAAGAAAAACGAAAAAAAAATAAACTTTAATGGCCGAAGCCAGAAAATCAAAAGGGGAAAAATTTGTTACCTCTCCTTCCCCCTCTTCTATTCCTCTTCCACAAATTAAAAGCCTAGGGCAGTTAAAAAAAAAAAAGGGCCGAAGCCCCAAATCGAAATCGCGATTCAGTGGGAGTAGGGGCGGTTGCGATTTGGGGGGAGCGTTGCCGAGCTCTGTACCTCATTCGATGCAAGGGGGAGGAGCTCGAGTGAGGCGCGACGCTTGGAGTTTGGGTGATCGCGATGGATTTGGGCGCGTGCGTGAGATGATGGGGGGCGGCGACAGCAAGCGGCGCGCAGGTCAGGTGCGGCAAGTGGCAGAGGCGGCGTCGATCTTAGCTGCGATGGGACGTAGCGTGCTCGATTTGGAAGCACTGATGCTCGCAAGTCGACTGTGTGGTGGTGTTCAAGATCGAGTTGCGTTGGGCGAGGCCTGAGTTCACAGTGATGGGTAAGGCAGTAAGTATTTTCCTTTAAATCTATTTATATATGTATGTATGTAAATTGAAAATGTATAAACAGTAAAACAGAAAATATTAACAGAAATTAATTTACATATAAATAGATATATGGACAGTTTCCAAATAAATTGTGCATGGGAAAATAGGAATTTTGAATAATTTGGAAGTTTAATTTAAAAAAATCAGATTATGGAAATAGAAAATAGTTAGTTAATAAAATTTTAAAAATGGCAACTTGAATTGTTCGATTTAATTCGAATATTAATATATTATAAAGGTAGTTTTATTTAATGAAACTTAATTGAATTTTTACAAGAGGTTATTTTATTTAATTTAGTTCTGAAAATAAATTTTTAGTTAAATATTTTATTAAAGAAAAAATTAGTTGAAACGAAAGCATTAGTTAATTAAGTTATTAAATGGTAAGTGATTTTTCACTTAGTTCAAATATTCTATTTAAAGAGGAAATTTATTTATAACAAATTTAATAGTTAAAACCAAAATTTGTTAGTTGATTTAAATTTATAAAAAGGAAATTTATTTCAATTGGAAATTTCTAGTTAGAATTATTTTAAAAGGAAAATTAGTTTAAATAAATTTATTTAAGGAGAAATTGGTTTAGAACAAAACCATTGAATAATTAAAACAATCAAAAAAAATGAAAATTTATTATTCGATCTGTTCGAATATTAATAAATTGTGTAAATATTTATACAAGGTATAAATCAAGAAAATCGAGTCAAGATGGGAAATGGATTGCTAATAAAAGCAAAGGTGAGAACTTCTCACTCTAAAGGTTTTATTTAAATTTTAAATAGTTAGATTTAAAATTGTTAGTTGTGTTGATTGAATGCTTGAATGATGATTGTTATATATATATATATATATATATATATATATATATATTGGATGTGAATAGACCCTATACGCCGTTAGTAAGCGGAGGTTATTTATTACACACATATACCGCGATATTCCACCTCGAAGTGGAATTGGTATTATATTATATATATAGCAATATATATATATATTGGCATATGTATATATTGCAGTTGATTGATTTCCCGCATTGTATAGCGGATGAGACCCTATTGCGCCGTTAGTAAGCGGATAATATTTTTATAAAATCCCATATACCGCGATATTCCACCTCGAAGTGGAATGGATATTGTGTTAATGTCTGTGGATGCAGGGAAACAGGTTGGAGGGATCCAACTGGATTCCTCACCAATATTTATTGATTTTAGATATTGTGATATTTGATTGTTTATCATATCGATATATGATGTTTGAAAGTCGTGATTGACTATTTGATGTGTTGCATCATCGAATCCAATTTTGAAATTTAAAAATAACGATTTTGATTTTTAAGGGATTTCTAAAGTGATTTTTGAAAGTATACGTTTATAAAATATTTTTGGAATTGATTTATCTTAAATAAATAAACGTTATAATTTTAATATTATAAAATTATGATTTTTGAGAAATTCAGTTAAAAGTTGATTTTTTGAAAATATGAGATTAATGATTTTATAAAATAGTTTAAACTGGGATTTCTGAATTTATTATAAAAAGTTTAAAAATAAGATTTATAAAATTTGATTATTTTGTAAATCAAAATGATGAAATTATAAAGGAGTTGAAAGACGTTTTAAAAGAATAATATAAATTGATCCATATAAAAGATTTATAAATTGATATTTATAAATTTAGAGTATCTTGAATTATAAAACGAGCTTTTATAAGTATTAGAATGAATTGTGAATGAATTTCATAAATAAATGAAATTATAGAATTATAACGGTGAAGCTATAAATGGAACTTTATAAATAAAATTTGTAAAGTTATTTAGGGAATAGATTTGGATAAATAATTGAATCTTATAAGTTATAAGATTTATAATTATGAAGTTTAAAAGAATGTTTTTGCAAATAAATAAATTATAAGTATTTAACTTATAATATGAACTTTTAATATATCATCGAGATATGAAATTGAATAGATTGATAAAGGAGATTTATAAAGAAAGTAGTTATAAAATAAATAGAAATGGAATTTATAAACATTATTTTATAAATCCGCAACGACTTATTTTGATAAGTAAAATTGTTGTAACTTGTTAATGGAGTTATATTCATGTTTTAGACAGTGAATAATCCTGTAAAATAAAAGGAATAGAAATGATGAAATTTGTTAACAAGTATATTCACGTTTTTGAATAGTGAATAATATGTTAAAGAAATGTTTTGGATGTGATGTTTTAAATAGAATTAAAACGATCTAAAGATGTTTTAAAATGTATTAACTATCGAAACCATGGATTTCAACATTCATTGTTGAAATAGACGTTTTCGAGAAATAGAAGGAAATAGTAGATTATAACACTGTTGTTATAATAGATGATTTCCGAAAGGAAATGTTTTGAGTAGTATTGGGATTTATATATCTTTAATTTCGAATCCCTATACTAGTGACTTTGGGTTGTCGTAACGATGTTTTACGTAACATTCGTTTTGGCCCAAATAAATATGGTTAAGTGAATGATTTCCTTAAAGAATGAAATATATACTTAATTTTGATTAGAGTATATTAAATATTTTCTAAGTGTAGAAAATAAAAAGGCTTGTGAATTACTTATAAATAAATAAGTATGGAAATGTTTTTCCAATATTTAGTGAATATTTTGAATTTATCTTTTTGAAGATAAATTGAAAATGAATATTAGAAATCAAACGGAAATCATATATTCATGAATATTTTTGGAAATATAAATTCAATATGGAATTTATAAATGGAATTTGGAAAATGATTTTAAAAATAAATATTGATTTATTTTTGAAGAATGGAAAATATATATATCTTGTAAAGATATTTTTTTGGAAAATAAATAATTTGGAAAATTATTTGGAATCTGGTGATGTTGTGCATATCTATTGATAGTTCAATAACCGACTATCAATATTTACCTTTAAATAGGTATTTGTTGTGATTTGCTTGAATTTGAATGCCACACTTATTTATTTTTTTAAAATAAGCGCTCACTATTCGGGTTAACCGGGAAAGGACCTTGGGGTCGTATAACCCATTCCGAATATGTGATACATCGTTATGAATTGCATTTGAAGATCGGTGTTGAAGACTGGATATCTTCGTAAACGAAAGGGTTTCTTGTTGATTGTCTCTGCACTGGCTGATCCTCGGTATAGAGATCTCCATATGTGATGGGAAATTCGGACGTGATTAGAGATTATCCGGATTGCAAGGACTTCTTTGTAAGTGCCTTCGGTTCTGTTCGAGCCCGGAACAGACTTGTATGGATAGTATGTCTTACATTACAAATTGAGATATAAAAGCCGATTTCTTTCAAATATATTTCTGTTGGTGGCGGAGAATTTATTCTCTTAGCTTAACACCCTTCTCTGAGACGTACGAGCTCAGAGGTTATATAGTTGAAGGTTATTAGCAATATATTCCCAATTTGGTAATGTGACATACTGAGTGTTGCTGTGAAATGATCATTGTGTTGATTATTTGTGATATGATCATTTGTTTGATCGTCTATCTTGGTGATCATCTCTATGATCATTTGTTGACCCAAAGCATGACTTTTGTATAAAGTATGTTTTTGTGGACGTGACTTCGTCGAGCCTCACACCCCGGAATGGTCAAAACAGGAAAGATGCGGCAAGGTTATGAGGGGTAGCGCCTTTTAGGGTATGTGCATTTCCTTCTGGAAAAGGGTGGTATCATGGTATGGAGTCCAGATACTTACTCATGTTGAAAACACTTTATGCTTGTGTGAATTGATTGCGAGCGCTCGGTGAAAGGTCCCAAAGGACCGGGGGATGGAATATTCGGTTAGTTGTTACTCAGTTAGGGGTAACCCGGCCTTGTGTTGGTAGAGATCCGGTTTGGTTCTCGGGGACGTCCATCCAGAGGCGTTCTCATGTGGCCATGGGAAGTTCCTTGGCCTGATCATTCGTTGGAAATCCAAAGAAACAATACTAGACTTGTACGGTTTTAGTTGTAGAACCTGCTTCCTCAGGAAGTAGCTATAGTAGGCATAATATAATGGTACCTATGCTGGCTAAGATTTATATTCTACTTTCGAAATATCTTCTACACTATGCACTAATAATAATATCAAATGTTTCTTTTTAATGCGTATCAAGCATCTTTGACTAACATAAGAAGAAATCTCCTCCAAGTCTGCGTTTGCATTGTGTGTGTGGCGGGAGGTCTTATGGTAGTCTCATTCTTAAAAGCATTGCGAATTGAATTTAAAAATATTCCTCTATTTGATTTTAAAGAAAAATAAACTGTTTTAGTTCTCACACCAGTCACATGAATGACTCGGAGTTTATTGTTTTCCTTCCTAAACTCTGGGTGCCCACCAATTTTCACACGGGCAGTCAAGAGTTAAGGTTTATCAGGATATTCTGGAATTCAGGAGTTGCTGGAGGTAAGATGGATGGCATGGCGTAATACTAGTCTAGTATTTCTTTTTCCCGCTGCACTGTTTGTTGTTGTACACTCTGATGATATGATGTAATGTAATGTAATAACTGATATAGTTCTTTGTTTAAAGATTATTCATTTATCTATTATATGTTGTTCCGCTGTGAATTGTGAGATTCTTATATTGTTCTGTTGTTTTCAGTTCCGTTCTATTTTCTATCTTCTTTTCTCTCTATCTTCTATCCTTTTCCTCTTCTTCTACCTCTTTTCTCTTTCTAAAACCCTCAGTGTTCGGTTTTCCGGCATCCGACTGATCGGCATTCGATACAGTGGACGTATTGATGTCGATATTCGAGAGTCGAAGAATCGGGTCCTGACACTAAGTCTTCACAAGCCATCACTAAGTCGGTCGAACTACTAGTAAGTTCGAAACCTCTAAAAGTCTATCCACTATGCTAGGTCAATATTCTAACCTACTCACTAAGTCAAGGATATATGAAGGGTCTATCGTATCAATATCAAAAATAAAAACATGCATAGATATAACAAAAATATATGCATACCTCTAATAAGAATGCTCTTCCCTTCTTCTTCGTCGATGGAGCAGTTGACGAAGCAGGAATGGCATCTAATGCATACTTAGTAGCACACTTCTTGTTCTTCTGCAACTCTAGGCAATCCTTCTTCAAGTGTAAAATCCTATCACAAACGAAGCACTTCCTCTCCCCGCCTCTCCGGGCCTTGTAGTCCTTGCTAAGATGTTAGTCTTATGGCAATTAAAGCAATTCATCCCCTCTTTGACTTTCTTCTGGCCATCATCTTCCTGCGACCGCTTCATCTCTTTGTTGTTCCATCTCCTCTTACCTCTACCTCCCACTTGCAATTTTGTTTCTTCCTTCAAAACAATAATTGCATCTTTTCGCTTTGGGTACAAACTCTCATGTTTCAAAGCCTTCTCATTCAACTTCTCGAAGGACTCGTTGATATGTCCTAACAGTTTCTCCTTCAGATAATTTTCCAAACCCAAGATGAACTTCTCATTCTTTTTAAGAAGGTTATTAATAAAAGATGATCCATATTTCAACAACATATCGAACTCAACCACATACTCCGAATGGTCTTCTCATCTTGATTCAACTCATCAAACTACCTAAACAATACTGACTTCTGGGGTGCTAGTATGAACTTTTCTTTAAATCTGGCCTTAAACTTGCTCCCAACAGAATTAGTCTTCTCAAATAGCAATCTTGACAACATTCAACCATCCCATGGCGCGACCTTGAAGTTGCCTAAAGGCTAACTTCCTCTTCATCGCATCATCCAATTGTAAGTCCTCAAAGATATGCCCATAGGTATCCAACCAATCCTGAACCTCAACAGCTGATTCCGTTCTGAGAAACAGTTTTCTACCAAAGCTAGAATAGTCCTTGTTCAACTTAGCAAAGTCAGCTATATGTGCTTGCATAGGATAACCACTCCCAACAGCAACCGGAACTACACCTTAGGTATTCAACAACATGTTCCCACCATCTCCATGAACCTGGCCCGCATATCGAGGTTAGCTATTCTCGAATCTACTTCTTCTCCTTCTACTGTAAGCATAGAATTCCTTACAATGTTCCTTTTATGCCGTTTCATTCTTAAATTTAGCTACAAGAGTGGTCAGACTCTCATAAAGGAAAAACTGCACCTACGGCGCTCAAGTGTGCAATGTGACTTATATACTACATATATGCTATTAATATAGTTTTGAAAACCAAAATATATAAAAAGCACGCTCTTTCATTTATCGCTCTATCCATTCTAAGGCGTTCCATTATCTCTAATGAATCAAAGTACCAACTTATACTCTAGCGATTAACCTAGGCGAGGAGCTGCTTAACCTAAGCTCCGATACCACATATGACGACCGTCCTACACCCTAGAACCTAGTGTACATAAAGAATGCACTGCAACTGTACCCATCGATGTAGGATGATTGTCATGGGTAAAATAAATAAAATCGTAAACATAACATATCGTATGTCTCACAATCCATTAAATAAAATATAATATCAATATAAATATAAAACAGAGGAGGTAGATGAGTATAACTTAATGAACTAAATCAAATAAGGTCCATAATAGCCATATAGAACAAGTGGAATAGTGGTTATACATTATAATGATGAACTCAAGGGAAATATGTCTCTAAGTAAGATAAAGCACGGCTAAAGCTCCATAATGCTGTACAACAAATAAGAAACAAACTCTAATAATAAATATAATAATATCAACCTCCTGCTCCTCCTTTGAACAAATCCATGCACTAAACTCAACCTTGCTATCTAGTCCACTCATTTAAGAGTACCTAAGATAATAGAAAGAAAAGCATAAAACCTTGAGTCAGACAACAGTCTGGTGTGAGCGATAAACAACCTCAATATATTATGAAAATTGATAAAGTAGAGAACATAGGGTATGTAAAATCATACCTGACCTATCCCTATATCCAAAGAGTTATCATGTAATATATTATATGATATACTACTATCAAAGTCGTATGGGTATACTACACTAAGTATATGGGTGTCACGATACCTATCTTAAGAATACCAATGTCACAAGACATCCAATAATCACACCAATCATAATAATCATAACAAGCATAAGGTAAACATGCAACGACAACCACCCTCGGGGTCTCGTATCGCCATGTCTATCGCCAAGATATAACCTCATCACATATTATCACAACCCTTCCTAAAGCCTTTCCTTAGTGCCACACTCCTCGAGTCTTCAGTACCCTTGTCACCTTGTCATATATCGTCACATATCACACCACATCACATATCATCATTATAATAATCCTTAAAGTCTCACTTCTTCAAAATCTTCACCAATGTCTCACTTCAGCATGATCCTTTCTGGAGTCTCACTCCATTATAAATTTCTCAAAGTTCTCCCTTCATCATGACCTTCTTAAATCCTCGATGTCTCACTTTTCTACGATCACTTCTAGAGTCTCACTCATCATGATCCTCTCTTGAGTCTCACTCCATTACGACTTAAAGTCCACCTTCATCATGACCTTCTTAAGGTCTCTTGGATACATGATAACTCACTCTATGACCTCTCAAGCAGGTAACATCTCATAATTGGATCCAGCATTCTTTTGGATGCCTATCTCATAGGCTTGTTCTCTCATGCTAAACCAGAGTGTCTCACTGTCCAAGGTACGTAGGTGAGCATCCTCGCATGCCCCTGCCTATAGTAACAACCATCCTATCTACAGTTACCAATAATCCCTTCAACATCCAAACCGATTCAGAACATCTTATGCTCCACTACATCGCTTCTCCTAGTCGAATGTGCTTCCCCAGCCACTCTACTCCCATCCTTCACTCCCTACCTAAAGTACTCGATCAAACACCTTGCATCGTCGAAGTCCAAAACATTTCAACTTGCTTATTTCATGTCGTAGATTTATCTTGTTATAGTTCCAAAGTCATCACATTGAAACGTATCATCTTCATTAATTTGTAACCATCGAAAATGAACATAGAATGATCGAATAAACACCTTTAACATGACCTCTAGGGCCTCCCCATCATCCCCAGAAGTTTGGCCAGAAATAGCCACATCAATTCAAGTCAATAACGATCTAAATTGCTTAGCCAAAAATTTAGATAAGTTTTTCACTCACCGGCCTCTTCTTTTTTTTCTTGCTTTGAGATCCTTTCCTCATTGCCGTACTTCTCGAGTCTTCAGTACCCATCCTAAGCCTAAAACAGAAGTCAATATTGATTTGATCAGAATGGTATCGATCTGTAGATCTACTCCAAATTTTGGGGTTAAGTCCTTACTTCTATTTCCTTGCTTTCTTGAAAGTCTTTCCCGAAGTTTCATAGCCTAAGTCTTAAAGCAACTATCTCTACCAACTTGAATGCCAATTCTATCAACATGATTTTGAGCATCCAAAGCAACCATAATCTTCATGTGAACAGATACGTAGACTTCCCGAACTCCCTTCAACAATGTATTCAAGTTTCATTTTGTATTGACAACTTTGGTGCCATTTGCCCTAAACAACATACCACTTTTCTAATTACATAAAACAACTAGCATACACATTAAAGCAATCCATATAACTACCAAACAACACATACAATTCATCCAAATATGATTTACTGGCCTAGATCGTTCTCGATCTGATTTTCTGTAAATAGTAATTCTAGCTCGAAACAGTATAAATCATATTAGAATACAACTCCATCCTTTTAAACTATGTTCTAGCGTGATGTTTATATCAGATTTAAGTTTTCAAACATTTTAGTTTATTACTCATACTAAAATTCATATTTTTACAACCTAAGTATGTATAGTACTATGAGGAAGTAAAATCACCCACCTTGTATCAAAACACATGGATTCCTAAGCAAATTTGATATGGAGCAGTAGTTACACCAATTCTAAAGCTCCCAAATAGTAGATCTATTATCTTATATATCCATCTCTCTTAGACTCACTAAGTACACTATTTAGATTGGAGAAAAAGTGTTTTTAGTGCTAGTTTGGAATAATGGATGTTTGGAAGTGATTTGAGAAAAAGCGAAATGACTAATGACTGCTGGGAGAAAGAGTATTAACCCCAAATTTTGGATTGGGATAATGGGATGTACAAATCACTACCTAATTACACACTAATCTGTTCAAAACTAGTCATAATTTCAAACATCCATAACTCCTAACGGGTAAGTCCAAATTCTTAATATGACTGCTTTACGGAAAGAGAAATCATCATCTCGATCTAATAAAAGTGGTTCTAGACCCTAATTTAACTCCTATTAAAAGTTATATGCTTTACAAGATTTTTAAAATTAAAACTATCTAATAAAAGTTCTAGAGATGGAAAATATCACTGGCTAATATTTCCCAAAATTATAATTCATCCAACCTTATATGAATTTAAAAATGATATTTTACGATTCTCTGATATGTGTACCGGTCGTTACAACTTTCATTCCAAAAACTTGTGCCATGATTAAAAATCTTAAGCCTTGCATGTAAACAATATAGACAATTACATGTCAAATAAATCAAAGCCATCATATGTTTACTCTACATGAAGCTATCACATACTAACAAATAAAGCTATCACATATCAGCCAAAATAAAGCCATTGCAAGCTAGAAAAAAAAGTAGCTACCGCAAATTGAAAACACAAATAGCTATCACTAGTTGATCAAAGAATAACTATCACAAATCGATAAAATGATAGCTATAGCAAGTTGATTAAAACATAGCTATTATAAGTTGATAAAATGATAACCATCATAGGTTCATTGAATGATAGCTATAGCAAGTTAGAAAAATATATTGCTATCGTGGGTTTATGAAACATAGCTATCACAAGTTGACAAATATTTGTTGTCCCATGTTGATAATGGCATTTCCGTAACTATTTGCAAAATCGATTTATTTCCTTTAAAAGTCAAAAAAGTTTACCAAACCAATTTCTTTCTCAAATAACCATTGGTTAGTCAAAATCTTTCTAAAAAATTTGTAGCAAAACAAAGATAAAAATTGCTCTTCTTTCCTAAAATATTAATTTATAAAAATTATTCCATTAATTGCCTTTTTACAATTAAAACCCTCTTCATAAAACACTTTATATCAAATTGTAATTAGATGGAAAAAATCCACAAAAATAATAATTTTCCTCTTCAACATCATATAAAAATTTCAAAGTAAAATAATTATTTTTCATATTTTAGATAATTAAATTCTGATTTTTTTTCATTTTCTCACTTAGAAAATTCATAATAATTTGGAAAATTATGATATAAAAATCCCATCACCAAAATGTATTTCAAACATCATATCAAAAATTTAAAATATTTTGAGGTTAAAAGCATAATTTTTACACCAAAATCCCTTAAGAAAATTTCATAATTTTTTTAATGATAACCATAACATAAAATGATAACCATAACACTTACAAATGATTATCTAAACCATAAACATGATAAACGTCAATAAATCATTTAACAAATCTAAAATTAAACAGCATAGAATAACGAGATGGAAATATTATTCACCTTAGTTTGATTTTGTGTGAAGATAATTTCCTTTATTTCTCCTCTTAGATTTCTTCCTTTTTCTTCCTCTTTGTTAAATGAACTTTAATGGAGTTTTGTATGTCTTTCTTTTCTTTTTTAGTTTAATGAATAGTGGTCGAAAATATATGAGAGACGGAGAGTATATGTCAGGGGAAATAATTTAATATTTCTTTATTTATTTCTCTACTATGTAATTAAGGCCCTTTTAATTTCTTTCCCTAAACTAATTCTCCATTTAAAGTTTGAAATTCAAGTCATATATTTATGGCAATTATCCATACTATCTATGTTGTCCAGGTTTTTAACCTAATAGAATCCAAAGGAAGTCAGAACATCTATGTCAAATCAAAACAACTCAAGAAATAGCCAAAAGGATCAGAAGAAGGAATCTAGAAGGACACAAGAGAGAAAGGGAAACATTGCCTAAGGAGATGAATCGCTAGCGATCCATCACCATGAATCACTAGCGATCAATAAATGTTGCCCATGGATCATCCATTCATCTTGCATCATGAAGCCTTATCTTTCCTAAAACTTCAAGATGTTCCAAGCTTCTCATTTGATTCCAACAACATTTCGATGCTACTAGTACATGAATCATCATCAAAACAAGGCATCTAGTCATGAAATTACATGGAGAGAATCTACACAAAATAGGGAACATGATCCAAATGAAATGAGCTAAAATTGCCCTAACTCCATGGATCATTAGTAGTCCATTATACAGGGAAGTCCGGCCATGAAATTTCTTGAGCTTCTTCGTACCATCAAGTGTGGTCTTTTGGCAAAGTGATTTGATCCGATAACTCTCCAATCCCTATAAATATTCACCCATCTATAGAATAAGAAGGATCTTCTAGACCGCCTGCTGAAACTCTACAAAAATGGTTCTTCACTCTTCTCCTCCTACACAACAGTCATCGAAAAGGTTCACTGTAATTCTCTAGTGAACTCTAACACTGATGATTTGATCTAACTTACTAGATCCAATCAAATTGTAATCAGATTCAACTTGTAATTATAGTTAGTCAATAACAAAAGTTATAAAGTGGGCGTATGCTTCGTTAACAGGCAAACCACTATAAAAATCTCTTGTCTTACTTTATTTGCAAGTTGTTATTCTTTGTTTCTATTTTATTTACCTTAATAAATAGGGCCGGTGCCTTCACACTCAGTCCCGGGTGTTGATCCATTATTTGGTTTAACATTTTGATGCTTTCACTTAGAATCTACATCAGGCTTAGATGTAGCTAACTACTTTGGATCAGATAGGTTCAGAAGTTCGATTCTCAATCTTGTAGGATCGATTTCACCCTAGAGGTGGGGTGAATAGGGTGATACTAATAATTATAAAAATTTATGCAAAAATATACAAAATAATTGCAACACAGATAATAGCAGTATAATAAAAGCAGAAATAGAACAATACAGATTTGCCCAGCTTTGGCAAAACCCTGCCTACGTGTTGCCCCCAAGGTTTCTACTAGAAATTAAGTAGTCAGACGCTTGTACACGTAAACTCATGACACCCGTTATCGACTCACCTAACTCTATGCTCAAAACCCTGCCATAACTCAACCACCGAGTTGTGAATTCTCGAACTACACCACCGTAGTTCATCCCCTAGTCACATGACTAGAATTTACAAAAGTTTAAAGGAGAAATACAAAATAAAAAAACGAAAACAATAATAGAAACCCTAATTTATAATAAAAAAACCCAAGGCAATTTTATGCCTGCCCAAACAAAAAAAAACTGTAAAATGAATTCCCCTTTTTCTTTTTTTCTTTTATTTTATCGGCCTTGTATCCTTTGCGTTGAAAAATGGCTGCCTCGTTCCTGTTATCCTCTTTCAAAAATAGGGCTTCGTGATGAAGTCGACGCTTTGTTGAAATGAATGTTGATGCTTCAAATGCTTTCTTCAATCGATTAATTTGTTCACGGTACTTCAATTAAGTTGAGTTCGATTGTTAAAATGGTATGTGATTTTTCCCTTTTTCGATATTCAATAATACTCGACTTTGATTCGAGTTATTGGGTTGTGATTTATTCCAATGCCTTGCTCTGATAATTGCTTGAACTCGAACGAATTTTCATGCTGATGATGTTAATGGGTTAAATAGGGTTTGATCCCCTTAATTTACGTTCGTATATACTATTTGAATTTTTCATGATAATTTTGTTCGACCATTCAATTTTGATTGGACGCAGGTGATTACTTTAGACTGGTTTAATTCGAATATTTTCTGATGTGCTTTGCCTGATTACCACACCTTTGATTTTGACTTGTTCAATTCTTCCTTGTTATCAGGCTTTGACTTTGGCATTTAAACTTGACTTGTTCGAACTCATGTTCCATTTTTGCTGGCTTTGACCTATTCTATTTTGATACATATATTCGAATTGCTACTATTTTGATCTTTCTGTACACTCTGTTTCATGTTGTACTGACCTGCTGTGGACTTGAAAATTGTACATTAGAGTCTTGTCTGGCTTCCTGTTTGGTTTGTGTTTTCTATTCATTCGGAGTTTTGTTGACATGGTCTTTCTAGACGACTCATTGCTTTAGCATCGTTTTATGATGAACTGAAATGCTGTCATGTGTACATTTTGTGTATCATCACTGAAGTCTGGTTTCTGCCTCATTTTTTCTTGAGCACTTATGGTTACATTCACCTGCTTCAATCACTTGTGCATTTGATTCTTCAAGTGTATTTTGTTTTTCTACTGCGTTGTAACCTCGGTCGCTTCAAGCCAGTTTATTGTTTGCTTGTAGTATCTTTCTCTGCTGCCTTCATTCTTGTGTTTGGTCTTGGCCATTGTACTTGGTTATTGCGTATGGTATCATGTGTGAGAAATGCGGATTACGGATCATAAGGCTAGGATTAACACTAGAGGGGGTGAATAGTGTTAATCAAGAATTACTAAATCTTTTCAATTTATGTTAATTTAGGCACCGATGTATGCAATATACAGACACAGATATGATCACAGAAACAAACACAGATGCAGAAATAAAATATAAGCAGTAAAGGAAAGAACACACCGGATTTCATACTGGTTCGGAGTTACCCTACATCCAGTCCCGCAACATAAGTACGGATTTCCTTTCAAAAGCAATTGTACAATTACACCCTCGGTTTCAAGGCTACGAGGTACACCCTCCAGAATTTCGATCCTCTAGGTAGAGATACTTGATTTCCGGGCCACAAGTTTACCCAATTGATTTACCAAGGCTACAATCACACATTTTCTTTCTTGATTTATTTTCAAGGCTACAATCACACCTTTTCTTGCTTAATAGATTACAAAGAAGCCTATAACTCTGAATAGCACAGAGAATCTTGTAGAGAGAGTGATAGAGAATCAAACTAGAAGTAATCGAGTTCGATTCAATGTTGATTTCGGTAGAGTAATGATAAGAATATGTATTAAGAAAAGTGAAAGAAGAAGAGGACTGAAAAACCAGAAAATCCGATATAAAATTCTTGAAACTAACCCCTATTTATAGAAGAACAACAGCCATGTCCATTCGTGAAGAATTATGGTGAATAGACACTTCTTTTGAAATTTAAATTTTGAATTCAACTGACACCATGTCGACATGGGGTACATAGACATGTCGACATCCCAAAGCATTTTTTGATGTTTTGATTTTCTTTGAAAATAACCTTTATTTTATATTAAACTAATTTAAACTTTATGAATATACTTGAATATAGTTAAAATTCATAAGTAAATATAGAGAATAATATATATAGAATTTAACTCTAATTTTATATTTTAAATCTAAGTATAAATATTTAAAAGTTAAATATATTATATTAAAAGACAGTTTAAAATCAGGAGTAATTTGACTTTGAAATTAAAGATAATTTTGAGGCTAAAATTATTTAAAATCAGGATAGAGGCTTTTGAATCTTTTAAAAGGAAAGTTTTGAAAACATTTTGAAAACAGGAGATAATTTTGAAAAATCATTTTGAATAAAAAGTTAATGGATACAAAACAACGTTCCACTAGATTTTTCGTAGGTTCCATCCTACTTAGGGTTCCATTCCTTTAACGAGCTCGAAGTGGATTCCATTCCACGAATAAATTGGATTTTAAGATGTCAGTGCTTTTGTAGGAGTTTTAACAAAATATCTAATTAAAGAATAAATTACTTGAATTCTTGAACTCTTGATAATCTTGATACTCATGAGTCTTCAATCTTGATATCTTGAATCTCTATACTGTACAGTCTTCATTATTGGTACCTGCATGGTTAAATCCTACATATACATACATACATATATATATATATATATATATATATATCTAAACTTATAATGTTAGTATTTATATTTTATAATCTATTCTAAGGTTGTTGTCATCAAAACCATCATCTCACGGACTAACAATCTCCCCCTTTTTGATGATGATAACCTTTGTTTATAAAATATTACTTCTATCCTAATAACTCCCCCCTTAATCTATGCCTAACTACCCTATTTTATATTTATCCCCCTTTGTCATCAACAAAAATTAACTCCAAACTATATAACTCCCCTTTAATCTAATACTATATGACATGTGATTATAATGATAGTGTTATTATATATAATCAACACTTAACTCTAAAAACTTAAACTTAATCCTGAATTACTAACTATCCTAACTAAGAATCTATTATAATAATTATAATAGTTAGAAAAATATAAGAACATAAATTATTTATTAAGTATATTTCAACACATTCATCAAAACCAATCATGTCAGACAAGTCAAACAAATCAATCAAGTCAATCAAGTCAAACAAGTCAATCAAGTCAAACAAGTCAAACAAGTCAATCAAGTCAATCAAAACATACCAAACAAATTAAAAAATAATAATCCTATATTATAAAACAATACGACAAACTCCTCCTAAATAAAATACACTCGTTATGTATATATGTATGCAATATGTAGTTTGTAATGCAGAATGAAATGTATGACATATGCAATGTAGCATGAGATAATATGCAGAATGAAGTGCAACTTGTGATGCAAATAATTATGATATGCATTGTAATTTATGATCTAATATGCAATAAGATGAGATATGAAATAGGATGCATAATGATATGTAATATGAAACAAAATGATAATGAAGTAAAAATAATAATATGCAGAATGATACGATGATATATATACTTTGGTAAGTGACATCCATATTATAAGATAAACATGAGTAATAAGTAATATCTAATTGACAAGTGTGTATATATATATATATATATATATATATATATATCAAATTATTTATTATAAATTACTTCAACCAAACAAAGGTAATACACACCAATTACTAGACTTAAGTTAAGGAAACTAATGAATGAGACTGAAAGAGTAGTAAAAAAAGAGTTTAAAAGTAATAAATGATATTAAAATTATAACATATTTATGAAAGGTAGTAATCAAACTCAATATCAAAATTAAATTGCTAAGAAATATGGACCTAAACTATATATATATATATATATATATATATATATATGATCAAATATATTTTTATAAAAATTAATAGCCTACTTATTTAATTTAAAATAATTATTTTAACTTGGTTGTTTTATTATTATTTTTTATTTTTAAGAATCCAAACTTCCATGTTTATAAAATACTTAATTTACTAATTAAAACCTTTATATTAAATTTTTATTGATTAAAATATTTAGAAACATGTTTAAACATCTTTTAAATTTAAAAAATATCATAATGAAATATTAAATAAAATGATAAAGATTGAAAAACTAAAATAAACATGTGTTATATTAAGGCCTCTTACCCTTTTTTCTAAAAAAACAAATTTAATTAATTATAAAGAATATATTTAAACATGAAATTTATTTTAAAATATTCCAATATAAGTTAGAAAATAACTTCTAAAAAGAATAGAGAAAAATTCTTAATTTAAATATTAGTTTTACATAGTTTAAAGTTTCATAAAAAAATAGTATTTAAAGAATGCTATAAAAAGTTTTTGTAGTAAAAAATATTTGAAACTTTATAAAACTGAAATTGTAGCTTTTACCAAATGCTGTGTAAAGTCTCTGAAACTCTACAGTGTTTCAAAGCATAGAAATGCTATAAAAACGGATTTGCGGTACTTACAAAACATTACAGAGGAAAAGAAGCATTTTAGAAATGCTATCTAAAATTCCGGTCATGTGATGTGGTGCTATCTTATTTATTGAAGAAATATATAAATAGAGACTTATTCTAACATTCTAAATCCATTCTATGTATTTCTTAAAGATATTAAATTAGTATCTTAAAAGAAATAGAGTATGAGAAGTAAAAATAACATTAGCAAAGTTGAAATCATGAATGAGGGTATGCTTTTCTACTTAGTATAGTTGTAATAAATTAGTTGTAGATTTTATTTGAAAGAAAACACATTTCAAAAGACTTTAAAAAAAAATTAACTTGTACATTGATATTTATACTATGATGTGTTGATATATGGACCAATATATCAAAACTTATAAAAGAGATAAATTTCTATACCTAACAAAATGCATATATATATATATATATATATTCCTAAATGCAACAATAAAGATGAAATAATAGTAAAGCGTAACAATTTTTGCACTCCATCTTTCTAACTTTGTTGTACTTCCATTGTCATGAGTCTCACCTTTATATCTTTCAAAATTTAACGACGAGATCTGTTCTGTTGCGATGGGCTCGTTTTACTGATCAGCGTAGTATATTCATTTGCTGAATTTGAATACCGTTTGAGAAAGATATAGATGATTTAGTAGATTGGCCAACTTGGCGCCAAAACTTTGAATCCGAATTTTGAATGAATGGACACTTCAACCACTATAAATAGACCCAACGGTCACCACTTTTCATAAAAATTCCTCCTCCTCCTCTTCTTCTTCCTGTTTGTCTATATACTATCAATCTTCTAGAGGGCATATCTCCTTCGTTTCTTAACGTAATTGGATGGAACCAGCGGCAAATCGAAGAGGAAGGCAAGGACTACGATCTAGTTACAGTTTGGTGTCGAATTTGAATGGTATTGTGATGTAACAGGCCGAACAGTAGAAGAAATGTAGAAGATCCCGCACACAGTTTTTCAGTTTTGAATAGCCAACTTCAAACTGTCATATCTCACTCAATTTTGATCGGAATTGGATGATCCACCCATAAAAACGACCGCGAGAGCAAGAACTACAATCTTGAAAAGAAGTGGGAACAAAATATTCATATCTCTGGATGCAATTTGAAGAATACCTTTGACAGTTTTGCCTTCTTTTTCTCTTTGTTCACCAAAACTTCATTTTGACCATAACTTGGTCATTTCTTGACGGATTCACACGAAACCAGTGGCATTGCGAAGCAGATGGAGAGAAGTATAGCATCAATCAAGTTGTATATGAAAACCCAAAGTTTTGTATTGATCTGTACCCATTTCTTTGTCGATTTCCAATATATATCCACTTGTTCTTCTTGATCGATAAATGATTATCTGATATCTTTTAACCAACAGTCATTAGACATAATTCTTCTCCTGCAAAACAAAATAACCTTTTAAAGAATCAAGTGACTTTTCAAAATAACTAAATATAGTTTCAAAGAAAAATATCATGATGATTCTATGACATATTCATATGAAAATATTGTTAATGAAATCCCAAAAATAGCCATTTTAAAAACTTTTTCAAAATTCATATCATGAAACTTTGAAAACCTTGCTCTAATACCAATTGTGAGAAATGCGGATTACGGATCTTAAGGCTATGATTAACACTAGTGGGGGTGAATAGTGTTAATTAAGAATTACTAAATCTTTTTGAGTTTATGTTAATTTAGACACCGATGTATGCAATATACAGACACTGATATGATCACAGAAACAAACACAGATGCAGAAATAAAATAAAAGCAGTAAAGGAAAGAACATATCGAATTTTATACTGGTTCAGAGTTACCCTACATCCAGTCCCGCAACACAAGTACGGATTTCCTTTCAAAAGTAATTGTACAATTACACCCTCGGTTTCAAGGCTACGAGGTACACCCTCCAGAATTTCGATCCTCTGGATAGAGATACTTGATTTTCGGGCCACAAGTTTACCCAATTGATTTACCAAGGCTACAATCACATCTTTTTTTTCTTGATTTATTTTCAGGGCTACAATCACACCTTTTCTCGCTTAATAGATTACAAGGAAGTCTATAACTCTGAATAGCACTGAGAATCTTGTAGAGAGAGTGATAGAGAATCAAACTAGAAGTAATCAAGTTCATTCAATGTTGATTTCGGCAGAGTAATGATAAGAATATGTATTAAGAAAAGTGGAAGAAGAAGAGGAGTGAAAAACCAGAAAATCTGATATAAAATTCGTTGAAACTAACCCTATTTATAGAAGAACAACAGCCATGTCCATTCGTGAAGAGTTATGGCGTATAGACACTTCTTTTGAAATTTAAATTTTGAACTCAACTGACACCATGTCGACATGGGGTATATGGGCATGTCGACATCCTAAAGCATTTTTTGTTATTTTGATTTTCTTTTAAAATAACCTTTATCTTATATTAAACTAATTTAAACTTTATAAATATACTTGAATATAGTTAAAATTCATAAGTAAATATAGAGAATAATATATATAGAATTTAACTCTAATTTTATATTTTAAATCTAAATATAAATATTTAAAAGTTAAATATATTATATTAAAAGATAGTTTAAAATCAAGAGTAAGTTGACTTTGAAATTAAAGATAATTTTGAGGCTAAAATTATTTAAAATCAGGACAGAGGGTTTTGAATCTTTTAAAAGGAAAGTTTTGAAAACATTTTGAAAACAGGATATAATTTTGAAAAATCATTTTGAATAAAAAGTTAGCGGATACAAAATAATGTTCCACTAGATTTTTCATAGGTTCCATCCTACTTAGGGTTCCATCCCTTTAACGAGCTCGAAGTGGATTCCATTCAACGAATGAATTGGATTTTAAGATGCCAGTGCTTTGCTAGGAGTTTTAACAAAATTTCTAATTAAAGAATAAATTAATTGAATTATTGAACTCTTGATAATCTTGATACTCATGAGTCTTCAATCTGGATACCTTGAATCTCTATACTGTACAGTCTTCATTCTTGGTACCTACACGGTTAAATCCTACATATACATATAAATCTAAACTTATAATGTTAGTATTTATATTTTATAATCTATTCTAAGGTTGTTGTCATCAAAACCATCATCTCACGGACTAACATCATGTGCATGTCTGATTGTCGAGTTATAATGACCTGCCTAGCGTTAGATTAATCTGGTTCGTGTTGTTATTTCATGTATGTTGACCTGTGGCCCATTTGATTGTCGAGGTTGTGTTGCTTGAGAACTTTTACTCGACAATTTTGTGATGTTTTTGTATTGCACCTGAGTTGAACCTTGCTTTTGATTAGGTTTGACCTTGTGCTCACCTGTCCCTACAGTTTTATCAAGTGTATATCGGTGTGCATGGCCTTGTGGCATGTGCATTAATACATTATGCATGTCACAAGTTATTCGTGTAGATGAATTCAAAATAAATGATGACGTACAACCCAAATAACCAAGGCAAATAACATTTTCAAAATACACTTTTATTTTATACTGCAAAATATTTCTTTTTCAATTTTAGTGCGTTAGTGTTTATTTTGCGGATAACTTAGATGCGGGATACAAATGGGAATACATTTGAAGAACAAATACGAGTGAACGAGTGATATGTAGCGAGGATAGTTATGAAAATTGGATGTATTGTAATTGAAATTTTGTATATATAATGAGAGCAAAATTTTTGTACTATTCAAAAAATTGTAATAAAATATTTGTTGAATAAAATATCTGTTTGAATTTAAATTGTGTATTATTTATTTTATTCAGCAAATATTAATTATGTGAAAATAAAATAGTACAATAACAAATACATTTAAATGAATATATATATATATACATATATACATACATACATATATATATATATACACAAATATATGTTTATTATCATCAAATAAAAATCATATAGTAGCCTATTCAACAATCTCCCCCTTTTGATGATAACAAACATATATTTAAAGTTTTAAATTTATTAAATATATTTGATCATTCAATTTGCTCCTCTTACTTCAATGCTCCCTCTCTACAACAAAACTCCCCCTACATATATAAATAAACAAAAATATTCAAATGAACCCAGATTCAAATAGAAAATACAAAATCAAATATTTGACCTTTATTTTCCAAAATCCTAAACTTTTATCTTCTCTTTTATTATCAGAAGGGTAATAGTGTTAGAAAAATAAAGATAAAGTGATAGACATTAATACAACATTAATATCCAACCGAGTATAAATATTAAATTTCAATAAAAAATCAAACACAAATCATAAATACTTTAAATTAGGCACATATTCCACTTTAGAATGATAGGGATGAAAAAACCGTAAAGCTATGTCTATTTGTGGTATATTTATATCAGGAATATGAATATTTACTAACCATGCATAACCGTTAGGACTTTTAAATGAGATCAGTAGTATTACCAATTTTATATAAAAGAAAATGAATTTCAAGCATCTTCTAACTACACGTAACCGTGAGGAATTTTAAATGGGATTAGAATCAATTTGTTTGTTTGATAATCAATTTTGATATGTGTTCCATACATACATAACCGTGATGACTTTTAAATGACCATGAAAGCAAATATACGAATATTCCAAGTAATTCATCCATGCATAATCGTGAGGACTTTTAAATGAGAGTGAATACTTCGGATGTTTTTATTAAAAAATAAATAAAATAAAAACGAATAATTTCGTGTTAAATATACCACATATTGACATACTATATTGGATTTTGATGAGTGATGGTCGTTAGAAATATGATAGAGATAGAGTTGGTCATGAAAATTTTACCCATCAAAAGTTAATATAAATCTTGTTTAAATTTTTGAAGAAATTTACTAAGTATACTATCTCAAGTCATAATATATGATTAATATCAACACTCATCAGTTTTTCAATCACTATTTATCTTTTGATAATCAGTAGGAAGTTAGATTAGTTAACATAGGAACTTAAGATCAAAATCAAAAATATAGAATCAAAATTCTAAAATGCCTAAACTAAGACGAAGTCGACAAAAACAATTTTCTGGAAGGGGTTTGTAAAACAGGTCTACCAATCGAGAATCGGTTGAAATGAAATTTATGCATATATTTTCTTTGGAAATATCATCTTTGATAAAATGATGTCTAACATCTATATGTTTTGTCCCTGAGTGATGTACATGATTATTTGTGAGATCAATTGCACTTTTGCTATCACACATTAGTGGTACACGTTTAAAACTTAGAGCATAGTCTTGCAAAGTTTGCATCATCCATAAAATTTGAGCAGAGCAACCACTTATAGCAATATACTCTGCCTTAGTAGTGGATAATGCAATACAGTTCTATTTTGTACTTGACCATGCGACTAACGAATGTCCTAACATAAAACACGTTCCACTAGTACTTTTTCTATCAACTAAACTTCCATCATAATCTGCATCTGAATATCCTTTTAACTCAAAGTTATCATTAGTTAGATACCAAAGACTAAAACGTGGAGTCTGCAACAGATATCTTATAATCCTTTTAATAGCTTTTAAATGAGATTGTTTTGGATTTGATTGAAATCGTGCACATAAGCAGACAGAAAATATGATGTCAGGTCTAGAAGCGGTATGATCAAGAAGTGATCCAATCATGCTTTGATAATGCTTTTGATCAACTACCTTACCTTTTTCATCGTCGTCAAGTTTAGTTGTTGTGCTCATGTGGGTTTTTGCAGGTTTAACATCTTTCAATCCAAATTTGTTGACAAGTTCCCTAATATATTTTGTTTGTGAGATGAATGTACCTTTATCACTTTGTTTGATTTGAAATCCTAGAAAGAATTTTAATCTCCGACCAAGCTCATTTCAACTTCTCTTGCATGACTTTTTCAAATTTCTCATACAACAAGTTGTTAGCGGCATCGTAAATAATGTCATCAACATATAATTGAACAATCAAAAGATCATTGTTTTCGTGCAATAGAAATAATGTGGTGTCTACACAGCCCTTTTTGAACCCATTTTCAAGGAGGTAAGTGCTAAGACATTCATACCAAGCTCTAAGGGCTTGTTTTAATCCATATATTGCTTTCTTAAGTTTATATACATGATTAGGGTATTTACAAAGCCTCCTAGTTGTTCGACAAAAACATCTTCTGTCAAAATTCCGTTAAGAAAAGCACTTTTATCCATTTGCCTTAGTTTAAATCCTTTGTAGCAAGCAAATGCTAACAATATCCTAATGAATTCTAGTCTTGCAACATGTGAAAAAGTTTCATCAAAATCAATTCCTTCAGTTTGATTATAACCTTTAGCAACTAACCTAGTTTTATTCCTAATCACGTTTCCAGATTCATCAAATTTATTTTTAAAAATCCATTTTGTTCCTACGATTGGATAATCATTAGGTCTAGGTGCTAGAGTCCAAAACATCATTTTGCTCAAATTGATTTGGATCTTCTTGCATAGCCATAAACCAATTTTCATTATTAAGAGCTGTATCTATATCTTTGGGTTCAATTTCTAAAATAAATCCACCGTATAGACACAAATCATACAAATTTCTAAAGGAGGAACGAGTTTGAATACCTGCGATAGGATTTCCTATTACCAACTCTAGAGGATGATCTACTTTGAATTTCAATTTCTAAGGATCCAGATTTCTTTGGTCTTCTTTTTTGATTGTCGTTTCTTTTGGTTTTTCATTTTCATCTTTTTCATTCTCCTCTTCCACATTTCTTTTGATTGTTCCTTGTTTTGATCATCAATACCTTCATTAAATTTCACTTTGATTGACTCCATGATTGTTCTCGTCCTTTTATTGTATACTCTATAGGCTTTGCTTTTGGATGAGTATCCCATGAACATGCCTTCATCAGCTTTTGTCTCAAATTTTCCCAATTGATCACCTGTATAAAGAATAAAACACGGTCAACCAAAAACCTTGAAATATGCAATGTTTAGCTTTTCGCCGAACCATAGTTCATATGGTGTTCTCTTAAGAATCGGCCTAGTCATGACTCCATTCATTACATAACAGGCTGTAATTAATGCCTCTGCCCAAAAAGATAAGGGTAGTTTATACTCATTTATCATAGATCTTGCCCACTCTTGCAAGGTTTGATTCTTTCTCTCGACTACTCCATTTTGTTGTGGAGTAATGGGGTAGAGAATTCATGTCTAAATCCATTTTCATCACAATAATTTTCAAATTCTCCACCATGATCACTTCTTAGTGAAATAATAGAAACTCCTTTTTCATTTTGAACTATTTTGTGAATTTGGTGAAGTAAGAAAAGGATTCTGATTTTTCAGCTAACAAGTATACCCATGTGTATCAAGAGTAATCATTAACCAATACGAAACAACATTTCTTACCACCTAGACTTGCAATATCGTTATACCCAAACAAATCCATATGAATTAGTTCAAGGACTCTGGAAGTGCTTACATTGTTCTTGGCATTGAACGATGATTTTTTGAGTTTTTCCATAGTACATGATTTACATAAAATTATTGTTTTAAAATCATGTGATGACAAACCGCTTACCAAATCATTTCTTTTTAATTTGTTTAACAGATTCATGCTAGCGTGCCCTAATCGTCTATGCCATAAATTTACTTCTATATCCTTAGCTACCAAACATTTTGACAGAATGAGAACATCAAAAGATAGAGAGTATATATTACCTTTCCTCTTGCCTGAAAATAAGGTTTCTTTTGATGATTGGTCAACAATTTTTCACAAGTCAGAATAAAAAAACAACGTTCCTTCCTTTATCACATAACTGGCTAATTGAGATCAGACTATGGTGTAGATTTTCAACATCTAATACATCATATAAGATAAACTTACCAATACCTATTATACCTTTGCCAATAATCTTGCATTTCTCATTTTTGCCCATATTGACTCTCTTGCCTTTGTGTTTTTCTAGGCTAAGAAACTTTGATTTGTCGCCTTTCATGTGCTTGGAACCACAGGAATCTAGATACCATTCTTGTTGTTCCTTAGCCTTCCAACACATCTCATTTGGTTCTTTACTTTCACTGTCATTTGTTTCTCCCGAGAAACACTGATTTACTTTTTCATTATATTCATTTCTAAATCTATCAAGACGAGATTGGGAGGTTCTTACATAAACTGCTACAAGTGTGTGCCAGAATTCCTGCGCTGTTATGCAATGTGAAACAAAATCAAATTCAATTTGGTCTAATGAACAAATAATAGAATTCATAGCCTTGATATTAGCAATTAGCAGTTTAATTTCAGAATTTTTCCATTGATCTATAGGTTTTTCTATGTGTTGATTATCTATCATAATTGTTGGTGTCCACTAACCCGTTTCGACAATATTCCAAGCATCTACGGATTTCTGAAAAATTTCCATTCTATTTTTCTAATATGCATATTTACCATTGATAATGATGACCTAACTATGGACCGACCCTCAGCAAAAACATTATTAAAAGAACACATTTAAAAGAATCTTATTTTTAAAACAAAAGTTGGTTTTTATTCCTAGCTCTGATACTACTTGTAGGATCGATTTCACCCGAGAGGGGAAGTGAATAGGGTGATACTAATAATTGTAAAAATTTATGCGGAAATATATAAAATAATTGCAGCACAGATAATAGCAGAATAATAAAAGCAGAAATAAAACAACACAAATTTACCCAGCTTCGTCAAAACCCTGCCTACGTGCTGCCCCCAACATTTCTCCTAGAAATTAAGTAGTTATACGCTTACACATGTAAATTCATGACACCTGCTATTGACTCACCTAACTCTAGGCTCAAAATCCTATCACAACACAGCCACTGAGTTGCAAATTCTCGAACTACACCACCGTAGTTCATCCCTAATCACACGACTAGAATTTACAAAAGTTTAAAAGAGAAATACAAAATGAAAACAAATAAAACAATAATGAAACCCTAATTTATAAAAAAAAGCCCAAGGCAATTTAATGCCGGCCCAAAAAAAATTATAAAAAGAATTCCCCATTTTCTTTTTTTACTTTATTTTATCAGCCTTGTATCCTTTGCACTGAAAAATGGCTGCCTCGTTCCTGTTTTCCTCTTTCAAAAATAAGGGCTTCATGATGAAGTTGCCGCTTTGTTGAATTGATTGATGATACTTCAAATGCTTTCTTCGATCGATTAGTTTGTTCACGGCTGCTTCAATTAAGTCGAGTTCGATTGTTAAAATGGTATGCGAGTTTTCCCTTTTTTGATATTCGAAAATACTCGACTTTGGTTCAAGTTATTGGATAGTGATTTATTCCAATGCCTTGCTCTAATAATTGCTTGAACTCGAATGAATTTTCATGCCGATGATGTTAATGGTTTAAATAGGGTTCGATCCCCTTAATTTGCGTATATACTGTTTGAATTCTTCATAATATTTTTGTTTGGCCATTCGATTTTGATTGGATGCTGGTGATTTCTTTAGACTGGTTCATTTCGTATATTTTCTAATGTGCTTTGCTTGATTACAATGCCTTTGATTTTGACTTGTTCGGTTCTTCCTTGGTCATCACGGCTCTAACTTTGGCATTTAAACTTGACTTGTTCGAACTCATGTTCCATTCTTGGTGGCTTTGACCCGTTCTATTTTGTATTCGAATTGCTACTGTTTTGATTTTTCTAGACTCTTTTCATATTGTACTGGCCTGTGTGGACTTGATGTTGTACATTAGAGTCTTGTGTGGTTATTGGTTTGGTTTGATTTTTGTATCCATTCGAAGTTTTGTTGGCATGGCCTTTCTCAACTGCTCAATGCTGTAGCGTGTGTGTGTACACACACACATACATGTTGCTCCTCACTTTGTCATTGCAGTCTGAGTTTCATTGCAGTTTGGTTACATATGAGCTGGTCTTGGCCATTTAATTCATGTGCATAGCATATATATGTATACATATTGTATACTGCTTCACTGCATCCATATTGTCACCACATATATACTTGTAAACGTTGAGGCTTGAACTATACTGTTGAGGCCGTGTTCATTTATGATGACTGGTATCATTTGAATGCTCGTATACTTCATATGAAGTCTAGTCTGCATTATATTTGGTTTTGTTCCACGTACTTGAATTTAAGTTGTATTTGGTCTTTTTGTAGCTTGCTTGTGCGCACTTGATTTGTATTGCTAATCATGTCTGTGCAATCAAGTCTGCACTGTTTTATGATGAACTGAAATGCTGTCATGTGTACATTTTGTATATCATCATTGAAATCTGGTTTCTGCCTCATTGTTTCTTATGCACTTACGATTGCATTCATTTGCTTCGAGTCACTTGTGCATTTGATTCTTCAAGTGTACTTTTTTTTGTAGTGGGTTGTAACCTCTGTTGCTTCAAGCCAGTTGATTATTTGCTTGTAGCATCTTTCTTTGCTACCTTCTTTCTTATGTTTGGTCTTGGCCATTGTACTTGTTTCTTGCATATGGTATCATTTGCATGTCTGCTTGTCGAGTTATAGTGACCTGCCTTGCGTTAGATTGATTTGGTTCGTGTTGTTATTTCATGTATGCTGATCTACGACCCATTTGAATATCGAGGCTGTGTAGCTTGAGAACTCGTACTTGACAATTTTGTGATGTTTTTGTATTGCACCTGAGTTGAACCTTGCTTTTGATTGGGTTTGACCTTGCGCTCACCTGTCCCTGCAGTTTATCAAATGTGTATATCGGTGTGCACGGCCTTGTGGCATGTACAATGATACATTGTGCATGTCACAAGTTGTTCGTGTAGACGAATTCAAAATAAATGACGACGAACAACCCAAATAACTGAGGTAATTTTTTTTCCCAAAATAGACTTTTTATTTTACACTGCAAAGTATTTCTTTTTTAATTTTAGTGCGTTGGTGTTTATTTTGCAGATAATTCAGATGCGGGATACACATGGGAATATAAATGAAGAATAAATACGAGTGAACGAGTGATATGTAGTGAGGATAGTTATGCAAAATGAAATGTATTGTAATTGAAATTTTGTATATATATAGTGAGAGCATAAATTTTGTACGATTTAAAAAATTATAATAAAATATTTGTTTGAATAAAAGATCTGTTTGAATTTAAATTGTGTGTTATTTATTTTATTTAGCAAATATTAATTATGTGAAAATAAAATAGTACAATAACAAATACGTTAATATATATATATATATATATATATATATATGTTTATTATCATCAAACAAAAATCATATACTAGCATATTCGACAATCTCCCCCTTTTGATGATAACAAACATATATTTAAGGTAAATTTTATTAAATGTTTTGATCATTCAATTTGCTCCCCCTACTTGAATCCTCCCTCTCTACGACATAACTCCACCTACATATATGCATGAAAATAAATAAAAATATGCAAATGAACCTAGATGCAAATGGAAAATACAAAATAAAATATTTGACCTTTATTTGCCCAAATCTTAATTTTTCTCTCCCCCTTTTGTTATCAGCAAAAGAGTAATAGTGTTAGAAAAATAAAGATAAAGTGGTAGACATTAATACAACATTAATATCCAATCGAGTATAAATATTAAATTTCAATAAAAAAAATCAAACAAAAATCATAAATACTTTAAATTAGGCGCATGTTCCACTTTAGAATGATAGGGATGAAAAAACCATATAGTTGTGTCAATTTGTGGTATATTTGTATCAAGAATTTGAATAACAACTAACCATACATAACCGTTAGGACTTTTAAATGAGATTAGTAGTATTCTCAATTTTTATATAAAAGAAAATGAATTTCAAGCATCTTTTAACCATGCATAACCGTGAGGACTTTAAATGGGATTAGAATCAACTTGACTATTTGATAATCAATTTTGATATGAGTTCCATACATGCATAACCGTGAGGACTTTTAAATGAGCATGAAAGCACATATACAAATATTCCAAGTAATTCACCCATGCATAACTATGAGGACTTTTAAACGAGAGTGAATACTTTGGATGTTTTTATTAAAAAAAAATTCCTGTTAAAAATACCACATATTGACATACTATATTGGATTTTGTTGAGTGACGGTCGTTAGAAATATGATAGAGGTAGAGATGGTCATGGAATTTTTACCCATCAAAATTTAATATAAATCTTGTTTAAATTTTTAAAGAAATTTACTAAATATGCTGTCTCAAGTCATAATATATGATTAATATCAACACTCATCACTTTTTCAATCACTATTTGTCTTTTGATAATCAGTAGGAAGTTATACTAGTTAACATAGGCATTTAAGATCAAAATAAAAAATATAGAATTAAATTTCTAAAAAGCCTAAACTGAGACGAAGTCGATGAAAACTATTTTCTAGAAGGGGTTTTGAAAAATATCTACCAATTGAGAATCGGTTGAAATGAAATTTATGCAGATATTTTCTTTGGAAATATGATCTCAATTAAAATGATGTCTAACATCTATATGTTTTGTCCGTGAGTGATGTATAGGAATATTTGTGTGATCAGTTGCACTTTTTCTATCACACATTAGTGGTACACGTTTAAAATTTAGACCATAGTCTTGCAAAGTTTGTATCATCCATAAAATTTGAGCAGAGTAACCACTTAGAGCAATATACTCTGCCTCGGTGGTGGATAATCCAATAAAATTATGTTTTCTATTTGGCCATGCAACTAACGAATGTCCTAACATAAAACATGTTCCACCGATACTTTTTCTATCAACTAGACTTCCATCATAATCTACATCTTAATATCCTTTTAATTCAAAGTTATCATTAGTTGGATACCAAAGACCAAAACGTGGGCTGTGCAACAGATATCTTATAATCCTTTTAACAGCTTTTAAATGAGATTATTTTAAATTTGATTGAAATCTTTCACATAAGCAGAAAGAAAACATGATGTCGGTCTAGAAGCAGTAAGATAAAGAAGTGATCTAATCATACCTTGATATTTCTTTTGATCAACTGCCTTACCTTTTCCATCCTTGTCAAGTTTAGTTGTTGTGCTCATGGGTTTTTTCAGGTTTAACATCTTTCAATCCAAATTTGTTGACAAGTTCCCTAATATATTTCGTTTGTGAGATGAATGTACCTTTATCACTTTGTTTGATTTGAAATCCTAAAAAGAATTTTAACTCTCCGACCAAGGTCATTTCTAACTTCTCCTGCTTAACTTTTTCAAATTTCTCACACAACAAGTTATTAGTGGCACCATAATACTTTCATCAACATATATTTGAACAATCAAAAGATCATTGTTTTCGTGCAATAGAAATAATGTGGTGTCTACACATCCCTTTTTGAACCCATTTTCAAGGAGGTAAGTGCTAAGACATTCATAACAAGCTCTAGGGGCTTATTTTAATCCATATAGTGCTTTCTCAAGTTTATATACATGATTAGGGTATTCATGACTTACAAAGTCTTCTAGTTGTTTGACAAAAACATCTTCTTTCAAAATTCCGTTAAGAAAAGCACTTTTAATATCCATTTGTCTTAGTTTAAATCCTTTATAGCAAGCAAAAGCTAACAATATCCTAACGGATTCTATTCTTGCTATAGGTGCAAAAGTTCATCAAAATCAATTCCTTTAATTTGATTGTAACCTTTAGCAAGTAACCCAGCTTTATTCCTAATCACATTTCCAGATTCATCAAATTTATTTTTAAAAATCCATTTTGTTCCTACGATTGGATAATCATTAGGTCTAGGTGCTAGAGTCCAAACAGCATTTCACTCAAATTGATTTAGCCCTTCTTGCATAGCCGTAAACCAATTTTCATCATTAAGAGCTGTATCTATATCTTTGGGTTCAATTTCTGAAATAAATCCACTGTATAGACACAAATCACACAAATTTTTAAAGGAGGAACGAATTTGAATACTTGCGATAGGATATCCTATTACCAACTCTGGAGGATGATCTACTTTGAATTCAATTTCTATGGATCCAGATTTCTTTGGACTTCTTTTTTGGTTGTGATTTCTTTTAGTTTTTCATTTTCATCTTTTTCTGTCTCCTCTTCAACATTGCTTTTGATTGTTCTCTTGTTTTGATCATCAATACCTTCATTAAATTTCACTTTGATTGACTCCATGATTGTTCTCATCCTTTTGTTGTATACTCTATAGGCTTTGCTTCTGGATAAGTATCCCATGAACATGCCTTCGTCAGCATTTACCTCAAATTTCCCCAGTTGATCACCTATATTAAAAATAAAACATGGGCAGCCAAAAACCTTGAAATATGCAATGTTGGATTTTCGTCGAACCATAGTTCATATGATGTTCTCTGAAGAATCGGCCTAATCATGACTCTATTCATTACGTAACAAACTGTATTTACTGCCTCTACCCAAAAAGACAAGGATAGTTCATACTTGTTTATCATAGATCTAGCCAACTCTTGTAAGGTTCGATTCTTTCTCTCGACTACTTCATTTTGTTGTGGAGTACATGGGGTAGAGAATTCATGTCTAAATCCATTTTCATTACAATAATTTTCAAATTCTCCACCATGATGTCTTCTTAGTGAAATAATAGAAACCCTTTTTCATTTTGAACTAACTTTGTGAATTTGGTGAAGTAAGAAAAGGTTTTTGATTTTTTAGCTAAGAAATATACTCACTTGTATCTAGAGTAATCATCAACCAATACACCTAGACTTGCAATATCATTAGGTCTAAACAAACCCATATGAACTAGTTCAAGGACTCTAGAAGTGCTTACATTGTTCTTGGCATGGAACGATGATTTTTTAAGTTTTCCCATAGTACATGCTTTACATAAAATTTATGTTTTGAAATCATGTGATGAAAAACCTCTTACCAAATCTTTTCTTTTTAATTTGTTTAACAGATTCATGCTAGCTGGCCCTAATCGTCTATGTCATAAATTTACTTCTACATCCTTAGCTACCATACATTTTGAAAGAGTGAGATCATTAAAAGATAGAGAGTATATATTACCTTTCCTCTTACTAGAAAATAAGTTTTCTTTTGATGATTGGTCCACAATTTTGCACATGTCAGAATAAACAAACAACATTCGTTCCTTTATCACATAACTGGCTAATTGAGATCAGATTATGGTGTAGATTTTAAGATATAATACGTTGTTTAAGATAAAATTACCATTACCTATTTTACCTTTATCAATAATCTTGCATTTCTCGTTGTTGCTCACAGAACTCTCCCACCTTTATGTTTTTCTAGGCTAAGAAACTTTGATTTGTTGCCTGTCATATGCCTAGAACAACCAGAATCTAGATATCATTCTTGTTGTTCCTTAGCCTGCCAACACATCTCATTTGGTTCTTCACCTTCACTGTCATTTGTTTCTCCCAAGAAACACTAATTTACTTTTTTACTATATTCATTACTAAATCTACCAAGATGAGATTGGGAAGTTCCTTCTTGAACTACTTCTATGTGTGCCTGATTTATTACGCAGTTAAACAATGTAAAACACAATCAAATTCAATTTGGTCTTATGAACAAATAATAGAATTCATAGCCTTGATATTAGAAATTAGCAGTTTAATTTTAGAATTTTCCATTGATCCATAGGTTTTTCTATTTCTTGATTATCTATCATAATTATTGGTGTCCTATAACCTGTTTCAACAATACTCCAAGTATTTATGGATTTCAAAAAATATTCCATTCTATTTTTCCAATATGCGTATTCACCATTGATTAATGATGACCAACTATGGACTGACCCTGAGTAAAAAAATTATTAAAAGAAACAATTTTAAAGAATCTAATTTTTAAAGCAAAAGTTGGTTTTTGTTCCTAGCTCTGATACCACTTGTAGGATCTATTTCACCCTAGAGGGGTAGTGAATAGAGTGATGTTAGTCCTTGAGATGATGATTTTGATGACAACAACCTTAGAATAGATTATAAAATATAAATACTAACAGTATAAGTTTAGATATATATGTATATACAGGATTTAACCACGTAGGTACCAAGAATGAAGACTGTATAGTATAGAGATTCGAGATATCAAGATTGAAGACTCATGAGTAACAAGATTATAAAGAGTTCAAGAGTTCAAGTAATTTATCTTTTAATTAGAAATTTTGTTAAAACTCCTAGAAAAGCACTGGCATCTTAAAATCCAATTTATTCGTGGAATGGAATCCACATCGAGCCTGTTAAAGGGATGGAACCCTAAGTAGGATGGAACCTACGAAAAATCTAGTGGAACGTTGTTTTGTATCCGCTAATTTTTATTCAAAATGATTTTTACAAAATTATACCTTGTTTTCAAAATGTTTTCAAAACCTTCCTTTTAAAAGCATAAAAAACATCTACCTGATTTCAAATACTTTTAGCCTCAAAATAATCTTTAATTTCAAAATCAAATTATCCGTGGTTTTAGCTATCTTTAATAATACTATATTTAATTTTTAAATATTTATACTTAGATTTAAATATAAAATTATAGTAAAATTTTGTATATATTATTCTATATATTTACTTATGTATTTTAACTATAGTCAAGTATATTTATAAAGTTTAAAATTGTTTTGATATAAGATACAAGTTATTTTCAAAGAAAATCAAATCACCAAAATATCCTTTGGGATGTCGACATGCCCATGTACCCTATGTCGACATAGTGTCAGTTGAATTCAAAATTTAAATTTCAAAAGAAGTGTATATTCGTCATATCTCTTCACGAATGGACATGGCTGTTGTTCTTCTATAAATAGGGGATGTTTGCAACGAATTTAAAAACAGTATTTCTGGTTTTTCACTCCTCTTCTTCTTCCACATTTCTATATACATATTCTTACCATTACTCTACCGAAATCAACATTGAATCTAACTAGATTATCTCTGGTTTGATTCTCTATCACTATCTCAACAAGATCCTCAGTGCTATTCACAGTTATAGGCTTTTTGTAATCAATTTAGCGAGAAAAGGTGTGATTGTGGCCTTGGAAATCAATCAAGCGAGATAAGGTGTGATTTTAGCCTTGGAAATAGATTGGGTGAACTTGTTTCCCGGGAAATCAAGTATCTCTACCCAAAAGATTGTGAATCTGGAGGGTGTACGTCGTTGCCTTGAAATCGAGGGTTTATTGTAAAAACTGTTTTTGAAAGGAAATCTGTACTTGTGTGCAGGACTGGACGTAGGGTAACTCCAAACCAGTATAAAATCCGGCATGTTCTTTCCTTTACTGCTTTTACTTTATATTTGCATCTGTGTTTGATTCTGTGATCATATCTGTGTCCGAATATTACATACATTTGTGTTTAAATTAACAAAAACTCAAAAAGATTTAATAATTCTCTAAAACACTATTCACCCCCTTTAATGTTTATCCTAGCCGTAAGATCCTTAATCTGTATTTCTCACATTTGGTATCAAAGCAAGGTTTTCAAAGTTTCATAATCTGATTTTTGAAAAAGTTTTAAAATGGCTATGGTTGTCAATACTAGTTTAGAAATATTCAGATCATCACTGTCTCATGAGTCTGCATATAATCAATGTTCAAATTCAAGTTTGTCTACCAAAATTATTTGATGTGCAGGAAACATGTTTTATGGGAGTTGAGGAATCAATCTACAATAGAGAAATTATGCAGATCAAAAAGAACAAATGGATACTCGATAGTGGATGTTTTAGACACATGACTGGCAATCCAGAAATGTTGAATGGTATAATATACAAAGATGGAGGGCTGGTTAACTTTGGAGACAATTCAAAAGGATATGTGATTGGCATCGGCAAAACTCAAACAGCAATAATGATGAAGAGATAGCCTTTATGATCAGGAATTTTCGAGAATTTTCGAAATGCAGAAAGATGAATAATCTCAAGAGAAAAAAGTATAGGAACTCTGGAAATCAGAATATAGTGCCAAACAATGTCAAATGTTTCAACTATGATGAATCGGGGCTTATCAAAAGAGACTGTCCATATCCAGATAGGCAAAATCCTCCTATAAACAATTATTCAGTAAAGAAACGGAAGCGTGCATTTACTGCTACTCTAGATGACTCAGACTCGTCCTCAAGCGATGATGATCAGAAGATAGATAATTCAAATTTGTGTTTCACGGCAGTTCATGATTCCGACGAAATCAGAGAAACGAACTCAAAAAAAGGTACACATTTACAATATAATTGGTTGAAATTGCATGCTTAGAATTAGATGTTTGATTGTTTGATTGATTGATTTTGAATTGGTGCGTTATTTGAATTTTTAAATTTTTACTATTATTTTTATTATTATTTTATTATTGATTTTATTAGTATAATAATATATTATTGAAAATACTATAATTCTAATAATATTCCAGATATATAGACATTAAAAATAATAAGTATATATAATAGAGTACTTAAGGAAAAATAAATCATAGAAATTCACAGGCACATGTCGACATGGTCCCTACCATGATGTCGGCATGGGTACCACAATTTGAAATTCAAAATTTGAATTCAAATGGTTGAATTTCGCTCCATCTTTTCACTTCATTCAATTCTCTGAAAAGGCATCTTTTGACCAGAGAACATGTCCTTTGAGAATCTATATATTCACTATCTTTTATCATATCTTTTCACTCTCATTTTCAAATTCCAACTCTCTCTTCAAAACTTCAAGCTCTCTACCATCTACTTTAATGGCTTTTTCAAGCAACCCCTCCACCATGAGAATTTCCAGAAAGATAAAAGAGCAACTCTTCAATGATATGGAGGAAATTAAAGCATATATCAATTATGCTAACTATGTAAAAGTCCATCCTGGAAAGTTTTCTATCTTTCAAGTTTTTTCTTCCTATGAAATTGATTCTCTTTTTGCAAATAATCAAATTCTTATTCTTGTTGATGCTTCTCAAAATGATTTTGTTTGTTATCCAAATCTTGTGAAAATTTTCTATGCAAATTTAAATCGTGGATTTTATATTGGAAATGATGATGAAATTTGGAGTAGTGTCAAAGGCACTAGAATTGTTTTGAATTGTGATCTTTTGGGTACCATTCTCAATTGCAAAAGTACGGGAATGGATCTTTCTAATTTTAAAATCGATGAAAATGATCGTGAGACATTTCATCACATTTTCGAAGGGAATGATAATTTTGAATTCAAAAATTGAAATTTTCGACCAAAAGAAAGAATTTTCAATCTTCTTTTGCAATATACTTTGACCCCAAGATTGGTAAATTTTAATAATCCTACTTCAAAAGTTTGCAAAGCACGTTTTGCTGCTTTTGGAAATTATGGCATTAATTAGGCGCAAGTTATTTTGGATGAACTTCATCCCAAAAATCTTGAAATGGGTGAGAAAACTTTGTACCATGGAATTTATCTCACTCAGATTTTTAACTATTTTGGAGTGGATTTCAAAGAAGAAGAATTTGTTTATAGAATATTTCAATCATTCCAACATTTCGCTTATGAAAATTCCATTCGTTTTCAACCTTATGAGACTCTTGCCGAAAAGGAAGAGCGTTTGGCTCATGAGGAGATGGAAGAAGAAGAAGAAGAAGGGGATAAATGGAAATTGAAGAAGAAGAAGAAGGTGAAACTTCTTTGGAAAGCATCGACTATCCTCCTAATCCATCCAACAAAACCCTTCTCAAAAACCAAAAGACCATTGTTGAGGATCAGCGGATTCTTAAACGATCCATTAGTAAGAAGTTGGACAAAATTTCATCCAAGATGAACAAGTTTATTTCCAAAGTTAGAAAGAAGCTTGGATTATCTTCATCGTCATCATCCTCTAACTAGTTCTACCTTTTCGTATCTCGTTGTATTTGTTTTGATTTATTTTGATGAAGTTCTTTATGATTAATCGTTGTATCGTCTTAGTATGAAATGAAATGGAATTTCTTTTCTGTTATCTAGCTTATCTTATCTCTAAATAAATGTTAGTATATTATATAAATATATATATGCACAATTATTCATAAAATCAAAATAAGTCACAAAAATTCACTGCCCCATGTCGACATACCCCCTATGACCATGTCGACATGTACTGGTCAGAAATGACACTTCATTTTGAATTTGAAATTTGAATAACTACCATATGTCTATTCATTTCAAACGAATATCTACACCTATAAATGCCTATTTCTTCCAGAATTCATTACTGAATATTATTTCTTATCTACTCTATCTCTCATTCTTTTCAAAAATCCAAATATGACTAATCCAATTCATTATTTACCCAAAAATCTTGAAGAAACTCTTAATTCATTCAAGAATATTCTCTCGTTCATTCTTTGTAACCAGCGACACTTAGAATTGAGTCAAATGCAGATGATCAAGGAGCAAGAAAGGCATTTCGATGGAATACGATGGATGATTTCCTCCCTGCACAAGGATGATAATGAAGCACATCCCCCAATCTCTCTCACCAATGATAATGAAAATTGGGATGCTATTAAAGCATACCCTATTTTTGGAGAAGAAGGATGGGTGGAAGTTCTTCGTAACGTTTGATTTTATTGCTTTGTTTGAAATTTTTGCTTTGATTGAATTGATTTTATTTACTTTAATTTGGTTTGGTATGGATTGATATTTAGTGTGGATTGATGATTGTACAAAACATATATAAATATACATTTGATCATTGTTTGATTATCAAGTCTGTCAGTTTAAACTATCTCTTAATATATCCATTATATACCCCATTGTATAGTTTATTAATGCAGGCATTTTAGTCCAAGAATGAGGGGGAGTTATATATTTGGAGTTAGTTTTTGTTGATGACAAAGGGGGAGAAATATAAAATATGGTAGTTAGGCATAGATTATGGAGGAGTTATTAGGATATAAGTAATATTTTATAAAAAGGTTGTCATCATCAAAAAAGGGGAGATTGTTAGTCCTTGAGATGATAGTTTTGATGACAAAAACCTTAGAATAGATTATAAAATATAAATACTAACAGTATAAGTTTAGATATATATGTATATGCAGGATTTAACCATGCAGGTACCAAGGATGAAGACTGTACAGTATAGAGATTCAAGATATCAAGATTAAGAATCATGAGTATCAAGATTATGAAGAGTTCAAGCAATTTATCTTTTAATTAGAAATTTTGTTAAAACTCCTAGAAAAGCACTGGCATCTTAAAATCCAATTTATTCGTGGAATGGAATCCACTTCGAGCCTGTTAAAGGGATGGAAGCCTAAGTAGGATGGAACCTATGAAAAATCTAGTGGAACATTGTTTTGTATCCGCTAATTTTTATTCAAAATGTTTTTACAAAATTATGTCTTGTTTCAAAATGTTTTCAAAACCTTCCTTTTAAAAGCATCAAAAACATCTATCCTAATTTCAAATACTTGTAAAACTAATCTTTAATTTCAAAATCAAATTATCCGTGGTTTTAACTATCTTTAATAATAATATATTTAATTTTCAAATATTTATACTTAGGTTTAAATATAAAATTATAGTAAAATTTTGTATATATTATTCATGTATTTACTTATGTATTTTAACTATAGTCAAGTATATTTATAAAGTTTAAAATTGTTTTAATATAAGATAGAAGTTATTTTCAAAGAAAATCAAATCACCAAAATATCCTTTGGGATGTCGACATGCCCATGTACCCTATGTCGACATAGTGGCAGTTGAATTCAAAATTTAAATTTCGAAAGAAGTGTCTATTCGTCATATCTCTTCACGAATGGATATGGCTGTTGTTCTTCTATAAATAGGGGATGTTTTCAACGAATTTAAAAACAGTTTTTCTGGTTTTTCACTCCTCTTCTTCTTCCACATTTCTATATACATATTCTTACCATTACTTTGCCGAAATCAACATTGAATCTAACTAGATTATCTTTGGTTTGATTATTTATCACTATCTCAACAAGATCCTCAGTGCTATTCAGAGTTATAGGCTTTTTGTAATCAACTTAGCGAGAAAAGGTGTGATTGTGGCCTTGGAAATCAATCAAGCGAGATAAGGTGTGATTGTAGCCTTGGAAATCAATTGGGTGAACTTGTTGCTCGGGAAATCAAGTATCTCTACCCAAAGGACTGTGAATCTGGAGGGTGTACCTCGTTGCCCTGAAATCGAGGGTGTAATTGTAAAGATTGTTTTTGAAAGAAAATCCGTACTTGTGTGTGGGACTGGATGTAGGGTAAGTCCGAACCAATATAAAATCCGATGTGTTCTATCCTTTACTGCTTTTACTTTATATTTGCATCTGTGCTTGATTCTGTTATCGTATCTATGTTTGAATATTACATACATTTGTGTTTAAATTATCAAAAACCCAAAAAGATTTAATAATTCTCTAAAACATTATTCACCCCCCTCTAGTGTTTATCCTAGCCTTAAGATCCTTAATCCGCATTTCTCACAGGTGATACTAATAATTATAAAAATATATGCGGAAATATATAAAATAATTGTAGCACAAATAATAGCAGAATAATAAAAGCAGAATTAGAACAACACAGATTTACCCAGCTTCGACAAAATCCTGCCTACGTGCTGCCCCCATGGTTTCTCCTAGAAATTAAGTAAACCCGCGACACCCGCTATCGACTAACCTAACTCTACGCTCAAAACCCTGTCACAACTCAGCCACTGAGTTGTGAGTATGAAACTTTACCACCGTAGTTCATCCTCTAGTCACACGATTAGAGTCTACAAAAGTTTAAAAGAGAAATACAAAATAAAAACAACTAAAACAATAATAGAAACCCTAATTTATAATAAAAAGCACAAGGCAATCTTATGCCGACCCAAAACAAAAAAACCGTAAAAAGAATTCCCCCTTTTCTTTCATTATTTTATCGGCCTTGTATCCTTTGCTTGAAAAATAGCTGCCTCATTCCTATTTTCTTCTTTCAAAAATTAGGGCTTCGTGATGAAGTCACTGTTTTGTTGAATTGATTGCTGATACTTTGAATGCTTTCTTCGATCGATTAATTTGTTCATGGCTGCTTCAATTAAGTCGAGTTCGATTGTTTAAATGGTATGCGATTTTTCCCTTATTCGATATTCGATAATACTTAACTTTGATTCGAGTTATTGGCTAGTGATTTATTCCAATGCCTTGCTCTGATGATTGCTTGGACTCGGATGAATTTTCATGCCGACGATGTTAATGGTTTAAATAGGGTTCGATCCCCTTAATTTACATTCATATATACTGTTTGAATTCTATATAATAATTTTGACCATTTGATTTTGATTGAATGCTGGTGATATCTTTAGAATGGTTCAATTCGAATATTTTCTGATGTGCTTTGCTTGATTACCATGCCTTTGATTTTGACTTGTTTGATTCTTCCTTGGTCATCACGGCTTTGACTTTGGCATTTAAACTTGACTTGTTCGAACTCATGTTCCATTCTTACTGGCTTTGACCCATTCTATTTTGATACATATACTCGAGTTGCTACTGTTTTGATTTTTCTACACACTCTGTTTCATATTGTACTGGCCTGCTGTCGACTTGAAGTTGTGCATTAGAGTTTTGTGTGGTTTCTTGTTTGGTTTGAATTTTGTATTCATTTTAAGTTTTGTAGCATGGTCTTTCTCGACTGCTCATTGCTGTAGCATACACACACACACACACGCACATATTGCCCCTCACTTTGTCACTGCAGTCTAAATTGCATTACAGTCGGTTACATATGAGCGGGTCTTAGCCATTTGATTCATGTGAATAACATATATATATATATATATATATATGTATATATACATATTGTTTACTGCTTCATTGCATCCATATTGTCACTGCATATGTACTTGAAATATTGAGGTTTGAACTGTACTGCTGAGTCTGTGTTCATTTATAATTACCGGTATCATTTGAATGCTTGCATACTTCATATGAAGTCTTGTCTGTATTGTATTTGGTTTGTTCCACATACTTGAATTTAAGTTGTACTTGGTCTTTTTGTAGCTTGCTTGTGCACACTTGAGTTTGTATTGGTAATCATGTCAGTGCAGTCAAGTCTGCACTGTTTTATAATGAACTGAAATGTTGTTATGTGTACATTTTGTATATCATCATTGAAGTCTGGTTTCTGCCTCATCGTTTCTTATGCACTTATGGTTGCATTCATCTGCTTCGAGTCACTTTTGCATTTGATTCTTCAAGTGTACTTTGTTTTTGTACTGGGTTGTAACTTCTGTTGCTTCAAGCCAGTTTATTGTTTTCTTGTAGTATCTTTCTCTGCCGCCTTCTTTCTTATGTTTGGACTTGGCCGTTGTACTTGGTACTTGCATATGGTATCATGTACATGTCTGATTGTCAAGTTATAGTGACCTACCTCGCATTAGACTGATCTGGTTCGTGTTGTTATTTAATGTATACTGACCTATGACCCATTTGAATGTTAAGGCCATGTTGCTTGAGAACTTGTACTCTAATTTTGTATTGTTTTTGTATTGCACCTGAGTTGAACCTTTCTTTTGATTGGGTTTGAACTTGTGCTCACTTGTCTCTGCAGTTTTATCGGTATGCATGGCCTTGTGGCATGTACAGTGATACATTGTGCATGTCACAAGTTGTTCGTGTAGATGAATTCAAAATAAATAATGACGAACAAACCAAATAACTGAGGCAAATAACATTTTCAAAATACACTTATTATTTTACATTGCATTTTTTTTCAATTTTAGTGCGTTATTGTTTATTTTCCAGATAACTTAGATGCGGGATACAATTGGGAATAAAGCTGAAGAACAAATATGAGTGAACGAGTGATATGTACTAAGGACAGTTTCGTAAATTGAAATGTATTGTAATTGAATATTGTACATATAATGAGAGCACAAATTTTGTACTATTCAAAAAATTGTAATAAAATATTTTTTTGAAAAAAATTATCCGTTTGAATTTAAGTTCTGTGTTATTTATTTTATTTAGCAAATATTAATTATGTGAAAATAAAATAGTACAATAAAAAATACATTTAAATGAATATATATATATATATATATATATATATATATATATATACGAGTAGTCCGGCACATGCGATGCACATGCGCAGAAGGAACTGGTATTCCGAAATGCTGGTTGTGAAAGCAAACTGTAAGTAATAAGTTTAGTTTTCGTAATCGTTTTCTCTCCTCTTTGTTTTTGGCTAGAGACCGCCATCAATAATAAGTTGATGGCGGAGTTAAAAACGTTTTATAAGAGATTTTTTACATTACCAAAGCTGAGTTGTAGTAATAAAGTTGGAATTTTTTTATCTACATATATATAGAAAATTAACCTAGTGCCGTAACTTATAGAAGCAACAGTTGAGTATATGAGCAGGAAACAATAAAATGGAGAATAAGATTTTAACTTCAATTTTTTGTATATATGGTCATATAAAAGATCCCTTATTTAAAAAGGGCAATACAACATTTGTGAAGAGCATATGTATATTTATGGCAAAGAATAATATTTAGTGTCAAAGTACTGCATGTGAAGTGTGAAAAACAAAGTATAGTTAACCATGGCTAGAAACATGTTCGGAAAGATAAATACTAACTTGGAGTATGGTTTGTCCTTGTGATTTACTAATCGAGAAAGAAAAAGCTAGTTTAACTGGAAATTGTTTACGTATTAGGTTGAAAGTTATGTTAGTATTCTCAGTAGGCTTAAGTGGTATACGTGGGATACATACTCTTGTGCCATGAAAATGTCCATAGTTGGAAAATATTGGGGTTCATTAGGTCGTGCCATTTGTACTTCACAGTTGGAAGATTAGAAGAAGACGCTGTGTGGCAGTAGACAGTAAACGGTAGAAAGGAAAATAAAAGCTATCCATTTACTTAGAAATAAGAATATTTTACTTTATTAAGCACAATAGGACAAAGTAGGTTAAGTGTGTGAATAAAAGATAAGAGAGAAGTACCGAAAATGAAAAGTAATATGAAGGTTCAAGAAGTTTGAGTCGAATTTACCGAGGCATAAGAATTTATAGAGGTGAGTTGCTGGAGATAGGCAATGGTATGCAGGAAGATGCAGTGTTATACGTTATTAATAATTTTGAGTGGAAAAGTACTTATTAGCTTAGTCTGTAGCAAAATTTGGAGAAGCATTTATAGGGAACATGGTAAGTGAACAGCAGAGAAAAAGGTAAATGTTTCACGTGCTTGCATGTGGAAACTGAAGCCTATTACCCTCATACTTGATTTAGATGGTAAGTTGATGTACACTTAATGTTTTATTTCTATTCTCTTACTATCATCATGCATTGACATCTTCGTATCCCTCGTTTCTATAAATTGCAACCCAAATTTCAAAGTTGACCATGAAAGAAATTTGTAGAAATTGAAGAGGGTGTAGGCAATTTAAGAAGCTTTTTTTTCATGTATACCAAGGGGATAGAATATTATAAAGCTTATTTGAATAAGGCAAGCTACACCTGCCTTTATAATAAATAAATGAGCAAATTGTTGAAAACAGATTTGCATGGGACAATCAGTATAATAAAATTTTGTATAAAATTTAAATACGACGATTGGTGGTGATAAGTGGTTATACAATACAAATGCTTAGAAATCAAGCGTGAAGGTTATTGCATTGCATAAGTAGCATAACAAATGTCGCACTTTCACATGGTGGGTATGCTTGGTCTCTAATTGTCGTTTATTGCTTAACTTTAACATAAGTAATACTGAATGAAAGTGCGAGCATTTGTAGTTGGAATTTCAGTTATCTGAATCTTCTTAAAATCATTTACTTTTGACAAAACTTAGTTGATCAAGAGTGCATAAATAATTAGATATCAACGAAACTTAATAGATTATGAGTGCATAACAAATTAAATTCCAATAGCATAAATTTCTTCCTCGACCACTTTAGACTACAAAACTATTAAATAACTTCTAAAATCTAAATATAGGACAATAAACTACAACATTAAATGTTTTACTGAAATCATGCGGTGCATATCAAGTCTTGCATGAAAATATGTTATTTGGGCTCTAAAAGTGGTTTCCAATTCCAATGCTAATACTATTGTCGCTGCCTTTTCCAATGCCCAGCGTCAAGATGCGGTTAATCATTTCAGTTCTGAGGTCGTAATGTCTAAGTCTGTGCAACCTCATTTTGTCTCTGCTGATCTGAATATAGCCCCAGATCCTACGTATGTTGCTCCTAAGGGCGCTCCAATGCAGCACTCTCTCCCTGCAAATGCTTCTACCACTCATGCTGTTGTGATATGTGCAGCGCATGCACATACTCCTGATGTGCATAGTGAGCTACCTATTCATGCAAATGCCTTCCATGCAAATAATTTTCGAGCGCCTATGTACTTTAATTCCTTTCCACAACATTGTATTGTATGCCACACATGCATTGCATTTTGCAAACAACGTTCAAACTCACGCTATGCCTGCAAATGCTTCCCAGGCTTCCCCTGACATACTCGTTTTCCATGTCATGCTTTCTCTCAAAATAACGCGCATGCCTCATTGACACTCCAAACTCATGCATAACTCGTGTATATACAAATTATAATGAGCGTGCATCCAGCTCAAATGTAGAATATAGTAATATAGTTGATAACTGGCATATATGAATATCAGGTCAACTACATACATATTGGCACACATATGTTTATGCATGCCCTCCAAACCACATCAGTAGCAGTACCCATTCTTTGCCTCGTATTGTTCTTCTTCTTCTTATTATTATTATTATTATCATTATTATTTCACACGTCCGATATTATGTGAACACATTATGCCAAAAGCCATATTATGCGTCTGTCATTTAGTATTATGTGAATTGTTTCATATATATAAGTCATTAGCTTACGTTTCATTGTTCATCTTTATCTGCTGTCCTGTAAACAAACTTAGCCCATCAGTATAAGAGAGATATAGAAACTAAGCGTTCATCAGTTATGTAAACAAACATCATTATTATATGATATTACTTTCTAGTTCCTCTGTTTTCACATTAGCCCATCAGTATAAGAGAAAAAAAGAGAATTCAAATATTATTTGGATAAATAATGTAACATAAACATAAAACTTACATGTGAAATATTACAGGCTTAGTACAACATAATATCATCTTCTGAATTAGCCACAAACTTATAGAGTCCAATGCCAAAAACTATCATCAACTGCTTAATATACTTCCATATGCACATAACTGCATAAAACTTCATTTATAGTGGAAACTTAGCATAAGTGGAACATGTCAATAAATAAGTTGTTGGAACCTAAAAAATATTAAGATGGGAAATGTAAATAGACAACGTGATCATAGTACATCACTTATTTAACAATGCAATAAAATATTTTACACTTACTCTCAAGTACATGTGGATCTTGAAGCTTTATCCTTGCTTCTGTTGAGAGAGAAAAAAATTTCTTCTTGATTGAGTGATATCCAGTCACTTCGAGTCTGTAGCAAAATAAAGGGTATTCTGCTCCTAAAAGGCAATTGCAAAAATCCGCTTAAAATCATAAAATCAGAAAGCTGCAACGTTTTAACAAAAAAAAAATGAAGAACCGCCTTTGGAACTTCCTCTTTTAATATAATCTTCCTCATCAAAACATCTCCTGAATTTGCATCCAGTCTTGGTTAATGTTTCTTAATAGAAACAAAGAGTGAAAACTAAAAATGAGATCAAAAATCAAACTAAAATTAGGATTTGACTGGTAGTGAAAAGGGAAGTTATAATTTTGCACTTAAAATAAAGAAGTGGAGAAGAAGGGTTGATATAATCTTACTGTCTTGTGTTTGAGAATGTGGTCCAAGAGAGTTATAGAAACATCCTTACCTAATTCTATTACGATCATACAAATCATATTAATATTAAAATAAAAGTGACAATACATGCACGCAATACACACACAGAGTTGTGTGTAGTCCCTCCTATCTCGTATGCTTTATTTAGAAAAAAAAATTTCTTGTTAAAGCAAGTAAAAAAGAATAGAAAGGTTAGCATAAATAGTTGTCAAATGATCGGTCATAGCATAGGACTGATTAGCTTTTATGTCATCTATTAATCATTGTTGTTCAAATCTAAAGAATTATAGAGATACTTAGCTTCAGTTACCTTGGTAAGAATTTCTAAAGATGCAAGTAGGAGGAAAATTGAGGAGTAGCAAGCTCAAATATAGTGCACAGTGGATTAATATATAGTGCTTGAGAACTGAAACATATTTCATGTATTTGAATATACTTTATTAGGATGAATTCAGCCATACCTTCTAGCACTTCCAATGAAATCTTCATACATCCTCAATTGCCTTAGGTTTTTGATCAAAAGGTATGTTGATATATCCGCCTAAGTTATAAATTTAAGTTTACTCATGTCAGAATAATTTATAAATTTTAGGCTGCTTGATAGTGATATTGGTACCAATAAAAACACGTCCAATGGCTCCAAGGCCATCTATAAATAAAAAAATGCTAACTACAAACAGATATGCTTTTAACATTCAACAGAAGTTATTTCATTAATAGAGTAAATCCAAATGAGAATAAGAAGTACACTAATTATTTTCATGTGCATATATATATATATGTATGTATCTATGCATATATATTACATGTCAAATTTAAGTTTTGAAACTGTAATCTTCAATAAATAGTTGCATTCTCCTTTTTAAATCAAACTTTACCTTAAACCCAGTTTGATTTGTAAAGAAAGGGGAAGCTCACTGAACTCTGCTTTAATCAACTCGATTCATTGAACCCTTTGTCTGGAAACTACACTCAAGCTAGTTGGGTGGCTCAACATATATAAGGAAACGGGACAAATTTAGTGTGGTTCATGAAAATCGCATGAATATAATTGAAATCAATGTAGGGGAACTAACTACATATGCAGATGTAAACCTACAATTGATAACGTAGATAGCTGATGAGCATCCTGCTGTATGATTGTATGTATGCAGTTAGCTGTTATACCATCAGTAAGACTGTAAATTATGCAACTGAATTTAAGGGCTTTCACAATCACATTAAGGTCAACTGTTTTTTCTTTTTCTATCCATATGAAACAAAAGCTAGACTTGTGATGAAAATACTTCTTAGCGTGTCAGTTGCAACAACAGAACCATGCTTTGAATTACAATAACTTAATAAATATGACATAACATAAACTAATTCATACGAATTAAAATTAAACTTACTCAATCTTGACATTGAACCACACAATAAAATCATGAGTTTATAAGCTTTTGCAGCATGCATAAAATGAGCAAATAACAATAAAGATCAATGTTGGCACGATCTTCTTCAGCCTCATTTTTTTGACTCGGTAGGGAATAGACTCTTGCGTGAAAAAATGTACATTGGTACCTCAGTTTTTGTGGCTCGGGCATTGTTCCAAACATGTTGTGCGCATGTATGTGGCTAAGATAATGAACAATAATGTACATATATCACGGTTAGTTGAAAAACTGAATGTAACAAATTGCATCAAAGCTTTATGACGAATATATCACAGACCGTTAAAAAAACCCAAATAGAAATGAATATTTCTTTAACACAAACTACCTCAAAGCTTCAAAGAACCAACAAAGTTATAAATTGAAACAATTCAATCACGTACCTGAAAGATCAAGACATACAAAATTGGAAACAACCCATCTTCAATTTTAGAACCCGCAAGCTTTCACGTCATAGTGAGGCATTAGAGATCTACCATTTTTTATATGTTTTCTTTTATTAATTAGAGTTTTGTAAGTCACCGATGCAATTTCAATGAGGAAGAAAGGGTCATGGATTTGCGAATAAATGAGAAAGAGTTCGTGAGTAGGAGGAAGGATGAAGATAGAAAAAACGTGCCGACCATTCTGCAGTTAGGTGGAATACGTGGGTTTTTCTCGGTTAAAAGACGCATTAAACCTTTTCAAGCATGAAGAAGTTAATACCAAGGTAAAAGGGCAATTTAGACAGTCAGAAAAAGGCTTCACTTGCTTGAGTATTTGCTTTATTTATAAGATATATGTTTATTATCATCAAACAAAAATCATATACTAGCATATTCAACCAATCTCTACTTAGAAGATTTGCTCTTGAGAATGAATGGCACTAGGAAGAAAGAGAACTACCTCTAGAGGATCCATAGGAGCTACCATTGCTGGAGAAGAAACAAATTCCCAGCAGATTGAAGTCAACAACTCCAATAATCTACAGTTAGGAGCTAACTCCGGAGATCAAGTTCCAGGATCCTCTATTCAGTGTGAACTTGTCACTAGAGACGAATTAAATAAAATGGTTGACGAAATTTATTAGAAAATGGGAAACAGCCAAAGGGCTCTGATGGACATGAATTCCCTATTGACCTTATAGTCACACACTGCTTCAAGAACCATGACAGAGCCCGCGACTGCCATGGAACAAGAAAATTCTTTCGTCATTGACCTCAACAGGAGAAACAGAAAGCGACTACAGAAAAAGTGATTGGTGGAACCGTAGGAATCAATATGGAAGGAAACACATACACTCCTCCAACTGCGAGGCAACCAGCTAAAAACTTGAATCCAGGAAGGAAAACCCCATGGGACGATATAGTCATGGATCTCTCCGACTCATAAGATGGTGAGCGACTTGACGACAACAAGTTGGAGGGAAGTTCCAATGCATTCAATGAGGCTAGGGAGATCCAAACTGCCCACATCAGACCTACCGCAAGCCAACGGAACCCTAAAGGAGTGGTTCTTCCAAAGACATGAGAGCCTAGGCCTCAACCCGCTTACCAAGATCGTTTGCAAAATCAAACGCCTGGTGTAGTCACTAACAGCCGACCCTCAGATTATCGAAAATCTAAGCCATATATCGCGGACATGGTCAAGCAACTAATGGATGGAAGTAAGGATAGAAGGGATGATGAATAAGGATCCGCTCCAAGTTGGACTCCTTTCACTGATGACATTTCGAATGAGCTGTACCCCGAGAAGTTCACTATGTCGACAATTAAGTCTTACAATGGAACAAGACACCTGAAACCCTACTTGTGTAAGTAAGGTTGATACATGGACAGAGCGAGTGCTTTGGATGCCATATGATGTTGATGTTTCCCAATTTTTATGGAGGGAATTGCTTCCTTATGGTTCATCAGGCTTTCGCCAAGATCCATCTTCACCTTCTCAACTAGCAACAAGATTGCTTGATCAATTTAGACTTCACATGGCACATGCAAAAGAAGAGATATCCTTGTCCGACCTATTCCAAATAATGGAATGAATCTCTAAAGTCTTTAATGATTCGGTTGAACACTGCGGTAACATAAGTAAGTAATCCGAACGAGGATATGATTCATGGCCTTAGTCCGTGCAGTTCACCTCAGAACTAAATTTGGGAAAAGGATCAAAATAAAACAACCCACCACTAGAAAGAACTTTAACCAAAAGGCGAGCTAGCACTCGAGATTGGAAGAGGCACATCTACTAGAAGGGAAATCTGCTAACTTACTACCCACCAACATTGGGTGGAGTGGTATGGCGATAAACCGAGATCTAAACACCTCCAAGACAGCTAAAGGAAGCATAGGAAAAATGGGAATCAAAAAAGAAGAACCAGAATTCAAATGAGCGAAACGGAAGTAGCAAGTGACTCAATGGTTTGCGTCCCGACGAACACACCTTGCTCAATGATACTCCAAAAAACATCTACACGACACATGGGACGGAGGAGTACAAGAAGCCACCTAAAAAGGAAGCAACTGAACAGCAAAAGTGTTCTAAAAAGTGTTGTCACATCAATAAGGCACATGGCCACAACACGAATGAGTACCATCACCTGAAGAACTTGATCGAGGAATTGATTTGAGAAAACAAGCTTCAACGTATGTGAGGAAACTACTAAATCCTGACCTAACCGTAGCGCCCCAAGCTCCTAAAGACCAAGAGAACCAAGCTGGAACCAGCAAAGAGGGACCTAGACGGACTGACCAGAGACTCATCATTAAAAAGATATCTGGAGGGCCTTATCCTGCACAGGAGAGTTGGGGAGAAATGGAGCGGTATGCCACCTTATTAAAGCATGCCCCAAAAGATGCAAGCTTTGCAATCGAAGACGTAACCCTTGCTAAGCAACAGAGAACCCTGAATGACAACATAGTATTCCATAATCGGGACACTAAAGGAATCGAAGCTCCAACTCTCGACCTCATGGTTGTGACAGTAGGAATCGGACACGCCGTGGTCCGATGAGTATTGGTAGATAGCGACAATTCTGTAAGTTTCCTTTTCAAATGCACTTTTGATTAGATGAAGATACATATGAAAGATATATCCTCCTGCCAAAAAAAGATACAAGGATTCACTGGTGAACCCAAACAACCCATCAGAATGATTGACTTACCCATAGAACTTAGAGAAGGCGATCGAAGAGTCGCTCTCATCCAAATCTACGTGATTGTAGATGAAATTTCCACATATAATACCATCCTAGGGCGACACATCTTAGCAGATTTTAGGATTGCTTTAGCTCAATGGTATCTAACTATGAAATTTTCGAAAGAAAATAGAGTTGGGGTGATCAAGAGAGACCAAAGCACCACTAGGGAATGTTGTTTCGTAGAACTACGTAAGTCTAAAATAAAATAAAAGAGGAAGAATGCAGGTAGAACTCTCCACATCCGTCGAATACGAACAACATAGCTACCCTTGGATTGGGTACTATATCCAATTCAATAAGGCTTTGGACCCTAGAATGAAGAGTTTAGGGGAGGAACGACAGCACCGACTGAATTGACGGTTTTCTGTTCCAGTTTATACGAATGACCCAACACGAGTCCTCAAAATTGAATCGCATCTTGGAAAAAGGATGCGATTGGAACTCATCATATTTCTTCACGCCAATTTGGATGTTTTTGCTTGGACGCATTCCCATATGTGCAGTGTGTCGCCAGAGATAGCATGCCACACATTTAACATTGATCCCAAGTATACAACAGTGAAGCAAAAAGGCGCAGCTTAGGGCTCGAACGGTCCAAAGCGCTAAGAGAAGAGGTGGACAAACTGATGGAGAATGGTTTTATTCGCAATGCAACCTACGCTAATTGTGTATCTAACTCGGTTTTGCTCAAGATGTACAACGAGAAATGACAAACATGTATTGACTACTCACAGATCTAAACAAAGCTTACCTGAAAGAAAGCTTTCTCTTTCTAGAATCGATTAGCTTATGGACGGGATGGTTGGACATTAACTTCCTTTATTTATGGATGCATACGTGGGGTACAACCAAATAATGATGCACGAAACGAATTAAGAAAATACCATTTTCATTACCAATCTAGGACTATATTGCTATAAAGTAATGCCATATGGCTTAAAGAATACTAGGGAAACTTACCAACGACTAGTAAACGCCATATTTATATGTTAGATTGGGAAGATAATGGAAGTCTATGTAGATAATATGTTGGTTAAATCATGCATAGCTGCAAATCACTTGGACAACCTCGCCGAAATGTTTGAAATGCTCCGTAAATATGGAATGAAGCTCAATCCACTTACGTGTTATTTTTGGGGTAGCCTTTGGAATGTTCTTAGGATTCATCGTAAGCACAAAGGCATTAAAGCAAATCCAGAGCAAAATAACCACTTTGTGAGAAATCGAGGCCCCAAGGAACATGAAAGAGTTACAAAGCCTAAATGGAAAGGTTGCAACACCGAGCCGGTTTATCTCAAAAGAAACTGGTAAATGTATACCATTCTTTAACGTGCTAAAGATGGGAAAGAAGAACTTCAAATGGAATCAAGCTTGTCAAACTGTGTTCAAAGACCTGCTGTGATATATGGAAACCCCGCCAATCCTGTCCAAGCCGATAGACGGGAAAGATTTGAACAACTACTTAGTAGTCTCACCACATGCATTGAGTACCGCACTCGTACGAGAAGAAGCTAAGATCTAGTGACTCATATATTACATCAGTAAATGCTTCCCTCGAGCAGAAAAGAACTATCCAAATTTAGAAAAACTGACATATTTCCTCTTAATTGCATCTAGAAAGTTACGAACGTACTTCCAGGCACACCCTATCAGAGTGTTGACAGATCAACCATTGAAGCAAGTGTTATACCGCACCGAGACCTCTGGATGGCTTATAAAATGGAACATTGAATTAATTTAGTACGAAGTCACATACCATCATCGAAAGGCGATCTACGGGCAGGCGCTGGCAGATTTCATTGTCGAATTTATAATACGGGATAACAAGGAAGGACTAACTTCAGAAGTGGAGAACACGTTGGAAGCTGTTCGTCGATGGTGCATCTAACACCTCTACTCAAGAGCAGGGGTAGTGCTCAAGACTCCGGAAGGATGATCTGTTTGCTATGCCTTGGACTTGAAATTCCCTGTAATAAAAAACGTGGCAGAATACGAAGCATTGATAGTCGTGTTGAAAGTTGTGAAGGAACTCGGGATAAAATCCATACACATCTATAACGACTTTCAGCTAATAGTCTGTCAAGTGAAAGGCAAATGCCAGGCTCGGGGGTAGAACCTCATCCTGTATTTATCTAAAAATGCAGGAACTGCTAAACAACATCGAGCATTACACCATAACTCATGTCCCGAGGGAATAGAACGTGAAGGTGGATTATCTAACCAAACTAGCTAATTCCAGAGAAGCTCAGTCATTGGGGCTAGTCCCAGTTGAAACCCTGACCACTCCGAGCACAAGCAAAATGGATATCGATTGGATTTTTGAGACAACCAAGGAACTAGAGACATGGTTGGTGATGATCAAAGATTACCTGCTCATAGGAGCTCTCTCCCCTGACAGGAACCACCGGAAAAAGCTTCACCGAAAGGCACCGCGATTCGTAACTCTGGATGGGATAGTCTACTAAAGGGGATTCTCTACCCCATTACTTAGATGTGTGACCAATGACGAAGCTCGAAGGATCTTATATGAAGTTCATGAAGGTGACTATAGAGATCATACCGAAGGGCCAAACCTTTGCAAAGAAAGTTCTCCGGTATGGGTACTTTTGGCCAATGGTAAGCCGAGACGAAGCAAATTACGCCAGACGGTATGAACAATGCTAAAGATTCGGCAAGATCAAAAGAATCCCCAAGACAAAGCTAACGAAGATGGTCAGCCTATGGCCATTCGCAATCTAGGGATTTGATTTGATTGGCGTATTACCGATGGCCAAAGGAGGAGCCAAATATGCTATTGTTGCCATTGACTATTTCACTAAATGGGCCAAAGCGGAACTGCTGGCTACCATTACCATATAGAAAGTCACTATTATTGTTATTAAAAATATTTTTTCAGGTTTGGGGGTGACATAGAAAATCATCACGGATAACGGGACTCAATTCGAAAGCACTGAGTTCAAAGATTTTTGCAAATGCTTTTGAATCAAGAAAAGCTTTTTCGCTATCATTCATTTATAGGCAAATGGGCAAGTGGAAGTACTACATAGGATCATCAAGTCCATCATCAAAAAACAGTTAACTAAAGCGAAAGGAAATTGGGCCGATGAACTTCCACTTGCACTATAACCTATAGGACAATGCACAAATATGCAACTGGGCACTCTCCATGTAGGATCGATTTCACCCTAGAGTGGGGTAAATAGGGCGATGCTATTAATTATAAAAATTATCGCGGAAGCTTATAACATTATTTCAACACAGATATATCAAAATAATAGCAGCACAGATAATAGCAGAATAATAAATGCAGAAATAAAACGACACAAAATTTACCCAGCTTCGGAAAAACCCTGCCTACGTGCTGCCCCCAAGGTTTCTACTAGAAATTAAGTAGTTACATGCCCACGTAAACTCGCGATACTCGCTACTGACTAACATAACTCTATGCTCAAAATCCTGCCACAACTCAGCCAATGAGTTGCGAATTCTCAAACAACGCCACGTAGTTTGTGCCCTAGTCACATGACTAGAAATTACAACGGTTTGAAAGTTAAAATACAAAGTAAAAACAATTTAAAAATCAAAACTCTAATTTATACTAAAGGTTTAATTTATAGGTCGGCCCAATGTAATAAAAATAAAATCCCTTTTCTTCTTATTATTCGGCCGGCTTTCTTTCTGCTTGTTCTCGTTCCACTTTGCTCTGAAATTAGGGATTTGGCCACGCATTCGCTCTTGTGAGATTAGCTAGTGCTTCGGCCTTGTCTTCGCTCCTGTAAGATTGGCTAGGGCTTTGGCCTTGTGAAATTAGGGCTTTGGCTATCGAATGACCCGATTGATTGTTGATCGATTACAATTGATCTTCTGATTTTCATCGACAATCGACCGTCTATTCACTTTGCTCACGGTTCCTTCAATTTTCATTGAGTTCGAATCAAAATTGATATGTAATTTTCTTTTTGCTTTTCTGTTTTTTCTTACTTTAACTCGATGATTTCAATTTGCCGATGATGTTACTTATTTATATAGGATTCACGATCCTTGATTTTTGTTTGTATACATCTATTTGAATTTATCTTCGGCCATTTGATTATTCTTGAATGATATTGATTTATATGACTTCTTCAATTCATATAATTTCGTTGCTTGACACTCATGGCTTTGAATTTTTTCGAATTCTTGGTCATTACGGCTCTGACTTTGAACTGTTCGATTCCTTCTTGTTGACTTGTGGCATTTAAACTTGACTAGTTCGAATTCATGATTACCACATCTTGATTTTTAGTTGAACCTACATGCTATGTTCTTTTCTCTGTTGGCATCGGCTTCTGCTGTTCCATGGTTTGTAGTTTTCCATTTTCACCATGTCATTGCAGTTGAAACTTTGAGCTGTATATTTCACTGTGCATTACACTTATATGTTTGTAATATCTGAACACTTCAGTCAGGTCTGGTTGCTTCATATGCATTGATCTTGGGTTGTTTTCATGTTGCATTTGTTTCATTTTGATTTTGGTCGAGGCTTGTTAACATTACCGGTGCACTGACTTGAGTTTCTTTGAGTATTTGTGTTATGCTCTTGTTTGGTGCACATCCTTGACCTGTTAAAGTGTTCATGTATGGTTGTTTATAGCCATTTCATTGTTGAGGCTGTGTCACTAATGTTGGCTTGCATTGTCACTTGTTTTATTTGCTCTTGCACTCCTATGTGCACTGTTCTAGCTTATAGTGTGTACCACTTCTTGTTCATGGTGTGTACTAAGTTGTGCCTTGCTTCATCACTGTTGAATTTTGAGGCATATCATATTGTATTTATGGTTCTCGTCTACCAGTAGGTCTTGCTTTGCATGTACTTTTTGCTTCCTTGAGTTTGGTTTGCTTTTCTATACTTCATGCTGTAACATACTCGACCTGACACTTGAGTACATGTGTTAATCGTAACATTCATATGTACATTGGAGTTTAGTCGAGGCAGCATATATGTATTGAGCTGGTACATGATTGTATACATGTTTATATACATATGTATGTATGTATGTGTGTGTGTGTGTGTGTGTATATATATATATTTATGCATTGTCTCAGTGATGCATCGCTTGGCCATATGTATTTGATTGTAGTTTTGCCCCTGTTTAGTTTGTGTTGTACTGATTTGGTATTTTCTTCAATTTAGTTTGTTTACTTTGAACTTCATGTTGATTTTTGAAATCATACCTAAGTTGAATCCAGCTTAAAGCTCGGGTTTGACCTTGTGCTGATATTGTGACATTATTTTTATTGCACTTGGGTTGAACCCGGCGTTTTGGGTTTAACCTGTGCTCACCTGTCCCTGTAATTTTATCAAGTGTATATATTGGTGTGCATGGCCTTGTGGCATATACAGTGATACACTGTGTATGTCACAAGCTGTTCGTGTATGATGAATTCAAAATTAAATGATGAAGAACAACCCAATAACTGAGGCAAATATTATTTTCAAAATCCACATTTTCTTTTATACTACAAAAATATTTTATTTTCAATTTTACTACATCAATGTTTATTACAGCAGATTGCTCAGATGCTGGATTCACATTGGAATGAAGTTGAAGATCGGTACGAGTTGAGTGAATAAGTGATATGTAGTGAGGTGCAATGTAAATGTGAATTGTAATTGAAATTGTGTGTATATATATATATATATATAGTGAGAGCTTGAAATTTGTACTATTCAAAGATTGTAATAAATATTTGTTTGAATAAAATTTCTGTTTGAATTCAAAATCTATATTATTTATTTTATTCAGCAAATATTTATTTAATCTATGAAAAATAAAATAGTACATTAACAAATACATTTAAATGAATATGTATATATATATATATATATATATGCTTATTATCATCAAACAAAAATCATTAATCGCATATTCAACAATCTCCCCCTTTTGATGATAACAAACATATATTTAAGATTTTGAATATGTTAAATGTATTTGATCATTGATGTATTTGACCATTAATATACTCTATTTTCTCCCCTATTTAAATGCTTCCTCTATAGACAAAGCTCCCCCTTCATATATGCATACAATTAAAAATATGCAAATGAGCCTAGATGCGGATAGAAAATATTTGACCTTTGCTTGATTTTATTTGACAAAATCTTAACTTTTCTCTCCCCCTTTTGTTATCAGCAAAAGAGTAATAGTGCTAGAAAAAAATAGAGATAAAGTGATCGATATCAATCCAACATCAAAACTCAATTGAATATAAATATTAAACTTTAATAAAAAATCAAACAAAAATCATAAATGCTTTGTTAGGTGCATATTCCACTTTTAGAATGATGGGAATGATGTCATCATATAAAACCATATAGTTTTGTCTATTTGAGGTATATTTATATCAGGAATTTGAATATCTACCAACCATGCATAATTGTTAGGACTTTTAAATGAGAATAGTAGTATTCCAATTTTATTTTAAAAAATATGAATTCAAGTATCTTCTAACCACGCATAACCGTGAGGACTTTTAAATATGATTAAAATCAACTTGTTTATTTAAAAAATCAATTTTGATATGCGTTCCATACATGCATAACCGTGAGGACTTTTAAATGAGCATGGAAGCACATAACAAATTCCAAGTAATTCACCCATGCATAACCTGAGGACTTTTAAATGAGAGTGAATACCTTGGATTTTATTTTATTTTATTATTATTTTTTATTAAAAAAATGTAAAATGAAAAACAAATGATTCCTGTTTAAAGTATCACATATTGACAAACTATATTGAATTTTGATGAGTAATGGTCTTTAGAAATATGATAGAAATAGATATGGTCATGGAATTTTTACCAACAAAAGGTTTTATAACTCTTGTTTAAATTTCTAAAGAAATTTACTAATTATACCGTCTCAAGTCATAATATATGATAAATATCAACACTTATCACTTTTTTAATCACTATTTATCTTTTTTGATAATTAGTAGGGAGAAAAAATATTGAATATTTAGAAAATAAAATTTGTAAAACACCTAAGCTGAGACGTAGTTTACAAAAACTATTTTCTGGTAAGGGTTTTGTAAAAATGTCTTCCAATTGAGAATCGGTTGAAATGAAATTTATGCCGATATTTTCCTTGGCAATATGATCTCTAATAAAATGATGTCTAATATCTATGTGTTTTGTTCGTGAGTGATGTACAGGATTATTTGTGAGATCAATTGCGCTTTTGCTATCACACATTAGTGGTACACGTTTAAAATTTAGACCATAGTCTTGCAAAGTTTGTATCATCCATAAGATTTGAGCAGAGCAACCACTCAGAGCAATATACTCTGCCTTTGTGGTGGATAATGCAATACAATTCTGTTTTCTACTTGACCATGCAACTAATGAATGTCCTAGCATAGAGCATGCACCACTAGTACTTTTTCTATCAACTAGACTTCCAGCATAATCCGCATCTGAAAATCCTTTTAATTCAAAATTATCATTTGTTGGATACCAAAGACCAAATTGAAAGTATGTGTGGATCGATAGATATGGAATATATAATAAACTAAGTTCGGAACCAATTAAAAGCAGTAAAGTAAATAAAAGTAAGCACACCAGAAATTTTTATACTGGTTCGAACTCCCGTTCTACGTCCAGTCCCAGACTAACTTCTGGCTTTAACTAACAATACCCTCACTTAACCCGAAGGAATAGGTCTGAGCAGCAGAACAGACACCTGAGCAACAGAACATGATTTTTGCCTCAACAGCCGAAGAGGACTTTCCCTTGCCTGAGCAGCAGAACAGGACTTAACAGAATATAAAAGTAGTTGACTTAGTATATTCTTGATAACACTGATTTGTCTTTAAGATTACAAACTTCCTATAATCAATTCCTCAAGAATATAAAGAGCATGTGAAGATTTGAAAGGAAGAATATTGCTAAGAATAAAAGCATATGAAATATAATTCAAAGATTCAAAACAATGAAGAGTATGAATGCACTAGCATAATCACAAGAGAAGATAGAAAGAATTAGAATCAGAAATTGGCAATTATGCAATATGTGATCATACCTATATATAGTTTTCAGAGAGATGCAACTCTTAGTGAAGAGTTTCAGCCAAGAGAGGCATCTTTTCACAAAGTGCAACTCTTCATGGAAGAAGATGTCCATTCAGAATTTTGACATCTGAAGCCGGATCAGTCGACTGAATTTGAATATATATTAAAAATAATTGATCGTTTTAAAATTTGAAAAAGAGTACATTATTGTGCATATGCACAGTTAGTCGACTGGGCATGCATAGACAGTCGACTGGTTGTGCATATATTGCACAGTGAACTCTGTTTTTAAGAAAAATGGAAAGCTAGAAAACTTGAGGATTGATTTTAACATGTGTCTAAGACTCAACACGCATAATAATTACATTAAGCATAGAGTTGCAGTCTTGATCCTCTGATGTCTTCTTTTTGTCATGCATGAGTGCATATTTTTCTTTAGCTTCTGAATCGTCTTGTCATGAATCAAAAACTTGTGATTCAAAATTCTCCCCCTTTTTGATTGATGAAAACCTGTATATATCTTAGAAAGAAAATTTTCTCCCCCTAAATATATGATATCGTTTTCCTACATCAAATATGTTAGTGCACATACTTTTTCTCCCCCTTTGTCATCGACAAAAAGGAGACAGATGAAATAAATTTTAGTGTACAACACACAAACAGAGAAATGAGAGTACAACATACGAACAGTACACACAGATAAAACAGAGTATGACAGTACGCGAGATGAATAAAAACATAAACAACAATAATGAGACTACTTACTACAAGTCTTACAATGTTTACTAGAGTAGTTTGCAAATTCTATCAAATCTTACCAACAATAGATAGAAGCTTACTTATCATGATCCTAGTCAAATTCCTCTTCAAACATATGCTCCTTTCTAGGCCTTTATTTGTTTTGTCCACTACCACTTGGTCCGCTAGTATCGCTTCCAGTGTGTTCCTCGGAAGTAGACCATGTAAATCTCGGTTCTGGTCGCTTACCATGTGCTACCGAAGAAACAGTCGGGGATGAAGAACATGAAATCGCATCCCATATTATAGAAAAGAATCCTTTGACCCTATCTAATTTTTTATCAACTTTCTTCAAACGAGTTCCTAGTATTTGTTGATTTTAGAAAGGATCTCTGTGGATTCTCTTATACTAGCCGATTTTGTAAGACGAATTTCTTTGTCTTCTTCGAGATGAGGTGTTCGATCTCGAATGATTGGTCCGCCTGATTGTTATTATAGTTGTTGGCGATGCCATTCTTCATATGAGATAAATGCAGGAGAGCTGACGGTAGTTTCATGAGACTTAATGTGCGAATGTTGATAACTCCAACGGAAGAAGTGTCGGATTCAGGTTGAGGTGTACCCACATTTAAAAGTAATCTCATTATATATTCTCCGAAGTAAATGATTCTCATATTACCGTTGTTGAAGGTGAGAAATTCATCCAATATTTTCCACAGCCAATTAACTTGAATTCCTCCCTTTACTGCATATAGTGCTTTGGAATTTTCTGGGTAGATAAGTTCATAAGACCTGGTTCTTGGAAGGATACTCCTCATGAATGCTTTGTGAAGAATTCTTGATTTTGGTCGAAGAAGAATGGATTTTAGTTCCGTCATATTGTCACCCATGAACATATGGCTAACTTGATCTCTTTGTCAAATATTACAATCGACATCATCTAGAGGAATACCTTGGTTAGGAGATTCAAGTATGTGCACCATTCGGTCTAAGAAGAAGAAAATTTGATACCCACAAACTAAACTCCAAACACAATCATCTCTATTTGATGGACATTGATGAGGAAGATTTAAATTAGCATAGAAAAGCTTTACCATGAGATGATTGATCTTGTGAGAATTGAGATTCAAGTCGAGTAGTGATTCCAATCCAGATCTACGCATAAGCTCTTGTAATCCGTAAGCCGCAAAATCGCTATAGACCATAAATGAACCTTCAAAGATCCGCTAATTTTTCATTTATGTCATCTTGCTACAACCACATCATTATATAGCCATTGTGCAATTTAGGCATCGGTAGGTTCGGTGGAAGAGTAGCTTTGCCTATTTCGCTTTGTAGGAGCCATTTGAGCAAGGAATTGGTGAAAAATGTGAATTAATTTTGGATTTAGGGTTTTTTTACGAAATGGATTTGGGTAAAAAATAGAGAATGGTAGAGAGAGAGGGGAGTAAAAGGTAAATAAATAAGGGAACACAAGAATTTTCCTACAGCCAGTCGACTGAAAAAAGTAGTCAGTCGATTGGTGCACTGGAAAACAAACAATTTATACAGCCAGTCGACTGATCGTGTTAGGTCAGTCGACTGACTGTTTTCCCAAGAGTTTTGGTTACCTGTAAACAGTTGACTGAATATGAATTTCAGTCGACTGACTGTAAAAAACTTGCAGAATAGCTTTTGAATTATATTTCATGAAGACATACAAGTTTTATTTATGAACATAAGTACATTTTTAAAACAAAGACAATGAGGATAGAATTTTTTGCGTATACAGAAATTAGAAATGAGAGTGTTAGTCTTTCGATTCTTCTCCCGATTCAATTTTTGTATTTTCAACAAATAGTTTTATAGGTGAACATTCTTTTTGAATTGGTGAGTTGCTCGTTCCTCCACGTTCCCATGAATTCGGTGATACATGAGGGCGTTGAGGTGAGTGAATATGTGCGTTCGTGTTGATGGAGGATGAACCACATATTTTTGCAGCACATCGTTCAAGAAAACTAGGTCTCCTACCACGGCTCTTTTCTTCATAATACATTTCACTCTGAAGTTCAAGTGTTTCCCTCTGATAGTGATGCAAGTCATCTATCATTTCTTTAGTTATCGGAGTTGGAAATAAGTCTCTTCACGTGCGTTTATTTTCTGGCATATATCCCGTATGATGGTTTTGTGGTGGACATATTGGGATATAAGCAGGAGTCGGAGTTGGAAGTATTGAAGACCCTGAACTTGGAGATTCATAATTAATTGAAGAATATCCAGATGAGTAATGAGAGGAAGGCTCGTCTGAGGATGATCCAGCCATGGTGTAGATAAACAATGCAAAGTTGAAAACCATGTATGATAGTTTTTGATAGAAGTAATATTTTCTTTAATCAAGTAGGAATATTTTCGAATGAATATAAATAGAGAAGTCTGGAAAAAAATAAATAGCTGAGATGAAATATAGAGTGATTGAATTTAAACCATAAGAGAATTGAGGACAATAATCAAGGAGATGTGGACCATAAAAAAAGAAATAAGCTGAAGTGAGCTATGAGCTTGGACAAGAAACATCACATAGCCTACTGGCAAAGACATATCCATACTTAGCACGAGGTTCTGAGTTGAATCCCAGCTTCTAAATTATTATTTTTTTATTTTTTTTTATTTTTTTAAATTTTTAAACAAGATGATTCCAAGTTCTCGTCTCAATTTTACAAAAGTGTTTTCATTTAAAGGTTTAGTAAAAATATCGGTCAACTGGTTTTCAGAAGATACGAAATCAAGATTTATTATATCTTTTTCAATGCAATCACGAAGAAAATGATGACGTATGTCAATATGTTTTGTCCGTGAATGATTAATTGGATTTTTTAGATAAGTTGATTGAACTTAAGTTATCACAAAAAATTGTTGACTTAGATAAATTAAAACCAAAATCTTGAAGAGTTTGCTGCATATAGATTACTTGAGCACATGCTAAAGCTGCAGATATATATTCTGCTTCACAAGTTGAGAGTGAGACGCAATTTTGTTTCTTACTAAACCAAGATAGAAGAGATCGTCCAATAAAGTGACAAGTTCCGCTTGTACTTTTTCTATCCGTCCGACTTCCTCCAAAATCAGCATCACTATATGAAACTAATTTGAAAGGACATTCTTTCAGATAAAATAATCCAAAGTCTTTGGTTTTATTAAGATATCGTAATATATGTTTCACTGCTCTAATGCGTGACTCTTTTGGATCTGCTTGAAATCGTGCACACAAACAAACTTTCATCATATTATCAGGTCTACTAGCTGTTAAATATAGTAACGATCCAATCATACTTTGATATAATTTTTGGTCAATACTTTTTCCATTTTCATCTTTATCAAGATGTATGGTTGTACTCATAGGAGTTGGTTTGGTAGAAGTATTTTCCATACCAAAGCGTTTAATTAGATTGTTATAGTGTTTTTCTTGATTAATAAAAATACCATTTTCTAGTTGTTTTATTTGTAAGCCAAGAAATAATTTAACTCACCCATATGTGACATTTCAATTTCATTGGTCATTATTTTAGAAAATTCTTGACAAAGTCTTTCATTTGTAGATCCAAAAATTATATCATCAACATATATTTGAATAATTAAAATATCCTACTTATTTCTTTTAATAAACATAGTTTGATCAACCTTTCCAATTTCAAAACCAGAATCTATTAAATATCTTTTAAGACGATCGTACCAAGCACGGGGTGCTTATTTCAAACCATACAAAGCCTTTTTAAGCTTATAGACATGGTTAGGAAATTGTTAGTGTATGAATAACGAAGGTTCTTCAACATAAACATTTTCTTTTATAAAACCATTTAAAAAAGCACTTTTGACATCCGTTTGATATAATTTAAAGCTATGAAAACATGCAAATGCTAGTAAGATTCGTATTGCTTCTAGTCTAGCGACTGGAGCAAACGTTTCTTCATAGTCAATTCCTTCTTCTTGATTATATCCTCAAGCGACTAATCTAGCTTTATTTCTTGTAATATTTCCTCGTTCATCTGCTTTATTTTTGAAAATCCATTTTGTACCAATAACTGATTGATCACTAGGCTGTGGAACTAAATCCCAAATGTCATTTCTTTCGAATTGGTTTAGTTCTTCTTGCATAGCCATTAACTAATTTCATTGGTAGATGCTTGTTTAATATTTTTAGGTTCAATATGAGAAAGGAAAGCTACATGACTCATTTGATTTAATTGACTTCTTGTTCTAACAGATGAATTGAGTTCTCCAATAACGTTAACAGAAAGATGATCTCTTAATAATCTAGGTGGGGATCTTAATTCATTGTTATTGTGAACAATGTCTTCATTATTTTCAAGATTTGAAGTTTCTGTGTTTGTGATATTATCAGGGAATTCTTCATCATCTCTTATACTTAGGATTTGTTTAAAATTTTCATCGAAAGATACATGAAGTATTTCTTCGATGAAATTTGTTCTTTTATTATAAATTCGATAAGCTTTGCTTCGATCCGAATATCCTAAAAGGATTCCTTCATCGGATTTTGGATCGAATTTACCAAGTTGAACTTTTGTGTTTAAAACAAAACATTTTGAACCGAAAACTTTAAAATAAGAAATATTTGGTTTTTTTCCATTAAGAAGTTCATAAGGAGTATTCTTAGTTAGTGGTCAAATAGAAACTTGATTCAAAACATAACAAGCTGTTGCAACTATTTCAGCCCAGAAATGTTTTGGTAACATACTTCTATTTAAAAAGTCCTTGGACATTCTTGTAAGGTTCTATTTTTACGTTCTACAACTCCATTTTGTTGTAGAGTTATAGGAAATGAAAAATTATGGAATATTCCCTTTTTCTTACAAAAATGTTCAAAGGCTTCGTTTTTGAATTCACCTCCATGATCACTTCTTATGTTTTTTATTTTTAAACCTTTAAAATTTTGAATTCTTTTGACAAAAGTTTTGAAATTATCAAAGGTATCACTTTCATTTTTCATAAAAATAATCCAAGTATATCTAGAAAATTCATCAACAATAACAAACACATATCTACTATGATTAATGGATTGTAGTTGTGTTGGTCCAAATAAACCCATATGTAGTAATTCAAGTGGTTGTAAAGTTGAAATGACCTTTTTAGATTTAAAAGATGACTTAGTTAACTTTCCTAACAGACATGCATCATAAATATGATCAATTTTAAAATTCATTTTTGGTAGACCTTTCACTAAATCATTTTTAGAGAGCTTGTTTGTAGTTTTGAAGTTAATATGACAGAATCGTTTGTGCCGTAACCAAGGATCATTTTCTTTGGCTATTAAATAGATATCTGAATTATGATTTATTTTCATATTCAAAATATATATATATATATATTTCTATCTCTATTTCCTTCAAAAATGAGATTTTGATTTTAATCAAAAATACTACATTTGTTTTCAGAAAAAGTGATTTTGAATCCTTTGTCACACAATTGGCTGATACTAGGTAAATTATGTTTTAAATTTTTGACAAGTAAAACATTTGAAATAAGAGGTTAATTTGAAATACCTTTTTTGCTCACATCGCCTTTGTCGATGATATAACCTTTGGAGTTGTCTCCAAAGGTGACGGAGCCTCCATCTGAGTAAGTAATATTTGATAACATATCTTTGTCTCCTGACATATGTTTTGAACAACCACAGTCGAGTATCCATTTTCCTCTTTTCTTGAGTGGGACCTACAAAAAATATGAGATAACATTGGTATCCACTTTTTAATAGGGTCCTAAGAGTTAAATCTTGGAAAACCAAACCCAAGAGGGCTCAGTATCCCATTTAAAAATGTAATCCTTATTTTTATGAACAGTTTCTAAAAAGGTGGTTATATATTTCTTCCTAATCAAACTATTGTTTGTTTTAGGAATCCATATTATTGTAGTTTTCAAATTTGTCCTTTTTGAATTTTCCTTAGTGGTTGTGGGTTTAGAATCAATTCTCCTTTTATTTTCTATTCTAGATGGAGCTATTGACTTCTTAACATAACCTACCCCTTTTTACTTGACACCGATTGAGAATTTTCAATAATTTTAGACAAATTTTCTCTTCCTTTATTAAATTTAGAAACATTTTTAGTAATATTCTCTAGCTTCCTTTTTAGCACAGTATTGTCTAGTTCAAGTAATTTTACTTTTGTTTTTACTCGTGGTTTTCAGAGACAAGAATATCATTCTTTTCTTTTTGAGTTTCAATTTCTTGACTCAATAAAGTTAGTTGAGAATTAGTATTAGAGACTGATTCTTGAAGTTTTTCAAGTTCTTCCTCTAGTATTTTCTTCTCATCTTTAAGCATATCTTTTTTGAACTCTGCTTTGTTCTGGTTTTCACGAGCTTCTTTATATTTCTTTTGAAATTTTTTAGGGTGTTGAAAAGTTCTAAATTAATTTCTATTAGATCATCAAAAGTAAGGACACTAACCTCATTTTCTGTTGCCATGAAGCATACATTTGCTTGTTCATTTTCATTATCACTGTCACTATCAGATGATGAGGAATCTGAGTCGTCCCATATGACAGAGAATGCTTTCTTTTTGTACTTGTCTTTTCTGCCCTTGTTAGAATAACTCTTCTTTAGTTCTGGACAGTTTTTCTGGATATGTCCATTCTTGTGACAGTTATAACATTCTAAAGCTGATGCAGATGGTTTGCTTGAGAAATTCTTTTTATCATTGAATCTGTTGTTCTTTCGATACTTTAAGGATTTCTTGAAATTCTTGGCAATGAACGCTAAATTCTCATCATCTGAATCTTGGGTCTCTTCTTCTTCAGCCCGAAAAGCTATGTTCTTTTTGTCTTGTGCCTGTACTCTTTTAGCATGTAAATTAACTTCATAAGACATTAGATTTCCTATCAACTCCTCTGGTTTTATGGTAGAGATATCGTTAGCTTCTTCGATAGCTAAAACTTTTCTCTTCCATTCATCCGTGAGTGAGTTGAGGAGTTTGGACACGGTATTAAAATCTGTATACTTTTCTCCTAGTGATAACAATGAGTGATATATGTCTTGGAATCTAGAGTACATATCATTTATAGACTCATCTTGTTTCATTCTAAAGTTTTGAAACTGATTTTTGAGCATGGAGATTTTGCTTTGTTTGACTTTGTTAGTTCCTTCATGAGTGATTTTAAGCGTTTCCCATATTTCATAAGCAGTTTGGCACATGCTAACACGATTAAATTCATTTCTATCCAATGTACAAAATAACATGTTCATAGCTTTAGCATTGGCAGTAGCATCTAATTTTTGTGTTTTTGACCAAGTGGAGTATTCTCTAGTAGGAAGAGTGTATTCATTCTGTGTGATATTCCATAATTCAAAACTATTAGATTGCATGTAGATTCTCATACGAGTAGGCCAAGAATTATAGTTCGAACCATTAAAAATTGGAGGTCGTGCAGTGGATTGACCTTCAATAAAACTAGTGTTAGTGATAGTGTTAGTGTAGTGCTGATGTTATTTTCCATATTAGCAAGATATCAAATAACTTTGTAACGGTTATAAGATGCCTTGCTCTGATACCAAATGAAAGTATGTGTGGATTGATAGATATGGAATATATATTAAACTAAGCTCGGAAGCAGTTAAAATTGGTAAAGTAAATAAAAGTAAGCACACCATGAATTTTTATACTGGTTCGAACTCCCGTTCTACGTCCAGTCCCAGACTAACTTCTGGCTTTAACTAACAATACCCTCGCTTAACCCGGAGGAATAGGTCTGAGTAGCAGAACAGACACCTGAGCAACAGAATAGGATTTTTGCGTCAGCCGCCGAAAAGGACTTTCCCTTGCGTGAGCAGAAGAACAGGACTTAACAGAATATAAAAGTAGTTGTCTTAATGTGTTCTTGATAACAATGATTTGTCTTTAAGATTACAAATTTCCTATAATCAATTCCTCAAGTATATAAAGAGTATGTGAAGATTTGAAAGGAAAAATATTGCTAAGAATCAAAGCATATGAAATATAATTCAAAGATTCAAAACAATGAAGAGTATGAATGTACTAGAATAATCATAAGAGAAGATAGAAAGAATTAGAATCAGAAATTGGTGATTATGTAGTATGTGATAACACATATATATAGTTTTCAGAGAGATGCAACTCTTAGTGAAGATTTTCAGCCAAGAGAGGCATCTTTTCACGAAGTGCAACTCTTCATGGAAGAAGATGTCCATTCAGAATTTTAACAGTTGAAACTGGATCAGTCGACTGGTCGATTTCTATCAGTCGAATGAATTTGAATATATGTAAAAAATTGATCGTTTTAAAATATGAAAAATAGTACACTATTGTGCATATGCACAGTCAGTCGACTGGGCATGCATAGCCAGTTGACTGGTTGTGCATATATTGTACGGTGAACTCTGTTTTTTAAGAAAAATGGAAAGCTAGAAAACTTGAGGATTGATTTTAACATATGTCTAAGACTCAACACACATAATAATTACTTAAAGCATAGACTTGTAGTCTTGATCCCCTGATGTCTTCTTTTTGTCATGCATGAGTGCATATTTTTCTTTAGCTTCTGAACCGTCTTATCATGAATCAGAAACTAGTGATTCAACACAAATCGTGGGATGTGCAACAAATATTTTATAATTCTTTTAACGGCTTTTAAATGAGATTCTTTTGGGGTAGATTGAAATCGTGCACACAAGCGGACATAAAACATGAGGTCAGGTCTAGAAGCGGTAAGATAAGTGATCCAATCATACCTCTATATTGCTTTTGATCAACTGCCTTACCTTTTTCATCATTGTCAAGTATAATTGTTGTGCTCATGGGGGTTCTATGTAACAACCCGGGATTTGCATTACCAATTAATAAATAAAAGTTAGGATTTTATTTATTTTAATGAAGCGTAAAAGGATTTGGAATAACAAAATTTATTTGAAAAGGGCTATTTTAATTAAATCGGAAATATGAGATTTTAAAATGAGGATAAAATGTTATTTTGGAAAGTTAAATATTTTAGGAAAGATTTTAAAATGGGTTTGGGTAAGAAAAATGAGTTTTATAAACATACATGAACACTTAGACTAATTTTTGGAAACATGTAAATAACCCTCTTCTTATTGGGTTACTAAACTAAACCCAATAACCCACCCTAAACCTCCTCTATAAATTATCTCAAACTCTCCTAACCTCATTCATGCATCCCTAATCAAAACCCTAATCATTTCCTAAAGCTTCTTAAAAAAATGGCCTCTATCTTCATCTCCTTCTAGTTTTAGCTTATGCAAGTCATTCTATGCAAAGGTAATGCAAATACCCACCTCAAATCCATTTTTATATCTTTCTAATTTATGAAATTAGTTTGTTAACACATGTTTTATGTGTTTTTATGATCTTATAGCCTCCTAATCATCTTTTGCTAACTTGGGTTGATGCTATAGTGGTCTTTGTTGCTTTCTAGAGAGGTATATTGCTAAAAACCTCTTCTAGTATGTGTTTAATCCTCTTTTGATTTCGGTAATCATTTAGTAACACATGTTTTATTATGTAACATGTGAATCATAGCTCCTTGATCATCTTTGCTTTCATTTTGGGTGTGCACATAAGGTGTTTGTGATATTGCTTCATAAGGTAATGCTAAGCTTTAGCCCTTTGTTTCCTTTAATATAGTGTAGTAATCATTATATGGTGGTTAGTGATTGTTATTAGTGAAATTTGATGCCAAAAACTTGAAAAAAACCCCAAAACCATCAAAAACTGCAAAATAAGCTGGCTGGAAAGGTTTCAGCCTGAAACAGGCTGAAAACAGGGCTCTGGGTGCACCAGGACAGGCCTGGGTTGCACCCAGGCTGCAGCCCGAGCGCAGCAGGCCAGCCCATGCGGGCTGGCGCGCACGGGCCCAAATCCCCCAGCCCGCACGGGCTGGGGGCGGCCCCCAAATCCCCCAGCCTGCGCGTGCTGGGGGCGGGCCCAAAACCCCCCAAGCCCGCGCGGGCTGGGGGCGGGCCCAAAACCCCCATCCTGCGCGGGTTGGGGGGGCGGGCCCAAATCAACCAGCCCGCGCGGGCTAGGGGCGGGCCCCAAAACCCCCCAGCCCGCGCGGGCTGGGGGGGCGGGCCCAAATCCCCCAGCCCGCGCGGGCTGGGGAGGGGGGGCTTGTTATGTGTCCCCAGCCCAAAAGGGCTGGGGCTTGCAAACTCTTCCTAGCCCATGTGGGCTGGGGCTGGACTGAACCAACTGCACCGCATGGTGCAGCCAGGTTCGCAGAAACGGGCTGCACCATGCGGTGCAGCCGGCTTAAAAAAAAAAATTGTCGAACTTTGGTTCACAACCATTCGGAATATTTTCCGACGCGAATATTGGTTTTCAGTGATTTTCTGATTTATCGATTTCTTTGAGATTTGTCTCTGGATTTCATACACGGGTTTTTATGAACTATTTTAAAAGGATTTTTCACTCCTAAATGGCTTTCGAAATTATTATATAATATTATTTTTAATTATTAAATTAATTACTCCATAATAGGAGAGTTTTCAAAAGCCGTTTTAAAGTGATTTCAAAATCAATTATAAATCCGTTTCGCACCATTATTTTCTATAATAAAAATCTCACACTCACTTTTAGCACATCGAGCGAAGTGGAAAGGTGCTTAAACGGTTAGGAAATCTCCGGCCTATGGAACCGTGTGTATTTTCTTTCCGGTTAATCCCCGACCTATTCGACTGATCGTTTTGACCTTTGGGTCTAGTTTACCGATGATACGAGGTGGACTTTTTATTGTTTGGAGTGTGAGCTTACTATTGGTTAGTAAACCGTTTAGTGTGAATGTGGGGGTATGGGACTCATTGTTAACACTTTACGGGTTCCTCTCCAAGAAGTTTGTGACACATTAGCCACTGGGCGGCCAGTACTGGACCTCTGGGTCACCACGCCTCTGGTCAACCGTCTCTGGACACCTGCTCTATGGAGCAGTTTTTGCGGCATGTGCCTCTGGGCCTTTATCCTTCTGGGAAGGATCTCGCCGTCTTGCGCGTTCCGCATCTGTGCGAGTGATCGATCACAACTCTACAGTACTTGGAAATAACAACTCTGGTCGGTGCACGTGCTATACTTGTATTATCTGATGATTTTTATATCCATTCGAGTATCGCCATTCGGTGTTGGTTCTATGGAACCATACGATGTAAGTGCGATTACCTTGTGGATTTACAGTGTCTCTGGACACTGCTTTTCATTGTTTGATTTTATTGACTTTTCAGTATATCCCTATTGCTCTTTGGAGCATCGATCTTTGCTTGGGCATTGATTATAGACTCTGGTCACTCTTGGGATTATTGCCTACGGGCAACTTTATATAGCTTTGGCTACACCGATGATATGAGGCGATTTTATTTATTAACACTTTGGTGTTGATATTCTCTTTGGAGATTTTTACTATTTATTGATGATCAGGGATCGTCATTATGTTCATGTAGTCCATATTACTCTTCTCTTTGGAGAAGTACCGTTTGATTTATGTACTGCATTATTATATATCTCAGTTATTACTGATTGTTTAGCTAGCCTGACCCGAGTGTTTTCGCTCGGGTCAGACCGAGTTGTTTCAGGTTAGGTCTCGGGACTTAGCTTTCTGTGCTTCCGCTTGGACATTATCTGCTATGTTGATAGATAGCTCTTTATATTTGTCCACTATTTTGATACTTTGATTATTCAGTCTCTTATGTACATATTTTTGACTCACATGTGTGAGCGGTGGCTTTGTACCCACCTTTTGATATTTGGATCTGTATTGACGATATATTGTACCTATGTTCTGTGACAGTTATGTGACTGTTCTGTGATGATGATGTTATCATTTAGTATTATGTTTGTTCTGAACCTATTTTCCTTAGCCATTGTAATTTCGTTATAAATATTTAATGGATATGTCGAACCACTTGAGAAAAGAAAACCACCTATTCGACGTATTCAGTAGTTAGTTATAGCTTGATTACACATGGTCGCTTCCATTATACTCTATTCTCCATTCTAGTAGACGGTATTACTCCGTAATACTCTTTACTAGAGTGGGTCTCGGAGTGGGGCGTTACATTTTAGCTGTTTTAGCATCTTTTAATCCAAGTTTATTGACAAGTTCCCTAATATATTTTGTTTAAGAAATGAATGTACCTTTATTGCTTTGTTTGACTTGAAATCCTAAAAAGAATTTTTACTCTCCAACCAAGCTCATTTCAAATTTTTTCTGCATAACTTTTTCAAATTTCTCATACAACAAATTGTTAATAGCACCATAAATAATGTCATCAACATATATTTGAACAATTAAACGATCATCGTTTTCATGCAACAGAAATAGCATGGTTAGGATATTCATGACTTTTTTCAAGAAGATAAGTACTAAGGCATTCATACCAAGCTCTAGGTTGTTTTAATCCATATAATGCCTTTTTAAGCTTATATACATGGTTAGGATATTCACGACTTTCAAACCTTCTAGTTGTTCAACAAATACATCTTATTTTAAAATTCCGTTAAGAAAGGCACTTTTAATATCCATGTCTTAACTTAAATCCTTTGTAGCAAGCAAAAGCTAACAATATCCTAATTGATTCTAGTCTAGCTACTGGTGCAAAAGTTTCATCATAGTCAACTCCTTCAATTTGATTATATCCTTTAGCGACTAATCTAGATTTATTTCTAACCACATTTCCAGATTCATCATATTTATTTTTGAAAATCCATTTTGTTCCTACGACTGGATAATCCTTAGGTCAAGGTGCTAGACTCCAAACATCATTTCGCTCAAATAGATTTAGCTCTTCTTGCATAGCCATAAACCAATTTTCATCATTAAGAGCTGTATCTATGTCTTTGGGTTCTATTTCAGAAATAAATCCACTATATAGACATAGATCACACAAATTTCTAAAGGAGGAACGAGTTTGAACACCTGTGATAGGATTTCCTATTATCAATTCTGGAGGACGATCTGCTTTGAATTCCAATGTCTCTGGATCTAGATTCCTTCGGACTTCTTTTGTTGTTGCAGTTTCTTTTGGTTTTTCATTCTCATCTTTTTCTTTCTCCTCTTCAACATTGCTTTTGACCATTTCCTGTTCGTTAATGCCTTCATCAAACTTCACATTGATTGACTCCACAATTGTTTTATTCCTTTTGTTGTAGACTCTATAAGCTTTTCTTCTAGAAGAGTATCCCATGAATATGCCTTCATCGGCTTTTGCTTCGAATTTTCCTAATTGATCACTTGTATTGAGAATATAGCACGGACACCCAAATACTTTGAAGTATTCAATGTTTGGTTTATTTTTGAACCATAGATCATAGGGTGTTTTGTTAAGAATCGATCAAATCATAACTCTATTCATTACATAACAAGCTGTATTTACTGCTTCTGCCCAAAAATGCAAAGGTAGCTTATACTCATTTGTCATAGACCTAGCCAACTCTTGCAATGTTCGATTCTTTCTTTCAACTACTCCATTTTGTTGTGAAGTACGTGGTGCAGAAAATTCTTGTTTAAAACCATTTTCATCACAATAGTTTTCAAATTCGTAATTTTCAAATTCTCCACCGTGATCACTTCTTAATGAAACAATAGGAACTCCTTTTTCATTTTGAACTAATTTTGTGAATTTTGTGAAGTATAAAAAAGTTTCTGATTTTTTAGCCAAGAAATATACCTATGTATATCTTGAGTAATCATCAACTAACACAAAGCAATATTTCTTACCACCTAAGCTAGCAATGTCGTGAGGTCTAAACAGATCCATATGAACTAGTTCAAGAACTCTAGAAGTGCTTACATTGTTTTTGGCATGAAATGATGATTTTTTAAGTTTTCCCAAGGTACATGCTTTACATAAATTTTCTGTTTCGAAATCATGTGATGGTAACCCTCTTACCAAATTTTCCTTTTTAATTTGTTTAACAAATTCATGCTAGCATGCCCTAATCGTCTATGCCATAAATTTACTTCTATATCCTTAGCTACCAAACATTTAGAAAGGGTGAGATCGTCAAAAGATAGAGAATATATATTACCTTTCCTCTTACTTGAAAATAAGATTTATTTTGATGATTTGTCAACAATTTTGCACAAGTCAGAATCAAAAATAACATTCATACCTTTATCACATAGTTGACTGATTGATATCAAATTGTGGTGTAGATTTTCAACATATAGTACGTCATTCAAGGTAAATGTATTCTTACCCACTTTACCTTTACCGACAATTTTACACTTGTCATTGTTACCCATTGTGACTCTGCCACCTCTGCACTTTTCTAGGCTAAGGAACTTTGATTTATCGCCTATCATATGCCTGGAACAAGCAGAATCCAAGTACCATTGTTGTTGTTTCTTAGCCTGCCAGCATACCTACACAAGAAGAGAGTTTAGTGACCTATTTTTTTTTATAGGTCCATGATTGTTAGTGGTAATTGATTTTGAAAAGTAATTTTGTGGAGACCCAAAACTATTTATATATGTTCCTTTCAGCATCCAAATTTGTTTAACTTTGAGAGATTTTATATTTGTGCCTTTTGGAACCCAAATTGGAATTATTTTCACGTGTTTGGGTCTGTACCAGCAATTGTTTTGATCGTGTACAAATTTTCTATAAATTTTGCACATTGAATTTACTTGATTAATCTTATTTCTTACGTTTTTAGATTTATACCCAAGTCCTTGTCTAACTGTATTCATAGTTTGATTTCCTAATAGCATGTTCAACGATTTCTCACTTTTTGAAAATTTATCTAAGGTTGTTGATAGTTGTTGGACTTGTGTTTTGAGAGATTCATTTTCGTTTAACAATTGTATGCACCTTTTAATAGAATTTTCTCGTTTTGTATTTTCACTTTCTTTCAAAATCAGAATTTCATTTTCAAGTGATTTTATATTAATTTATGATTTTTAATTTCTTCTTCAAACAATGGATACTTGTCATACTTAGGGCACCTATTTTGATAGTTTTTAACTAATTGTTCAAGCCGATCATTTACTTCAATCAAACTATCTCTTTGTGATTCAATTTTAGCATATTTCTCCCTAAGTCGTTCAAAACACCCATTTACCTCGTGAAAATATATAAGTAATTCTGAACGAGTAAGTTTTGATACCTCACTTGGCTCATCATCATCACTGTCAGTTATTTCACCATGAAGACACAAATTTGCTTTTTCACTCTCATTGCCAGTGCCATCACTTCCATCTTCATCGCTTTCATCCCAAGTAGCTTCAAAACTTCTCCTTTTCAGTTTCTTTCCTTGACTGAGTCGATTTTGGGGACAATTTGGCTTGATATGACCGGGTTTATTGCATTTGTGGCAAATGATTTTCTGTTCTTCTAGGTTGTCTAGTGCTTTGTTTAATCTGCTCTTTACTTGTTTATTTTTGGTCGGATTGCCATATTTGTGATTCCATCTTTTGAATCTTCTGATTAATACTGCTAGTTCTGCTTCATCATCGTCATCGTCATCATCTTCACTTTCAGTTGTCCCTTTAAGAGCTATTGAATTCTTTCGAGTGTCTCCTCATTCACGCTCTTCCTTAAATTTCATCTTCAGCTCGTAAGTGTTGAGGTTTCCGATGAATTCTTCGACTTTCATTTATTTCAAATCTTTTGATTCTTGGATGGTAGTTACTTTGGCTTCAAAACTTCGTGGAAGGACTCTAAGGATTTTTGGACTATCTCCAATTCTGTGTATGATTTTCCAAGAGCCTTTGATTTATATACGATATTGGAAAGTCTTCCGTACATTTCTTTGACATTTTCTTCCTTTGTCATTGTGAATTTCTCGTATTCGCTATTTAGCATGGCAAGACGAGATTCTTTGACTTAAGATGTTCCTTCGTGAGTCACTTCGAGTGTATGCTATATTTTCTACGCAGTTAGACAATGTGAGACACGATTAAATTCAACCTGATCTAATGAACAAATAATCGAATTCATAGCTTTGGCATTAGTAATCTGTAACTTATTTTCTAGATCTGTCCATTGATCCTTCGGTTTATTTATTTCTTGATTATTTACAATTATAGTCGGTGCTCTATACCCTGTCTCAACAATATCCCAAGCGTCCATGGTTTTCAAAAAAAATTCCATCCTATTTTTCCAGTAAGCATATTCACCATTGAACATTGGTGGTCTAACTATGGACTGACCCTCAGCAAAAGCAGTATTAAAAGAAGCCATTTTAAAAATTCAACTTTTTAAAACAAAAATTGTTTTTTGAAAAAAATCAAATTTTTAAAAACAAAAGCTGACTTCTATTCCTAGCTCTGATACCACTTGTAGGATCTATTTCACCCTAGAGGGGGGTGGATAGGGTGATGCTTTTAATTATAAAAATTATTGCAGAAGCTTATAAACTTATTTCAACATAGATATATCAAAATAATAGCAGCACAGATAATAGCAGAATAATAAATGCAGAAATAGAACGACGCAGAATTTACCCAGCTTCGGCAAAACTCTGCCTACGTGCTGCCCCCAAGGTTTCTACTAGAAATTAAGTAGTCACATGCTTACACACGTAAACTCGCGACATCCGCTACTGACTAACCTAACTCTATGCTTAAAACTCTGCCACAACTCAGCCACTGAGTTGCGAATTCTCAAACTATGCCACGTAGTTTGTGCTCTAGTCACACGACTAGAAATTACAATGGTTTAAAAGTTAAAATAAAAAGTAAAAACAATTTAAAAATCAAAACCCAAATTTATACTAAAGCTTTAATTTATAGGCCGGCCCAATGTAGTAAAAATCAGATCCCTTTTCTTCTTATTATTCGGCCGGTTTTCTTTCTGCTTGTTCTCGTTCCACTTCGCTCTGAAATTAGGGCTTTGGCCTCGCGTTCGCTCCTGTGAGATTAGCTAGAGGCCTTATCTTCGCTTCTGTAAGATTGGCTAGGGCTTCGGCCTTGTGAAATGAGGGGTTAGGCTATCGAAGGACCCGATTGATTGTTGATCGATTACTATTGATCTTCTGATTTGCGTCGGCAATCGACCGTCTCTTCACTTTGCTCACGGTTCCTTCAATTTGCGTTGAGTTCGAATCAAAATTGGTATGTAATTTTCTTTTTGCTTTTCTGTTTTTTCTTACTTGAACTCAATGATTTCAATTTGCCGATGATGTTACTTATTTATATAGGATTCGAGATCCTTGATTTTCATTTGTATACATCTATTTGAATTCATCTTCGGCCATTTGATTATTCTTGAACGATGGTGATTTATCCGACTTCTTCAATTCATATAATTTCGTTGCTTGATACTTACGGCTTTGAATTTGTTCAACTTCTTGGTCATTACGGCTCTGACTTTGAACTGTTCGATTCCTTCTTGTTGACTTGCGGCATTTAAACTTGACTAGTTCGAATTCATGATTACCACAGCTTGATTTTTAGTTGAACCTGCATGCTATGTTCTTTTCTCTGTTGGCATCAGCTTCTGCTGTTCCATGGTTTGTAGTTTTCCATTTTCACCATGTCATTGCAGTTGAAACTTTGAGCTGTATATTTCACTATGCATTACACTTGTATGTTTGTAATATCTGAACACTTCATTCAGGTCCGGTTGCTTCATATGCATTGATCTTGGGTTATTTTCATGTTGCATTTGTTTCATTTTGATTTTGGTCGAGGCTTGTTAACATTACTGGTGCACTGACTTGAGTTGCTTTGAGTATTTGTGTTATGCTCTTGTTTGGTGCACATCCTTGACCTGTTGCAGTGTTCACGTATGGTTGTTTGTAGCCATTTCATTGTTGAGGCAGTGTCACTGATATTGGCTTGCATTGTCACTTGTTTTATTTGCTCTTGCACTCCTATGTGCACTATTCTAGCTTGTAGTGTGTACCAATGCATGTTCATGGTGTGTACTAAGTTGTGCCTTGCTTCATCACTGTTGAATTTTGAGGCATATCATACCGTATTTATGGTTCATGTCTACCAGTAGGTCTTGCTTTGTATGTGCTTTTTGCTTCCTTGGGTTTGGTTTGCTTTTGTATACTTCATGTTGTAACATACTCGACCTGACACTTGAGTACATGTGTTTATCATAACATTCATGTGTACATTGGAGTTTAATCGAGGTTGCATATATGTATTGAGCAGGTTTATGATTGTATACATGTGTATATACATATGTATATGTATATTTGTGTATTGTCTCACTGATGCATCGCTTGGCCATATGTATTTGATTGCAGTTTTGCCCCTGTTTAGTTTGTGCTGTACTGATTTGGTATTTGTGTCAATTTAGTTTGATTCGCTTTGAACTTCATGTTGACTTTTGAAATCACACCCGAGTTGAATCCACCTTAAAACTCGGTTTTGACCTTGTGCTGACATTGTGACATTATTTTTATTGCACTTGAGTTGAACCCGGCGTTTTGGGTTTGACCTGTGCTCACCTGTCCCTGTAATTTTATCAAGTGTATATATTGGTGTGCACGGCCTTGTGGCATATACAGTGATACACTATGTATGTCACAAGCTGTTCGTGTATGATGAATTCAAAATTAAATGATGAAGAACAACCCAAATAACTGAGGCAAATATTATTTTCAAAATCCACATTTTATTTTATACTGCAAAAATATTTTATTTTCAATTTTACCGCGTCAATGTATATTTCTGTAGATTGCTCAGATGTTGGATTCACATTGGAATGAAGTTGAAGATCAGTACGAATTGAGTGAATGAGTGATATATAGTGAGGTGCAATGTAAATATGAATTGTAATTTAATCAAATTTGTATTGTAATTGTAATTGAAATTGTATGTGTGTATGTGTGTGTGTATATAGCGAGAGCTTGAAATTTGTACTATTCAAATATTGTAATAAATATTTGTTTGAATAAAATTTCTGTTTGAATTCAAATTCTATGTTATTTATTTTATTCGGCAAATATTTATTTAATCTATGAAAAATAAAATAGTACATTAGCAAATACATTTAAATGAATATATATATATATATATATGTTTATTATCATCAAACAAAAATCATATAATCGCATATTCAACACTCCATTCACCCTAGCATACGGTTCAGAAGCAATGACCCCAGCTGCGCTAGAAGTCCCTTCTCATCGGAGGTGAAACTTAGATCAAAAGTAGAACGAATAACTCCTACTCGATTCACTCAATATGGTCGATGAGAAGAGGAAAGAAGCCAAATTAAGGACTACCGCTCATCAAAAAATGGTCGCATGGTATTTCAACTCCAAATTTCATAACTGCACCTTCAAGGTAGAAGACCTTGTCCTCAAGAGGGACTACCCTATACCGGAAGCATTCGGACTAAACTACAAGGGACCCTATGTGATCGTTCAGAAGCTCAGGGACGGAAGATTCAAGCTAACAACTGTTGATGGAACCCAAATTCCCCGAGCATGGAACAGTGAAATGTTGCATCCTTACTTTATCTAAGACTATCTTATGTATTTCGTATTACTAGCGAACATGTCACCCCAAAATACCAGAGGCAGTATAAATAGGAAAAACTTGCCTAATTTTCATTAATAAAATTGCTTTTCTTTCCGGACCAATAAAACCGTGTTCATAAAAATAACCTGCTAAGTCGGCAAGGTAAAATTGACTCAAAACCATCCGATCGCTACTTGAGATAGTGGAACCATGCTTAAGTATGCCCCCATCAACTCGTCGGGTCAATGGAAGCAAATCAACTTAACCCGTTGAATCGGCGGAACTCAATCCCTACCTTCTAAAAACCGGTGTTGCTCCAGCAACACATGGAGGGCCCCAATCAAAGCCGCGCACCTCCATATGCTACACATTGCTTCTTGAGTCATGAAACAATGCTCTTAAAATATGAACTCCTTATGTTGCCTGAAGATTGATAACGTTAGAAGATTACAAACCATTTCGGATCGAAGGGTTATATCGATCCCAAAAGCCACGCACCTCCATGAGCCATGCATTTCTTTCTGAGTCGTGGAACCATGCTTTCGAAACATATACTCCTTATGTTGCCCAATATTGATAATGTTGGAAGATTCCAAACCATTCTGAATCGACGGGTTATATCGATCCCAAATGCCACACATTCCATTAGCCGCGCACACTCCTAAAAGCCACGCATCTCATAAGCCGTGCATAGTCTTAAAAGCCATGCATTTCATAACCATGCACACTCTTAAGTACGGGCATTGTCCCAGCAGTGCTGGCAAACTCGTCTATTGTAGGATTAACAAGAATCAATCTACTCCCACTATTAGGGTAATGGGCATGAATCCAGCAATGAAAAATGATTAGGAACCGAAAAAAGAATTCCAATTATTGACCAACAAAATCTTTGGGGTTGGGGCGCTCAAATTGCAAGTTCCCGAGGATAGAAACCACAACATAGACTTGGTTACAAACTTTCAAAGAATCACACAGATCAATCGGTCATTCGTCAAGTGTTTGAAGTAAACAGCCCCGTGAACTATGGGGAACACACACCGATACTCAAAAATAAAGAACCAAGTACTTTACACTTTTGTTACTCCAAACATAGAATTTTGGCAATAATTGCAGAACCAGAAAAAATAGCAGTAATTAAAACTGGCATAACTGCATGAAATATAGAAAATTAGATAGATAAAGTTACAATCGGAATGTCAATATCTTATTACTTATAGCATTTTCTATACAAAGTCAAAATATAGGGATCGTACCCACATAATATCGGCCAACAAAAAAGAAAATACAGATGCTATAATTGTTGAAGCAATAATTGCAGACTCTGTACTTTCACAAAACACATCTCAAACAAAATAGAATGTCCTAAAATCCGGCTCTGCTGTTTCTTGAGCCCGTCAATGCTTCTTTCCACCGCTCCCCTTCCCATCTTTAGTCGAAATTTTCTTCTTCCTTTTAGAATCCTTGCCAAGAGTAGCGTTGTTGTCTAAAACATCAAATATATCCTCTATGCCAGCATCTCCTCCCTGTTCTTCGACCTTCTTGAAAGATTCCCCCTTGGTCCTGCGCTTTTGGGACTTGTAGGAGCTCCTTGAAGATTTTCAGTCCTTGATCTTTTCCTTCTTAACGGCCACCACCTGCTATTCAGATTTATTTAGTTGGCCAGTTTGGTCTTTCTGCTCTCAAGCTTCGGCTGCCGTGTAATCTCCCTCCAAAGATATGGAAGGGTCACCCGGATCGTGCAATGTAGCAATATTCTTGGATTCCGACCCTAGTTGTGAACCAGACACAAGTACGACAATCAAAGCGGCTATAGAAACGAGCATCAAGGCAGTTGAAATAGTAGCAATCCCAGGGGTCGAAGAAATTGGCAGGTTGGTTGGTAAAGAAGAAGGACCTATAAGCTCAAAAATGAAAGCATTTAGTTTGTCATGTTCTTGTGGCTTGAGCATAAAATTCTCAAACTTGACGGAAATAGGAAGATTACCTACATCAGAAGAATGGCCAAGAATTTCAATCTCATGCTCCTACTTATCCTTCTTTCGACGGCTGCATGATTTTCGGAGAAGTTCCATGACCTCCCGAAGCTTCAAAAACGGCCGCCGGAGGGGCAGACAACAAGACGACACTAGCTGAACTGACTAACTGATCGTGAGGCTGTTTTGATGATTCGCCTGGGTTAGAAATGAAGGGCTCTGGCAAAGTTTTAGCACTTGTAGTCGCAGCAGCATCTACGGCCTCTTGTTCCCTCTTAATTCGAACGATCCCTTGACCCTTTAGCAAAGCTTTCTTCGATTATTTATTGAGATCGGCATCCTCCAACTCTTGGTCGGTGTATACATCCCCGTTCTATGAAACCGGGCTAGAATCTCTTCCTAAACCATGACAAGAGTATGCAGGAATTTAGAGCCTTGATAGCTGAGGCTCCCTTGATGTTGCAACGAGTTAACATAGAAATTTAAGATGGCGTCATCCATCTTCTCCATCTTCTTTTCAAAATTATCCTAAAACTCCAAGTAGTCACTATTACAACGGCCTTCTCAACCTCAAATCGGGTCTTCTTAGGTTAAGGTACGCAACTCTCTCCTTGAGCGGAGCAATCACTTAAGTCTGATCTGAAACGGTCTTATCATAGGATTCCATCATTCCCACGTAATCAGCAATTGTCTTTATATAGGCATCAACAACTTCATTATGATCAATGATTGTTTTCTTCTGAGCTTTAATGATCACATCACAGGTTTCAAGCTCCTCTTTCAGCTTAACTTCATCCGCGTGGGCATTCTTGATTTGTCTTAGAATACGATCTCTATTTTTACATCGACCTCTTTTAGTTCCTTCAGCAAGCTAGCGCTGTTCTTACTCTTTCAAAGTGCAGCGTCCCTCTCTTATGTTAATCGCTCGATTCCAGCATCATATTCCACTAACGCCCTCTCATAATCGTTCTTTTTTTATTCAAAGGAAATGATCTCTTGATAATTGTTACAGTCTGTGTCTGCCAGTTGCTTGCATAATTTTTCCCACCCCTCAGCTTGATCCAAATCATATTGAATCACCTAGAGATGCGGCATATAGGAATCTTTACGGATTGGGTGCAGGCCGCTGTAAAATTTAACTCCCTTTAGAAACCAACCGAGGAGCGTATCTTCAAGTCTAGCGGGACAGAACGGAAGAATATAAGCTGGCCTCCTACAAGGATGTGAAGAACTAGAAGCAGACACCACGTGAGTCAGTGGAACCTGAGATAAAGATGAAACTTGAACAGCGAAAGTCGGACTTGAATTCCGACATAAATCGGGGCTGGGGCAAAAGGTGGTGCAAAGAGGGATGAGAACTACATCTACCTTAGGCTTCTTGGGTAGTTCATCTCGGTCATCAGGAGTTTTTCTCTTCTTATAACCACTCTTGTAAACTCTACCTCACTCTCTATCGTCTCGACGACGTACTTTGGCTTCCAAGTCTTTCCACCTTCTCCACTCTTTCTCGGTTTCACAAAGCGAATGACGGCTTGAAGACTGTCTTGACCAGCGTTGCGATTCAGTGAATCGTTCAAGATCCTCGTGAAGTCCATGGCCTCTCATAGTAACTGATATAAAAAATAAATAAAGAGCGTTAGTGACCAAAAATAGACCTAAATAATGAATGTGTAAGTAAACGTGACCCTAATGAAATATTTAATATGTCACAGGGGCCCAAAAGGACATCACAAATTGGATCGGGAAGCCACCATGGTAGAAATCGGGTTGACTTTAGAAACAATATGAACGAGACGAGGAGACGATCCCTTGAATTTCAAATCTTCTCCCACGAGTTCATCGATATCTGCGTACACATTTCTCAAATCCCCAAAGTCAATACCGGTTTCCTTAAAAGGGATCCTAAAGTCGCTCGGTTGCTGGGGGAGCCTCTTTATCACGAATCTCTCGGGGAGGAAAATCTAGGACAATAAGACTCATTCCCGAAGTTTCATCACACATTTCGAAGTTTCCATCGTCGGAATCTACATCGAGTTCATCATCGCTATGGGAGGAGTCAAAACCGCTACTACCCTCAGTTTCACCCTCCTCCTTTTCTGTTGTCACCACAGCCTTGCCCTTATGCTATTTGAATTCTTCCTCCTCCTCCTTCGGAATCAAGAGCATCCTGGGTGAGCAGCTAGCTTCAGTCGTAACACCCCTTCCTTTAAGAACTTCTTCGGTCGACCCGCCAGATGGACCTTCTCCTTCTAGGAGATCGCCCTCTTCAGAGCCACATAATGAAGAAGTGGAACATGTTTGAATTCTGAAACAGGAAGGAGACAAAACTTCAATGCAATGATAGATCTCCTGGGATGCAACAGCCCATACCAAAGCAAATTCTTGTCCATTAGCAAAAACTTGATCGATCTCTCTTTGGCGTCTTCGGCCTTCAGAGTATGAAAATCAGATCGAGTGATGGATCTTTATTCGGCTTTGAAATAAATATAAGAAGTTTTCAATCTATCGAAAATCCCATAGCGACATTTTTAAATCTCAATAAGTAAAAGAGAGGACTTACTCCTCATCGTCCGAAGATGATTAAATCCCTTAGGATATCTAACGAAGAAATACTAGGTCGTGAATTGAGACAACCTGCTTTAAAGCTGCAGCGCGATCTTGCGGTTTCTTTGGGCCTCAATGACAATAAGGGATGGACATTCATCACTCTTGAATGAGAGAAAATATCTCAACTCATCAATACTCAAGGTGCGATTAAATTCCACATAAACAAGATGTGAAGGCAATCAAGATCACATACCAATTAAGACGAATTTAAAATAGAGCAATGCCCAAGTTCAAAAGAGTTTCTTTCAAAAAGTGATTGAAGGGGGGCACTGCTTCATTTAAGAAAATGTTCCGGTGGCAAGCAGTGTACCCTGAAGGCGGCATATATGCTAACTCATTCTTCGATGGGAGGCACACGTCATCGTCTGGAATGCTGTGTTGTAAGCAAATGTTATGCGGAACTTAGCAGAGATTATGGACGCAGCCCTCTCCTGAGGGTTGAGTAAAACTCTAAAATTTGGAAGAGTCTGGTCTACAACCGGACCAACTGGAATCAATTGACTCTATTCAGCTTGCGATACTGAAGAGGTAGGTGCTATTGAAACTATTTATGAAGGCGCAGTTGATGAGGACTCAGCTTCTGAAAGTGCGGACTGCCTCTACCGAACTTGCGATGAGATAATAGGTGCTTCATTCTATACAATAGAACTTGCATCCAACGCGGTCAGGTATTTCTACCTTTAACCGAAAGCCGTCCATGACAAATCTGAAAAAATATCGATTTATGCCGACACATCGGGTTCCAAGTGTTGATTGGGGAAAGTGTTGTGTGTTATCTATGTGGGATGGTCTCGGTGTCTTAAATAATACAAATGCTCTAACCTATGTAGATAGTTCACTTGCAGTAAAGAAAGAAAAGAGCTTCTCCTAGTTTATTGAAGTTATTTCTTCTACACTTACCTATTATCGATCAACGATAGATATTAGATTCGCTATCCGAAATGATGTGGGAAGCTCTTCTCATTTTGGGTACACCAAGCGTGCAGTAACGAGACCAATCTGAAGTGAGAAACTATAGATTGATAGGTCCAAGTTAAGTAGAGAATTCTCAGCATAAGTTGGTTTCACCTCTCTAGAAGGTGATAACAACACAAGCTGCACAGTAAAAATGCTACCCTAAGCTATTTTCACCTCCCAAAAAAACCAAAACCAGTCCACAAGACATCGTGTCAGATTAACAATGTAACTCAGTGCAAATCAATTCTAATTCAGTGGACGATGAAAGTAAAACATGTCAAGCACCAAGGCAAAACTCGATTTCATTCCGTGGAGAACTCAAGACTCGATTTACTATCTTCTTCCACAAATTCTCAATCAACTCAAATTCTCTATAACGATCACCACCAATACAACCTCTTCGTCGAGTTGCTAAACAAATGCCAAAATTTGTATACCCACTACTAGTCCAAAGGAGAACACAGTTGAACAAAGGATGTTGGTGACCTAAAGCAGGTAAGATCGACAGTGATCCAAGGGGATAGGCTCGACGACGATCCAAAAGGCGAAAAAATGGGAACTAAGGGCTAGGTCAAGGCGATGGCAAAGTCAAGTGTGGTCGAAGGCGAGAAACTCCCACGACGAAGAACAATAGCGGAGATAGCAAAGGAGGATTGAGGACTTGAATGTTCTAGGTCGGGTCGCAAGAAAGAAGGGTCGATTCATGAATGAAAATATGAATGGAAGAAGGTCGGCTAGAATGAATTAAATAAGATAGTCCATAAGAAAAATATGCTAAGTCAGTAGATCACTAGCGATCCATGGACTATGGGTCACCAATGATCTATATAATTGCAACCAAATTTTGCCAAACTCATCAAGCATGATCTAAGTATCTTTTGCAAGCATCTTGAAAGTTATGGGATTGAAATTGATTTATTACGATGAGTAACGGTGATTCACGTAAAAACTCAACAAACGATTGGATAATCAAAAGCCAAATTTGTATGATAGCCTCAACGTGATCAATTAAATTTCCCAAAGTAGGAATTCATATGCAGTTACTTCCAGAGCATGCCTTAATTCCAATGAAAGCATACTTTGAGGGGGCAAATGTTATCCAAGTTTTTAACCCAATAGAACTCAAAGGAAGTCGGAACACCTACATCAAATCAAAATAACTCAAGAACCAACCAAAAGGATTGGAAGAAGGAATCTAGAAGGAAACAAGAGGAAAAAGGAAAAAACTGCCCAAGAAGATGGAAAGCTAGCGATCCATCACCCGTGGATCACTAACGGTCCATAAATATCACCCATGGATTGTCCATTCTTCTTGCATCATGAAGCATTATCTTTTCTAAGCATGTTTGTTAATTTTCATGATGTTCCAAGCTAGCTAGACCGAGAAGTGAGCATTCATCCAATTCCAGCAATAGTTCGATGCAGCTAGTACATGAATCATTATCAAAATAAGGCATCTAGTCATGAAATTACATAGGGAGCATCTACATAAGATAGGGAACATGATCCAATTGAAACAAGCTAAAATTTCTCTAACTCCATGGACTGCTAGCGATCCACCATATAGGGTCGGGTCGTCGTGAAATTTCTTGAGCGTCTTCGTACAATAAAATGTGGTCTTTTAGCAAAGCGATTTGATCTGATAGCTCTCCAATCCCTATAAGTACTCACCCATCTATAAAATAAGAAGGATCTTCTTGACTGGCTACTGAAACTCTGCAGAAACGATTCTTCACTCTTCTCCTCCCACACAACAGTCATCTAAAGGGTTCACTGTGATTCTCCAGTGAACTTTAACATTAGTGACTTGATTTTACTTGCTAGATCCAATCAAATTATAATCAGATTCAACTTGTAATTGCAGTCATTCAACAAAAAAGTTATAAAGTGGACATAGGCTTCGTTAACAGCTAAATCACTATAAAAATCTCTTATCTCTTTACTTTATTTGCAAGTTGCTATTCATTGTTTCTATTTTATTTGCCTTGATAAACGGGGCTGGTGTTTTCACACTCAATCCAGGGTGTTGATCCATTTTTGGGTTAACAATCTATACATTTATGTTCTCTAGCATTATATAGTTAAATCTTTCTTAATTAAATGTTCAAAATAACATGCAACGAAAATTAGAGGTGTTACAGGCTCCCTTCCTTAAAGAATTTCATCCTCCAAATTCCAATAAGAAAAATAATAAGCATATCAATCACTTGTCTAATAAGCGCAAATAACCTTGGCTTTTGTCCCATATTAGAAAAATTATGGTAATCGCCTCTGCTATGAGTATGCGCAGCTCGAAAAAATTCAGCCTCAATATATACAAAGCCTTATGCATTGGAATCGTGGAGCTGACCAACCGAGGACTTAACGATAGGAAGATAGGGCACAACCCTACCTTATTCTCCACCAAAAATTTGGTTTTAAGATATCCATGAATCATGTATTTTGATCATTTCAGGGCATTCTAACGCAATTTGATCTTCCTGATCTCCTAGATGTAATTCTACTCACTCAAATGTCCAACAGCCATATCCCCGATTGGAATAATTCTAATCGACCATCGGTTCCCAAATCCCTAAGGTCATAAATGTTGGGTGATAATATATAACATATAAGTGAGAAAGTCAACAATTCAGCATATTCAATGATAACTAACTAAGATACATAATTAAACGTATAACCATCATCATCCATTATAAATATATGTTCATATGATAGCCATTTTATACAAAATTACTTTTAAAAAAGTAATACTTTCCTTTACAAAATCACCTTTAAAAATGGGATAAGACATCTTTTCGTTCCTTTAAAAACTTATCATGGTATTTAACAGAAGTACCCTATTTTATTTAAGGAAAACATAGCCCAAACTAGAGTTAAGAACTACCAAATGTCATAAAATAAGCATCTTTCTTTTTAGAAACTTATGCCATTGCACATTGAAAATCTTAAAACATCGCATGTCAAATAGATCAAAGCCATTGCAGCTTACCCTAAATGAAGCTATCATATAGCGACAAATAGGCAATTGCATATGGACAAATAAAGCTATCGCATATTGGCGAATGAAGCTATTACAAGTTGAAAACAAGTAGCTACCGCAAGTTGAAAACATCAATATCTATCGCAAGTTGATCAAAATATAGCTATCACAAATTGATAAAATGATAGCTATTGCAAATTGTTTAAAACATAGCTATCGCATGTTGATAACTATTGGCCATTGCAAGTTGATAATAACATTTATGTAAATATCTGCAAAATCAACTTTCCTTTAAAAGGAATGATTTTTTACCAAGTCAATTTCTTTGTCAAATTCTCACTGGTTAATCAAAATCTTTTTAGAAAATTTGTAGCAAAACTAAGAGAAAATTAGTCTTCTTTCCTAAAATATTAACTTCTGATAATTACGCCATTAGTTACCTCTTTGCAATTAAGCCCTCTTCATAGAAAAATTTGTATTGAATTGTAATTACTTGGGAATAATTCTCAAAAATTCTCAAAAGTCAGAATTTTCCACTTCAACGTCGTATAAAAAGTTCATAGCAGAATTATTTATTTTCTTATTTTAAATAATTAAATTCGAAATTTGTCCATTTTCTCATGTAGAATATTCATATTAAACTCATAATAATCAAAAAATATAAAAAAACTCCTATCACCAAAATATCATTCCTAACATCATGTAAGAAATTTAAAGCATTTGTAGATAAAAAAAACCAAAGTTTTCACACCAAAAATCCCTTAAAGAAATTTCATAAAATATTCAATGATAACCATAGCACTTCCAAATGATGATCTAAGCTATATGCATGATAAACATCAACAAGTTATTTTACAAATCTAAAATTAAACAACATACGATAAAAAGATGAAAATATTATTCGCCTTAGTTTGATTTTGCATGAAGATAATTGCTCTTGTTTTTCCTCGTAGCTCTTCCTTTTTCTTCCTCTTCATTGGATGAAATTTAATGGAGTTTTGTGTGGTTTTGTTTTCTTTTCATAATTTAATGAATAATTGTATGGATTAGGTTAATAGAAATGTAATGACAATTGTGTAAGACAATTTTGCATAATAAAAGTATTTAGTCGCTCTATTTACTAAATGTTGTAAAAAAAATCAACCTCGTTTTGTTGTTTGAAAATAATTTTTGCGACGACTATAACATCATCGATATTCATTTTAGGGCTTTGAAATATGGTATGTTACAACTCGGTATCAAAGCTTTGGTTAGGGGACACTTTAGTAAAATAGAGCTAAGTAGAAATCTAGGTAGAAACTAGATAGTTGAAAATTAACACCTTGGGAAGGGTATATTCTATATATAATGTGTTTGTATTTTGATATAGATATATTAGTGGATATATCTATCCCTCTGTTATTGTTCTAACTCTCTTTACTTGTGTTTCTCATGAATTCTTGCTTATGCATAAACTGAAAATGGAAATGTGAAGTGGACATTTAACAATAAGAGATGCAAGAGCTAATGCTAGTAGAGAAACCAATAGTGCATAAAAAAATGGCCAAGAAGGGGAGGAAGCCTTAAAAGTTCATATTGAAACCGTTAGTGGGATACCCATCCTAGTTGTGGGGAATATGGATGAGAATATGCTTTTTTACCAGTTCTTGGCAAACATCGCATAGTAGAAAGTACCACCGTAGGCTGCAAATGTACTAAGAGGCCTATTACAGTCGATTGGGGAAGATTTTGCTAAGATAAACAAGGGTTTTCAAAGTCTAGAGGAAGAGATGTTTGATAAAACAAAACATGAATTAGACGCCAATGATTGGCTGGTGTTGTATTATCGCGTTTGTAGAGACTTGAAACTTACAAAGCCTTGAAAGTGAAGCTGGTGTCTAGGCAGTTTAAACAATCAACAAGTATTTGGTGGGATACAACCGAAAAAGAAGGATTGGGGAGGATGAGCATGAAAGGATATTTTGAAGGTTAATTTTTATAGATGTAGGCAGCTAGAGCGTTATGCAACTAAGCGTCCAAACCCAAAAGGAGTGGCTAAAGTTAAGTGCTTTAGTTGTAATAACCCAGCTACAAGAAGAAAGATTGCCCAGAGGTGAAGTGGGTAGAGGTCTTTGCTTTGAAGGACCGTTTATTGGACTAATGGTTGAAGAGAATAGGAAGAGTGTTGTACTTAGAGGTATGATCATGATTTTCAGTATTTTAGTTAGATTTCTATAGGATATTAGTGCTACACACTCTTTTATTCTAGAAAACTTGGTTGATAGGTCAGGATTAAATACTACCTATTTAGTTATGTCTTTGAGTGTAGTTAATCCGAATGGTGGATAAGACACCCTCGGATTAAGGTGCACTAACCTTGAGTTTGCATTGTGTAACATTTGTTTATTTATGGCTTATATATGTTTGATTTTGTCAGGTACCATGTAATTTTAGGTATGGATTACATAGTGCACAATGACACTAGGATGTATTGTGTTCATAGAGTTATCGCTTTGCGAAATCCAAGGGGTAGAGAAAGGATTGTATTAAATTTGGACGTAATAAAGGAGAAGTCAAGATTGATGTCTGCATTGGAGGATCGGGATGTTTGGACTAGTAGAGTACCGGTAGTTTAGAAGTTTTCAAACATCTTCAAACTAGTAATGGGATTACCACTGAGAAGAGTGATTGAATTCCATATACACTTAATACTGGGGGAACAACCTATTAGCAAACTACCTAGGGAAATTTCATCCAAAGAGATGGAAGAATTGAAGTAGCAGTCGGTGGAATTTGAGTACAAAAGTTTCATTAGGTTAAATAGTTCATTGTAGGGAGCATCCCCGGTATTTGTGAAGAAAAAAGACGGTTCACTTTGAACATGTGTCGGCCATATGATGTAGAATGAGCTAATAGCGAAGAATCATTATCCAATTCCCATCATAGATGACTTGTTTGATCGATTAAGTGGAGCTAGGATATTCTCGATGCCACATTTTGCAACATGATTCCAATAATTATAGGTAGTTGGGGATAATGTTCCAATGAGCTTGTCTAGAATATGATAAAGTTTGTATGAATGGTTAGTCATGCCTTTGGGACTGACCATTGTCCCAATGTTATTTTTAGGTCTTATGAATTGAATCTTTCACGATTAGTTGGATAGGTTTGTATTAGTCTTCATCAATGATTTTTGGTGAATTTTAAAACTGATAGAGACCAAGAGGTCCATCTTAGATTGATGTTAGAGACGTTGAGATAGAACAAGTTGAATGGAAAATTTTCCAAATGTCGTTTTTGGAAACAAAAATATAAGTTTCTTGGTCACTTGGATTGGGAAATGGATTAGCGGTGGATCCATCGAAGATAAAGCCATTAATAGTTAGAAGAAATTGAAGACAATTATAGAGATATGAAGTTTCATAGAATTGGCTTACTATTATCGCAGATTCATTAAGGACTTCTCACATATAGTAGCACCCTTGACTAAGCTGTCTAGGAAAAACGAGAATTTCATATGGATCGATATGGATGAAGGGTCATTTTAGGAGGTAAAAGGTTACTGACAAATGCTCCTATCTTGATCGTACCTCAAGGGAATCAAGATATGGTGGTGTATACCGATTCTTATGGAATCAGATTGAGTAGGGAACTAATGCAAAAAAGGCAATTGGTAGCTCACGGATCAAGGGGGTTGAGGCCGTATGATGTTAGATATATGACTTATGACTTAGAGTTGGAAGCAGCAGCCTTTGGACTAAAGATTTGGAGACATTATTTTTTAGGACAATGTTTTGAGTTATATACAAACCATATATTTCTCAAGTATTTATTCTCTTAGAAGGAGTTGAATATGAGGCAACAGAGGTAGTTAAAATTATTGGCGGCATTGGCTTTAGTTTAAAGTGTATGCTAGGAAAAGGAAATAAGCTTGTAGGTGCTTTAAGTAGAAAGCAACATAATGGGGTATCAGCTATGATTGAGGAATGGAAGACCTTGGATACACCGGTGGCTTTTGGACTACATTATAGAATGAATACAGGACCTAATCTAGATTCGAGTGTCTTGGAAAATTTGGAAGTACATATAATACTGGTGGATAGGATTATCGAAAGGCAAAAGGAGGACCCATCATTATTTGAGAAAATTAGGCGATTGGATATCAGTGTTGATGTTGAGGATTTTAAAGGATTTAAGATAAACTCTTAAGGATGACTTAGGAAGAAAGATTATGTGTTCCGAGTATAGGAGATTATCGAGAAGAGGTCTTAGAGGAAAGTTGTTGGTCCAAGTTTACAATTCATCTTGGAGGAACAAAGATGTACCGTGACATGAATTGGTTTCTTTTAGGAAAGGGTGAAGGTATACATCGAAGAATGTGTGAAGAAATGTACAAATGTCAACAAGTGAAAGCTGAGCATCAGAAGCCAAGTTGTTTACTTCAACACTTGGATGTACCATCTTGGAAAAGGGATTTGATGTCTATAGATTTTGAAGATATATTGCCAAGTAGAGAATGGGAAATGATAGTACTTGGGTAATAGTCGATAGTTTGACTAAGAGTGCTCATTTTATCCCAGTTAAGTTGACAAGGACGATAGTCAACTTAGCAAAGCTACTCATGAAGAAAGTTGCAAGACTCCATAGGATTTCGAACAGTATTGTTAGTGATAGAGACCCATTTTTCATAAGTAATTTCTGGAGAAGTTTTCACCCGTTTTTCATAAAATTTCTAGAGAAGTTTGTGGACTGCATTGGGTGCTGAGTTGAACTTGAGTACAGCTTACCACCCATGGGTCGATAGTCAAACGAAAAGGATGAATCGTGTGCTTGAAGATTTACTGCAAGCATGTGTTTCAGATTCCGAAGAGCCTTGGGAAGATCATTTGAATATATTAGCATTTTCCTACAATAATACTTACCAGTCAAATATTGGAATGACACCATTTACGACGCTTTGTGGAGACCGTGTAAGTCACCTATATGTTTATTGAACACATGAGATAGACTAGTGTTAGGACCTGACTTGGTAGGAGATTCTGCTGAGAAGATAGAGCTGATTCACACTAGGATGAAGATTGCACAATCGAGGTAGAAAAGCTATGTTGAAAAGAGGTGAAAAGAGCTTAAGTTCGTAGTAAGTGAGCATTTGTTTATGAAGGTTTCTCCGATGCGAGGTGGATGCGCTTTGGGAAGATGGGGAATTGGAACCTAGATATGTACGTCTATTTTTGATGATTGAGAGGATTTATAAACTCATTTATAGAGTCGAGTTACCAAATATTTTAAGGGGCATGCACAACCATTTTTCATATTTTTCATTTAAGGAAATATATGCATGGTCCTAGTACGGTAGTGGAACCGAAGGCGATTAAAAACTCTTATTTTAGACAACCGAAAGGGATAGTAGTTACGGATATGAAAATGTTAAGAAACAAGAACATTAAACTTGTTTACGCCCAATAGACTGATGATGCAGATGACTAATGGAATGACGATGTAGATGATTGTACCTGGAGGTAGAGGATAAGATTAGGTATTTCTATCCCCATTTTTCTGACATGTATGATTGAATATGTATGGTTTGTTATATAAACTAATAGTGACACTAGTACGGTATTGTTGTATGATATTAATATATGTCAGTAGTGGCACTAATACACGATGATTGTCGATTTATGATTTACATTAGTAAAGAACTAGTGTAACTATTGTATGTGCATATACATTGAGTTGATGATGTTGATCATTATCTTATCTTGTTTAAATTTCCAGAACAAAATTCTAATAAGGAAGGAGACTGTAACACCCCATATTTTTGAGAGCTATAATATAAGGAAGATAATTAATAATATAATTTATTAATAAATAATTAAGAGAATTAAACTGAAGAATTTAATAAAGGAGATTTGAATGAATAAACATGTGACACCTTAAATATAGATTATTTAATAGAATGAGAATAATTATGGTAATAAACTTGGCCATACAATGTGTAAGGTAATGAATTCAAATATTAGAATATCTTTATTAATAGATACTAATAAACTTGACAATACATAAGTAACGTAATGAATCTGAATATTTGAATATAAAATATTTACAATAAAGGAAATTAATGTATAAGGTTAGGTAATAAACTCGACCAAACAATATACGGTAATGAATTTGTTTATTTGAATGGAGAATATTTGCATTTAGGGAAATTAATGAACAAGATTAGGTGAAGTACTCGACCATACATTTATAAGGTAATGAATTTGAATATTTGAATGGAGAATATTTGCATTTAGGGAAATTAATGAATAAGATTAGGTAATAAACTTGACCACACATATATAAGGTAATGAATTTGAATATTTGAAGGAGAATATTTGCATTTATGGTAATTAATGAATAAGATTGGATAATAAAGCCCTTAACCTATTCGGCGCTCCGTTTCACATTCACTTCGCATTCAAAACAAAACATCATCAACCTTAGGTGGCCACCATTGCTAGGAAAAGAGAAGAAATCAAAACTAAAATATTAAAGCTTTCATCTCTGAGAAGAAAACAATGGTTTTAATTAAGCTCTACAAATCTAGGTGAGCAAAACTTTCTCTAGTTACTCCCAAACCCGTTTGGGCTTGGATTATATATGGTTTGCTGCTTTAAACATTGTTAAACATCTTTTAATGATTAGAAATGATTTTATATGGTTTGAGTGATTTAAATAAATAAAATTTGATCATGATTTTGGGTAAAACATAATTTACTCTTCTCCAGATATCATAAAATTTTAATATGATGTTTTTACTATTGAAAAAGAGATTAGTTTTAAATTTTATAATTTTTTGGATGAACCAATAATTAATTATGAATTTTCTAAGTGGAAAGTAGTTAATTTTTAAACCAAATTAATATTTAAAAATATTGAAAATAAAATCTTTTTTAAATTTTTTATTGGAGGTAAAAAAGATGTGCTCAAATTTTACCATTAATTTTCAAATTTTTATGGATTAATTGGTAAAGAAAATATTACCTTAATTAATGAAAAGTAATCAAGGAAAATATTAATTAATGGGACTAAGTTTTTATATTTGTCAAAGAATACTGTTGCAGATAAAAGTAACCACTGAACAAAAGACATGTATGCTGCTTAGGTTAAAAGTTATTTATATATTAAGGCAAAACAACATTTTTTTACTTAATTAGCTCTGCTTAGACATGCTATAGCCAAAGTCTTATCATTTGATAGCTTTAAACAATGATATGGGACAACTTCGTAATGTCAACGTGCGATAACACTATGTCAAGACACGTTAGCTTTGCAATTTTAGCATGTGGTAGCCAGTGATGCCAAGATTTTATATGTAAAATAACTGAACTTTTAATAGAACCTAAAAGCTACCTTTCATAGTGTTGGTTGGGAATCTTATAGGAATTAAATGACCATAGAGGATATTAGTTAGAATACGAATGTGACGCCCCACCTCTATACTCACACTAGTCAAGGACACTACTGGTAATACCGTCGACTAGCATGAAGAATAAGGTTGTTGAGGAGCGACCATTTGTGTAATTGCTTTGTGTGATTACCAATATGTCAGGTAGAGTGACATGCATTTCATTTCAAGAGGAAACCCGACGTATCAAAAACAAACTCAAAGCTACTACACAGTGGCTATGTGGCCTTCGGAAACAAATATAGAAATAAGCATAACACAAATCAGTCACAGATATTCGTATCACAAAGGCGGAAACAGATATGAATATATCACATAAAAGTGTACATAAAAGTAGTGGTCATATAAGATCCACTACATCATAAAAGAATAGGTACAAGTGCTAGAAAAAAGAATAAGTATACATCAAGGAGTCTCTATCTCGAATGTATAAAAGCAAAAACTACTAATCCATAGTAGTTAGCCAAAAATCAGATGATGGTGCCTGATAAGAAGTCAAGTAGAAGCACCAGAAATACCTCAGTCTAACCCGAGTATTATTTAATAAAAATAAATAAATGGATTAGTCAAGCTATGAATATCATATAAAATGAGATAAGATAAGGGATACGACAAAAACATATGAATCAATAATGCCATACTGTGACAAATATACATTAGATAACAACAAAAATCATACAATATCTCAAATATTCTTTAAATTATTCACCAAAACACAAATATTGATAGAACTTATCAATGCACATCATCAAAATTGGTGAAACACAAATTCTATAAATCATTAACTAGAAATCCAAAAATCATAAAAGGGGGAGGCCTATCACAAACGAGAGCATGAAAACTCACCAACACGTGCATCACAAATGAGTCGCTATCCCATGGTCGCTAACCACAAACCGGTACAATGGCGTAGTACAATAACGGTACGCTCGAGAAACCTGAAACTCAAATGAGCCGCAACAACGACGTAGTGCAATAACGGTACTCCCGATGAACCAAACTCCATAAAACCCATAAGTCTCTAGCCTATAGAAATGAGACGAAGCTTTACAGAACAAGGTACAGTCCCTCACGTGGACAAAGAGACATCGCATATCGCTAGTCTAAACCATAAAATGATCACAATTGATCAATAAGAAGTGTGAATTACACTAAGCTAGTAAATAAATGAGTTTAGCTTCGTGTCCCATAACCACTCGCTTAACTTAAATATTTACGAATAAATTGTAGATTTCCACTCAAAAATTGTCACAAGATTTCAATCGAACAAGTCCAAGAATTAACCGACAAAGTAAACGCAAGCGTTTCATACCACTTGTTTTGCTAAGCCGTTTAATTATATTTCTCATATGAATGAGGTAAACGTTTGTATATACTAATAGATTGGAAAACGGTTTTAAAAGTGAGATTTATATTTAAAATAGTGTCGAAATAGCTTTTATGAAAGAGTTTTAGTATGTACTACTAGTATAGAAAACTTTGTATTTTAAAGTGACAAATCACAAAAATGATTGTAAAAACAATCAGTCACCAAGAATTCACATACGACAATGTGAATTAAATCCATAAAAATAGATATAGAATCCACCAAATGGATATTCCCAAAAATCCAAAGAAAGAAGTCATCAAAGTAGATAATAAGTGATAACAACTAACCGGATCAACAAAAATCGATTAGAAATTGGAAATCCACTCAAAAACAGCCAAAATAGGCAAAATAAACAGTTCCGGACGTCTGAAAGGTAATCCAGACGTCTGAATTTGGGTTTTGGAAACTTTTAGAAACCTTCCAGACATCCGGTAGTCTTCCTAGACGTCTAATAGATTTCCAGACATCTAGTTGGTTTGGACCAGACGTCTGGTCCAAGTCTCTGCCATTTTTATTTTTCTGCCGTATATTTTTCTTTTCTCCAGGGTCTATATCCTGACATCTAGACTTGATAACCAAACATTTGGTCACCTGGTCTGGGCAACAGTTTACCTAGGCCATGATGGCCAAAACGATTCGGGAGCGATCAAACGAGCAACGAAGACTAGGGATTTATGCCAAGCGACGACCCAGCCTTATAGGCTCTTCGATACACCCCAAATATCATGTCCAACATCCATAGTAGGATTTTCATAAAATTGTAAACCAAAAATTGGAAAATCCACCAAATCAAAAGAAAATGAACATGAATAGACGTTAGAAATTCATACCTACCAACAATGAAAGTTATAGACATAGATGTGAGTTCAAAAACTCACCATAAAACCCAAAAACACTGAATGAGAAGCTTTAAAATAAGGCAAGACCAATTCCTCTTCAATATTCCTCTAGAATCTTCAATCTATTATCAAAGGTGAAGTTTTTCCAAAGTTAGGTTATAGGAATTTCTGAAAATTGAAGAGAGGTTAAGATGGAGAAGATGAAGAGGATGCTTACCTAAGCTTCTCCTTGATTTTAGAGCAAGAACTTAAATTTTCTAATAAAACTAGGGTTTAGGAATTTTAGTTTCCAATCTTGTTCCCTATTTTCCCTTGAGCTTGAGTGTTAGGAAATAAGGAATGAAATGAATGAAGAGGAGTTGAGTTAGAGTATTTGATAAAGGAGTTGGGTTCCCTTATTGGGTTAGTCGGCTGAAACCTAAACCCAAAGCCCCAAATGAAAACATCAAATTCTAATCAACTCAAAACATATCGATGTTTATACTCAAAAAGGTCGCAAACGCCGTTTTGGGATCAATGAAAGTAGTTTCGAGTCCTAATTTGACTATTTACAAAATGTAGCATTTTGGACTTTATTCCGATTAACGATGATATATTTAAATAAAACATTCAAATATACAATCGTAAAATATGCGGGTGCTTACAGACTCCCCTCCTTAAAGAAATTGCGTACTCGCAATAATTAAGAAGAAAATAAAAAGTAACAACCATACAAAGGCATAACAACACAAAAGAAGAAATTTTGAAATGAGAAGTTTACCTTAAGGAGCAAGAGGGAGTAAGTCCGGATGTGTTCGTTCGATGAATTCTCTGGATTCCTAAGAGCAATCCCCAGGATTTGAGGACCATTGAACTTTTACAAGAGGAACATCTTTATTTCGAAGGCATTTAACCTCCGTGGCAATGATACAATAGGATGTTGCACATAAGTCAAATTAGGCGAAACTTCAATTTCTTCAATATCACCGGGCTCAAGAATAGAATCAGAATCTCTAAGGCATTTTCGTAGTTGAGAGACGTGGAACACATATGAATAGTAGAAAATTGAGCTGGTAATAAATGACGATAAACCACGGAACCAATACCTTCGGTGATGGAAAATGGACCAATGTATCGAGGTGCTAATTTTCCCAAACAATTAAAATGCACAACACCCTTCATAGGTGAAACACGAATAGAAACCAAACCTCCCACAGAAAATTCTAATTTCCTTCTTCGGGTTACCGGCATAGGATTTTTTTCCACTTTGAGCTTCTTTCATCCTATGACGAATAAGGTCAATATTTTCTATGGAATCATGAATAAAATCTGGACCTAAAACCAGCTTCTCACCGGCCTCAAGCTGACAAGAAGGAGATCAGCATGGCCTTCTGTAGAGTACCTCGAAAGGTACCATACTAATGCTAGATTGGAAACTATTGTTATAAGAAAACTCAACAAGAGAAATATGATCTTCCCAACTTCCACCAAAGTCAAGAACATAAGCACGAAGAAGATCTTCAAGAGTTTGATTCAGACGCTATGTTTGTCCATCGGACTGAGGATGATAAGCGTTGCCAAAATTAAGCTTCGTTCCCAAAGCTTTTTGAAGACCCTTTCAAAATCCACTAGTAAATAATGGATCACGATCGCTAACAATAGAAGTAGGTACTCCATGCAATTTAATGATTTCTTTAACATAGAGTTTGGCCAAAAGAGGTACGGTCCGGTTGGACCGAAAATGAATAAAATGGGCGGATTTTGTAAGTCTATCTACAATCACCCATAAACTGTCATAACCCGAACGAGAATGGGGAAGACCATCAATAAAGTCCATGGAAATTTGATCCCACTTCCAAATTGGAATGTCCAAAGGTTGCAATAACCCACCAGGCCTCTGATGCTCGGCCTTTATGTTGGCAAGTCATGCAACGCTTAATGAAGTTAACAATATCAGATTTCATTCCATCCCAATAATAAAGTCGCTTCATATCCGTGTACATTTTACTACTACTGGGATGAATGGTAAATTTAGAACGATGAGAATCTTCTAAAATATCTTTACGAAGATCATTAATATTTGGCATGATAAGTCTACCAAATTTTCGAATGCCGCCACGAGCATCGGTTTCATAGTCTTTCAAGCCTTCAATATCAATTTTATCCCTACAACTTTGGCTAAGAAGAGCCAATTCGGGATTATGCTTTTGAGCTTCAACGATGCGGTCTAAAAGAGAAGGATGAGCCTCGAGGCTACATGAAACAAGAGACGAACATAAATCAGATTCGCGATCTTGAATCTCATAAGTGGAAAAGGTCTCGAGATCATTCCATTCGGATATCATCATAGAAACAAGCACTTGTTGCTTACGACTAAGTGCGTCGGCAACACGATTTTCCTTTTTGGGAGTATAAACAATATCCAGATCATAAGATGCAATGAGTTCGAGCCAACATTGTTGATGCAAATTGAGTTCCTTCTGAGAAAATAAAAACTTCAAAGATTTATGATCGGTGTAGAGAAAAAATTTCTCTTCCAAAAGATAATGACGCCAAATTCTAAGGGCGAAAACAATAGCCGCAAGCTCTAAATCATGAATGGCATATCTAATCTCGGCAGGCTTTAATTGCCTAAAAGCATAAGCGATAACATGTTCCCTTTGCATGAGAAAGGCTCCCAAACCAACACGACTATCATCGGTATAAATAAAAAGTCTCGGTTCCCTTTGGGAATCACAAGAATAGGAACATCAGAAATGAGTTCTTTTAATTTTTGAAAAGCAGCTACACATTTGTCTGACCAAATGTACTTAACTCCTTTCTTTGTCAAACTAGTGAAAGGTACGGAAATTTTAGAAAAGTCTTTTATGAAATGATGGTAATAACCCGCCAATCCAAGAAAGCTACGAATTTCCATCACACTCTCTAGTCTCTTCAAATCTTGAATCACTTCAATTTTTGAAGGATCCATGGACATTCCAGATTCATAAATAATATGTCCTAAAAATTTCACAAGAGATTACCAAAAGTGGCACTTAGAAAAATTTTCTTTTAATTGATCGCTCTTAAGAGTGTCCAACACAATCCAAAGATGTTTTTCATGTTTTTCCTCGATTTTAGAATAAACAAGAATATCATTAATAAAGATGAGAACAAATCGATCGAGGAAGTCTATGAAAACTCAATTCATAAGGTCAACGAAATAAGCTGGAGCATTCGTCAAACCAAATGGCATAACAAGCCATTCATAAGATCCATAATGAGTACAGAACGATGTCAAAGGAATGCTATCCTCTGCAATACAAAGCTGATGAAACCCGATTGCTAAGTCTAACTGTGAAAAGACTCTAGCATCGCTAAGTTGATCGAATAGATCATCAATCCCAGGTAGGGGATATTTATTCTTGATGGTGAGATCATTAAGCTTGCGGTAGTCAATGCAAAGCCTAGGTGCACCATCAGATTTCTTCACAAAGATAGTTGAAGCTCCCTAAGGAGAGGAACTAGAATGAATACATTGCTTCGCTTCCAATACAGACAATTGTTTACGCATCTTCTCATTTTTCGTATTGGACATACGATAAGGAGGACGAGTGATAGGTAGAGCTCTAGGGGTTAGATTAATTCTGAACTCAATAGCTCACTTAGCGGGTAATCCCAAAATAGGCTCAAATATGTCGAGAAATTCACAAACAATGTGAATGAGGGAAATAACATATTCCTCATCATCATCATCATCATCATTATGAGGATTTAAAGAATACAAGGATGCAACCAAACTGGAATCTGAATCTTTAAGAACAATAGAAATCTGCTTAACATATTAAGGATGTCGATGATATATAGTCTACTCAGGACATAGGATATGGGATTCATAACGGTTAAGCTAATCCACCCCAAAATCATTCTGGAACCTAGGTAATGCATAACATGCAAATCGGCTCGAAAAGCATAATCACATAAACTAATCTCGACATCTTTACAAAATAAACTAAGTGTTGCGGATCCACCAACCGGATTCGTAATTCTCAATGAAGTCATCAAACACATAGCATTTAAAGAAAAGGTATCAACAATTTATTTTGATATAAAAGAGTAGGATGTACCCATATCAAAAAGAACTCGAATAGGATGATCACGAAACATAATAATGCCATCAAGGATAGAATGAGAAATACCTTGACCAAGAGAAGTATTACTAGGAGCTTGCACAAAATATAGTTTTCCCTCATTCTAGCTTGGAAGTTTGGGACATGAAGATAAAAGATTTCCCGAACTTTTGCAAAAATGACAAAAAAGAGGTTTCGTGCACCTATTTGCATAATGGTCCTTAGAACCACATTTGTAACATTGCCCACGACTAGAGATAGGAGTCTTTGGTACCAAAGTTGCTTGCTTCCCTTTCTTTTGGGGATTAGGATTGAACTTAGTAGGCCTCTTCTTGTTGTTATTTAAGTTCTGTTTGACACCCACAACTTCAACATCACTTTCTTTATTGGCCTCTTCAAGTCGAAGATCGATATCAACAAGCTGATCGAAAGAAACTTCCAATTTTAAAAGTAAAGGCTTTTAGAGGCTCTTATTCAAACCATAGACAAACCTTTGATTTTTCTTCAATGGGGTATTCATATACTCGACCCCATATTTAAAGAGAGATTCAAAAGATGCGACATAATCCGTCATAGAAGATTCACCTTGAACAAGGTTAATAAAGCATCGGGCAAAAGTTACTTTTTCAGCTTCCGGCACAAAATTCAACTCGAACCTTTCCTGGAATTTCTCCCAAGTAAGATCCGCTTCAATAATTTTCGAAATAAAAAACTTTTGCCAATCTAATGCTCTTTCTTGGAGCATGCTAGAAGCCACTTGGATTCGATGTAGATCCACAAGATTCATGCGAGAAAAAATGCGACCACATGTTCTAAGCCAAGCTTGGACTTCTATAACGCTTTCGAAACCCTTGAATGACCTTCCATCCAAATTGGTATAATCACTGCAAAAGCGTGCAAACTCGGATTTAGGATGAGTAGGCTCAAGAATGGGTCCGGCAGCTTTGGCATTCTTTACAAGATCTAGAAGCTGTTGGGCAGACATAAATACGCCATCTTGAGGGGTAGCACTAGATTGACCGACGATGGGACGGCCAGGTCTAACCGTTTCTCTTCTTTACGAAAGAAAGAAAGAAGACGAAAAAGGTTATTCTTAGAATGAACATCAAACAAACTTGATTGATAAAACAAGGCATCATAAAAGAAAATAGGATATAGTGGGTTCTAAGACTCGAATTAAATCCTAAGGCACGAACTCCTAAGAAAGACTTAAGACAATGATCCTTGCTAGATTATTCTACATTATTCTGAAGTTTGGCGCTGATACCAAGCTGTGACGCCCCACCTCTATACTCACACTAGCCAAGGACACTACTAAGTAATGCCGTCGACTAGCACAAAGAATAAGGCTGTTGAGGAGCGACCATTTGTGTAATTATTTTGTGCGAGTACTGATATGTCAGGTAGAATAACATGCATTTCATTTCAAGAGGAAACCCAACGTATCAAATACAAACTCAAAGCTACTACACGGTGGCTATGTGGCCTTCGAAAACAAATATTGAAATAAGCATAACACAAATCAGTCATAGATATTCATAGGCGGAAACAGATATGAATATATCAAATAAAAGTGTACATCAAAGTAGTGGTCATACAAGATCCACTACATCACAAAAGAATAGGTACAAGTGTTAGACAAAAGAATAAGTATACATCAAGGAGTCTCTATATCGAATGTATAAATCAAATACTACTAATCTAAAGTAGTTAGCCAAAAATCAAATGATGGACCCTGATAAGAAGTCAAGTAGAAGCACCTAAAATACCTCGGTCTGACCCGAGTATTATTTAAGAAGAAAAATAATAAACGGATCAATCTAGCTATAAATATCATATAAAATGAGATAGGATAAGAGATATGACAAAAACGTATGAATCAATAATGCCATACTGTGACAAGTATACATTAGATAACAACAAAAATCATACAATATCTCAAATATTCTTTAAATTATTCACCAAAACACAAATATTGATAGAACTTATCGATGCATATCATCAAAATTGGTGAAACACAAATTCTAGAAATCATCAACTAGAAATCCAGAAATCACAAAAGGGGGGAGGCCTATCACAAACGGGAGCACAAAAAATCACCAACACGTGCATCACAAACGGGTCGCTATCCCATGGTCGCTAACCATAGAGCCGGTGCAACGACGTAGTACAATAACAGTACGCCCAAGGAACCTGAAACTCAAATGAGTCGGAACAACGACGTAGTGCAATAACAGTATGCCCGATGAACGTGAAACTCAAATAATCCAGAACAACGACGTAGTGCAGTAACGGTATGCCCGATGAACCGAACTCCATAAAATCCATAGGTCGCTAGCCTATAAAAATGAGGCGAAGCTCAACAGAATGGGGTACAGCCTCCCACGTGGACAAAGAGACATCGCGTATCGCTAGTCTAAACCATAAATTGATCACCATTGATCAATAAGATGTGTGAATTACACTAAGCTAGTAAATAAATGAGTTTAACTTCATGTCCTATAACCACTAGCTTAACTTAAATATTTACGAACAAATTATAGATTTCCACTCAAAAACTGTCACAAGATTTCTATCAAACAAGTCCTAGAATTAACCAACAAAGCAAACGCAAGCTCATACCACTTTTTTTGTTAAGCCGTTTAATTAGATTTCACATATGAATGAGGTAAAGGTTTGTATATACTAATAGATTGGAAAATGTTTTAAATTTCCATTGGTGTAAACTAGATTATACAACAAGTTAAGTGTTCTTATCGCCATCTTCATATGTTGGCATGACATAATTGTCTGTGTTTTATTATATGCGTAGGCACTAATTTTTTTAATGGAAATGTATTTATATTTTTGTAAGACAATTTTATGTAATGATAGTATTTAGCTACTCTTTTTAATTAATGTTATAAAGAAACTTCAACCCATTTAGTCGCTTGAAAACAATACTATTGATGACTATAGCATCATCGACATTCATGTTCAAGTTTCAAAATGGGGCATGTTACACCATGAACGCAAGAATCGAGACCATAACATGGGTGGTCTCACCATCTACGCATCGGTGTACCCAACAAGGATGGGAGCATTGTCAGGCTTGTGCATCCTCATACGGCAGGACACCATAGATGTAAGAATTGGGACCAGTATGTAGGTGTTCATATATGCATCGATGTCCCCAATATTTATGCATCGGTGTCCCCAGCACAAATGAGAGTGTTGTTGGCTCGTGCATCAGAGCAGTACATCACAGATACAAGAATCAAGACCACTAATTAGAGGGCTTTCCATCTATGCACCGATGCCACCAACACAGATGAGATCATTGTGAGGATCGAGCATCCTTATGGGGTAGTCTTATTGTTGTGGCTCTCCCCAACCTTGGAGGAGGCGTTGCATGCTCTTGCCCTATTAGGCTGAATGTTTGTGCAATTCTTAGATTGTTTCACAAGAGTTGTAATGATGAAGTTCCCTATTTATTTCATACAAAATATGAAATTACAAACGTCTTTCATGTTGTAACGTAGTGTATATACCTTGTTATGCCTTAATTATGACTTACAAGGTAGTTTAGAACATAATAGGCCCTCAAATGTTTTATGTTTCATATGTGAGGGATATTTATGCCGTCTTGATAGTGAGGTAGTATGTTCCATTGGTTAAGGCGGTGTTGGCCACATCCTTACAGTAGGGTTCTTTTCTTTCATGAAGAGCCACCGTAAGACTAGGTTGCCCATAATGAAGTTGTATTTTTTGACACTTGCATTATAGTCCAGGTTTTTGAGCCCTAATCACAACACTTCTTCATTTTTATTGGTATCATAAGTGAGGTGCCTCGAGAAGGGGTCATCTACCACTACATGCAGCATGGCTTCACGTTCATATGCTAGGGAGAAGATGGAGTGCCCTATTGAGGTTCTGCTTGAGGTTTGTATAACTAAAGAATAAAGAACTAGTGGTGGATCTTTGACCTAGCTTCCTTTGGCCTTAGCTAGGTGCTTCATCGGTGTCGACTTGATGGTCTTGATTACCACCTCTACTGCCAATCGGCTTAGCGGTAGGATGGTTGACAAGTCCTTCTCAATTTCGCTCCTCTCATAAATTCAAAGAAATTGCCCCCATTTCGAATTGGGAGCCCTTATCGGTGACTATTTTTTTGATGATGAAATTAATAATTTTGGGCGCGTTAAACCCTGTGAGTGGCTCCACTTTAACCCAATTGGTGAAGTAATCAATGGTGACTATAGCAGGAAATGTCCTCCCTTTGCATTAGCAAGATTTCTAATTAAATTGATCCCCCATATGTCAAAATTGATGTCATGAAAGTTAATAAGTTAGGAGAGCCACTTGAGATTTTTAGCGAATCAATAGTAGCAATCGCACTTCTTGATGTAGCCCATGGAATCATCAATCATCATCGACTAGTATCACCCTTATCGGGAAGCCTTCTTGACCAGGTTTTGCCTCCCGACATGGTCTCTGTTGAAACCCTCTTGTAGCTCCTAGAGCATGTGATTGGGTTCCTCCTTGGTAACACAACATTGGAGAGGAATGGACTAACCTCTCCAGCAGAGTTTGTCATCCATATGGTATATTTGAGCACCTGTTAATGGATCTTTTAGGCCTCCTTCCGCTTGTTGGTTAGTTCCCCACTTGCCAAATATTTCAATAGTGAATCCACCTAGCTATCTTGGGGCTTATTGCTTATGTCCATGGTGATCTCCTTGCTTAAAACATAGGGCTAACCAGACCTCCGATGGGACCCATAGTTTGGTTTCTTCCAGATTGCTTGGTGCCTTGGCCTAGAGATTGGCTTTGGCATTCTTCTCCTTGGGTGTCTGTTCCAGCCTAAACTCGGAGAAGGCGTTGTTCAGCTTCTTTGCTTCAGAATAATACATGGCCAAAGTCTTTCTCTTTACCTGGAAGCACTCACACCAATTTAATTGACGACTAGCAAGGAGTCATTGCATATTCAGATTGAATCGATCTTGAGTTCCTTAGACATCCCAAATTCGGCCAAGATGGCTCTATACTCAGCTTTATTTTATTGGCCTTGAAGTTTAGTCTGTGGGAAAAACAAATGTCCAAACCCCCAGGTGCGATAAGGACCATATTGACCCTCGCCTTTCTTTTTGACGGTCCATTAACATATAACTACTATGAGCATTGGTTGATGGTAGTCTCATCATCACTGTAGTCTGGGCACAGCTTTTTGTGATAAAATTTTCCATAGCTTAGCTCTTTATAGAGGTGCGAGGGTGGAAGGTGATGCGATGTCCTCCGAGTTTCACCACCTATTTAAGGAGACAACCCACGGTAGCACTTGCATCAGAGGTTGATTAGTAAGAACCTTGATGGGTGGGCCTGGACGTAGGAGCAGAATTTGCGATCTACCATCAACAAATAAAAATCCAGCTCTCTACTCTTGAATATCTTAATTTAGGCTAGATAATCATTTTTTGATGTAGTATATAAATAGATATGCTTTCTTCTCATCCCATACCAAGGAAATTTTGATTGTGTGATCACTGATTGCAAGGTATATGACCAGGCCCTCCCCGTTTGTAGTTTTGAAGAGGACTGAGAGTGTTTCCAAGTGATGTTTCAACTCTTCAAATGCTTTGGTGCACTCGTCGGTCCATGTAAACGACTCCCTTTTAAAGAAAAGGACGTAATTGCTTGTGGCCTTGGACATGAACCGACCAAGAGCGGCGACCATCTCATTTAGGATTTATACTTGTTTGATGTTGTAGGGGATTTGCATATCTTCTAGGGCTTGAACCTTGTTGGGTTTAGCTCGATTCCTTTAGCTCCCGGCACATACCCTAAAAATTTGCCAGAGCGGACTGTGAAGGAGCACTTCTTAGGATTCAACTCTTGTATTTGCAGAGGACACCAAATGTCTTGGCCAGATTTCGCACATGCCCACCTACTTTCTCTGACTTTACTTGCATGATGTCGACATAGACTTCCATTGATCATCTAACTTTTCTGTGAGCATTTTTTGACCACCCGCTAGTCAGTGGCCCTTGCATTATGTAGACAAAACTACATCACTCTGTAACAGTACAATCTTTCATTGGTAATGAACAACATGTGTTCTTGATCGGGACCATGCATGGCGATGACTATAAACACAGCAAGCATTCATAAATGTTGGTAACTCATGTTCACTGGTTACATCTGCTAGTTGGTAGATACATGGTAGGGGGAACTTTATTTCAGGCATGCTTTGTTAGGGTCAAAGAAATCAATGCAAGTTCTACGACCGCACTGGGTTTCCAAACTAACGAAAGGTTGGCCACCCGTACCGAGTACTCAGACTCTTAGATGAACTCATTGCCGAGATGCTTTTTTACCTCCTCTTTCAACGCCCTATACCTCATCTGGTCGAGAGGCCTATTTCTTTGATTTACTGCGTGAGCTTAGGGATCAATATTAAAGGCATTATATCTAATTAAGGGATCTATGCTAGTCATATCTACATGCCCTCAGGCGAATAAGTTTATGCTTTTCTTGAGAAAACTTATCGACACAGATCTTACTTTTGGTTATAATTCTATATCGATTTGAACAATCTTGCTAGAGTTAAACCTTGCTTAAGAAAACTTATCATATCTACATTCTCCTGTCTCTCATAGATAAGCCCATCGACGTTGAGAGAGAAGAGGTTGTCATATTGTTGGTTTATGCTTACCATTGCAAAAGAGCATGCTCGTTCCATGTAATTTTGAATTATTGGGTCTTGTCTGGGCTGGCCAATGAGGAATGGCCTTTAATATCCTTGCCCTTGGTATGAACGGGAACATTACATGGCTCTTGCACTCTCATAAGGGTGAGCTTGCTAAGGTGAAGCGATTTGTCTACTGCTGTTTTAATGAAGGCTCTGGTATGTGAGGGAACCTTGAGGGGTTCACACCCCTCTTAGAAATTTCCTTATTCTATGCGGCCCTGGCATGAGTGGAAGCATTACATGGCTCTCGCACACTTTCTAGTTGATTATTGGTGACTGTCGCGGCCTCTTGATGGAGCATGAGTACTCCTTTCTTAGTTTGTTGTAGGGAGATTCTATAATGGTTCCTAATGGCTTTTTGATTGCTATGGACACTATCAATACTTGTCTTAATAGGGAGTTTCAAAGTAAGTCACTAATATGCTACGACAACATCCAAATTAGCCAGCACCGGCCTACCTATAAGAATTTTATAAGCAGTTGGGCAATCCACCTCTAAAAAATTTACCTGTATCTTGGTCGAGTGAGGATTTTCACCAAAGGCGACTATATGTAAAGTCGAGCCTAAGGAGTTGACCCCGATGCCACCAAAGATATAGATGGAATGGGCACATGGAGTAAGGCTAGATGATGGGAGTTTCTGATTGAAGACATTCTTGAACATGACATTGATCAAGCTGCCCCAATCAATGAAGACCCAGTGCACATTGGCGTTGATGACGTTGATTGAGATAAACATGGGGTCGTAGTCGGGGGTAGCCATCACCTCTCTTATTCTTAATTGGGAAGGTGATTTGTATCACATCTTTATTTAGCCTTAAAGCTTTTGGAGCCCTGAGCTCTACTAAATATATTTGATTTGTTGGGACTAGCTTTTTTCTATATCAGGCTTGAAGCTTCCTATCAGTTCCATCTATATGCGAGCTACCTCAGACAGTTATGATTCAAATATTGATCATGACCATATTGTTTCTTTTGGCCTATTGAGCCATAATGGAAGGTTTTGGAGCTTATTGTTTCTTTACTCAGTTTGTTTCCTTATATATTGCACAAGTATACCTTCGCAAATCAACTGCTCTGCCTCATCTATTAGGTACTGGCACTCATTGGTTGAATGACCATTAAATTATTGGAACTCGCAATATTTCCTACTACCATAAGGCTACTTCTTTCACCCTAACTAAGCAATGGATGACCTTTGTTATGGGCCGCGGTCTCTTATAGTGAGATGGATGGATTCCATATTATGAGTTAATGAGGTGAATTTCATTCCTGGGTTTGAATTAAGACCATCTCTGGGGTGCTTTTTGTTATGCTCTTGATGATTATTCTTCATGCAAAGGATTTCCTCTCCTGTGTTGCTTTTATTGGCTCACATACCCTCCTTATCATTGTTGGGCTAGTCGGCTTTTTCGACTTGCATGAAGTTGTTGGTTCTTTGAAAGACGTCAGTTAGGGACAAGACATGCTTCTTTAGTCGTTCCTTCCATATTTTGGACCGGTGCATCACACTAGAGAAAAGGATAACCACTAAGTTATTCCTATCCACGTCACTTGCATGTGTCAACTCCTTATTGAAATGATTAGCTTAAGTGCGTACCGACTCAGTCAGTCTTTACCTAGTTTGCATAACTCTATGACCATCATTGCTTGTTATCTACTAGGCAAAAAACTAAGGTTTGAAATTGGTGCACAACAAGGTCGAGGAGTAGATGCTACCTGCTTGCAAATGAAAAAATAGGTAGGAGGCCAGTCCAGTAAAGGTTATGATATGGGCAGAAGGGTCGGTGCTACCTTTATATATCTCAAGCGAAGGAAACGCTTACCTTAGGTGTATGTAGATTATTAATATTTCTTAAGAAAATGGTTCCCCATCTCATCATCGCATAAACCATCACCGTCATGATTTCTCTTCTGAATTCTATGCACTTATTGTCTATGTGATTTTGGTTCCTCTCCGAGGCCCTATCCTATGGATGACATAACGCCTTGGATATGGTGGGACTTCTACAATGCCTCCTGGTGGAGAGATATCTAAGGTGGCAGTATGGAGATAAACAAAAGGACAAATACTTCAAAAAAACCATACCCTGAGTTGATCCTCCATCCCCGGATTCATCATCCTCTTAAAACTGCCTATTTCGTTAGTTAACTCCATAGGGGAATTCCCTACAACCTTAGACAGATGGGAATCAATAGCGGAGCAGGTTACCTTGACCACTCGGTTCACCTGATCTTTTGGATCATGGGTTAAAGCAAGGGCATCTGAGGCAAGTGTGGTTGTGGTAGGAAGGATACTCTTGTTTTTGTTCTATTTCTCAATTTCGTATGGATGCTACAAAGCTTTCTTCGATCGAATAGAAGTAGAAGACGTTTTGTTTAGTAGCAACCCACATATTTCAAGCATATCGTCAAAAATCACTTCCACATAAAAGATTAAAAAAAGTTAGATAAGCAAGGTCAAATTTCACGAAAACTACATCTGAGAATACATGCTGTAGTATATCTAAAACCGAGCTCTGTTCTCAAGAGTAGCATCCGGTCTTTCAGTTTTTTATTTCTAGGATCAGAGCAAGCGAACTCCACAGAATCACATAGATCAACTATATCTAAGGACATAATTTCAGATGAAGGGGGGATTGTATCCACGAAATTTGAAAGAAGATGGCAGGAGACTACATGCCTTGAGATTGGCCTCTGTAAGAACTATATGCCTAAGTATTTCTCTCTTAGGAGTTCTCATAACTTCCTCATACCTAACATCAGACAAATCCTTGAGGGTCGGCGTCTTATCCCTTTCGAGTTTTGCTAAGGAGATAATAAGGAAAAAATGTTAAAGACTGGTTCAACCAAAGTTTAGAAGCAAGAGTATTTTAGGCAAGAAGGGTTTGAAAACTTACAAGCCTCTGGTAGCTCAGTAATGATTCGAGGATCATCTGCTCTCACATAAAACCAATGAGGAGTCATTACTTTGTTGAGTGGTTTGATCAAGGGCATTTTCTTCTAGAAAACAAAGAGGAATTAATGACTTTCTTGGTGATTTACGCAAATTGTACATGTGGTAAATCTTAGAAGAATTCATGTTGTAATACCCCTTCTTTCGGTATAAGATCACCAAGGAAGATAGAGTACAATACAAGACGATCCTGAGTTGAATCATGTTAATTCTATAAAATTCGAGGATGTCAATAAACAAAGGAGCAAAAGAAAGTGATATTCCATTATCTAAGTGCTCTAATGTCCAACTAAAGAATCCCTCAAGGGGTTCGGTCCAGTCATCATCCAGATTCGGAGCTCTAACCTCAACCCCCTCAACCCTATAACTCTTAACCAAGTTATCTAGCTACTTGTGATCAGTTATTAGCTTATTCATCAATAGGTCTAGCGAAGATAAAGGTTAAGCTAACTACTTAGTAAGCAATCTGAAACCACTACTGGGAAGGCCTAAAAAATTTTAATTTAAAAGGGGAATTAGGCCTAAGATTGAATCTTACAGCCCAAGTTTAAAATTCATGATTTCCCAAATAACTAACTCAATAACATAGTGATTATCGACCTAAATTGATGAAAGACTTGATTTGGAAGGAAACCATTAATTTACAAACAATAGGCATTATGGTTCGACTAATCAAATGATATCCAAATCGAACACCGATATCATCACAGCAACCCAAATTGAATTTCTCAAAATTTCAAAAAAGGAAAAGATTCATTGATAACTAATAGCGATAAAGAATGTTCACAAAATCATGGAAAAAAATTAAAGACTTATTATTTGAATTGAGAATCTATAGTAGCTTGCAAAGATTTCCAAGCTTCTACGGCGAATACAGTTGCTAATAGTATGATGCTAGTTGATGGAATTTCTATCGGATTAGAAAACCATCGAAAAATTTCAAACTAAAAATAACCACAAGCAAACACGGCGTACTATCGTAGTACATGGCGAATATGGGTTGATCCGTAGAGAATTGTTAGAGTTTAAAAATCTATTCAATCAAATTGGACCAAATGGAGGAGAAATCGTTAACTAGAAACAAAATGAAGCTAGAACTAGAATTAAAATGTGATTAAAAAAACTATTGAACTAGAGAACAATTTAGGATAAACCACTCTCATATTTTTTTGTAAATCAACAAACAATAATTTATGATCTCTAACTTTGATATTAAGTGAAATAATTATTGTATTTATCATAAGTATGGTTTGTTTATGCTATTAATTAACATAACTTAAACTATCAAACTATAATACAATAATTATATCACTTATAATCCTCATGAAAATGAAGCCAAAGCAAAAGCTATTTAAGGATGATCTATTTACTACTGTAACTAGTAATATAGATCATCAAATTTCATTTTTACTTTCATATCAAAATCAAAAATTAATTAGCAAATGATGATGTAAATTATGTTTATGTTGAATAAGAATAGTTCATTTGTGTAAATAATATAAGCTATCAAACCCACTTGTATAAACTTACATCAAAATTTACTTCATGAAGCACAAATCAAATGAGATCATAAACCATAAAAATGTTGAATTACATAATATTTGAGAGCTTTATTACCCCTAAATTGAAGGGGTTTAGCTGCTCATTTGTGGCATTGAAGCAACACAAGTAAATTTCAATATTGAAAAGAGAAGAAAACAGAAAATAAGCAAAGAACACAAAAGAGATTAGCTACTAACGACTTGCATAAAAACAGAAACTACACAACTTGCATGAATGTAATTCTAAGCTATGAACATAAAGAGAAAGAGAGCATAGAAATAAACAATAACAATAAAACAAAGAAAAGCATGAAGAAAAAAGAGAAGAAAGAGGCTTGGAAGACATTTTTATTTCACTTTGATTTTTGTGTACAACTTGCTAATTTCCTAAGTAAACATATATGAGAGTAGAAGATATGTTTATGTACATAAGAGGGCTATTTATGCATGTATAAAATCCTAATTCTCCTTTTAGGGAACTTCCCAAAATACCCTTGAGGTAATGTGGCCATCAAACAATCATTAACATCTACTAATTCTCCACTTAAATTTACATGAAGCTTTAATGACCTTTAGCGTATGCTTAGCTCCTAATTGAAAATCAAGGTAAGTGGGTGGGGTCCTCCATGATCTTGAACTTGAATTATTTCCTCTTTATTCCTTTGTATTTCCATGTGCATGCATATATCATCATGAATCCCTCTTCCATATGCATCAAAATATCCTATAAATATAATAAAAATTGTCCAATTAAAAATTCTTACATTGACACATGCACAAAAATGACCTTTTTGCCCCTGAATGAAGACGAAAATATGACGGTTTCTAAATAATTGAATTTTGGCTTTAAACGTGTTAAAATGCCCAAATACGATGTTTATTTAAAGAAAAAGAGATAAAATATGGATGTAAATATATGCACATTTACGTGCACATTAAATGCCCCCATACTTATCTTTTTATTCGTCCTCAAATATAGGAAAACTAAGATAACTCCATTTTCGTAGAGAGCACGATTGCATTGAGCGTATGCAACAATCCATTAAACCTCTAGGTGTCTCCAGTAGGACGAGCGTTGTCTCATGAAAGTTTCACGCGGATACTGCCCACAAAATCCAAACGTAAAGTGAAAATATTTACAAAATGCAAGATTTATTTACAAAGAGATGAATGCGAGTTTCTGAAAGTATTTACAAATGAAAGATTTACTTTTAAATCGACACAAACCGGTTAAATATAAGTCTTGGTCATTATCTTGAAAATTTAAGTCATTTACTTGTCAAAATTTCCAAGAAAAAATAAAGTTGTCATAACAAATAGACTATAGTTTGGCTAGTTGTTTCGGTGGATAACACAATGTAATTATGAAATGGATCCTTAGTTGGTTATCAAAGTTTATTAAAGTGGTCTTTTCATTTCTTTTCAGTAACAAGTTAAATCAAACAAGTTAAAATGGTGCTTAGATTTCATTTGCTTACTCTCTCTTATTTGAAAATTTTATTGATATTAACAATATTTACATATGCCTAACTCAGGTAAACTGTGGCCAGATATATTACCATGCTGTCACGACCCGAAAACCAGCAATTGAAGATTGACATTAAATACCTTACTTGTATTCGACTATTGGAGATTCAAACGTTGAACTCTAGTTTGGATGGAGCTTATAACAAGACTAGATGAAAATAAACAGCGGAAAAATGAATACCATTAATCATAACACAGATACAACATCACCACAATATTTGATTACAACAATTTAATCCCATCATTTGAGTGATATACAATAACAAGATGAAAACACCACTGCGGAACAATAACAATGTCTTCAGATACTTCCAACATACTTCGACTTTGAGAAGATCCTCCGAGAACCCAAATGCTTCTAAAGCTTTCCAAGCCTAAGCTTCCAAAATCCGATAGCTTCAAAAAGGCTCCTAAGCAAGCTCCAAAACACAGATAAATGCTTCTAGGCTGCCCGTGCGGAAATTATGGGCACCCAGAATTCAGGAAGGGAACAGCAAACTCCGGGTCAGTCATGGGACATGTATGAGTAAACAAAAAAAGTCGTTTGAAATAAAAATGGTCTATAAAAGAAAATCGATATGCTTTTGGAAAATGAAACTACCATAAGACCTCCCGCCACACACATAATGCAATCACAGACTTGGAGGAGATTTCTTCTTATGATAGTCAAACATGCTTGATACGAGAAAACTCTTTTGATATTATTATTAGTGCATAGTGTAGAAAATATTTCGAAAGTATAATATTAATCTTAGCCAGCATAGACATTTCGTACTATGCCTACTATAGCTACCATCTAAACAGTGGTGACCACCATAAGTAGATGGCAGGTTATACAACTAATACCGTAAAGGGCTCGTATTGTATGATTGGATTTCCAACAAACGGTCAGGCAAAGGAACTTCCCATACAAAATGGAACGCCTCTGGAGGGACGTCCCCGAGAACCTCTGCCAACACAAGGCTGGGTTATCTCTGTAACTAGGTAACTACTGACACGAGTATACCATCTCCCAGTCGTTACCAACCTATATCTGAAGCGCTTCTCAACCAACAACCACAAAGCTATAAGTTTTCAGCAACCACAAAGTTAAGTATCTAGGCTCCATAACATGATACCACTTATAATCCAGAAGAAAATGGACATACCCTCAGAGGGCGCTAACTCCCAAATAACCTTATTGTAACGATTCCTATTTTGACCATAACCGGGTTGTTAGGTTCGACGAAGTCTCGTCCACAAAGATACTCTTTTTCACAAAGCCATGCTTCGATCAACAAATGTTCAGTAGCACTCAGCATGCCACACTACCAAATTGGGAGTATATCACTAATAACCTTCAACTACATAACCAATGAGCTCGTACGTCTCAGAAAAGGGTGTTAAGTTAAGAGAATAAATTCTCCGCCACCAATAGAAATGTATTTGAAAGAAATCAGCTTTATATCACAAATTGTAATGTCAGACATACAACCATACAAGTCTGTTCCGGGTTCGAACAGAACCGAAGGCACTTCCGAAGAAGCCCTTTCAATCTGCGCATCCACAATCCGATTGGATTCCCTATCACATATGGAGATCTCTATACCGAAGCAACTCAGTGCAGAGTCATTCGACAGGTTACCCTATCGTTCTCGTAGATGCCCGGTCTTCACCACCATCTTCAAATGCTATCCATTTCATCGTATCACATATTCGGAATGTGTTATACGACACAAGGTCCTCTCCCGGCTAAACCGAATAGTGAGCACTTAATTTAAAACATGTGGATGTATCATTCACAAAGATTCACTATAGAGGTTCGATGTGAGTTTCAGATAACCAACTGGAATCCGACTCTCTGTCGCATCAAAATTCAAGTGTCATTTTACGGCCAATGGGTTTTCACATTCACACAAAAGTATATTCATCACAGATATCACAGCTCAGCACAAGCAATTCATATAACATAGCATCACAGTCACATATCAGAGATATCAATCAAATACGCAGCATTCAATAATAATAAATCATCTTCAATTAAGATGAATAAATCATGTGGTTTTAAATTAATTAACCACGTAATTACTTTCATAAATTACTAATTAATTAATTACTTAAGAATTAATCACCTAACCTTGCTTAATCAATCATTAATTAATTACCATTATTTAATTAATTTCCATTATTTAATTAATAAATCACTTCTCAGTTAAACTTATTATCAATTAATTAATCTTTAAATTAATTAATTAATTATCTTTTAGCTATTAATTAATAACCTTAATTAATTAATAAAACTTAATTATAAATTAATTAATCCTTAATTATTAGTTAATTAATCCTTAATTATCAATTATTTAATCCTAATTAATTAATTTCAAATTATAATTAATTTATCTTAATTACTTAATTAATTACCCATAATTAATTAACCTTAATCACTTGATTAATATATTCTTAATTATTAATTAATTAATTACTAATCACTTAACTAATTAATAACTAATCACTAATTAATTAATCTTTAATTATTTAATTAATTAACCTCTAATTATAAATTAATTAATTTTAATTACTTAATTAAATTAATTCTTAATTAACAATTAATTAATCTTTAAACCTTTATAAATTAATTAATTCTAAATTATTAGTTAATTTAACTTTAATTACCTTATTAATTTAAGTAATCTTTAATCATAAAAATTTAACTAACTTTCAAGATAAAACAATTACATTAATTACCTAAAATTAATATATGTTTAAAAACATTTCATCTTAATTTATACTTCATTACTTAAAAAAATTAAATTAAGAAAAAATACTTAACATTTCCCAAATTCTAATTAACAAATCATAAAATCTCTTTGTTCAAAATAGTTTAAAACATGTATCATTAAATAGTTTAAACCGAATTTTAATTTATTTTTTTAAAACTAGCTTGCAAAAACTTTTTAAAACTTTTTCAACCTTGCTTCGGGTTTAACCCGTTCCTGACTTGAGTGTCAACTCGAGTTCTTCTTCATCTTCCCTTTTCTTTTTTTCTTTTTTTTCTTTTTTTCTTTTTGTTTAAAGTTTAAGTTTTAAAGTTAAAAAACAAAACAGAGAAGGCTATACACACAAACTCGAGTTCCAACCCGAGATAACCTTCCTCCTACTCAAGTACCCCTTCGAGTTGCTCAAGAACCCACACCTAAACACGAAGCGATGCCATGCACGTGCACAGTTCATCCACACCGCCGCTACCTCCGATGACTCCTCACACACATCGGTGATCGATCACCTGAACGATTCCAACACTCAATCAAACGTCGCAAAGCTTAAAACAAAATCGAGTCTTCCAGTCGAAACTGGAAACTCGCACCCTCATCAGAAACCACCTCGTCAAAGCAATTTCGACCACCGGAACCACCGAAACCACCATGCCTTCGCCTACATTTACGTCCACGTCTCAGGTATGTTCCCTTCCAGTCTGGCCTAGCTCGATGCCTTGACGATCGCGAAAAACCCCAAAACTAGACACTCAACTTCGCAACCCTTAAACCCTAGTTCCCTTTGCTGCCGATGCCACGGCGATCGAACACCACCATCACCATTTTTTCCGACATCCCTAGACGACAACCAAGCTTCGACGAAAGCCACAACACCCAAAGTCTACCCAGTCGTCGTAATTAGCTCAAACTCCCTTTTCTGATCATCTCAGAAATGCGACCTCAAATCCAAACAAAAATTCACGAATTTTGTTTTAAAAATCAAGTTCTTCAGAGTCGATTCAAGCTGCATGCTTAAATCTACAAAATATATAGTTTGATCTTTAACATTTTTTAAACATTTCACTATTTTTGCTTAATCCAAAGGATTTTCAAACTTATTTTGTTTGAATACAAATTTTAAACTATAATTTATGCTTTAAAAAATCAGATTGTACTTAATTTTCAAAGCTTAAAGATGATTAGAAAAGAGATTTAAATTTTGACTGGTTTTTAAACTTTGTATTTTGAAACAGAGGAGAATAGGCACACTTATATGCATAGATCATCAAACATATATATATATATACACACAGAGAATCACATTGATATACATACACATGCAAGCACAATAAATCCAATAATCACATACACGGATTAAATTTTACTGAAGCACTTTTTTAAATGTAGGTTTACTCACCAGTTAGCCTGAAAAAAGAAAGCCGAGAGGGATCTGGAATTTGATTATTTGAAATTGGAATTGCTTTTTGTGTGGATTTGATTATAATTCTCTGATCCCTGTTGTTTAGATGATGAAATTTTGATTTGTTTAGCTGAAGCATTACTGAGTTAAACTCTGGTTTTACAGTGCTTGATTCCTGAATTTTCTTTTGATCTTGAGTTGCTGATTCAAAGATTGAAGCCTTTTGTTTAAATTTATTTTGAAGTGTTTTTTTGGTTTGTGAATTTGATTCTACTCAGTTTTTTCCTTTTGTTTTCTTTTGGTTTTAAGCTTTTGAAAATGAGATCAAAGGGATGAGAGGAATGAGAGAAATAGCTTAAATATCTTTTATAAATTTTCTTAAAAATTAAAACAAGGAAGATGACACTTGTTAATTCACTTTCTAAAATTTAAACACTTGTTAAATTGGGTGTCTCACTAGTTAACACTCGTATTACTTATGCATAAAAAAATTTATGTTATTTTTCTTTCTTAATTATATAATTATATTCTCTTTTATATATATACATCCTTTTAAAAGAAAATGTTTTTAATACTAATTCATACATTAATAAAATTATACGCATATGTTAATATTTTTAATCCAAATAATTTTTAAGATATTTTATTTTTTTATTTAAATTCAAATACGAGTTCAAATTCAATTTCAAATTATAAATTCAAATTCAAATTTGAAATTCAATTCATTCTATATATATATATAATTAAACAAACAAAATATTCATATGTTTTGAAAATTTAAAATTAATTCGAATTAACTCAAATTCAATTTCAGAAATTCAAATAAATTACTAGTTTTAAATTTATAAAATTTTAGGGATATTACAGGTTCCCCCTTTAAGAAAATTCCATCCTCAAATTTGAAAGAGAGAGAAAGACAAACGAAGAATAATATGAATATATAAAAGATAAAGAAATGGCTTACAAATCAAGCTGGAATATCCACCCTGCAATTGGGATAGGACTTTTTCATGCTATCCTCTGTTTCCCAAGTACAGTCCTTTGGATCGCCGCTCCATTGCACTTTAACTAGTTTCGCTATTTTATTCCTCGGTTGCTTTTCATCACGATCAATGATATTTATCGGCTCTCTCTTTACTGCTAGATTTGGTGTGATCTCCAAATCCTATTGAGCAGCTTCTTTAATAATGCATTCTGGATCGTGCATATATTTCCGGAGATTAGAAATGTGGAACACATCATGCACGCCAAATAACCAGCTGGGTAGCTGCACTCGATATGCTAAAGGATCGATCATCTCCAAAATAGGAAAAGGACCAATATACCATGGTGCCAGCTTACCAGTTTTCCCAAATCTTAATACACCATGCATTGGAGACACTTTCAAGAAAATAGAATCTCCAACTTGAAATTCCAAATCTATCTCTTCTTCTGTGATCATAATAACTCTTCTGACGACTTTGAGCAGTTATTAACTTCTTTTGAATAAAATCAACTTTCTCCGTGGCTTCTTTAATCATATCTGGTCCAAGGACGAGTCTATCACCTGACTCGATCCAGCATGCAGGGGATCGACACGGACGACCATATAAAGCTTTAAAAGGAGCCATCTCGATGCTGGCCTGATAGCTATTGTTATATGAGAATTCAACCAGATGTAAATGGTCCTCCCAAGAACCACCAAAGTCGAGAATACAAGCTCGCAAAATGTCTTCTAAAATTCGATTAATCCTTTCTGTCTGACCATCAGACTATGGGTGATAAGCAGTACTGAAATTTAGTTTGGTTCCCAATACGGCTTGGAATGCCTCCCAAAATCTACTAGTGAAGATCGGATCACGATCACTCACTATACTGCTGGGAATACCATGGAGACGAACAATCTCTTTTATATATAGCTCTGCCAAATTTGACGCTGTCTGGGTGGATTTCACTGGAATGAAGTGGGCAGTTTTGGTCAGACGGTCCACTATAACCCAAATTGCTTTATTTCCTTTCTTAGTTCGTGGCAACCCGTCGATGAAATCCATCGATATTTGATCCCATTTCCACTTCAGTACTTCCAAAGGCTAAAGTAAACCCGCCAATTTCTTTTGATCGCTTTTAATTTATTGACAGGTAGCACAACGACTCACATATATAGATATGTCGTTTTTCATCGTTTTCCACCAAAACGTTCTTTTGTTATCACGATACATTTTATTGACTCCTGGATGGACATGAAGTTTAGACTTGTGGCGTTTGTCCAAAACTTCACGTTTCAGATACGGAATGTCAGGGACACAGATCCTGCCTTTCAATCTTATAACTCCTCTACTATCAATATCAAAACTAGTATCTTCACCTTGGCATATTCTTTTATAAATTCCTCGAAGAAACTCATCGTCTTTCTACTGTCTCGCAATCCTTTTAAGAAGAGTAGGAGCAATAACAAGATGAGCGAGAATGGCATGTTTTCTACCCAAAGCATCGGCAACTACATTGGCTTTTCCAGGTCTATACAGAATATCTAGGTCATAGGATGCCAGAAATTCCAACCAACGTTATTGTCGCAGATTCAAAACTTTTTGGGTGAAGAGATACTTCAAAGATTCGTGGTTGGTGAATAATTCAAATTTTTTACCTAAACAAGAAGGATTTATTAAATATATATTAAGTTAAGTTGAACTTTAAAATTTTCTTTTAGAAAAGCTGAAGGATATTCTTACCCATAAGATAATGTCGCCAGACTTATAGGGCGAAAATAACAGCCAAGAGCTCCAAATTGTGTGTTGGGTAGTTTCTCTCGTACGGACGTAATTGTCTACTCGCATAGGCAAATTACCTTTCCATTTTGCATTAGCACCGCACCCACACCATCACCACAAGCATCAGTATAGACAGATAAGCCTTGGTTCCCGTTGATAATAGCGAGAATAGGAACGAGTAGTCAATCTCTTTTTCAACTCCTAAAAAGCTTCATCACATTTCGAAGTCCAATCGAACTTGGCATTTTTCCTTGTTAGCTTAGTCAACAGACTAGCTATCTTAGAAAAGTCCTGAATAAACTTCCGGTAATATCCTGCTAAACCCAAAAAACTTCGAACTTCTTTTGGAGTAGTTGGTCGCTTCCAGTCAAGAATAGCTGAAACTTTGCTAGGATCAACAGAAATTCATTCTTCATTAACAATATGGCCGAGAAATCTGACTTCTTTGACCTAAAAGTGGCATTTAGAAAATTTAGCGAATAAAATGTTCCTTCTTAAAATCTCCAAAACAATTCTGAGATGTTCAGCATGCTCCTCTTCGGTTTTGGATTAGATTAGGATATCATCAATAAATACAAGCACAAATTTATTCAACAACTCTCGAAACACACGGGTCATTAAATCTACAAAGTACGCGGGAGCGTTGGTTAGTCCGAAAGGCATGACTAACCATTCGTAGGATATGTCCGGACCCCTAAAAGCAGTCAAGTGAACATAGTCTTCGGCAATTCGTAGCTGATGGAATCCCTAGGATAGATCCATCTTTGAAAAGAATCGAGCTCCATGAAGTTGATCAAACAGATTGTCGATTCTAGGTAAAGGAAACTTGTTATTGAGAGTTTGTTTATTGAGATTGCGGTAGTATACACATAATCTCAAGGATCGATCAAACTTAGCCACGAACACCATGGCTGAACCCCATTTAGAAACAGTAGGACGTATCAATCCTTTATCTAGCAAATCACTGGTTTGCTTGATTAATTCAATTCTTTCCCTGGGTGCCATCCTACGAATTGCATGAACGAAAGGACGAGCATTTGGCACTAAGTCAATTCTGAATTCATTTTCTCTAGGGGGTAAAGATTTGACCTCTTCAAATACGTCGGAAAAATGCTGGGCGATAGGAATGGATTTCAGACTAGGTTCGGGATATCCCAATGTATACATCAGTTTATCTCTTTTCGAACTAGGGCCTTTACAAGAAATTTCAATGAAACCTCTAAGTTTTGTTTTGACCAAAATCTTTCGATTGTTACAATATAATTTGGCTTCATATCTCGTTAACCAATTCATTCTGTGTAGGATTTCAAATTCGTTAAAGTCAAGAACATAAATGTTGATAGGAAATTGATGGCCAGAATACGAGATAGGCACTCTTCTATAATATAGACAAAGATTTGCAGGACCACCCACCGGATTCTTCACACAAATAGGTTCATCGACAAATTTAGGTGTAAGTTTTAATTCGTTCATGATTTGTTGGGAGATAAAGCTATGTGAAGCTCCCGTGTCGAATAAAACTCTAACAACTCTATCACCAACAATAAGGTTACCTTCTAAAGCTCCCTTTCCTTCATCCGCCTTTGAAGTTGAGGGGTCATTTTCTATCGTGTATATTTTTGTTACTTGTGACTGTTTCTTTTTCGGGCAATTTTTAACTCCGCGACCTGGTTGGTGACAGCAATAGCATTCCTTGGTTCTTTGACTTGCCTTCACAAGTTGATCTTTCTTTACTTGTTTCTTTGGTTTTTCACAATCGTTTGCTAAATGGCCTTTCTCCTGACAGTTGTAACGAGTAATATTTCTAGCTGGGTTCTCTTGACTACTCCTCTTCACCTTGCCTTGATCCGGCTTCTTCCCTTCGAATTTTCTTTTCTTCAAATTCGAACTAATTGAACTCCCCTTCTCTTCCGGAACTTTCTACACATCTAGGGTAGCATGTCGATAACCCATATCGATCAAGTCTAAAAAGGATTCTTTTATGTGAGCTGTCATCCTCTTGTGGTACTCCTTATTCATTTCTCGAATGAATCTTTCATTCTTCTTCAAAGGTGTATTCACCAGCTCCGGACCAAATCGAGACAATTTATTGAATTTATTTAAATACTCCTCAAATGATAGACTTACCTGTTTCAAATCCACGGACTCCTGGTACATTTGGGAGATACCAACAGATGGCATGTATCGCTGTTTGAATCGTCTCCAAGTAAACTCATCTTCCAGCTCATCCTCAATAACTATCTCCCACCAAGCTAGAGCTTCCTCTTGGAGTTGCCAAGAAGCTATCAATCGCTTTTGATCGTCTTCCAATTTCAATCCTTGAAAATTCTTTCACACGATCTAATCCATGCTTGGGCTTCAACAATAGATTTCTTGCCAGTAAACAGCTTTCCACTAAGTCTCGAGAAGCTTTTATATAGATCTGCCAGATTCGGTTGAGGTTGAGTAGGAATAGCTGCTGTTGTAGGGACTTGACAAGTTGTAGTGGTACTTCCCCGTCCCCTACCTCTTCCTCTTCTTTCGCTCATTCTCACTATCTGTAAATAGTAAGAAAACTTGATTTAGGCATACAGACAAGATATCTTAGGGAATATCAACAGTTAAAAGGAATAGACCAAGAAATTTAGGGTTTCGGTCTCTCAGTTTATACTCATTCTAGGGTATACTTCACCCAATCTCTAATGAGCCACCTAACGTGTTATACTCCATAGATAAAGTTCTTACTCAATCTTTAGCTTTGATACCACTTGTCATGACCCGAAATCCAGCGATTGAAAATCGACATCAAATATCTCACTTGCATTCGACTGCCGGAGATTCAAACATTGAACTCCAGTTCGGATGGAGCTTATAACAACATTAGATGAGAATAAACAGCAGAAAAATGAATATCATTAATCACAACACAGATACAACACCACCACAATATTTGATTACAACAATTGAATCCCATCATTTGAGTGATATACAATAATAAGATGAAAACACCACAGTGGAACAATAACAATGTCTTCAGATACTTCCAACATACTTCGACTTTGAGAAGATCCTCCAAGAACTCCAAATGCTTCAAAAGATTTCCAAGCCAAAGCTTCCAAAATCCGATAGCTTCCGAAAAGACTCCTAATCCAAGAAGGCTCCAAAACACGGATAACCTGCTTCTAGGCTGTCTGTGTGGAAATTATGGGAACCCAGAGTTTAAGAAGGGAACAATAAACTCCGGGTCGGTCATGTGACTGGTATGGGTAAACAATAATAGTTGTCTGAAATAAAAACTGTTTATAAAAGAAAACCGATATGCTTTTGGAAAATGAAACTACCATAAGACCTCCCGCCACACACAATGCAATTGCAGATTTGGAGGAGATTTCTTCTTATGATAGTCAAACATGCTTGATACGAGAAAACTGTTTTGATATTATTATTAGTGCATAGTGTATAAAATATTTTGAAAGCATAATATTAATCTTAGCCAGCATAGACATTTCATACTATGCCTACTATAACTACCATCTAAGTAGTGGTGACCACCGTAAGTAGATGGCAGGTTATACAACTAAAACCGTAAAGGGCTCGTATTGGATGATTGGATTTCCAAGAAATGGTCAGGCAAAGAAACTTCCCACACAAAATGGAACGCCTCTGGAGGGACGTCCCCGAGAACCAAACCAGATCTCTGCCAACACAAGGCCGAGTTACCTTTGTAACTAGGTAACTACTGACACGAGTATGCCATCTCCCGGTCATTACCAACCTTTATCTGAAGCGCTTCTCAACCAACAATCACAAAGCAATAAGCTTTCAGCAACCACAGAGTTAAGTATCTGGGCTCCATACCATGATACCACCTATAATGCAGAAGAAAATGGACATACCCTCAGCAGGCGCTACCCCCAAATAACCTTGCAGCAACGATTCCTGTTTTGACCACAACCGGGTTGTGAGGTTCGATGAAGTCTCGTCCACAAAGCTATGCTTTTTCACAAAGCTATGCTTCGATCAACAAATGATCAGCAGCACTCAGCATGTCGCATTACCAAATTGGGACTATATCACCAATAACCTTCAACTACATAACCTTTGAGCTCGTATGTCTCAAAGAAGGCTGTTAAGCTAAGAGAATAAATTCTCCGCCACTAACAGAAATGTATTTGAAAGAAATCAGCTTTATATCTCAAAGTGTAATGTCAGACATACAACTATACAAGTCTGTTCCGGGTTCGAATAGAACCAAAGGCACTTCCGAAGAAGCCCTTGCAATTCAGGCATCCACAATCCTGATCAGACTCCCCATCACATATGGAGATCTCTATACCGGAGCAATTCAGTACAAAATCATTTGATAGATTATCCTATCGTTCTCGAAGATGCCCGGTCATCAAATGCTATCCATTTCGTCATATCACATACTCGGAATGGGTTATACGACACAGCATCCTCTCCCTATTAAACCGAATAGTGAGCACTTAATTTAAAACACGTGGATATATCATTCACAAAGATTCACTATCAAGGTTCGACGTGATTTTTGGATAACCAACTGGAATACGACTCCCTGTCGCATCGAAATTCAAGTGCCTTTTTATGGACCAATGGGTTTTCACATTCACACAGAAGTATATACATCACAGCTCAACATAAGCAATTCATATTACATAGCATCACAATCACATATCAGAGATATCACTCCAATACACAGCATTCGATAATAACCAATCATCTTCAATTAAGATGAATAAATCGTGTAGTTTTAAATTAATTAACCACATAATTACTTTCATAAATTATTAATTAATTAATTAATTAAGAATTAATCACTTAACCTTGCTTAATCAATCATTAATTAATTACCATTATTTAATTAATTAATCACTTCTCAGTTAAACTTATTATCAATTAATTAATCTTTAACTTAATTAATTATCCTTAACTATTAATCAATAACCTTAATTATTAATTAATAAAACTTAATTATAAATTAATTAATCCATAATTATTAGTTAATTAATCTTTAATTATCAATTATTTAATCCTTACTTAATTAATTTCAAATTATAATTAATTTATCTTAATTACTTAATTAATTACCCATAATTAATTAACCTTAATCACTTGATTAATATATTCGTAATTATTAATTAATTAATCACTAATCGCTTAAATAATTAATAACCAATCACTTATTAATTAGTCTTTAATTATTTAATTAATTAACCTCTAATTATAAATTAATTAATTTTAATTACTTAATTAAATTAATTTTTAATTAACAACTAATTAAACTTTATACCTTTATAAATTAATTAATTCTAAATTATTGATTAATTAACTTTAATTACCTTATTAATTTAAGTAATCTTTAATCACAAAAACTTAACTAACTTTAAAGATAAAATAATCATATTAATTACCTAAAATTAATACATGTTTAAAAACATTTCGTCTTAATTTGTACTTAATTACTTAAAAAAATTAAGTTAAGAAAAATACTTAACATTTCTCAAATTCTAATTAACAAATCATAAAATCTCTTCGTTCAAAATAGTTTAAAACATGTATCATTAAATAGTTTAAACCAAATTTTAATTTATTTTTTTAAAACTAGCTTTCAAAAACTTTTTAAAACATTTTCAACCTTGCTTCGGGTGTAACCCATTCCTGACTCGAGTGTCAACTCGAGTTCTTCTTTATCTTCCCTTTTCTTTTTTTCTTTTTTTTTCTTTTTTTTGTTTAAAGTTTAAGTTTTAATGTTAAAAAACAAAACAGAGAAGGCTACACACACAAACTTGGGTTCCAACCCGAGATAACCTTCCTCCCACTCGAGTACCCCTTCGAGTTTCTCATGAAACCACATCCATACACGAAGCTACGCCGTGCACATGCACAGTTCATCCACGCCGCTGCTACCTCCGATGACTCCTCACACACGTCAGCGATCGACCACAATTCCAACCCTCAATCAAACGTCGCGAAGCTTAAAACAAAATGGAGTCTTCCAGTCGAAAGTGGAAACTCACACCCTTGTCAGAAACCACCTCGTCGAAGCAATTCCAACTACTAGAACCACCGTGCCTTCGCCCACATCTACGTCCACGTCTCAGGTACATTCCCTTCCAGTCTGGCCTGGCTCGATGCCTTAATGATCGCGAACAACCCCAAAACCATACATTTAACTTCGCAACCCTTAAACCCTAGTTCCTTCTACGGCCGACTCCACGGCGATCGAACACCACCATCACCATTTTTCCCGACTCCCTCAGATAACAACCAAGCTTCGATGAAAGCCACGACACCCAAAGTCCACCCAATTGCCGTAATTGGCTCAAACTCCCTTTTCTGATCTTCTTAGAAATGCCACCTCAAATCCAAACAAAAATTCACGAATTTTATTTTAAAAATCAAGTTCTTCAGAGTCGATTCAAGCTACATGCTTGAATCTACAAAATATATAGTTTGATTTTTAACATTTTTAAACATTTCACTATTTTTGCTTAAGTCCAGAGGATTTTCAAACTTATTTTGTTTGAATAAAATTTTAAACTATAATTTATGCTTTAAACAATCATATTGTACTTGATTTTCAAAGCTTAAACATGATTAGAAAAGAGATTTAAATTTTGACTTGTTTTTAAACTCTGTATTTTGATACAGAGGAGAACAGGCACACTTATATGCACAAATCATCAAACATATATATATATATGTATATACACACAGAGAATCACATTGATATACATACACATGCAAGCACAATAAAATCCAATAATCACATGCACAAATTAAATTTTATTTAAGCACTTTTTAAATGAAGGTTTACTCACCAGTTAGCCTGAAAAAAGAAAGCAGAGAGGGATCTGGAAGTTGATTATTTGAAACTGGAATTGCTTTTTGTGTGGATTTGATTATAATTCTATGATCCCTGTTGTTTAGATGATGAAATTTTGATTTGTTTAGCTGAAGCTTTGCTGAGTTGAACTCTAGTTTTATAGTGCTTGATTCCTGAATTTTCTTTTGATCTTGAGTTGCTGATTCAAAGATTGTAGCCTTTTGTTTAAATTTATTTTGAATGTTTTTCTGGTTTGTAAATTTGATTCTACTTGGATTTTTTTCCTTTTGTTTTCTTTTGGTTTTAAGCTTTTGAAAATGAGATCAAAGGGATGAGAGAAATAGCTTAAATTTCTTTTATAAATTTTATTACAAATTAAAACAAGGAAGTGACACTTGTTAATTCATATTCTAAAATTTAAACACTTGTTAAATTGGGTGTCTGGCTAGTTAACACTTGTATTACTTATATATAAAACTTTTTTTATATTATTTTCTTTCTTATTTATATAATTATATCCTCTTTTATATTTATACATCCTTTTAAAAAAATGTTTTTAGTACTAATACATACATTAATAAAATTATACACATATGTTGATATTTTGAATCCAAATAATTTTTAAGATATTTTATTTTTAAATTTAAATTCAAATACAAGTTCGAATTCAATTTAAAATTAAAAATTCAAATTCAAATTTGAAATTCAATCCATTCTCTATATATATAGATATATAATTAAACAAACAAAATATTCATATGTTTTGAAAATTTAAAATTAATTCAAATTAACTCAAATTCAATTTCAGAAATTCAAATAAATTACTAGTTTTAAATTTATAAAATTTTGGGGATATTACACATGCATTGCCTTTCAGGCTTATGTGAGGGGAATACAGAGCATGGCGAGTGAACACACGAATGTGAACACCTATCAACTATAGGCATTATTAATAAAAGAATTTATATATACATACACCTAGCTCAGATAAACTAAGGCCAGATATACCGATCATGCACTGCCTTTCGGGCTTACATGAGAAAGATATAAAGCATGGCGAGTGTACGCACAAGTGTGTGCACCTATCGATCATAGGTGTTAATTGAAAATATTTACATATATACAATTTTTTTCAATTTCTTTTAGAAAAATGGAGTTTTGCAAAATCATCTTAGCACCATTTAACTTAGAAGATAAAAATGTTATATCCTTTACTTAAAATTTACCACTTTTTTTAAACAAAGATTTTCAATCAGAACATACTTTATAATTAACACATAAACCTTCCTATATATTAGTTAAACCATTGTTATTTGTAATCAAACTTCTTTTTTATTTTTGTTAATATAAATAAATTTTTAGAAATTTCAATTTATTAACCAAAACTTATACCTATCCCATAGTGTTTCTTCAAAAATAAATCAAAATGCTAAAAAGAAAATGTTTTGGGATTTAGAAATTTTGATTATTCTAGAGAAAGGAAAATTTGAAAATTCAAAAATGCCATGGAAATGAGACCCCCCCCCTCCCCACACTTAATTTTCACTATGTCCCCATAGTCAATGCATGATATAATGAGTGTAACGGGGAAAATTATGTACATATTTACAAAAGAGGGTTAACATTCTTACTAGACGTAGCTTGGCTCATGAAGAATCATGAGCTCCTCCTCTTGGTTACCGGGAAATTCCAAGAAAGGTTTCAAACGATGACCGTTGACTTTGAAAATCGATCCATCCCGAGGGTTTTCTATTTCTACGGCACCATGTGGAAAGACAGTTCGTACCACAAATGGTCTAGTCCATCTTGATCTAAGTTTCCCAAGGAATAAATGAAGTCATGAGTCATGTAAAAGAACTTTCTAGTTATGCAAAAACGTTTTCCTTAGGATTGACTTGTCATGAAAAATTTTGGTTCTTTCTTAGTAAATTTTCACATTTTCATACGCATCGTTCCTTAGTTCTTCTAGTTCGTAGAGTTGTAGTTTACGGTTTCCGTCAGCTTTCTCAAGATCAAAGTTTAAGTTCTTAATTGCCCACATCGCCTTGTGTTCGATTTCAACGGGTAAATGGCAAGATTTACCGTAAATTAAACGAAATGGAGACATCCCAAGGTTAGTTTTAAAAGCAGTACGGTAAGCCCAAAGCGTGTCGGTCAATTTCTGAGACCAATCTTTTCGATTTTTGTTAATATTTTTCTCTTAGATTTGTTTTATTTTTCGATTTGAAACTTCAACATGACCACAAGTCTGAGGATGATATGGAGTGGATAACTTACGGGTTATCGAGTGTTTCTTCATTGAAGTTTCAAAAGAACGATTAAAAAAATGGGTTCCATTATGACTGATTATTGTGCGAGGTGTGCCGAACCTCGAAAAGATGTTTTCTTTGAGAAATTTCACAACAATTCTATGGTCGTTGGTTTTGCAAGGAATGGCTTCGACCCATTTTGAGACGTAATCGACAGCGAGAAGGATATACAGGTTTCCAAAAGAATTGGGAAAAGGTCCCATAAAGTCGATACCCCAAACATCAAAGATTTCGATCGTAAGAATGAGGTTGAGAAGCATCATATTTCGTCGAGAAATTCGTCCAAGCATTTGACATCGATCGCAATTTTTACAAAATTCAAATGAGTCTTTGAAAAGAGAAAGCCAATAGAAACCACACTGAAGAACCTTTTCCACAGTTTTTCGAGGAACGAAATGTCCACCGCACGCTTGATCATGGCAAAACGAAAGAACATTCCTGATCTCATTATTCGAAATGCAACGTCGGATGATTTGGTCGGGGCGATATTTGAATAAGTATGGATCGTCCCAATAGAAATATTTCACTTGGGAGATGAATTTGCATTTGTTCTGTTTGGACCAAGATGAGGAAGTTTCTTTCGTGACTAAGTAGTTCACTATATCAGCGTACCATGGATCGATAGAAATCGAAAAAAGTTGTTCATAGAGGAAGTTTTCATTGATCGGCAAAGAAGATGGTGCGTTCGAAAGACGAGATAAGTGATCGGTATGACGTTATCGGATCCTATTTTGTCTTTAATTGTAAGGTCAAATTCTTGAAGTAAAAGGATCAAACAAATCAAACTGGATTTAGCATCCTTTTTAGCGAAGAGATACCAAAACGCAGAGTGGTCCGTGTACACAGTAATTTATGAACCTATCAAATAAGGTCGAAACTTTTCAAGTGCAGAAACGACAGCTAGAAGCTCTTTTTCGGTTGTTATGTAGTCGAGTTGAGCTTCGTTCAAAGTCATACTAGAGTAGTAAATGACGTGAAGTATCTTGTTGATGCGTTGTCCTAAGACAGCACCAAAGGCAAAGTTCGAAGCATCACACATGATTTCGAAAGGAAGATCCCAATTGGGTGCGCAAATGATTGGAGCAGAAATGAGTTCGTACTTAAGACGTTCAAAAGAAGAGATACAATCAGAGTTGAAATCGAACGACACGTTTTTTCCGAGAAGAGTCGTCAAAGGACGAGTGATTTTACTAAAGTCTTTCACAAAGCGTCGGTAAGAGCCAGCGTGTCTAAGAAATGATCGAATGTCCTTAACAGATTTGGGAATGGGTAGGTTCGCAATTACATTGATTTTCATTTTATCTACCTCAATGCCTTTATTTGAGATGATATGTCCAAGGACTTTGCCTTATTTGACCATAAAGTGGCATTTTTCCCAATTCAAAGTCAAATATTTTCTTTACATTGACTTAGAACTAATTCGAGATGATGTAGACATTGAGAAAAAGAATCACCAAAGATAGAGAAATAGTCCATAAAAACTTCTAGAAAGCATTCAATCATGTCTGAAAAGATTCCAACCATGCATCGTTAGAAAGTCACAAGAGCATTACAAAGTCCGAATGGCATAAGTCGACAAGCGAAGGTACCGAATGGACACATGAAAGTCGTTTTCTCTTGATCTTCGAGAGCGATTGGAATTTGGTTATAACCAGAATAACCATCAAGAAAGCAGTAAAGTTCATGGTCGCTAAAAGTTCGAGCATTTGGTCGATGAAAGAAAGGGGGAAGTGATCCTTATGTGTTATGGAATTTAGTTTTCGATAGTCAATGCAAACACACCAACTCGTTTGAGTATGAGTTGGAATAAGTTCATTTCAATCGTTCTTGACAACTGTTAGCACCGATTTTTTCGGTACAACGTGAATTGGGCTAACCCACGAACTATCAGAGATTGGGTATATGATTCCATTATTGATAAGTTTAAGAATTTCATCATGCACCGCATCTTTCGTTTTTGGATTAAGCCTTCGTTGCGCATCACGAACATGCCCGGTATCGTCGATTAAATGGATGCAATGTTGAACAAGAGCGGGACTAATCCCCTTTATATCGGAAATTGACCATCCAATTGCTTCTTTATTTTTCGAAAGAATAGAGAGTAACGAGGTTTCATGATCAAGAGAGAGAGTTGCGGAAATTATAACGGGAAACATTTCGTCTTTACCTAAGTATGCATAGTGGTTTGAGGTCCAACTTTGGGATTTTCTCAATCAAAGAGTTAGGTTGAGATTCGGACTCAACTTGAAGCAATTCAAAAGGAAGAGTGCATTCAATCTATTTGGGAATTCATGAACAATTTTTCATACTCGGCCTTGCGTTCATCAATAAGATCAAGTGTTTCGTTTGCAAAGTTTTCGTGAATGGCACTAACTTCCAACGTTTGGTCACGAGGTTCATGCGATTGGCTTACAAGATTGAAAATGTTAAGTTCCAAAGTCATGTTTCCAAAAGAGATTTTCATTGATCCGTTACGACAATTGATTAAGGTATTTGAGGTGGCTAATAATGATTGGCCTAAAATCAGTGGAATTTGACTCGAGGGATTCGTCATGGGTTGTGTTTCGAGAGCGAAAAGTCAATGGGAAAAATGAATTTCCCTACTCGAATGAGCACATCCTCGATTTCTCCCACATGCTTCTTAATCGAATGACCGGCAAATTGAAGCGTAACTTTTGTTGGTTTGAGCTCACCTAAGCCTAATTGTTCATACGTGGAATATGGAATCAAGTTGACACTCGCGCCTAAGTCAATCAAACATTTGTAAATTGTCTTATCTCAGTTTGTACATGAAATCTTAGGGCAGCCAGAATCATTTTATGTAACAGGTATAGATTAGGACAAGACTTCACTCAAACTGGCGGTTAAGAAGACCATTTTGGGCACTTGAGTGTGTCGCTTTGGGGTGCATAAGTCCTTAAGAAATTTCATGTAAGTGGGGAATTGTTGAATGATGTTAAGAAGTGGGATGTTAAATTTCACTTTTTAAAAAATTTCCAACATCTTTTCCATTTGTTCGGAGTGTTTCTTTGGTCAAGGACGATGTGGAAATAGGACACGATATTCGGTAGGCGGGTCTACTCGAGTACAAGAAGAAGTTTTTTGATTGCCATTCGATTCGACATTGTCTCCATGTTCTATTCAGATTCGTGCATTGCTTTAGAAGTGTCGAGAGAAGTTTCCGGTAAGTCGTTTTGGGTTAACGACTTGATTATAGATTTGTTTACCGAAACGTAAAGTTGTGATAGCATTCGATAGGGTGACGTTGCTATCTTGAACAACATGGGCTTGATTTGAATTTGGATTTTGATTTCTGGGATTTGGAAGGGGCTAGCTTAGGAATGTTCCTCATTCGCGTTCATTAATGGACATAGCTAATTGACTCATTTGCATTTAGAGGTTTGCAATTGATTGGTTTGTGTTTTGCATATATGAAGTCAATAAATTTTTGCAAATTGTTGTTTGATTGAAGGCTTTGAGCAGTTGCCTTAGCTAATGTTTCAAGATTTTTCTCAAGTGAACTTAAATGTTTATCGTCTTGAGGAGGATGGGCAGAATTTGGTTGAAAATTTGATTGTTGCGGTTGATTATGGGATGGACCCGCAAAATTTGGTTGAAAATTGTTGGGCTGAAAGGGAGGGTTCGAAGCATTATTCGTAAATGCTTGAAAATTAGGACGAATCATATTCGTGTTAGGATTGTTTTGGTTCCACACAAAATTCGGATGATTTCTCCAACCAGGGTCGTACGTTGGAGAAAATGGGTCATTTTTGGCTTTGTTGAAAGCATTGATTTGTTCGACGGAACTGGGACACTGATCGGCTATATGATTAGGATCATTGCATTTATAACACATTAGTTGGGAAGCTTGGTTCATTTTATTTGATGAGAAAACGTTGTTGAATTTTTTAATCATTGCGTCAATCTTAGCTTCCAAAGCAAAAGAAGATCCTATCGAGTTTGCACTCGAACATGAGTAAATTGATTTTTCGTTCGAACGTTCCCATTGGGATGACTTTTCAACAAGGTTTTCAAGAAATTGCCAAGCATCGTCGTGATGTTGGGCAAAAAAGTTGCCTCGGCACATTGATTCGAGCATGGTTCATGAGCTATTTTCAAGTCCATCGTATAAGATTTGGCAAAGCATCCTTTTTCAAAGTTATGGTGTGGACATTTTATCAAAAGCTCTTTGAACTTTCAAAGTATTTTTCGAATGGTTCCCCCTTGAATTGATGAAAATTTACAATTTCATTTCGAATTCTACTCTTTTTTTCCAAAGGGTAGAATTTTTTTAAGAAAGCTTTTACGAATTCTTCCCACGTTTTAATCAAGTTCGATGCTAAGCTATACAATCATTTTTCAGTGTAATCCGTAAGAACGAATGGGATTAATTGAAGTTTGATTCTGTCATCAGAAAGTTGTTGGAGTTTAATGGTTGAACGTACTTGTTCGAATTTAGTCAAGAAAATGTAGGGGTCATCGTGCTCGAAATTGCCGAATATTGGAAGCGTGGCAATATGGTTCGAGTGGATTTCGAAATGGTTACCCATAGGGGTGGGTAACATGATGCAAGATGGAATAGAAACTCCATCGAGAAATATTCTATCTGTAAGAGTCCGAGGGGCGTTTTCGTTCGCCATTTTAGGAGGATCGTCTGTTCGAGTTAAACGATTTGTAGAAGGGTCACGAGTCCAACGATTCGTTGATGTGTCACGAGTCCAAGTGCTCATGCACAAGTGAAAGTTGAGAGGAGAAAGAAATTAGAAACGAGTTTGGAGAATGAAAGAAGATTTGAATAAAAAAAAATTATTTTTTTATTTGAAAAAATGATTTGAAAAAAAGTTTGGAGAATGAAAGATGCAAAAAATTATTTTTTCTTTAAAGAAAGAAAACTATTTAGTAAGTGAAATTTACTTTCAAAAGAAAAGTTTGATTTTTTTTTGTTTTTGGTTTTTCAAAAAAAAATTCTTTATGTTTTTTTTTGGTATTTTTTTTGAATTTTCAAATATTTACCAAAAGGACTTTTTGTTTTTAGAAAATGGAAATTTGATTTTTGTTTTTTTTTTGAATTTTCAAATTTTTTTTCACCTTTTTAATTATTATTTTTTTGAATTGAAAATTTTCCAAAGGAAAGGAAAAGGGATTTTTTTTGAATTAAAAAACAAGTTAAAATTTACAATTTTTTTTGGATTTTTGAATTTTTTTATTCTAGATATGTATGAGCTAATGCAACTAAATGAATGCAAAGGACTTAATTACAGTTTTCTGTCCTTAGTAGCTCCTAACTCAAAATTTTATAATCACGCTTTATCTTAAATCAACAAAAATATTTCTCAGCCAAGTAACGGACAGGAGTTATCAGTGCACCACGAATCACCGTAGCGATGCAACTGAAGGTTTAAATACCTTTAGAGGAACAACTGGTATAGTATGTACTATCACCGTAATTTTTATAACTGGTTATTACTTTGTCGTAGCTTAGACACCAAGAAATAAAATCATTCTGATAAAACAATTGTGAAGATACAATTAAGGCCTAAGTGAGCTCGTGACACCCGTAGGTCCAACTTCTAACCTTTATTATTAGTCAAATTCTATGATGAAATGCATTTGTAGGCTGAGGAAAAGGTGATGAAATCCCGCACCTTATGTGAATTGGGGTATTGCCCTTAGAAAAGAAAATAAGATGAGATGAATGCAAGACAGAAATTAAACGTGAATTTACAATGCAACTAAAATGAAGTTTGTTTGTTTTTTTGGATTTTGAATTATATATATATATATATAAAAATATATATATATAAATGCAAATGCAACCAACCAACACTGCAAATCAAATAAAACTGGAGATGAAAGCACGATACCAGAGCGTACAGATTGTTAGCTATTTATTTTTAAGCAGCGATTTTTTTTATATGCAAGCAGGTAGGTAATTATTTTTGGGAAGAACTTATTTTCTGATGATATATATCTATGATATTATTATCTGTTATATTATTATCAATTCTGCTATCACTCTGCAAGTTCCATGTTAGTATAGAATTCACTATGGGTTGAAATGGTACATACCCGAACGGACTTTAGAACTGGAGAAAATCATTATGGGTTGAAATGATATACCCAAGCGATTTTCACTTGAACTGTTTTGGGATTGCGGGTTGAAATGGTATCTATCCGTATATATTTAAATTACGGATTGAAATGATAAATACTGTATCAATTAACCATAGAATAAGAAATTATATACAAACACCGTTGGTCTATATATAAATATTTTTAAAATGATTTCTATGGTTTTGAAAGGGAATGTATATAGGGTTTTATTTAATATTGGAAATATTTTTAAGTTTTATATAAAGTAGATTTAATAATAAACTTTAATCTAATAAAGTTTGATTTAATTAATATAATATGTCTAAGTATTATATCTTTGAACAGATTTTTCAAGGATTTGTATAAGTTAAGCAAGATAGGGTTGAATTAAGTGAAATTGTATCTGATTAAGAATTCTACTTAATTAAATCGATTTGAACCATTGAACTTGAAGTTTAAGTTTTGATTTTTTTACTTGATTTTTGATTTAAAGTGATTAAATGGATATTTCAAGTTTAAATAAACTGGAAGGAATATTTAGTCTAAGGGTAAAATAAGGTTATTTAATAATACCGAATTTATTAAGTGAATATTTCAAATATAAGGTTAAATAGAGATCTATATGAAACCGTCAAATTGAACTTTGAAAATGTTGAATACTAAAGCTTTGAAATGCTGGAATTTAAATGGTTTATTTATGATCTAGATCTGTATTTGAAATCAATAAAAATTGAGTTTGTTATCTAGAAACTGAATTGAATTAAAATGGATAAATCTAAATTGAATTAAATGTGAATTTGAAACTCGAATTGATTGGAATCTATTTGTGAAATTGAGGAAATATATATGTATTTAATGCAAATGACAAAAAATTTTTAGTATAAATTTATTGAAATAATGGTGTTATAGTGTATATTTTCTGCATTGTAGATAGTTCCACGGATCCTTAGAGGATGGTTATCCCAAAAATCCTTTAAGTTAATTGTATTTCAGTTGATATTTCACTTGAGTTGGATTTATCGATATAAGAACGTTAATCCTGACTCGAGTCTTTTGTGTTTTGTTTTACGCTCGGGTCAGACTGAGTGATACAGCATTTGAGACTCACCTTTGGAGTATGGAGCTCATTTGGAGATCCAACTACCGATTCAGCTTTCAGTTTCCGGTTGATTGGTTCAAAGATGTCATCTATTTGTATTCGAGACTTCAGCGTATTTGAGTTATCCTACTATATTTTGTTTCTAACTCTTATGTTTATATAGTAGCTTCATGAACTACTATTTATCTATTCCGCTGTATCATATTACTTTGTGTCTGTGATTCTGTGATTGATTTATTTACTATATATACTGAACTTTGCCAAATTTTAAATTAACAATCTGATATTTTGAGTAATTCAAGTCCGACATGTGTGGATTATTGTCGATTTGAATGGTCCAAAACACCAGGCCGTTGCAGTTGGTATCAGAGCTTTGGCTCTAGGCAAGCTTAGCATATATAGTAAATTTATTTGCAGAATCACTTTCATTCAAGCTTGAATTTCTTCCTCTTGATTTGGTTTTCTTCCTTGGGACATTGGAACGTGACCTGCGGTTCCAAAATCCATTATCTTCTCTCCCTATTCGTGTTTCTTGATTTTGGAGTATCCTATAAGTCCACTTCAAATGATCTCTATATGAATAGGCAATCCCCGCCATTCTTTGAATGATTTGTAAAGGGGTGAAACTCCTTTACAATTGGCATTGATTCGCCGGAGAATTCTATACCCTCGGTTCAGATGATCCTATCTTTGTTTTGGAAATCCATTCATGAATCATCCTTCGAAAATCGGTTTGTTTGTATTTTAGAAGTTGTTTTATATATCGAATTATTATTTTGATAATCATGATTTTATTCTATATATAAAAGTGAAAATGTTTTCGACAAGGATTATATACCTTTTAAAAACGAGAATTTGAAATTTCGAAAGGACTTGAAAATTTGAAGATTTTATACAAGAAACGGATTTATATAATAATTATTATAACTGAAGGGTTTTAATTTGAAATTCGAGAGACTAAATTCCGATGTTTTGAAATTGATTTTAAGATTTTGGAAAATATATAATAATACGATTTAAAAGTATTTTCTGAATAAGAAATGTTTCAAATAACTCCAAATGAATTCCAATGATTTCGAAGAAATTTCAAAAGAAGTCTTCAAGAAAATAGAAGTCCAGAACCCACTTATGTAGCTGGAAAATAATTTCGGTGATGAATGCACGCATCATCGACATCAATTTTCGAGTTTCTGAGTGGGGGAGAGGCCACTTCGGTAGCTTTGCTATGCGATTGATTTGCGAAACCAACTTTGATTTCAAATACCGAAGTATAATTTGATTTTTGAAAAGATATGCATATATATATATGAAAAAGTTTTGAAATAAGTCGGTGTTAAATTCTTGAGTTTCGAATTTGATTGATATAACTCTATCTTTTGGAATTGATTTACTGATTTGTTGGTGATTTCTAAATCTTAGATTGGAAATATGATTTCTTCGACTATTTTGAAGGTTCGAGCACTTCCAAATCAAGGTTAACTTTTCAAAGCTAAGTAATTTTGAAAAGTATAAATTATTTGATAAAGTATATAAGTATAGTTTTGTACGTTTAAGTATGAAGTAATATGATTTAAATAAGTTTGAAACTGGTTTGTTAAGAAATGAATAAAACTATTTTGAATTATACTAATATGAAATTTAGTTTTGAAACATTTTGAAGAAAAATTTAGTTTTCAAAATATTTTGAATAAAATTTATTTTAAATGTTTTAACTTAGTAACATCTTTTATTAAGTATATATAATAATAATAATTTTCAAAGGTATAGAATTGTAATCGTTTTGAGGATAAGTGATTCTTGAGAAAAAGATTTGGTTTCGGAAATAGATTGAAATTTAGAAACCAGTATATTTATGATGATTTTTAGGAAACGGATTTGTTTGACATAAATTATGTTGATTTGGATTATTTTCTGAACTTATTATTTTGGAAACTTGAAACTGAAGATAATTGACTTAGAAGAAATGATTTGGTGAAATCATATATGTTTTTCCTTTTGAAAACTGTACTGATATTGAAAGGAACTGAAATTGAGAACCTTGTTTTATTAAATACTTGATTTGGAAGTTATCAAACTTATATTAAGGTGATTTGTATAAGTATGAAGTGATTTGATATACTATTGATTTTGAAAAGTACTCGATTTGAAAATGAAATCTTATATATAATGGACATTATATAAGTACTGTATTTGAAATTGATTTGAAAGGTACTATATGATATATATTTTCGAAGTAAAGATATGGGAAGTGCCTTTTGCTTGATATCCGCTCTGTGGTCACATTGTGGATTCATTCTATCGATATTATTCTTTCTGGTTTTGGTTTTCTGGATGTGATACTCGAGTGTCCAACCGTGGCGTAACCCATGGTCTTTTGAGCGCGACTGCATAGCGCAATTCACCTGGCTGAGATGGCCTAGGGGTACAGATTGTTTCCTGAGGGATCCAGACGTAACCATTGTGTATCCTGCGATCTACGTAGGTCGTATTAGTAGCGAAATCCGTAGGGCTGAGAAAGCTTACGGATATGAATTGTTTCCTGGGGGATCCAGGCGTAACCATTGTGTATCTGCGGTCTACTAGTTATCATGACGTAATTCGCAGGGCCGAGAAAGCTTACGGATATGGATTGTTTCCTGGGGGATCCAGGCGTAACCATTGTGTATCTGCGATCCATGGTTAGACAAAGGTTTTGATTGTGTTGTTTGGATTGTACTTTCTATATCTGTTTTTTTAAGTTTTTCCAGTATTTTCATTGGGTGTTGAAACAAGTCTACTAAGTACCTGGAGAATTCTAGCTTTGCGTCTGATCAGCGCATAGCCAAAGCCTGCAGGAACAAGGATAAACTTGTTAATATGTTGATTTATAAAAGTATTTTGATAAAGTGTTATATAAAGGATATTTTGATCATTTATTTTACCTTTCTAAATAAATTAAAATGTTTTAAATATTGTTTACTTCAAACTAACAAATTTGAAAATGACTATTCATCTTATAATAAATTGTTTAAATTGTTTTAAATATAAAAAAATTCTAATTGAAATTATATAGTTTTAAAATAATGGTTCATCCTTGTCTTTCAACCTATTTTCCTTCCTAGATATTCCTATTCTCCTGTTTTCCCTTCTAGCCATTCCTTCTCCACCTTGATAAACTTACCTATAACCACAGTTATTAGATATAATTTCAATCTTCTTGTCATCTTGGCTTAATCTTATTCCATTTTTATCTTTTCTGTGTTTTCCTGTACCTCATTCCTTTTCTGGGGACAAAAAATTTTGAGTGGGGGAGATTGTAACAACTCTGTATTTTGTGATTATGTTAATTGCATATTTTAATTATTCTAAATTGAATTTTGATTTAAAAACTTTATTTTATTTATTAAAATAGATAATTTTGTTATTTTAAATATAAATTTTGATATTGATGTGAATTAGAATTCCAAACATGAATAAATAGAATATTTTCCAAAAAGGTGAATTTTGGTCAATATGGTCAAACTTTGACTTTAATTTTTAAAAATAAAATAAAATTTGAAATTTTGCATTTTATCTTTATTTTATGAAAGTAAATAAAATTCTGAGGATACTGCTTTTCGTTTCGTTGAAATCTGATTAATATTGTGAAAGTTATACTTTTTACACTATTGGATGTAATTTGTTGTATTTAACAAAATTGTTTATTTTATTTTTATATAAATAATATTTTTGTTTGTCATGACATGTTCTAATTTATGTTTACATGTGTAACATGACATGTGATGTATATATTTTAGTTTTAAAAACATTTTAAAAGTGTAATTGAAATTTTCCAATGTCAGTCATATTTTGTTTATAATTTTTAATTTCTAGTTTCAATTAATTAAAGTAATTCTTTATTTATTTTTCTATTTTCTTAAGACCTTATTTTATTTTCATTTACACTTTATTTTGTTCAGCATTTATTTTATTTACTTGACTTTTATCTGTTTAGAAGTGTTGTTGAAATTTTCCAAAGTCAGTTGAATTTTACTTACAATTTTTAATTCTACTTTCCATTAAATAGAGTATTTTCTTTATTTATTTCCTACTTTTCCTAAAACTATTATTTCTTTTTCATAATATCTATCTCTACCTTTTTTTTTCTATTTATACATTCATTTATTAATTAAATGGTTAAGTGTTAAGATTCCTTATTTATTTCTTGGAAAGAAATTTCATATAGATATATGTTATTGCCTTAAAGGGCATATCTTTTAAAATGTATTTATTAAACGTTATTGTATTTATTTGTTTAGTGAAGCTTTTTGTATACATCTTTCTTTAATATATAGGAAACGCATCAAATTAAGATACGTTACCTGTTTTAATTATAGGCAATACGTTACGTTTAATTTCTTGCCTTTACAACTTTCCACCCCTTTGATTTCCTACCATAACTTCTCCATAAATTTTGCCATACATTCCTTAACCCTAGCCGGCTATATCACTTTTCCACGTGAAAATTTTTACTTCCCATCTTCATTTCTCATGGCCACAAAAGAATATTAGGTAATGACTTCTTCTCTTTTTTCTACTTTTCTATTCATTTTTCTATTGAAATTTTACATTATTTTGCTTGATCTTTTGTGCTTTGTTCGGCCTCAACATCTCAACCACCACCACCTTCTCCGCCTACCCATCTCATCGTGTGCCGTGCCATCCTCCACATCTGTCCTTGCCGTGTTTCTCTGTGTGTATATATATAGAGGTATGTGTAAAATTATAATGGGTTTATGTATATATATTTCTCGGTCAATCTATGCTTTAAATTATTGTTTTAACGTATATAAATTTCAGAAGTTGGTATTGGATCGATTAATGGATATAAGCTTTAATAAAATGAGTTACTTGATTTTAAGAAAGGGTTTAAATATAGTTTCGAAAGGAAAGTTCTGGCCTTTCGGCCTAGATAAATGAAGGGTTTTACATGGTTTCGAAAGAGATGCTTTCAATGGTATTAAAAGGGGGACTTTCAAGTGTTTAAACGTTTTCATCAACTAAGGATTGGGTGTGGGTGTGTGTGGGTGTGTGTGTAAAACATAGCAATGTGATTTTGAGTAAAAACATAGAGTATATGTATTTTCCTTGTGTAAGTTTGATTTAAAGGTTTAAATCATTTTGAAAAAGGTTTTCAAGGAAAATTTTGGAAAGATATCCCTGAGTAAAATGACTCAGATATTAGAATACCAGATGAGACTGGTATAGATCAGCCCTAAGTGGAGTATCTAACAGATGCTAGATAAATTTTGTTTCTTTATCTGGTAGGCCCGAGTCGACCAAAGGTTAATAGTCAGCCAAACAAAACTAAAGTGTTTGAACAGACGGTTCTTTTATTAGGTATATATGTTTGCATAATGATGCTTACAATGCAATTTTGGTTGTAGGAAAAGATTTGCAAAAGATATGTTTTAAAAAAATATTAGTGAGGGAAAACTCATTCCTCTAAGCAGCGTGGTCTCACTTAGCATTAATAACCGGGATGTATAGTATTATTCACACCAGGTTTTATGTCTGACTCGAAATTTATGTTTTCCCCTTAAACTCTCGGTTGCTCAAAATTAATTTGAGTGGGCAGAGGGTTAAGGTTCTTTCAGGTTTAAAAGGATGACGAATAAAACTACCGGGGGCGAGCAGGAGGCTAATGGATAGCTATTAGGAGTTGCAGTTTTTGTTTTGTTATCTTTTTCCGTTGTGTATGTATTGAGTGAATTATGACTATACGACTTTGCTCATCCAAGTGGTTGCTGTTAGAGTTGCGCCCATTATGTTGTTTCTGGTCGTGTGGATTGCTAGTACGTTCTTCTTCTCGTTGTTGTTTAGTATAGAGTTTATCCATGCTCTTTGCCCTAGTGCATTCATAGAAATTTAGGTTCGATGTGGATAATATTTCACAATATACCAGAGGTAGGTATGATAGAGAAGGGGAAGAAGAATAGAAATTGGCACCGGTGCGAAGTTTAGAAACAGCTTTGTCCTCCAATATTCCATTTTTTCTTTAGATTGTTGTTGTTGGATAGGCATATAAACACCGAACCTGATAGATCCCTTACCTGAATTGTTTGCTTCTGTAATAAAGAAAACAAATGAGTGAGAAATCATGACTAAATGATTACTAGCCATAAGACCCATAACTCAAGTTTGGATAGGTGACACATTAGAAGATCTTGTATTTCTGACATAGAGTGCATCTAAACCCAAGGAAGAGATACAAGGAAATAATAAAAATAACCCCCATCACCGGATGGCAAAATGTTATCTGGTTTAAATAGTATCATTTACATTGGCACGTTGCTGAGCTAGGTAGTGCTCGCTTGCAACTCAAATGTAGGCCACGAAGTGTTTGGTTGGCTAGAGGGTACTAAGTAGAGTGTGATCACTACAAGAAAATGGCTCATTTTGTATCGGATCGTTGCAACGGCTGACAACGACTAAAAAATGCGGCCGTTGCTAGCCGTTGCAAATCGCAAATATAACCTGCAACCCACGAAAAAATTCTCATTTCCCACCACAACCGACTTCTTCCCAAAACCCTCCTCCCCGTCACAATCCGCCGCCTCTCCAACTCCAGCCGTTGCTAGTTGCCTCCACGTCGCTTAAACACCTCCAAAACTCGCTGGAATTTCTTCTAAACTTGATTTGGCTTTGATTTAGGTTTAATTTAGGATTAATTAGAAAACCCTAATTTCGAAAATAATTGTATCAGTTGATCATAGTGATATTGGGTGATGATTATAGTGATATTGGGTGATGATTATAGTGTTTTAAGTTAGGTGGAAGTTAAATTAGTTTATGATTATGTTGAAAATGATGATTAATGCATATTAGTTATGGTAATATTTGTATTAGTTGATTTTGATTGGTGGTTTGATTTAAAAGTAGTGTATATTATTGATGAACATGCTTGTTGATATTTAAGTTTATGTCAATATTTGTTTTTATTTAAAATAATGTGTATAGTTTACGCCAAAGTCAATTGTATAGTAATTAATACATATCTTGATAGATTGGTACAGTTAACGATAATTTAATTCAGAAGTGTTAATTATAAGTGTTATCGTAGTTTAAAATAAATATAATTTGTTGAATGAATTATAAAATTTTGAAATGAGCGTAATAACAATGAGCTAATTATTCAGTGAAAGTTATAACACGTTTTAAAATTTAGTTAATAAATATAATGAATTAATTAATAATAAAATATTTTGTAGTTGTTAGAAGAATAATTAGAAAATATGTTTTATTTATGTAAATCCCTTAGAGATATTTTGGCCCCGTCTGACAAGTGTTGTATATGATCGTTATATGGATATTCGTTTTTTCCAAGAACGGATATTTATATTCATCTGATACAATATTTGTTGGATTTGTCCCAGTATTTAGACAAGTTACAAACACAATAAAGTAATCACATTTTGTTAATCATTTCAGTTTAAACGGTTTACAAAATTTTGGTGGCACTTTCTTTTTGTTCCCTGTGTACACGCATTTTGTGTATGATACAGGGAATAAAGGGAAGTGCCGTCGAAATTTTGTTGAATCGTTTAACCTGAAATGATTTATAAAATGTAATTACGATATTGTGTTTGTAATGGGAAGTAGGATGACCGGCCGTCAATGAATTATAAAATGTTTTTCAATTGTTAAATAGTTGATTTAATGACAAATTATAAATCAATCGTAAAATACTGTAATATGAAGTGAAGTGTTTACTTGAATCTTCTAACATATTTTATCAAATCAGGAAAAATGTTCGATTATTTTCTCGATCGTAGTTGGATGTATGAAGTCCGAACTGGTATGAAAGGATCAATAAAGGAACATTTCTGTAACGGTGTACATGAATTTATTAGATTCGCTAAATCTAATAATCGGAATAACGATGAAATTCGTTGTCCGTGTAGTAAGTGCAAACATTTAAAGCATTGGAAATCAGATGTAATAGAAGTACATCTGTATAAATTTGGTTTTATGCCGAATTATTACTTATGGGATCGTCATGGAGAACTAGTTGAACGTACACCTAATCCTGTAGTGTTAGAGGACGATAATATTATGACGAATCCAATAGAAAATATGGTGCAAGATGCAGCACAATCGATGTTTCCTACCATTGATCAGGGCGATGATGACAATGATAACGTTGAAGAAGAACCGACCGCGCAAGCTAAAAAAATTATGATTTATTGGATTCTGCTAAGAGGCCCTTGTGGGATGGTTGTAAAAGCGGAACCGAATTATCCATAACCGCCGAATACATCACTATGAAATCAAAATTCAACCTTACAGAAGCTGGATTTACAGCAGTTGAACAAGCTGCAAAACGACACATGCCACCCAATAATTTGATGTGTGATAGTCATTGTAAAGTGAAAAAACTTATGTCTGCTTTTGGATTGCCATACCAAAAGATAGATACATGTATAAAAGGTTGTATGTTGTATTGGAAAGATGACGTTGACCTTAGAAAATGCAGAATATGTAACGAGGAAAGATTCAAACCGAGGAAAAAAAAGGAAAAGGAGTTCCATATAAGAGAATGCATTATTTACATATCACTCCTAAACTTCAAAGGTTATATGCATCTTCTGCTACGGCATGTCATATGCGATGGCACAGTGTTAGAACACCATAAAAAGGAACTTTGATACATCCATCTGATGGAGAAGCATGGAAACATTTCGATAAGACTTATCTTGCGTTTGCTGCAGAAAGCCGTAATGTCAGACTCGGTTTATGTACAGATGGATTTTCACCATTCTCTCAGTTTGGTAGTAAATACCCATCATGGCCTATTATTGTTACTCCTTATAATTTACCTCCATGGATGTGTATGAAAACTCCGTATATGTTTCTAACGATTGTCGTCCCTGGTCCCGATGATCCGACACAAGGAATTGATGTTTATCTACAACCATTGATCGAAGAATTGAAAATACTGTGGCATGAAGGAGTTGAAACATACGACATTTCAAGAAAAAAGAATTTTCGCATGTTCGCTTCTTTATTATGGACTATTAGTGATTTTCCTACGTATGAGATGCTTTCTGGTTGGAGCACAGCTAGATGTCTAGCTTGTCCTCATTGCATGGATGAAACACGAGCATTTTCATTAAAGTATGGAAAGAAAATTTCTTGGTTTGACTGTCATCGATGTTTTCTACATGTTATCATAAATTTAGAACGGATAAAAAGAACTTTAAAGCATACAGAGAAGAGAGTATGCTACCACCGAAGGTTTGGTCAGGTGAAGAGATATATGAAATCGTAAAAGACTATCCAAAGATACATGAAACTGGGGTACAAGTTGAAATTCCAGGTAAATCAGATATTCATAACTGGTGCAAACAAAGTATATTTTGGGAGTTACCTTACTGGAAAGATCTGCTACTCCGACATAATATTGACGTTATGCACAATGAAAAAAACGTGTTCGATAACGTGTTTAATAAAGTTTTGAATGTAAAGGGAAAAACTAAGGACGATGTGAATTCGAGACGTGATATATTACACTTTTGTAAGCGGCCCGAACTTCATTTGTACGACGATACAAAAAAAACCAAAGCATGCTATGAGCTAGATAACAAACAAGTAAAACTCGTACTAAAGTGGGTGGAAGGAGTAAGATTCCTGATGGGATTTCTTCTAACCTCCGTAGATGTGTTGACTTTAAAAACGTTAAATTGAGTGGGATAAAAAGTCACGATTGCCATATAATGATGGAATATTTTTTCCCTATGCTTCTCAAAGAACTGTTGCCTGGCAAAGTATGGAGTGTTATAACAGAATTAAGTATGTTTTATAAACAACTTTGTTCGACGACATTAAAGGTAGATCGCATACGTAAACTTGAAATAGAAATCCCTATACTGCTATGCAAACTGGAAAAAATATTTCCGTCAGGTTTCTTTAATGTAATGGAGCATTTACCTGTTCATCTACCATCCGAAGCACTTCTTCGAGGTCCTGTGCAGTATGGATGAATGTATCCATTTGAGAGATAATTTTGAATATCCGCAATATGAAGTTTGCTTAAAATTTAGATTTATATACCAAAACAGAAATTAAATTAATTTTGTTATAGGTACTTGAATCATTTGAAGAAGAAAATTAGACAAAAAGCACGAGTAGAAGATTCAATTTGCAAAGCGTATCTGGAAGAAGAATCTTCATTTTTTTTCTCACGTTACTTTAATAACGATGTGAACTTATCGTTTGTCAGTATTCCCCATAATGATGAAGCTGTTGAACATGATTCTTCTCAAACAATGTTATCTATTTTTAGACAACAAGGCCGACCTGCTGGGAAATGTGTGGAAATATGGTTAGACGATAAAGATTTCCATATAGCACACACATATGTTCTTTTAAATTGTGTTGAAGTTGCACCATTTGACAGGTAGTACTAAATTCATGTACAATTTAATTATACGTATATATATATATATATATATTAATTTTGTTGGGAATAATACATTTTTGCAGTATATACGAATCACAACATCCATCTGGCGATCTCAGTAAAGATTTTGCTAAATGGTTTTCAAAATATGTATATGATCCAAAAAACTTTGTTGTTGACGAAGGATTACGACATATTGCTATCGGACCAAAAAGAAATATGAAGACTTATCCAATATTCTTCGTCAATGGATTTAAATTCAACACCAAAGATTACGGGGCTGAAAAATTAACATATAACAGTGGTGTATTTGTTAAAGGCAGGGATGATCCAGAGGAGCATATAAAAGATGTTTACGGCGTCTTAACACGGGTTTTAGAGTTGACATATTATATACAACCTACAGAGGAAGTTTTTTTATTCAAATGCAATTGGTTTAGCAATATTCCTGGTTCTGGAATTAACGTGCACAAAGATTACAAGCTCATTGAAATAAAGCATACCTCGCATTACTATAAGTATGATCCTTTCATATTAGCCAAGCAAGCATTACAAGTTTATTTTGCTCCGTATCCATCCTTAAAAAAAGATAAAGCAGATTGGTGGACTGTTATTAAAACAAAGGCAAGATTTACATTTGATGGAAATAATATTCCAGATGAAGTAGCGTATCAAGCAGATATGGAGCCAAATACTGAAATAATGATAACTGACGATGTTGACGTAGGATCGTTGAATGATGAAGCGAATGTTTTAATAGATGCATTTGAAAGTACCGAAGAAAACGATATAGAGTACGAGACCGAGTCTGAATCAGAAAACGACGAAGACTGATACATTACACTATTTTTTTAATGTATGCATGTATGATGTTTTATTTTGAGTAATGTATTAAGAATGATGAATGCGTTCTGTATTATTCTGAGCTATGTAATAATAATGATTTTGTTGTGTATTATCATTCTGTTTTATTTTGACCTATGCATTATTCAGAGCTGTGTAATAGTAATAATGATTATGTTCTGCATTATTCTGAGCTATGTAATTACAAAGAATGATTATGATGATTAATGGAACATGTGTTGTAATAATAATTTGTTTTCTTTTCATTATATGATATGATTATGTTTGTGGCAGATATGTCTCACAGAAGGCGCAGTACATCTCAGCCTTCTCCTTCGCCTTCTCATGGTGCAGGTCCCAGCGGTACGGCTCCGGACATACGCCGTGAGATAGAGATAGTTCCCAAGAGTGTTGGGTAAGTATATAATTAATTTCAATTATATTATTAAAAATATATTAATTATATACATCAACATTTATACAGGGGTTTCGAAATAGAGCCGGCGGATTACATTCTTCAAGTTTCAAAGCAATCCTATAAGAGTAGGCTGTTTGGTTGCTGGCCTTATTGGGATGACATTCCAGGCAAAGTGAAGAACGCTATAGTTGCTGATTTGATGGTAAGTAAAATTTTATATTTCAATTTAAAATCAGTATACTGTATATAATTCAAATTATTTTCAATAAGCAGGCTGCAATACGTGTCCGCCTGGAAGACCAGACTGTCTTCTTCAATCATTGGAATAAGAGGATGCGGAAAAATTACAGGGAGACTCTTTCGAAGGCCAAGCTAAGCGGAAAAAAACTCAGTTGGATGGGTAATGATGTTTGGGATGCATTTGTCACCCACTGGGAAAGTGAAGCTGTCAAAGTAAGTTATGTATTGCTGTATTGTTAGTATTATTTATTTAAATTATGTATGTTAGTTGCATTATTAATTTAATTAACCGTGTATTTAAATTAACAGGAAATAGCAAAGCGAAATAGCGCGAACATAAATAAAAATCCTTCGTTACACCGTGGTGGGTCCAAGTCATTCCAACAATGGCGGAGGGAATTGGTAAATTTGTAATTTGAGTTTATAAAGTGTAATATTATTTAATCATATTAGTAACGTTTTTTATTCATGTATAATTTCAGCATTCAAGAACCAGACAGGAGCCTACAATGGTCGAGGTTTTTAGAGTCACTCATGCGGTGGAGCAGACCGATGATGATGGGAATGTCGCCTATCAGTGGACAGATGCGAAGGCTGAATCTGTTATGGTAAATATGTTTATTCACAATGACAACATTTCACATTCCTTTAGTAGTGTATAAGTAAATTGTATAGCTATATATTGAGTCAAATTTGTATTCGTAATTGCAGGGTAGATATGAAGCGGAGCGAGCAGCGATGGCGCAAAGAACTGGACGGGAGGATATTACGCTTCAAGAGTCCAATCAAATATGGGATAGAATTATTGATCCGCCTTCTCGCAATAGGCGTTATGGATACGGCAATCAGGAGGTAAACTGTTTTAATAACTTATATTTGAATTTAATATAGCCGTTGCGAGCGTGAATTAGAACTAGTTTGTTTCATCGTTTTACAGGCTCTTAACTTCCAGAGGGCTTACAAGAAATCTATGGCCAAGGAGGAGATAGCCCAGATGCAACGACAGCTGGACGAGATAAATGATTGGTGACAGAGCTTCTTGTCTCAGCAGATAGATGAGCGCATTGCCGCATTCGTTTCAGAGCATGGGACCATGCCAGGGTCTAGTGGTGGTGGTGGTGGTGATGACGATGCTGATGATGATGCTGATGATGATGATGAGTAGGTATGTTTTGTTGATGGTTATTTTTTTTGGGCAAGATTGTGGTTTTAATGGATATTTGTTGGACTTGTGTACTTATGTTGGTGTGTACGTATGTTGGTTGATGGACTTGGTAGTTTGTTTGGTGTTTTGTGTACCTATGGTGTTGGTGATGGATATTATGTTGATGGATTTGAGATGTATGAATTTGTGTTAGTTGATTATATAGTTGCGTGATTATTGATGTGTTTTATTTGATTATTTGCGATGTATTTGGTTATATGATGGTTGGAATGGAATGTATACGATGGATTGGAAGTGATTATTGTGATGTGGAATGGTTTGCGACGACAGAGGTTGGAAGAGTGAAAGCTGGCTGCTGGAAAACTTTAAAAGTTCCAGGTTTGCAACGGCTCGCAACGACTAGCAACGGCTATCTGGTTCAGGCTAGCAACGGCTAGCAACGGCTATCTGGTTTCAGGCTTGCAACGGCTCGCGACGCCACGTGACGATCAGGATTGTAACTTGCCACGTAGACAACTGGTCGTTGCCACCCGTTGCTAAATTGGTAACGGAGCCGTTGCTATTGCCGTTGCTGGAACAAGTTGCAACGGGCTTAATAGCAAAGGTTTTTAGCAACGGCCGGCAACGGCTAGCAACGGCCGCCAACGACTATTTGCCGTTGTTATGCCTTCCGTTCCTTGTAGTGGATAGATGCATGGTACATGCATCTTACTTGCATGCACTAAGCTTTGGCTGATGGGTAGTTATCTGCCTAACAGTTCTCAGCCCTTAGCTGGAATTCTTGTCTACTCTTGTCCGGCTGTCAGTCTTACAAACACTTTTTGGTGTTTTTCTTCTTCTCTTCTGCCCACAACGGAAGTTGCAAACCAGCAATCCCTGGCATAGAGGCTATAGTAACCCATTTTGAATCATAAATAAGATGGTAGAAGTTGCTTATAAACTTGACTTGCACTTTTACCCCTTTTTCTCAAAGCTTTAGATGTATGTAATGTTTTATCACCCTACCGACCATTACAAAAATTCGAATATAATTTTTATTTCTGGCGTTAAACGTGGAAGCAAAGAGAATGAGAAGCATTTCAATAGTAGACATATAATTTTGAATCTCAACTGTTAATGTCCAAGTAAATTGCCAACACAGCGACAACAACAAAGAATCCGGCAGATCCACTTAGTATGTTATATTCCAAGTGCTATAAAATTACATATTCGATAATAAAATAATCCCACATCACCGAATGGCAAAATGTAAACATGTTTAAATAGTAACAATTACATGATGATGTTTTGGAGTTAGGTAATGCTGGCTTGTAAACCCAAATAGAGGCTATGAAGTTTCCTTTGGGTTGAAGGGCAATAATTGGAGTGTGATAGATGCATGGTACTTCCATTTTACTGCAATATTCACTTGAAGCTGGGGATATGCTTGCCCACAGCTGCCGCCTAAACTAGATTTCTTCTCCACTCCTGATCTAGCCTTCAACCTCTAAAACGCCTTTTTAGGCATCCCTGCAACTCTAAGTGAATGTTGTAAACGAACCAAGCATTGACCATGGTGAATATGTGGACCGGAAAGGGAGGATCATTCAACCTCATAAACTTGGTGGAATAAAAGCAACATCCATCGTTTGTGGTAAGTGGCTTACAAAATCCATTTTGATTGTCATTTGTATATGTTGTTTTCTTTAGAATATTATTATGTCTTTTCCTGTAAATTTTCTAATATGGGCACTGTAGTACTTCAGAACATGAGGTTTATTACAAATGCATCCAACTTGGTCTCCTCTTTCCCTCGCAAAATGCATTATCCAATAGCCCAAGCTGCAAACATGCTTACTAATTATACATTGGGGCTTTTTTATCGACTCTATTTAGGAGGATTCATTTCTGACTCGTTCGTTTCAAGATTTTGGTCCATATTGCTCTTTGGTCTTTTGCAGCTATTTGTAAGTCTTTTGCTTATGGATTTTTAATCATTACGATGACTACAATTTTTTTGAAATCATATGATTTGAATTCTGCTTTAATTGAACCTTCCAAGTTCAATTATATACTTAAAAAAGTTAACTTGGTTTTCTAAATTGGTCATTTTCGGTAATATACATGCGTCATATACATTTTTGTACGGACAAAAATCTAAAACTAAAAACAACAAACCAAGGAACCTTAATTTTTTGACTTATGATTTGAGTTCCTTCTGGTAGTCTTGCTAGCTTTGAATCATTTGCCAGTGAAAATGTTTACCCTGTGCATCTTTCTTTACTTTATTTATGTTGGTGTAAACCAAACTATGGTGTTCTGATAATCTTGTTTGCTAACAACCATTTGTCAATAAATAAATTTTCTTTTACCTTCCGGGAAAACAAACTGGAGGGAAAAATGGTCTAGGCAAGTTTTGAACTTGCATCTTCAATCAAATTGATGCTTTACCATTTGAGCTACTAGACCATTTGTTCATCTGGTTATTTATTTTTGAACTATTACATGATTCATTCAGTCTACGGCAATTTCTACAATAAGAGCTATTGCATTTTTGCAGGGTTCTAATCTTGGTAACCGTTCAAGCAAGGATTACATCACGTCATCCCCACCCAGACGAAACACCCCCAGCTTCATTTGCAGCAATGCTATACGTTGGCCTTTGGTGCTGACCAGTTGCATGGATCAAATGAGCATGTAATTTCTAGCTTTTTTAATTGGATTTCTTCTGCTTGTGTACTAGAAGAATGTTAGCTGTTACTTTTTTGGGATGGATTCAAGAAAATAAGATTTTTATGTTGGGGTTTTGGTGTTTGTTCAATTGCTTTATCTGTAACAATTATCCTATTTTCTTCCGGCTTTAGGCTGTACAAGCAAAAAGCGCCTAGCGGAAGCCCTTTGACAAGGGTTTTTAAGCTATTTATTTCCTTGAAACACAAGCATAAAGTGTTCATATTTTTCACAGAACACTAAAAACAATATATGCTTTGATCTCATAATTTTAACCTGGGCTAGGTCCCCGATAAATATACAGTTCCACTTCTTTTTATAGAATACTCATTTCATTTTGATTTATAAAATTAATAGTGGAATAATTTAAGCTCACCCACCTTTATTACATGTTGATTATTTTTCTCATTGCACATAACTGGAATGTGGAGGTGCAATCTGCATGCTCTGGAGATAGAACTTAATATCATCACGGAAAATCCAGATTTTCCCTCTCTCGCTCTCTTCCTTTTCAATATTTCAGAACTTTTATGTCGTTTATATTGACAGTTCAATATATGTTGTTTCTTTTAGAAAATATTATTAACCAATAGAGCTAGATCGAGTTTCCCAGATTATGTTTATTCAAATGGTTTAACTCTGTGATTATTATCAGAAAATTTGGTTTAGTGTGTCCTTGGGTTGCAACCTACATTTTTGCATTAAGATGTTAAGAAGAAGAAAAAACATAATTTACTAATAAGAGTCTAAAAAAGAAGTCCGGAGTCTAAAATTATTTTATCTTTCTGCCCCAAGTTGTAATTATTTTCCTAATTTAAGCCCAAAGACCATAAAATATTCATGGAGTAATTAGTAGAGCTATAAGAAGAATGTTTGTTATTAGTCATGTTTCTTTTATAAGATGTCATTGTTGTAATAAATAAATAAATTCTAGATCTGAATACATACAACCCATATTGATTCTATCGAGAAACAAATATATGAAATTAAATAGTTCCGCAGAAGTCGTACTTGAATCCATTGATGTTTGCAAAAAAAAGATCAACTAGGTTTTAGATCTTCCAAATTGACACATGCTTAGATCTGAAAATTCTCTTTAGAAGAGGGTGGAGAGAATATGATAAGACTTGTGTAATTCGGGAACCATAACCCCATATATATAGTGTGTGACATTTTTCAGTTCGGCCCTTCAACAAACTAAAATTGTCACTCTGGTATCCACACAATATAAATTTACATGACAAATATACCCCTTAAGTCTTGTTGTATTTATTCCAAATAGATCACATAATCAAACTTAATCCCAAAATAGCCCATACATTTAAATATTAAAATATGTGGCCCCATAATGCTGAATTATTCCAACAATCTCCCCCTGGGCCACATATGTAACCTTATAGAATGTATTTAACTTTATGAGCTCTCAAATAGCTATCTTGACAATATGGTATATCCAAAACAATCTCGCCCATTGATTGTGTTTACATAGGATCAAAGCGGTTTTCATTATCGTTAGTGTAACTAAACCCATCAATGGTCACGTATATCAATATAATCAAATGACATAGATCAATCATGTATGTGTAGCATGAAAATTACATGAAATATGATCTTTACATGTCTATTTCCAACTGGTCCTACTTTACTTTAATGAGATCAAAATTTAAACATATATAAATAATTTGAGTATAAAAAAACTTTATTTCTGATCAGAAAAACTGAAACATATCCACAATCAAAATATAGAGCAATGTCACAAAAGAAATGACTTAGTACAAACTCCCCCTAAACCAAAATATTCTTACATAAAAGATACATCCATTTTAGCAACATGCTTATGAAAGACCTTGGGTGGTAATGCTTTTGTAAGTGGATCCGCTAACATGGAATTTGTCCCAATATGCTCTATGGATATTAATCCATTTTGCACTCTTTCCTTCACAACTAGAAACTTGATGTCAATGTAATTTGACTTACTTGGGCTTCTATTGTTATTAGAATATAATACTGCTGATCTATTGTCACAAAACAACTTTACTGGTCTTTCAATATTATCTATAATGCGCAGCCCAGTGACAAAATTTCGCAGCCATTTTCCATGATTAGATGCCTCATAGCAAGCCACAAACTCTGCTTCCATAGTGGAAGAAGCTATAAGCATTTGCTTAATGCTCTTCCATGATATAGCCCCTCACTCAACATAAATATGCATCCTGAAGTGGATTTTCTACTATCCGGACATCCAGCAAAGTCAGAATCAGAATACCCAATGATCTCCAACTGATCTGATCTTCTATATGTAAGCATATAGTCCTTTGTTCTTTGAAGATACCTCATAACCATTTTTGCTGCTTTCCAATGATCCATTCCAGGGTTACTAAGATATCTGCCTAACACTCCTACAATGTACGCAATATCCGGACGCGTACATACTTGAGCATACATTAGACTACCTATAGAAGATGCATAAGGGATCTTCTGTATTTCATTAACTTCAAGGATGTTATTAGAGCATTGTTTGAGACAAAACTTATCCCCTTTAGCGACAGGGGTATCTCCTAGTTTACAATCTTGCATGCCAAATCTCTTAAGCACCTTTTCTATATTGTTCTTTTGTGACAATTCAAGAATTCCTCGTGAACGATCACGATGTATTTGGATCCCTAATACAAAAGAGGCATCAGCAAGATCTTTCATTTCAAAATTATTTGAAAGAAATCTCTTAGTTTCGTGCAGCATATTTAAATCATTGCTGGCAAGCAATATATCATCAACATATAAAATTAAAAATATAAATTTACTCCCATTAAACTTGTGATACACACAGTTATCAATGATGTTTGACTCAAAACCAAAAGAGGTAATTACATTATGAAATTTGTGGTACCATTGACGAGAAGCTTGTTTGAGTCCATAAATGGATTTCTTTAGTTTGCAAACCATATTCTTTGGATCTTCAACCATAAAGTTTTCCGGTTGCACCATATAAATTATTTCCTCAATGTCTCCATTGAGAAATGCAGTCTTAACATCCATTTAATGCAACTCAATGTCAAAATGTGCAACAAGTGACAAAATTATTCTAAAAGAGTCTTTCGATGAAACCGGAGAGAAAGTCTTTTTGAAATCAATGCCTTCCTTTTGAGTAAAACCTTTTGTTATAAGACGAGCCTTATATCTTTCCACTTTACCTTTTGCATCCCTCTTGGTTTTAAATATCCATTTACAACCAATGAGCTTCTTACCTTCAGGTAAAGGGAAAAGATCCCAAACTTTATTATCTTGCATTGATTTATACTCTTCATTCATAGCTTCAATCCACTTTTGAGAATTAATATCTTGCATGGCTTGGTGAAAGCTGATAGGATCATCTTCCATCAATCCATTATTATCCTCTAACTCTTGAAGAAATACAACATAATCATCCGGAATAACATTTCTTCTTTCCCCAGTGGATCTTCTTAATGGCAATTCATTTTGAGGTTGTTGAATTTGTTCTTGTGGAACATTAACTTCAACTTGAAGAGGATTTTCTTCAACATTGTTTTGTTGTGGTTCTGGATTCACTTCTTGATCAATGACAGGAACAATAATCTGCACATTGTCCGAAGAAGTAACTGTAGTAGGAATCATAGACGATGATTCCTCCTCAAAAACAATGTTCCTTACTTCATTTCTCCCTCTCAACTCAACATCCTCAAAAAATGTTGCATTTCCCGTCTCAAATATTTTCCTCGGTATGGGATCATAAAATTAATAGCCCCTAAATCGCTCAGAATAACCAATAAAGTAGCTACTCATCGTTTTGGAGTCCAATTTTCTTTCTTTTGGCCTATATGGCCTTACCTCAGCTGGACATCCCCAAATGTGAAAATGCTTTAGAGTAGGCTGTTTGCCTGTCCAGAGCTCGGAAGGTGTTTTAGTAGCTGCTTTAGTGGGTATTCTATTAAGGATATAAACTGATGTCTTTAATACCTCTTCCCAGAGTGATTTTGATAAGGTAGAATGGCTGATTATACTCCTTACCATGTCTTTAAGAGTCCGGTTTCGTCTCTCAGCAACACCATTCATGCTAGGTGAACCTGGCATAGTGTATTGTCGGACTATTCCACATTATTCTAGGAATTTAGCAAATGGTCCTAAACATTGTTCACCTGATCCGTCAGATTTACCATAATATTCACCGCCACGGTCAGATCTGACAGTTTTAATCCTTTTGTTGAGTTGGTTCTCAAATTCTACCTTAAATTTCTTGAACATGTCTAAGGATTCTGATTTATCATGAATAAGATATAGGTAGCCATATCTTGAGTAGTCGTCTATGAATGTTATAAAATATTGTTGACCATTCCATGATGCCTCGGGGAATGGCCCTCAAATGTATGTATGTATTAATTCTAAGGCGTTAGTTGCTCTATTGGCACCTATTTTCTTATGTTTGGTCTGTTTTCCCTTGATACACTCTACGTAGACATCAAGGACTGAAAAATCAACGGATTCCAAAATGCCATCTGACACGAGCCTTTGAATTCCATTTTTTGATATATGACCTAAGCGCTTGTGCCACAATGTGGCTGAAGTTTCCTTATTAACTTTTCTTTTAGTCCCACGTGACTCTACATGCAAGGCTTCATTATAAGAGGTATTAACATCAAGCATATATAAGTTATCATAAACATTAAGAGAACCAGTTCCAATAAGAGTTGAATTCATTGATAAACTAAAAGTACTATTCCCAAATAAACAAGAATAACCAAATTTGTCCAACTTAGAAACAGAAACCAAATTCCGTTTAAATGATGGTATAACAAAAGTATCAAATAAATCCAAATAAAACTGAGTTCTTAATAACAACTTAAAATTCCCAATAGCCTCCACTTCTACCGATTTTCCATCACCCGCATAGATGTATCTTTCAGCATCAGTTGGATTTCGGTAGCTTAGGCAACCCTGTGTAGAAACACTTATGTGAGTAGAAGCACCAGGATCTAACCACCAAGTGTTTCCAGGTACTGTAGCTAAATTTACTTCAGAACAGACCAAAGAAAATGATGTACCTTTCTTAACACGCCATGCGTGGTATTTGGAACAATCTTTCTTTAAATGTCCAGCCTTTTTTGCAAAAGTAACAACCATCAGTCTCCTTTTGTTGTTTCTTTTCAGTCGGACCCTTAGCAGTTTCTTTATCCTTCTTTCTCTTTTTGTCTTTTCCCTTAGAAGTGTATGCTAAATGAGCACTTTCAGCCTTATCATGCTTCAATCTCTCTTCTTCTTGTACATAATACGAAATGAGCTCATTAAGAGTCCATTTCTCATTTTGACAGTTATAACTGATCTTGAACTGGTTGTATTGTGAAGGAAGAGAGATTAATACCAAATGCATGAGCAAATCATCTGAAAGCTCAAGCTTATGTGCCTTAAGTTTTGAAGCAGTGTTAGACATTTCCATAATGTACTCCCTTATGTTTCCTTTGCTTTGATACTTCATGGAAATCAAGTGTTGTAAAAGCGTGCTTGTTTCCGCCTTATCGTTTTTAGAAAAACGTTTTTCAATCTCAACAAGGAAATCTTTAGCATTGGTTATCTTTTCAGATACCGCACCCCTAAATGCCTCCGGAATTCCACGCTTTATGATCATTAGGCTCACGCGGTTTGAACGATCCCACCTCTCAAAGTTCTTTATAATATCATAAGAACTTTCATCCGTAAGAGGGGCGGGTTCATCTATCCTAAGTGCAAGGTCAAGATCCATGCAGCCAAGAACATGCAGTATGTTCTCTTTCCAATCCTTAAAGTTTGTTCCAGTCAGAATAGGAATGTTGTTCAGATTGGCAGATACCGTAGTCAAATTAGCTGTAATTTTAAATTAATCAAATATGTTTACATTATAAAACAACTGTAGTAAATTTAAAATAATTGGTAAGTCTTTGCTTAAGATACCCAGCACAACATTAATATCAAGTCTTTGGACAGTAATATTAACTGTAAGTGGTATTCTTGTTGTAATCATCAAATATTAACAATGAATTCAAGTCAAATAATAATCTTCCTTTGGGCCGATTAATTATTTTCTTGTAAAACTTTATAATTGTTACATATTTATCATCACACATGTGAATCTAATTTGGCCAGATATTAACCTTCCTTTGGGCCGACTAATATTCACATAAATAAATACACACAAATATCTAACACTTTTCATAAGCAAGTAAAATAAGAGAGGTCACTTTGGTGACATATTATTTCAAATAGTTCACTTGTAATGTAGGATATTCACAATCAATTTGCAAAAGACGCCAAATAGTATATGAATTTATTTTAACTCCTTCATTTATAAATTTGCCATAAATATCAATGTCAAATTTGACATCAAGGAAACTGCAATAATACATTTATGAATAATACTTGCAATAATAATTAGTATCAAATTATTGCGTATTTTATTTAACTGCTACTATTCAAAATAGAAGGTGAAACATACTAAGTAGTAACAATAAATTACAAAAAAAAAAATTATGTCAAATCTGACAGCATCAATTAATGTGTCGATTCATAGTGTACAAAAGTAATGAATAGTAAAAGATTGGCCAATATTTCAACAATGCCTGTTGCTATTTTATGCTTTTGCAGGAGAAAACAAAACCACAAACATGTCATGGTACAATTATTATAAAAGATGTAGATGAATTCCTAGATCATAAATCCAATGATACGGTTCAATTAAATCCAAATTGCTATCATTTCAGGAAACTTTTGGTCAAATCAACAGAATCCAATATTTCATTAAATCTATGGATCCATGTATAATACTGTTTATTAACATGTTTTGAATCACCATAATTGAAGCATTCACAAATAGAAATGAAATAAGTGGATCAGGTGAATCAACCGAAAATTGTAAATCCAAGAACCCTAATTTCATATGTTCTTAAAACCAAAGAATTTCTCAATAAAATCAATGATGGGTGGCTCTGATACCACTTTTTGTAATAAATAAATAAATTCTAGATCTGAATACATACAACCCATATTGATTCTATCGAGAAACAAATATATGAAATTAAATAGTTCGGCAGAAGTCGTACTGAATCCATTGATGCTTGCAAAAAAAGATCAACTAGGTTTTAGATCTTCCAAATTGACATAAGCTTAGATCTGAAAATTCTCTTTAGAAGAGGGTGGAGAGAATATGATAAGACTTGTGTAATTTGGGGACCATAACCCCATATATATAGTGTGTGACATTTTTCAGTTCGACCCTTCAACAAACTAAAATTGTCACTCTGGTATCCACACATTATAAATTTACATGACGAATATACCCCTTAAGTCTTGTTGAATTTATTTCAAATAGATCACATAATCAAACTTATTCCCAAGATAGCCCATACATTCAAATATTAAAATATGTAGCTACATAATGTTGAATTATTCCAACAGTCATTAACCAATATAGATAAACCAAGTTTCCAGATAATATAGTCCCCAAATAGTTAAACTATACGAGCAATGCTATAAAATATGGTTTTGTGCCCTTGGTAAAATAATAGAAGGAAAAAAAAATAATTTACAATAAGTGGTTGAAATAGAATAATATAACCTAAACTTACCGTTTAATCCCAAATATTAATTATTATTTTGATGAAGTATATTTGATGCTGTATTACCTTGTTCGTTCGAGGTTATTGTATTATTGATTATATTTTATTTTATTCCTTCTGTTATGAGTTTCAAAAGGTGTAGAACACTATAGATGGCTCTGTGATCTATTTTATATATTTTACTTCAAAACGATCCGCCTTCTGTGAGGTCTGCAATGTTAGCGCCTTTTAATGCATGAATCGGGGCATCGTAAATTATGGATTGTTAGATGGAGACAAGCTATTGAAGATGCGAAGTTACAAGTTATCGGAAGCATAAAATGACACAATTGGAGATATGATTGTTGTGCTATCAAAGGTATGCTTTTGTGCTATCGAATGTATGGTTTTTAGCCCTTAAGAGTGCACACGGTGGCACTTGTCAAATGTCGTCATTGATCTACCTCAATCATGCTAGTGGGGCCCGCAAAGCTTTTGCTGCGTTTTGAAGAAAATCACTTGACACACATACATATATATGTACACACATGTGGCTGATTATTTGGACATAAAATAAAACACAATTGCTAACACAAAAAATCTGGACTGTTTGATTTTTTTGTTTTTATATGAGAGGTGGAAACCAATGGGCAATATGGTGGTGGAGATCCACTGTGTCACCAATTGTATCCACATTTTGTGTCCCAATAGATTTTCTCGTGCACACACACAGCAAGTAACATTTCAAATTTAAATTTTATACAAACATTTATTTATTTTAAACAAAAAAACTAAAAAGAAAACCGGCCATCATACTCTGCGTGTGTTGTTATAAATCAATCAGCCTACATAAATAAATATCGTTAAAAATTCAAATTTAAATTTTAAATATATTTTAAACATTTATTTAAATTCAAGAGATGGAACCCTTTTTATTATCGAAACACAAAAATTATGCGTGCGCGCACACACACACATATATATAAATAGTATTAGTCGAAGGTCAAAGCTAATAAATGTTTATAAATAAGATAGTATATTGTGCGTATGTGCGTGTGTATATATCTACATAAATTTAATATTGGCAATATATCTTTTTTTAGCAAGGCTAGCCGATTTTAAAGTGAGGCGTTCACTTTTAATAAAATCATTAGAAAAATAGGAGAGGAAATATGATCTTAACCGAGAAAGGCAAGGGAGAATCAATAGATCCATGCTTTCGCAATGTGACCAAAAGAGTGGAAAACCGAGCAAGTATCATGTCTGCAACTATAATCGACATCAAAAAAAAAAAATTCCGCTCTTCAGCAGTACGAACCTTTAGCCTAGAGGGCAATGGATTATACAGCGTTGTTTCAATGAACGCCTTAGCATACACTAGCTTATTCCTTACCATAGTATTAGCATCAAAACATTTGAGTTTGTCAACAAGGCTAGCAAGCCAATCTAGCCCAATCATGGATTGTAGAACAAAAGGTATATGCGAGAAATAAGCCCACATTGGAATAGACAAATTCTGATCCCTAACACTATCTACCGTTGGACTCCACAAAGCTATAATAAAAGGCTTACCGGCAATAATGGATGGTTTCGCTTCAAAGACACACAATCTTTCTTCTTTACAAAAGAACTTAAAATAAAACATAGAATCTTCATAATGGCAATATAACGTCGCATATGGTAAGTCATATTATATTTAGCTCTTTACTAATATAATGATATAAATTCATCCACATTCAAATTGGTCTATTGTTTAGTTTTAACTCTTTACGGCACACTATATATATTTCCCATAAATTTACGATGTTCAAATATCCAATCTAACACAAAACAAAAAAGTAAACTTAAAATTAAATATTAAATATCAAATAATCAAAATAAATTACATTAAATTAACATTTTAAACATAAAACTCAAAAAAATATTGAATACGATTTAATGTTACAAAATTATTCATAAGAGCACAAATCAAAAATCTAATGCATAATGAATTAATTTTTTTTTTAAATTCTCATTTTACTCCACTACTCGATGCACCTAATCCAACAACGTGGTTCTCCCAAAAAAGATGCTTATGATAAATCTTTTTACGAAGTGATGATAGTATCTTTGGCTGGATGATTCTCCACATGCACTTATGAGTTTTCAATGTTGTTTATATCCTCTGATGATGAATCAAGGGTGTTTCCAATATGTAACTTTGGATGAGACAACGAATGAACGTATAAAACCTTAGATGGGCCACCATGAATATTTATAGCTTCTTCTACTTTAAGAATATATATTGATTTAGGCGATACGCTTGAAGGAGCTACATGAGAATTTGATTGCAGAACACCCATGTTTCATTGTTTACTTTTATATGGTTATGATGGATTTTAAATCAAATCATACGATGTATGCATCATATCATGTATATTTGTAGAGATGTTTGACTCTTTTTTGTTACTTTTTGGTATGGTACATACAGCGGATCTCTAATGCATATTCCAACATTTCTCTACGTTGCCACTGTTATTGCATTTTGAACCTGTGCAGTTAATTCCCCGCTATTACCCTGCAATAACCCTGCTATATCTCATAGTAGATTTCTACCGTTACGATTTTTTCATATAGCTCCCTAATATAGCCTTTCCGCTTTAAGCATTGTTATATCCCGTTATTCCAGCTATTTCCGCTATATCTTCTTTAAAAGAAATGAATTGATGTCATTTATACATTATAAAAATTATGAAATTAATTAGTTTACTTGAATTTTTAATATATTTTCATGAAAATACTTTAATATTCTACAAAATTCAATTATGTTATATAACAGTTTTACGTTTATTTACAATATATTCGCACATGTTTTTGTTTAAAATTATTTATGTGTTAATTATAATTCAATTAAATGTTAATTTTTTATTTAATTACAATTATATATTTGTAAAAACATTAAGTACGAGTTTTATATGCTATTTTAGAGTCATCCGCTCTATCCCGTTATATCCTCGCTGTATCCCCGCTACGACTTTTTACACCTCCGTCGTATTGAATCCGCCGAGCGTTTTAACTGAATATTTTTGAACATTTGATGGGTATAAGGCATTTATATTTGAAATGACTAAAACATTTTCAAATTTCACAATTTGCAAGAATAAATTTGTATATATTCTAAAGTTTGTACATAAATTGCCCCATATTCAGTTTTCTCCTAAACACGTACTTGCAGTGTAGCTTCAACTTTAATCTCAACCAAAACCTTGGCATGGTATAACTTATTCCTCTTTGCAGCAGTATCGTCAAGTATGATTAATCTATCACTACTCTTGTTATGCGACAAATACTGTAGCAACCTTGTTTTTCGAAGTCGTAGTATTATACAAATTTAATTAAAATAAAATGTTCTTGTTCGATTTCGATAGCTATTTTTTGGAATTCGCTTTTTCTTAATTGAAGTCTATTTAATAATAGACTTTGTTTTAACAAATTGAATTAATTATTAAATTCTTTTTGGTGCATATATTAAATTAGGTTAGGTGTTATTGTTAGCTATAAAATATTTTAAAGTATAAGTGATTTTTATAATTCATATAGACGAAAAGAAGTCCTATTTGGCACTGAATAAAATCATTAAATCGACGAAGATGAATAAATTCATTGTTATATCAATATAGTGAATAATTAGGTAGAATTAAACAATAACTGATTGGATTAAATCGTGCAGTTGTTGAAATATATATTTCATAAAATAAAAAGTATAAACCGATTCAAATTAATTTGAAAATTCTTTTAACAAAAAAATGAAAAGAATCATTTAAAAAGAAAGAAAGAATGAAAATAAATAAAAATGGGCAACTTGAAGTCATTTTTATTTAACAAATAAAAGCCCAAAATAATTGACCCTAACCCACTTAAGCACTAAGCTGCTTTCTTTTCTTTTCTATTCACAGAACGAACTAATTTTGGATCCACACAAAAAGAAAAACCCTTATTTCACTCATGCCCAAATCCTGAAACCCTATTCTCTCAAAACCGAACGCAGGCAACCAAAGAAAACAAAAGGAAAAGAAATCGCGAATCGGGTTCAACGTTGGCATATGGAGTGTGCTTCCAGTCGCATGGCCAAGGAAGGCAACGCGAGTAAGGGGAGCTCGTTTTAGGGCTATGGGGGCGATGCAACTAGTGACGTTAGGAAGGGGGACCTGACTTAGGGCATCGTGATGGCGACCGCGGCGTGGAGCTCCTGATGTCTTGAAGGTGGATGTATGTGCGTGTAGATGTGATGGCTGGAGGTCGCGACGGTGAAGAAATGCATGGCTCGCCTTCGGGTGACGTCAAAGCATAGCTGGGTGGTTTTAGGCGACATAGTGGTTGCGACTACGATTGAGGAATAGACGCAACAGTGCTGGCCAAGGGGTGGTCGTTGGCCGTAGTTTGTGCAAACTACTGGTTAAAGTGGGATATTTTTAACTCTCGCTTCTATCTCTACGTAAATGAATATCCTTATGTATGCCGTCATATGGTTATTTGGATGATAATTGTTGATTTTTAATTATTAAATTAGTTAAAGTATGAATGCATGCATGAATTGTTCTATGTTTTGCACATAATTTGGATAAACTTGTTTGGTTTGGGATGTTGGTTCCTTGAATTGTTTGATGGTGTAAATTTACAAACGTAACCCCGTCCGTTTGTGAATAAATTTTTTTTAATGTGTCGATACTTGTATAATGTCACATGATCGAAGAAGTTGTAAAGAAACTTGAATCTTTAAGAAATTTTATATTATGGATTGATATTTTATAGAGCGATGTTGGCTCTAGAAAATGCATTTTTGATGGATTTATTGTTTGAATTGTTAAATGTTTTTAAAAGATTCAAAAAGTGAGATTTTATCTATTTTGATCCTTAGTGGAATTTAGTTTATAGAATATTGTTATATTATATTTTGTTCTTAACTTATTTTTTATTTCAAAATTTCTATTCCAAACTTTTGAAAATGAGTAATGTTTATTCATAAATCTTTTTAAATTGACTATTACAAGTATATAATAATTTTGAAAATGTTTTAGAGGCAAAAGATAAAATATAGTATTATTTTATAAAAGCTGCTATAAAAGTAATAATTTTATTTTCAAGTGATTTTAGTCATAAAAGAGTTTTAAATTATTTTGTAAGTGTTCAAAACCCTTTGTAAATATACAACTTTTCCTTAAAATGAATTTAAGGATTTAAAAAGTGATTTTGGAAAATTATTTCTTTGTATATATAAAATAAATTTAGAACTCTTTTATTTTATTTATTATGGATTTGAGATTTTAATGAGATTTCTTGCTTTTCTATGAAATGAGGAATTTTATTAAATAATTGAATCATACGGATTGGTATGAGAATTTTTGTACAATTCTTTCTCCTATTTTCATAACTCATTGAATATAGTATATTAAGAAGAAATCACTAACATTTAGTAAATACTTGAATACCATTAAGTGATATGGAACATTTAATTAAAATCTAGTGATTACTAAAGTGACGGTGATTAACACTTTAGAGCTATACTATCTTGGGATGTTTAAATGCATGGGCTAATAAATCCCTGAGAGATGATAACTTATTTTATTCATCGTTTTCAAAGTCGATACATACTTAAATTTGGGTAGGTAGACCTATATTATTGGAATTAGGTTTGTTATGTTGTAACACGGCTGGTCTTTTGTTTCTTGGACATGTTTTTACATGCATTAATAGTCTCTATACTGGATGACTATAACCTATCAGTTCGATGCACAGTTCGGACGATGTTTCCCTATATTGTTTCCGTTAGGCAAATTCACATAGTTTTGATATAAACACAATTACCTTTTATTAGGAGCAGGTGTTTATAACTTTCAGTTTATATTTTTTCCATTACTACTACACTATGTGGCGAAGTCTATATTGTTTCTATTAGACTCCTTATCGTTGTATTAAACTAATAGTAACTACAATATTGTTTCATTAGTGATGATTGTTTCTTCAGAGATTTTTAGGATGGATATTTAGTAACTTTTGGCTCTGAAGAATTTTGAATTGTTATCACCATATTTTTAGATGGTGGTCCTTTAAAGATTTGATATGGATTTATGAAATGGTGATTTTGATTGATTAGCCTTATTATGATTATTTGGTTTCAAGCATATTTTTATTTAGAGTTGTTTTTATTGTTAAGCCATATATTTATTATATCAGTACCTCACCTTTTTATTAAATATAACCTGACCCGTTTATTTTTATAATACTCGGGTCAGGCCGAGACTCTATAGGTGTTACATCAATTTTTACCACAAGTCAGAACCAAAAAGAAACAATACTTTCTAACGACAATAGAGCTTAGCAATGAGTAGCTTGAAGGTTAAGCATCTAACCAGACCCAAGCCTTATCAACTAGAATCAAGGCTACACGAAACAGATGTGGTGTGCAGAAAGATAGAGCAGAATTGACATCTCTGGAAACAAAGACCAAAACATAATACAAGGTCAAAGCATAAAGGCTAGTAAGTGAGGATTTGAATTAGCTATACTCACATGTTGTCACTATAGGATCAGGTCTGCATAAGCATACACTAGGGACAACCTAGACAGTGCCATACAAAGCCAAGAGCATTACGCTAGGGATGTATACAGGGTCAACCAAGATACGCTTCAATGCAAACTCTACCCTATAGGCAAACGACAAATGTGAAGTTCTCCCTCTCTCAATCTCTCATTAGCAACAACCAAGAAAACAATTCAAATAGAAAATAAGCATCAAGCACATCTGGATAGTTTTCAGCACATAATGGGAAGAGATACTCCATTCTGACTTGGTATGGAGGTAAATTAAGTAAAAGAGTAAGGACAATAACGGGGCAGTGAGGTTTGAATGCAAAACAACATTCACCAACACCCCTGTTCCTACAAATCAACAACACGAAAAAGTCACATGAAGGTCTCTTATTATTCCTCTTAGAGCGGTATGCTACTTCAAGAGAGAAGAGATTGAACTATGCAGATTAAAGCTTCCCGCCCACTTTTTCGAGCATCCTGCTTCAAAATTCCAATATTCCGCCAGACTTAGGATTACCCGCCGAAGACGCATCATTAATTTAGGCATAAAGAACGAGCTTTATAAATAGGCGAAAAGTGGAAAAATCCAAGGTCAGATATTGAAAGGAAAACGTGGAAGACGGTTACCACCATTAATAATGCACTTTTCAAACTATAAAAAAAGACAAAAGGATAAAGAAGGGGATCTTCTTTTTTCAACTTCTTCTTCCTGAACAGAAAAAAGGGCAAAATATTGTACACCTCAAGGCCATTTAAATCTCTTGTACAAAAAATGATAAAAGATAGTAGATTACCCCATGGACGTAGGATTATTAACAATCTAAACCATGTAAAAATCTATGTATCCTTTTAAATTTTTGCAATTTACTTTCAATCGCATCTTGATTTACCAATCCATTTTGATATCTCAACAACAGTTGAAGTGCGGCTATTTGGCCGTGTAAGCATTCAGCAACATAGTTGCTTCCTAAAGGCGAATATAACTAAGCTTAAATTCATCGATTCCTAATTGCGAGGACAATAAATCATAAGATTATCTCACAATCCAGTTGAATGTGGTGAAGACGAAAATTTTCACCAACATTTTTGGCGCTAAAAGGAGCGCGAACCTCCATCCCTTTGTCCCTCCATCCTCCATTCCTCCACTCATCAAACTCCAACAATCCTCCAATGCCACCTTCTAGTTATCCATCACCCATGGCTCACCGCCATTCTACCTGCTACATGTGTCAAACAGCAGACAAGCAGTCATGGAGTTCTCCAATTTAGGAGCGGTGAGACCAGCCCTAAGCTACTTGATAGATTGACTCAACCAACCTTCGACGACAAGAAAGGAATGAACTTTGTAGCGGGAGAACCCCAACACATTTTAACTCTTCATCATCATTAGTCGTCGCCTCTTCCTCTTCCAACCCTCCTCCATTACCATCCGGCGACCACCTATGAGTTGTAGATGTGTTGGTGTTTGATGGCGGCCCTGATGAAGAGGCAAGGGAGTCTACAAGAGCGCTATTGCAATCAGATCAATGGAGGTGCCTACTCCTTCCTACCCGAAGATCTGATGGTCCGACTGTAGGATCTTCGCCTCCAACCAGAGTGGTCAGCCTAAAAAATGTATCATATGAATGTAATAAACTAGAGGTACGGATATCAACCAGCCCGAACCAATGTAAAATCTAAAAAAGGAATATATATATACACACACACACATATATATATACATACACACACAGATATATATATATATATATATGCACCTTCACATGTCACCACCAGTAGTCACTGACTTAAGAAAACGCAAAATCAGTAGGCAAAAATGGCACTCTCAATACTAAGAACGGCGATAGTGGCCTGCACAGTTGGATCTACATCAACGTAGGCCCGGCTCTTCAACCAAAATATTTTGCTAGGCACGATGAAAAATTTCTTTGCTCTGGTATGAACTTTCTATGATGACAAATCATAAAGACTGGTCGTAGGAATATTAGACTGGCTGAACCAGTATAAAAAATGCTTATGTCAGTTATTTCGACGTACCACACTGGACATATAGATATTAGGATTCTCGAACCAGTTCAAAAAAACCATGCACATGCGATCGTAGGTTGTATCATGACCCGACTTCTCAGTCAAATCTATGCCTGTAATGGGTATGACCATGCCCAAAGCATGACGATTCATCCACCTTGGCCCTCGCCATTGTTGCAAAGGTATAATTTCACCAAAGAACAATAACAACAATCTCTAAAATGAGAACAGTGACATTGAAGAAGAATTCGGCTCAGCATGCGCATGACATTTCACCCCAGAATAAGGGGTAGGTCGTACCTAGCTCGCAGTCAAGGCAATTTTGACCCTAAAACCCAAGGTAGGTCAAAACAGATGTTTCACCCTAGGACAGGGGTAGGTCTGATATTCGACTACACATGTAGAAAAGGACATTTTGCCTCCATAATAGGGGCAGATCATCCCAGCATCCAGCTATAGACACTTCGTTGCTGGAATAAGGAGAAGATCTTGATGCATACATCATTAGAACTGGGATCCGCTCGTATCCAACCAACAGCTAACTCAGCAAAGGATCAGATCACACCAACAAACACCAGGAAGTCACAACCTATCAAGTCATGATCAGGAACACATACCCTACTCCCTAAAACACATCCTAGGTGAATACAAATAAGTACACCATAGGGAATATACTATCAATCTGGTACATGCCCGAATGCTACTTAAGTCTAGCTAGGTATACATCATAAAACTGAGCTGTCAATAATTAGCTATTGATCTTATAATAATATTACTTGTTTTACACTTATGTGTAATTTACAAAAATTACCACTCAAGTCATATTACAAAGAAAACATTATTTTTACAAAGTTAAATTACAAATTTAATCGAAGTGTGACCACACCACATCATCCCGATCTATGAAAATATGTCATGGCGAGCTGGGACAAAAATTAGCCCTCCATCTCTGTAATCGCCATTGATGATCGAGAAAGAGAGACCTGACCACGAGCCGATCTATGATATTCCACGTGTGGATCATAATTAGCACCGTTCCAAAAGTTTCCGTAATCTACATATGTGTATCCATAGTCATCTCGGTTGTACATAAAGGACAAGTCAAGTCCAGGCTAGAAATATTTAAAAAGGTCAATCGCATGTCGTCAACCGATTTATGCTATTCTAATCTATAGCTTCTCTTTATGAAGTTCATCCAAAAGGGATGCCCTATCCGTCCCACCTTGGGAAACCGCAATGGAGTCCAATCGGACCTCACACTCCAAAATATATATCTTTTTTTCTTAGGCATTTATTCACCTCATGACCATTTTTTAAACTCTATCGATCTCATGCAAGAGTTGCTCTTTTAACTTCCCTACACTTTTGGAGGAAGGACAATTGAACTCATCCTCATTGGACAAGAATGGGGAAACTCGAGTATCCGGTGTCCCTAGCTCTCCCGTTAGGTAGTTCTCTAAGTCTTTAATCTTGGCCTCATAATGAACCTTCACATCATTATTCCACTTAAGGATCTCAGTTGGGTTAGCCCCAGATGGAAGCTCAGGGGTTATACCCAACCCAAGAGGAACACGTGAAGTTAGAGCCGCCAAAGAATTCTACTCTGCATTCATACGCAATGTCATCTCTCTATCCATCTCAATAATCTTTCCTCTTATTTTTTGATCTCATCCATATACATGGCGTGTATATGCTCTCAACACTCATTAATAAATCTTCCAGCTCACCTATCTTGAGCTCAAATCCTAAGTAACACGAATTAACTAGATAAGGTCGGATAAGCTCACATTTAAATAACAATATAAATAAGCAAACTAGAATTACCAAAAAAAACCTCTCGATTTCTCTATGTGAATATTAACCAACCGACTTTGGTATTACGAAACAAAATAATGCCAGATTACAAAAACTACTTTCCCATCTTAAATTAAGTTATATGTCACAAGAATGTTTTCCTAAAACTAAAGTTATGATAATGAAGCACTAAGTTTGGCGGCAGATTGTCGGGGGTCATAATGAGCTCCTGCCCAAGGGTCCTCATGCGAACCAGCTGTCACTTCGAAAGCCTCCTTATCACTTAAAAACTTTAATCAGTGAAGAGTAGAAAAATTCCAAAACATTTCAAGAACATTGCAAAAATGTTTCAACCTTCTTATTCCTAGCCTTCTCTTAATCAAGCTTATTCGTACAGGAAGTGACCCTACCATTCGAGGATGGCAATACGCTTTTAAGTATTTACACCTTCAACGCTGCTTTCCTTCTGATGTCATTTAAGGTCTCTATCAATTGAGCCTTTGTCTTCTTATTCTCACCTGAGAAATCACCAAATAATCGCCTAGCAATAACCTTACAACCATCACCATGAGGAAAAGAATATTCAAAACCCATCCGGGGAATATAAGTAATATCTGATTGAGACATGTCAATCGACCTTCTATGCTCAACGGCTTCTAGCTCGCCAAGTAGTTTGGCAATCACAACTGATATACCCTTTACCTGTTTCTTATATTCGACAATTTTTTCCTTATAGACAGTACCATAAAGCTCTTCCCCTGTACCTATGGTCTATTAATTCCCTTCCAGCTTAGATGCGTCATCTCTTGACCATATGCGCAAATTCTTATTACGACCATATTGACGTTCTAGTACACTTCGAGCCTTTGCAATATCTTTACGATTAAACTTTAGCTCTGTTTCGAGCCTTTCAACATCATACCTGAGTTGAGCAGCTTCATCTTCAAGATCATCATCTGCCTTAACCACATCAGAATCCTTCATGGTTGGAATAATAGTCGAAGTAGAAACATCCTAGTGATGAATACAATTAGTACTGAGCAGAGCTAAAGGAATCGATTCAAATATTAATTGAAATAAAACTTAGTTTACTTAATCAAAACATGACGGGCTAAGTCACAATATTGAAGCATTTTTTACATTACACCTACTTTGACTACATGATTGAAAATGTACTTAAAAAATTAATTAACAAAGACATAGGGAGATTATTCAATCAAAGCTCTCAGGATTGAAAATAAACTTAAAAAATTAATTAACAAAGACATGGGGAGATTAGTCAATCAAAGCTCTAAACCTAAGCCTAAACCATTCTAGATCAAGGCTATTGGGTAGAAAAGAACCACTCGTTAACGTGTGATGCCACTGAGGCAAAAAAAAAATCACTAAGAGCTTCCTTTTCTCGAACCACTTGATTTATTTGGAATGATAACTTCACAATCGTACTCTTAAATTATGTGCATATCTGATCTAATTCCCGTTCACACTTAACCATGGCTACAATACTTAACCCCAGATGATCTAATGTATATTTTTCGAGCCTAGCCTCAGTCTCCTTTAATATTTTTGTGAATACATTAATTCTAGAATACTAAACAAAGCAATAAAGAACACAATTATTCAAATATATAGGATATAATGTCATCTTAAAAATAACAAAATAAGCTTCGTAACTTGAAGTACAAAAAAACACCAAAAGGGTATTTGGGATTAAACATCTAAATCTATCAAAGAAGATGAATTAACCTTGTTTGCAAGTCGATCTTGCTCTTTAGATTGTGGATTCTCCCAATACTCAATAGCTATCTCCTTCTCTTCTTGAGAAAGATGCTTATGACAACAAGGATCGATAAAATTTCTCGCAACCTCCTCCTCCTCAGCTTCTTCTGCCTTTCATTTATTCTTGTACTAAACGAAAAATTAGTCCACCGCAGATTCCTCATCCACAAAGTCCGGCCTAACTTCCATCTTATACTGATGTCTAGCCATAACATAAAAACTGTAGGTGACCCCAGAAGTAAGGGTGTTGAGATCCTCCTCAGATTTAACCAGTTAACCTTTAACCCTGGCTAGTTCTTCATCCTTCTCCTTTAGCACATGTTCCTTTGTAGCTCGAGCCTCCTTAGCGACCTTAACTTCTCCCTCAACCTACTTAAGGAACATTCTAGCCTCTTCCTTTTCCTTATCTTTAGCAGACACTAGTGTGGTATTAGCCGAAGCAAGATCAGTCTCAAGCTCGGCTACCCGACCCAAAAGAAAGGCCTGAACATGCTCTGATGCACACGCTTTCATCATCAAGGTAGTAAACTACAACAGTAGAAAATAAAAATCCGTATGGGTCATAAACCAATGCAATGCAAAGAAGGAAAAGAAAAGGCATAAATTAATCACATGCATAAGACCAAATCTTTCCAAATTTCGGCAAAATGGCAGCAGAAGGCATCTCAGGACAACAGGGCACTGTGTTGACCTTCCAACCTTTTCCATGAAAGAATGAATGTTATCTTCAACAAAGCCACTAGCATCGAGAGCAGACTCGCCCCTAGAGGGAGAGCCAATCAACCCAGAAGATTTAGCAACCTCGGATGAAGGAGGAACAACTAATTTCTTTTAGAGAGCATAAGGATCATCGGATCCTTCATGTGGCCTCTTCAAAGCGGCCTTCTTCTTCTCCTTCGCCTCTGGAGATTTATGAAGTTAGCAGCAACATTATTATCTATATTATTTGCAAAAAGAGAGATAAAAAAATTAAAACCATGGGTATGGCAATTCTTAACATTTTTTACTAACCATTTATCCCTAAATTGCAGGTATAGGAGTGGGCTTAAATCTGCCCCTAAAAAAATATGGTACAAGAAAAAAAAATCTTGTTATCTTCCTAGCCTTCTTGGGAAAACTCTAAATTTGATGTCTATGGGACCTAAATAACTGCTTATTAACCTATGAAGAGATGGTGTGAGCAGAATAATATTGAGAAAAGAAAGGAAATCCATTGTGATTCGAAATAAAGAATAATATGTGATCAAAGGTTCAGTCCTACCGAGGGCGCCTGTTAGAAATAAGTCTTTAGCTTGGATATAAAAGAAAACCATATCCCCCTTTCCAGGACCTTTTTTGATCTCGAAAAGGAATCGGAGTTCCTCACCAGTAAGGTTGATACCATTTTCGGCATAAAGGATAAACGTAGCTAAAGAGAAGATATAAGAATTGGGGGCAAGTTAAACTAGAGTGGTACCTAAAGTAGTAAGCCTTTCATGAATTGTCCAATGCATAGGAAGAAACAACCCCCCTCCCCCCCCCGAATATGCTAAGGGGTTATGGCGATGTAACCTTTCCGACGGAGTATTGATCTGCTCTTGAGATTCTAGGATCCCAGGTAGATATCCACGAAACTAGAATTTCCTGAGGATGCCATTGGCATCCTCCAAACAAGTAATTTTAGAAGAGAGAGATAAATAGGAGGAATCAGAGGAATCCATACTAAAACCCTGAACACTATTTCGAAGAAATATCAAGCAAGAACTAAAACGACCTATCCTACTTCTAATTTACAAGATTATCCCTAATTTGAAAATCAATTTGATCCTTTATAAGCAAGAAAATTAAGATAAAATTTGGGAAAGATGAAGAAGGAAAATATGACCTGAGCTTGAATTGCAACCGTGCGATTGAAATGATCAAATATCGAATGAAACATAGGTTTGTTGCAGAAAATAATGAGTAAAAAGGATTTATGAAAATCTTCCTAGAAAAATGAAAAGGCAAATTATACTGCTATTAAGAAATGCTCCAATAAAACATTGACATGTATGCCAAAGCATTAAATGCGCAAATAGCTGAAAAGACTTATTTCCAGCACCGAAAAGATAGATTAGACACGATTGAGTGAAGATAAAGATTAAGTGCATAAGGCAACAAGTCTTACCATAAGTCGGAACCAAAAAGAAACATATGATACTTCCTAACGGCATCAGAGCTTAGCAAAGAGCAGGTTGAAGGTTAAGCATTTAACCTGACCCATGCATTCTCTTTCAGAATCAAGGCTACACGAAACAGATGCGGTATGCAGAAAGATAGAGTAGCATGGCCATCTCCGAAAACAAAGGCCACATAATAATACAAGGCCAAAACATGAAGGTTAGCTAGTGATGATTTGAGTTAGTTATACTCATATGTTGTCAAACGTCTACAGGAGTAGGTCTGAATAAGCATACAATGGGGATAACATAGACAACGTTGTACAAAGCCAATAGCACTACATTGGAGCTGTATACTGGGTCACTCAAGATATGCTTCAACACAGACTCAACCCTACAGGAAAACAACAAATGTGAAGTCCTCCATATCTCAATCTCTCATCCACAATAGCCAAGAAAACAATTCAAATAGCAAATAAGCCCCAAGAATATCTGGGCATTTTTCAGCATATAATAGGAAGAGATACTCCATTTTGACCCAACATGGAGGCAAATTAAGTAAAATAATAAGGACAACAACAGGGAAGTGAGGTCTAAACGCCAAATGACATTCACAACTTCCCCCGTTCCTACACATTAAGAACACGACAAAGTCATAGGAAGATCTCTTATCATTCCTCTTTGTGTGGCATGCTACTTCAAGAGAGAAGAGGATGACCTATGTAGACTAAAGCTTCCCATCGACTTTTTCGAGCATCTCGCTTCAAAATTCCAATGTCCCTTTAGATTTAGGATTTCCCATCGAAGAAATGGTATCAATCAAGGCATGTAGAATGAGCTTCATGAATAAGCGACAAGTGTTAAGATTCAAGGGCGAATATTGAAGGAAAATGCGAAAGACGATTACCACCATCAACAATGCCTTTTCACACTATAAATGGAAAGACATAAGGACAAAGAAGAAGATCTTCCTTTTTAACTTCTTCTTCTTCCTGAATAGAAAAAAGGGCAAAATATTGTATGCCTCAAGGCCATTGAAATATTTTGTACAAAAATAATAAAAGATAGTGGATTACCTAGTAGACGTAGGATAATCAACAATTCGAACCATGTAAAAATATCTGTATCCTTTTATATTTCTACAATTTACTTTCCACTGTGTCTTAATTTACCTATCCATTTCCATATTTCAACAAACAGTTGAAGCGCGGCTACTCGGTTGTGTCAGCATTCAGTACATAGTCACTTCCAAAAAGTGAATTAAACTATGCTTAAATTCGCCGACTCCTAATCTTAAGGATGATAAATCATAAGATTATCTCATGATGATTCAGTCGAGTGTAGTGAAGACGAAAATTTTTCATTTTATTTGGTTATACCATAATTTTAGATGATAGTCCATTAGTGACTTGATATGGATTTATAAAATGGTGATTTTGATTGAGCTTTATTAAGATCATTTGATTTCAAGCATATTTTTATTATGCCTTATTTTTATTGTTAAGTCATATATTTATGATATCAGCATCTCACCTTTTTATTGATATAGTCCGACCTGTTTGTTTTTATAATACTCATGTCATATCGAGACTCTACAGATACATGGACTCGCTGACTTTTGGATTTGTGCTAGTACTGAGTAGACTATTTTGACATTTTGATTTTAGTTCATGATTGTATATAATAGATACTTGAGATGACCTGTCATGTATATTATTTAATAGCCACTTTGCGTCTGATATGATATTTTGGATGTGATGTAGGTATTTATGTGGGTCTAGTATTGATATTTTATAGACTCATATTGTATTATGTTATATAATGTATATTATTCTGCTATGATCCATGATTCTTTGACTGATATTGTATATTGTTTTAATTTATTTTAACATGTATGTTGCTTTGTATCGAGACTGTACACGTCAATTATTCTGTTTGTATCCTCAATTTTTTTGATAAGAATGATGTGTCAGTGTTACCAAGGAAATAGTCACACCAAGTTGGTTTTAACAAACCTCATTCTCTGTATACTAGACAGTATTACTTAGTAATGCTCTTTAGCAGTATAGGTATAGAGGCACAACATGACAACTTGGTATCAGAGACGAGTTAGGATATTATAGAGTATAATAACACAGATCTTGACCTACAGTGACTTAGAGTCCCAAATTCCCCTTGGGTGTGTTATGTTTACCCTATATTAAAGGGATAGTAAGAGTATCCGATGATTACTGAGGTAATCATCTGGGGACGTATTTATTATTTTCGTAATATCCATTATCTTTATCCCTACTTCTTCTATGTAAGTGTCCTTGTGTAAAATGTAAGTTGTGATGAAGCAAATTTAAATGGAAGGATCCAGGAGTGATCAGAGTGCGTAGCAGAAGCTGGATGATAGCTTTCTATTGAAGGTAATTGTTTGTTTGTTTGATTGAAATGTATGTTCTTTGTGTCAATGTTTGTTTTTGTTTATGTTTAGTTTAAAATATGAAATTGAACAGGAAGTTCACTCAAAGAATTTATAAACCCAATTAAGTCTAGACAAACCCAATTATTAATAAAAGCCAGCGGTTTCTCTAAAATAGAACCGACGGAGGATAATAAAAATGTTTTTAAGTAATTAATAGTTATAATATATATAATGATTATATATATATATATATATATATAAATTAAATTTGAAATTGGAAAACATGCTTAATAAATAAAATAAGGTATAATAAGAATTAAATGGTTGCTTGCTGTTGTGAATAATTGAATATGGCGTGATGTATTGTTTTGATTACAGATGGTTGATAAATGAATGTGTGTATATGTAACATCATACATTAATATCTTATGTAAGCAAGCAAATGATTTTGAGCAATATGAATATTAGTTTCTAAAGTAGTTGAAAAGAATTTTAATGGTATACTTTGTGTTAATTTATCCGTTGAGTATTTTAAGAATTCTGGTCAATGCGTTTGACCAACGTTATCGATAGAGATTCATAAACATTAGAACGAGGCATTTCGACACAATAGTTTGATAAAAATAATATGTTTTGGAAAAGAAAATGACATTTTGAAAATAATACAAGGCATGGAAAAATAATAATAGTAAATACAATGTTTGGAAATACATACACACATACACACACAGAAAGAGATTTGGAAGTGCTATAAATAATATTTGTGGAGTTCACTATGTTTGAAGTTTGAAGTATTTTGATTCTAGAACCTTGTCATTTTGCTTGCATTTGAATTTCTTGGCTTGCTTGAGATGTTTAAGCTACTAGGACACTTCAAAATCAAGCAGACATCTCTGAAAATCATGCTTAAACATCTTTTGAAAAGCTTTGAATAGTTTTAAAATATTTTGTGCCTTGTTTTTTATTCCAAAAGCTTGTCCAGGCTTCATTTTTTTTCTACCTTCCTCTCGCCATTGCTTGTTTTGCATTTTTCAAATGATTTGAAACCTATATATCGCACTCCATAAACACATTGGAATACGAATTATAACCAAAATAATATTAATAAAAGGAACTGAATTTACTGCAAACAAAAACATATTTTATAATTAATTTACAGTAAACAAGCTATAGTTTGGAAAAATTCATTTAAAATTTTAGATTTATGAATTTCTTATATATGATATTTTAAAAATATCAAGATTCAAAATCTTTAAAGTATTTTTAGATTATTTGAATTTAAATTCAAAAGGAGGGTTTTTAAGTATGTGAATATTTTCAAATAAAGAAAATACTGATACAAATATTTATTTATTGTTTTGAAAATTCAATATATCATATATAAAATGTTTTGAGACAAAACCTATGTTTTTAAATGATTGAATTTGAATTTTATTAAACGTGATCGAATGATTTAGATATAAAGCATACATAGATATAGAAAAGCGTTCTGTATTTGAATTTTTTTGAAAGAATTTTTATGAAAGATAAGCATTTGGATTATTTTAAATTAAAAGGAAGAATTTTTATATTTAAATTCGTCAAAAAGAATTTTGATGAGTTTTATAAAGAATGACTTTAATCTATTTTGAAGTTAATGAAAAAGTGATGAATTAAAATATCGATTTAGAGATTTTGAGGAATTTATATTATTAGCAAAGGTTCTTAGTAATCGAAAATATTTTAATTGCACTTTGAATTTTTTAACCTGATTTTTCTAGTCCGACTGCATTATGAAATCTCGGTTCCTTGGTCAATTCCCCTGCTTTGATTAAATATGAAATTGTAGTTCACATCTTCATTTAGAATGGTTGTTCGTATTTACTTGGCTGCACTATATGTTTTGTTTGCTATATTTTTGTGTTCATTCTTTTGAGCACTTGCATTTTTGACTCTTCTTGTACATATGCTTATCCCTGATTATACATTACTGCACCATATTTAGCTTCCCATGAGTACTTATATGCTTGTATCAAGTTTTGTTATCGAGTTGCCCTTATATGTACTCGAACTGATTGCCTGAACTTGAGGGTATCGAAGTCTGTTGTACTGATATGCACACATCTACTTTGTAGTTGATTGTTGCATTAGTTTGCGCATTATATATCTCTATAAACTTATGTCCATCTGCCTTGTTTCTGTTACCATTATGTACCATTGTGCATGCACTTTCCTTTGTCTGGTGTGAATATGCCTTTCCAGTGAGATGTTGACTGGTTAATGTCAGTGTGCCATTGTGCTTTCCTGTGTGCTTATTTTTGTTGAACTGGTGCACATGTATATGAGCACCCACTTTAGCGTGAACTTTTCTTGAGTTTTGCTTGGTGCACTTGCACTTGCTTCTCCTTGTTTGGCTTATACGCCAATATAGGCTACCTTATTTCGTTTTGAACTGTCTCATACTCGCATTTGCCTTTAGACCTAACTGGCCTTGAGTTTGGTTGTACTTTATTGAAACCTTGTTTGCCCATGACCTTAGAGTGCTTTGTTGCTCCTCTTTAGCCTAATCAATATACATGAATTCTTGTTGCATTGGTGTGTATCCCTATACCATTTGCTCTGAACTATTTTGTGTGTGTCTTCATTCATGTTGTGTGCATCTCTGAGTGCATACACCATCTTTCTCTTGACCCTTATGCTTCTGTGCATTTGCTCCATTTTGATACTGATTTTGTATGTTTCTTTTGTTTCTTTTGTACACGAGTTGAAAGGAGATAAAATTTAGAAAATTTATACTTGAAAAGTGCTTAACAAATATGGACATAACTTTTGATTTAGCTGTCCTATTTTGACGATTATTTTTTCAATTGAAAGGTACTTTAATGTAGAACAACTTTCATGTTTGTTATTTTTGAAGATTTTAAATCTATTGGGTCAAAATCACTTTAAATCTAAATCAAGAATCTGATCGGGATAATTATTTTCAGAATTTCAAGACTGAAGCGATTTGGCCGTAAATTTTGAATGGTTTATCAGATTTCAATGATTTTGCTCATTCTAGAAAACTAATAACACAAGCTACAACTTTTGTTTTAGATGTTACACATAATTTTGACGTTTACAAGGCTAAAAATGCGTGTTTATAAAGAGGACCTGCCCTTGTAGTTTAATTTCAGTTTTTATGATCCTTAAAAAAACTTGCATAACTCAAGTTGTGGTTGACAATTTTGCAATCTGAAAGTTGATTATGGAAGCTTAGACATTTCGTAGCACTTTTACTTTTGCAAACCATGCTTAATTTTGTGATTTTAGTTCTTAAAGACTTCGTCGACAGTGGCCTAATTGAGATGCTTGTTGAATATATATATATATATATATATATATATATATATATATATATGTATGTATGTATGTATGTATGTATATGTATGTATGTATGTATGTATGTATGTATGTATGTATGTATGTATGTATGTATATGTATGTATGTATGTATGTATGTACGTATGTATGTTAAAGTTATGCATTGCTTATTAAATCTTCTACATGTGGCTAATATTTCAATTGACTTGAGAATAAGTATAATTGAAGCATATTTGGGTTAATAGGTGACTTTGGTTCGCTTTTACGTGTAAATAAGTTAAAATACTTGCTTTAAATGCAAAAATAAAGGTACGCCTATAGTTTAAAATATTGAAGTATTAGAAAAATTGATATGTATTGTGTTTTTGACCTTGTGGTTGATGTATATCATATATATTATATTTTTGAAATTGCCAATGGCTCTCTATACAAAGGAGATTCTGCCGAAAATTTTGACGCTTAGAAAAACATTTAAATGATTTTTTTGTATGTGAAGAAATAAAAGTTAATAAGTAAATCTATTTAAATTTATAACATATTATAAGATTAGCTCTAGTATTAACCACTTAGAGAATTGAATGAGCTTCAACTTGATTGTAAATAATTGAATACAAAGAAAATAAATGTATGAGTGTGTACGTGACATCTCCCTATAAGAAATTGTGATGATATAATTTTCATAAAGGGGGGTCTGTAGCAACCATGTTTTTCAAAGCCGTAGTATTAAACAAATTTAATTAAAATAAAATGTTCGTATTCGATTTTTATAAATATTTTTTAAAATTCACTTTTTACTTAATTGAAGTTTGTTTAATAATAGACCTTTTTTAACATATTGAATTAATTATTAAATTCTTTTTAGAGCATATATTAAATTAGATTAAGAATTATTGTTAACTATAAAATATTTTAAAGTATAAATGTTTTTATATAGTTGATATAGATGAAAAGAAGCCCTTTTTGATATTCAGTAACATCATTAAATTGATAAAGATGAATAAATTTATTTTTGTATAGTGAAAATTAAACAGAATCGAACAATAATTGATTGGATGAAATTGTGCAGCTATCGAAATATATATTTCGTAAAATAAAAAGTATAAATCAGTTCAAATTAAATTGAAAATTCTTTCAATAAAAAACAAAAAGAATCATTTAAAAAGAAAGAATGAATAAAACAAATAAAAATAGGCAACTTGAAGTCATTTTTATTTAACCAATCAAAGCCAAAAATAATTGACCCTAACCCACTTAAGCACTTAGTTGCTTCCTTTTCTTTTCTGTTTACAGAATGAACTAATTTTGGATCCACACAAAAAGAAAACCCTTATTTCACTCGTGCCCAAATCTTGAAACCCTATTCTCTCAAAATCTTACGCATGTAACTAAAGAAAACAAAAGGAAAAGGAAAAGAAATCGCGAATCGAGTTCAACGTTGGCATAGGGAGTGTGCTTCCAGTCGCACGACCAAGGAAGGCGACACGTATAAAGGGAGCTCAACTTAGGGTGATTGGGGTGATGCAACTAGTAATGTTAGGAAGGGGGATGTGACCTAGGGCATTACGATGGCGACTATGGTGTGGAGCTCCTAACGTCTTGAAGGTGGACATGCATGCATGTAAATTTGATGGTGTAGCTCGCGACGGTGAAGCAATGCATGGTTGGCCTTCAGGTGACATCAAAGCATTGTTGGGAAGTTTTTGGCGACACATTGGCTGCGACTACGGTTGAGGAATGGAGGCAACAGTGTTGGCCAAGGGGTGGCCATTGGCGGTAGTGTGTGCAAACTAATGGTTAAGGTGAGTTATTCTTAACTCACACTTCTATCTCTGCATAGATGAATATCCTTATGCATGCTGTGGTATGGTTGTTTGGGTGATAACTATTGAATTAGTTAAAGTATGAATGCATGCATGAATTGTTCTATGTTTTGCACATACTTTGGATAAACTTGATTGGTTTGGGATTTTGATTCCTTGAATGGATTGACAGCGTAAATTTATAAACGTAACTCCATCCGTTTATGAATTAAAAATTTATAGTATGTCGATACTTGCATATCGTCATGTGATCAGAATTGCTACAAAGAACTCAGATCTCTAAGAAATTTTATATTATGGAATGATATTTTATAGAGCGATGTTGGCTCTAGAAGATGCATTTTTGACGGATTTATTGTTTGAATTGTTAAATGTTTTTAAAAGATTCTAAAAATGGGATTTTATTTATTTTGATCCTTACTGGAATTTGGTTTATAGAATATAGTTAAATTATATTATATTCTTAACTTATTTCTTATTTCAAAATTTCTATTCAAAGCTTTTATAATGAGTAATATTTATTTAGAAAATCTTTTTAAATTCACTATTATAAGTATATTATAATTTTGGAAACGTTTTAGGGGCAAAAGGTAAAATATAGTATTATTTTATAAAAGCTGTTAGGAAAGTAGTAATTTCACGTTCTAGTGGTTTTAGTTATAAAAGAGGTTTAAATGATTTTGAAATTGTTCAAAAGCCTTTGTAAATAAACAACTTTTCCTTAAATGAATTTAAGGATTTAAAAAGTGATTTTTGAAAATTATATCTTTGTGTACATAAATTAGCTTAAACCTCTTTTATTTTATTTATAATGGATTTGAGATTTTAATGAGATTTCGTGTTTTTCTATGGAAATGAGTAATTTTAACAAACGGTCAAATCGTACAGATTGGTATGGAACTTTTTGTACAATTCTTCCGCCTATTTTTATTACTCATTGAATAGAGTATACAAAGTGGAAATTACTAGCTTTTAGTGAATACTTGAATATCATTATATGGTATGAGACATTTACTTAAATTCTAGTGATTACTAAAGTGACAGTGATCAATACTTTAGAGTTATGCTATCTTAGGGTGTTTAGCAATATGGCCTAACAGATCCGTGAGAGACAATAACTCATTTTATTCATCGATATGAAAGTCGATACAATTTTAGATTTGGGTAGGCAGACCTATATTGTTGGAGTTATGTTTATTATGGTGTAACACTGCTGCCCTTTTGTTTCTTGGACATCTGTTTACATGCATTAATAGTCTATATATCAAATGATTATAACCTATCAATTTGATTAGCAGTTTGGACGATGTTTGCCTAATTGTTTTCGTTTGGCAAATTTGCATAATTTTGATATAAACACGGTTGCCTTTTATTAGGAACAGCTATTTATATCCTATAGTCTATATTGTTTCCGTTAGACTACAATATTATGCGGCGAAGTCTATATTGTTTTGGTTAGACTCTGTGTCGCTGTATTAAACTAATAGTGGCTACCATAATATTTCATTAGTGATGATTGTTTCTTCATAATTTTTTAGGATGGATATTTAGTATCTTTTGGCACTAAAGAATTTTAAATTGTTATCACCATATTTTTAGATGATAGTTAATTAGAGATTTGGTATGGGTCCATGAAATGGTGATTTTGATTGATAAGCCTTATTATGATTATTTGATTTCGAGCATACTTTTATTATGGCTTATTTTTATTATTAACTCATATATTTATGATATCAGTATCTCACCTTTTTATTAGATATAGTCTGACCCGTTTATCTTTATAACACACGGGTCATGTCGAGACTCTACGAGTATAGGTACTCCTTGAATTTTGGTTTTTGTGCTAGTACTGTAGTAGACTATTTTGACATTTGGAGTTTAATTCATGACTGTATATATAGATACTTGAGATGACATGTATTGTATATTATTAGTATTCACCTTGTACCTGATACGATATTTTGGATGTGATGTAGATATTTATGTGGGTCTAGTACTTATATTTATAGACTCATATTTTATTATATTATATGATGTATATTATTCCGCTATGATCTGATGTTCTGCAATTGATATTGTATATTGTTTTGATTTGTTTTAACATATATGTTTGTTGCTTTGTGTCGAGACTGTACATGTCGATTATTCTATTCCGATCCTCAAAATTTTTGGTAAGAATAACGTGTTAGTGTTACCAAGGCAATAGTCACATCAAGTCGCTCTTAACAAACCTCATTCTTTTTGTTACTATATGTTTTTACTTAGTAATGCTTTTTAGCAATATACGTACAGAAGAGGGTAGTTACAGCTTGGTATCAGAGCCGAGTTAGGACATTATAGAGTATAATATCATAGATCTTGACCTATAGTGACATAGAGTCCCAAATTCCCCTTGGGTGTGTGATAGTTACCCTGTATTAAAATGATAGTAAGAGTATTCGATGATTACTGGGGTAATCATATAGCGACGTGTTTATTATTTTCGTACTATCCATTATCTTTATCCCCACTTCGTAGTGTAATGTCCTTATTATGATTATTGGCATTGCAGCCTCCTACTTTTCAACTATAGTTGCTTTGGTTGGATCAGGTGTTGCAATCGTAGGATAGTTTTTTGTGCAATATCGGTTGGATGAGTTTAACTTGTTAGGAAATCAAATCTACGGTTTCGATGACAAAAACTATACAATGGAAATCGAATATGCATATATATTTCTATATGTATGTATTTCCTAGAGCAACATCACTAGAAAGACAAGAACAAGGCTCAAAGAACGATACAAGAGACCACAAGTCGATAAGATCAAAGAAGCAACAAGAAAGATGCACAAAACAAACATTCACAATTTTCAGACGTCCGGGTGCACAAGCCAGACGTCTGGAAAAGTCCTTTGGAACAACAAAACAGATAAACCAGACATTTGGTAGATGCACTCAGAAGTCTGAAATTCTACTATGTACAAAAAATACATAGTATCAGTCGTCTGATACAAATACTCGACGTACGATTTCAAACTCGGGATTTTAATTTAAACTCCAACTGCCAGATTTGAATAGACATATTCGCTTCTCTTCGCTGCAACTCTTCATCATCAATAGAAGCAACTGTAGAGAACTTGTTAATGGATGCAACTACTCAAGAAACCTCTCTACAACTATATATATCATCAAGAATCAAAGAGAACAGTCACTTACTTATTAATGCTCTCTACTTACATACTCTTTTATATTCTTGATCTCTAGCAATCAATACTCGTATTTCACTCTTCCATACATTCAGTTCTTCACAGGTAATACTCTTTAGATATATAGTGGAAGCATTTGTACTTATTAGTCAATATCCGTGTTGTAGAACACATATTTGACAAGAACGAACTATTGCAACCAAGCCTATTCCTTCGGGCGAAGTGAGGGTGTTTGATAGTCAAATTCCAAAGGGGAGCTTCGGGACTGGACGTAGGACGGGAGGTCCGAACCAATATAAAATCCTGGTGTGCTTATTCTATAATTACCTAGATTATTATTGTTTTAGTTGCATCATATCTTTCATCACATATACTTGCATTTACAATACACGATCCACCCTGTAGATTTAAAATTGGTATTAGAGCAAGGTTTGATCAACATACAGTAATACATTTTTGAATCACATTAATATGGCAAGTATTTTTCAAGAAGGTCAATCCACAACAGGACCCCCTCTTTTTAATGGCTCTAACTATGCATATTGGTCAACACGAATGACAATTTTTATGGAAACTATTAGGTTAGAAATTTGTTCATCCACTCAAGATAAATAGGAAGCACCTACTACTGCTATGAACACATGGAATGATGCACAAAAAACCATAGCTTTTAATAATAAGCTATAAATGTTCTATTTTGTTCATTAGATAAAAATGAATTTTCATCTGTCATGTTATGTAAAACTGCATATGATACTTGGCGTACCTTACAAATAACACATGAAGGCACAAACAAAGTTAATCAAACTAAAATTTCAATTTTACAAAATCAATTTTCATCATTTAGAATGAAACAAAACGAATCTATAATAGACATATACTCTAGATTCCAAACTATACAACACGATTTAATGGCACTAGGAGTTAAATTCACAAATTTTGATTTAGTATCTAGGATACTCAATTCTTTAACTCCAGAGCGGGAAAGAAAAGTATTAGCTATCGAAGAAGCTAATGACCTCTAAACACTCTTAGTCGTAGAATTGATAGGAAATTTAATGTGCTAATTTGTAGGCACGAAAAGAACAAAATTCAAAGAAGAAAAACATAGCATTCCCCGCAACAAAAGAAGACTCTGACTTAGACGAAGAAGAAATCGTATTTATTACCAAGAATTACAACAAATTCAAGAAATTTAGAAAAATGACCAGATTTCAGAAAGGAGGAAAATCAAGCTCAATAAACCAAACATCAATCAAGTGCTATGAATGCGACCAATTTGGACATATGAAGAAAGATTGTCCCCAGCTCAACAATGATAAAACGAAGAACAAATTTGAAAAGTTCAAAAAGAAGAAAGCATTCAAAGTAACATGGGATGATTTGGATTCTTCTTCATCATCAGACAGTGATAGCGATAGTGACGGAGAACAAGCTAATGTATGTTTTATGGCACAAACTGATGAGGTATGTCCCAAACTTAGTTATGATGAATTATTAGAACTTAGCATAGAATTAGATGATAAGTTTAGACAAATAAAAAAATTAAATAAAGAACATATAGCCAAAACAAATAGATTAGAACTTGAAGTAGGAATGTTAAAGGATGAAAAAACTATTTTAGAAGAGGAACAAGAATTATTTCAAGAAAAAGTTAAAAATATTTTAGTTAAAGATGAGACTATGTCTATAGATTTTGGAAAACCTAGACTAGAAAATGATAACTTGTTGAAAGAAAATATCAACTTGAAGAGTAATATAGAAACTTTGAAAATTGAAAATTTAGAATTAAAAGAAAATTTAGATAAAATTACAAATAATGTTTCAAAATTTAATAAAGGAAAACAAGATTTGCAAAATCTTATCAAAACTTCAAAACTACCAGGTAATAGAAACGGAATAGGATTTAAAAATATTCCTAAACAAAAAGGGAATAATATTAAGAAATATAGTTTTATTTATCAAAAGACAAAAAGGGTATCTAATCTAAAACAAATATCAAAATCACAAAAATTTGGATTCCTAAGACAAATAATAATTTGATTAGACAAAGACACATTAATAATTTTTTAGATAACGTAGTTTATAATAAAAATTATATTCATAAAGGTACCAAACCTTCATGGGTATAACTACCTACCCCTCCTAACATCTAGGACCCTAAAAGGGTATATGGGTACCAATTAAATCATCTTTTATTTTATAGGTACCCAAAATAAAAAATAAGGAGAAATGGATACTCGATAGTGGATGCTCCAAGTATATGATTGGAAATTCAAAAATGTTATCAAATATAACATACATCGATGGTGGAATGGTAACTTTTGGAGATAACTCAAAAAGATACGTTGTGGGCGCTAGAGAAGTCATCAACTCTGGCATTTCTAACTCTCATATTATTACAAATGTTTTGTTAGTAGAAAATCTAAAACACAACTTACTTAGTATTAGTTAATTATGCGATAAAGGTTTTCAAATCAATTTCGAAAAAGAAAGATGTAATATTTTCGACAAAAACAAACAACTTATATTTGAGGGTATTAGAAACAAAAATATTTATGTTTTAAACATGAATATAAATCGAAATTCAAATTTGTGTTTAACCGCCAAACATGACGATCCATAGTTGTAGCATAAACGATTTTGCCATATTAATTTTAAATATATTAATAAATTAGCAACTATGAGCTAGTTCAAGGTTTACCTAAAATAAATTACAAAGTAGAAAATTTATGTGACAATTGTCAAATTGGAGAACTAAAGAAAATCTCTTTTAAATCTAAAAATAATATTTCTACAAAACAACCATTAGAATTATTACATTTAGATTTATTTGGTCCAACTCAAGTACGATCTATAAATCACAATGAATATGTTTTCGTAATAGTTGATGATTTTTCAAGATATACATGGACTTTATTTTTAAAACATAAAAGTGACACCTTTGGTATGTTTAGATTTTTTCTAAAAGAATTAAAACACAAATGGATTTGAAAATTAAAAATATTCGAAGTGATCACGGTGGAGAATTCGAAAATGATCTTTTTACTAATTTTGTAATAAAAAAGGTATAAGTCTTAATTTTTCTTTTCCCTGCACACCTCAACAGAATGATATAGTAGAAAGAAAAATTCGTACGTTACAAGAATGTGTACGAACAATATTAAATAGTAGTGGTCTACCAAAACATTTTTGGGCTGAAGCTATTGCCATAGCTTGTTATGTTTTGAATCGAGTAACCATACGACATATGACTAAACAAACCTGTTTTGAAATATTTTTTGGAGAAAACCTAAAGTATGATACTTTAAAACTTTTGGATCAAAATGTTTTATATTAAATACAAACGACAATTTAGGAAAATTTGACCCAAAGGCTGATGAAGGAATCTTTGTTGGATATTCTGATTGTAGCAAGGCATATAGAATCTTTAATAAACGAAATAACATAATTGAAGAAAGTTTACTTGTTTCGTTTGATGAAAATCTTCTTTACCATCATACAAATGATGATAAAGAAATAATTCCGATAACAAATACAACAAACTCTTTTAATAATGAGACAAATGCACAAAATAATACTTTAATATCACCTCCTAGAATTCTTAAAGATCGTCCAAAAGATAATATCACCGGGGATCTCAATTCTAGAGTAACTAGAAATCAATTTAACCAAATAAGTCATATAGCGTTTGTATCAAAATTTGAACCAAAAAATTATAAAGAAGCTTCAAATGATAACTTTTGGATAATAGCTATGCAAGAAGAATTAAATCAATTTGAACGTAATAATGTTTGGGAATTAGTACCAAGACTAGAAAATCAATCGGTTATAGGAACGAAATGGGTATTTAAAAACAAAACAGATGAAAACGGAAATATAGTTAGAAACAAAGCACGTTTAGTTGCTCAATATTATAATCAAAAAGAAGGTATCGACTATGACGAAACCTTGCTCCAGTAGCAAGACTCGAGGCCATACGTACATTACTAGCTTTTTCCAATCACCACAATTTTAAACTATTTCAAATGGATGTCAAAAGTGATTTTTTAAATGCTTTTATTAAGGAAAACGTATATGTTGAACAACCTCCATTGTTTGTTCACAAAAAATATCCCAACCATGTCTTTAAATTACAAAAAGCCTTATATGGTTTAAAACAAGCGCCTCGTGCATGGTACGAACGTCTTAAAAATCATTTAATTACATCTGGTTTTCAAATAGGTAAAATCGATACAACCTTATTTATTGAATGAGAGAATAACGATATTTTAGTTGTACAAATTTACGTAGACGATATTATTTTGGTTCAACTAATGAAAATCTTTGCAATCAATTTTCAAATATTATGAAAAATGAATTTGAAATGTCTTACATGGGAGAATTAAATTTCTTCTTAGGTTTACAAATAAAACAGCTTGAAAATGGTATTTTTATTCATCAAGAAAAATATTGTAACGGTCTATTACGTCGTTTTGAAATGGATAAAATTTCAAGCAAACCAACACTGATGAGTACTGGTGTTCACTTAGAAAAAATGATAAGAGAAAAATTTCGATGAAAAAATATATAATAATATGATTGGCTCCTTACTCTATTTGACGGCTAGTCGACCCGACATTATGACGAGTGTATGTCTGTGTGCCCGATTTCAAGGGAAACCAAAAGAATCTCACCTAAGAGCTATTAAATGTATCTTACGATATCTATCTAGTACTAGAGATTATGCTTTGTTTTACCCTAAAGGATCATCGTTTGAACTAGTTTCTTATAGTGATGCGGATTTCGGTGGATGTAAAACAGATCGTAAGAGCACTAGTGAAACATGTCACTTTATCGGACAATCATAAGTTTCATGGTTTAGCATAAAGCAAAATTGTGTCTCCTTACCTACTTGCGAAGCCGAATATATTTCAGCAGCTCTAACATGTGCACAAGTAATATACATGCAACAAATACTTATGGATTTCGGTAAAATTATCAATAAATCACCAATAGATTACGATAACACGAGTGCAATAATTCTATCAAAAAACCCTGTGAATCACTCGTGCACTAAAGATATAGATATACGACATCATTTTTTGCATGACAATGTAGAAAAAGGAATTATTAAATTAGAATACGTAAATGCCGAGAATCAAATAGCGGATATTTTCACAAAACCACTAAACGAACAAACATTTGTTAAACTACTACACGATTTAGGGATATGCTCTCTTTATGATCTTCTAAACTAATACCATATCTTCATTTATTCTATGTTTAGCCTAAAGTGTTGTTATCCAAAAATTAAAATGGCTAATTCCTTCACCTTAAATTTTTTAGGTGTTTTTTTTTTCTAGAATTGCCTATACATAATTTTTGAAATTATATATAAATCTTTACAAAATAAGAAGCAAAGAATATATAGATTTCATATTTTTGCAACAGAAAATATAGTCATGTCTTCTGAAAATTCTCATCTGTCCTTTCCGACACCTACAACAGATAGCTCAGCAGATACACCACAATGCCTTCCTACCCCTACACCAAACCAGGAACCGACGTATAGGTGGTCCTCCTATCACACGGGATTCACTCCCGATAACAAGAAGTCCAAACAGTCTTTATTTTTTCTCCTAACACAGAGGAGAAGATTGATGAGATACATCACTATCAAAAATAACAAATAGATCTACAATGAGAATTATATTTTGAACAAAAAGTCACGGCATGACGACTAAGTTTTTTGGAGCAAGTAGCGATGAAGTTTTGTGATTTACGGAAGAAGTATGTACACGAACCACTTTCGATTCCTTGCAGTTCTTTAGATCCCTCATCTTCATATCACCTTTGGATCCTTCACCAAGGTGATTCTCTGGTTCTCCGACAACCCACGAACATGGAAATATATGGTCTCCACTCAAGCCATGGAGGGATGACAAGTCCGAAATACTCCATCGCCATCTGAATAAATTAAATTATTCCCATTGTATTTGTATCTACGTATATTTGTAATTATGTTTCCCAAAAAATAATAGTATGTTTTTATTTAAAAAAAATAAAAAAAAGGAAAATAAGCAACACCCTTCAAAATTAGGTTATTTTTAGAAAATTTGGTCATTCCAGATGTCTGTACATTGCTCTCAGACGTCTGACACACTGATATCACAAATTTTACACCATCGTGCATATATCAGAAGTCTGATATAATCTTCCAAACGTCTGAAAATTGCCTTTGTTTACTAAAAAGTAGATACCAGTCTATTTCAAACGTCTGAACTATGCACCAGACATTTGAACAATGTCTCTGCCTCCATATTATACAAACTCGGCTTATTTTCAGACGTCTACTATTAAACCCAGACGTTTGAGAAAACTATCTATCATTCAAAAATGCAAAATTCGATCTATTCCAGACGTCTGATAATACAAACAGACGTATGATAATTCTCTCTGACTGTCAAAATTTACAAATCGTTCAAATCCAGACGTCTACCACAAACAATCAGACGTCTGATTCTATTTACTGTTTAAAACTAGGTTAAATCAGGCATCTGATTTACTTACCAGGCGTCTGAAATTCAATCGACACTCTTATATGCCCAGATAACGTCTATTTTCTTTCTTTCCTCTCACTTCATTCCATTATAATTATCCTACGAACTCGATATCTTAATCCTCATAAATAATTGCTCTTCCAAACTTTATCAATTTCGATGGCTCCTAAAACAAAAATCTTAAGATCTCTAAGCGATAACAGGACCAAGCAACTTCCTAAAACCCCCAAGTTTGCTCAGATGATCAAATAGAACGAAGGATGAATCATGTGCCACATTCACTCAAGAGATATGAGGATATTCAAAAGAAGAAACTCCACACAGGTCCATTTTATAATCTACTCAAATTCCCAATGTACGATTTAGAAGAAATGTGTGAAAATGCCGGTTTAAAAACTTTGATATCTTTTAATCCCAATAACATCCAATTTGATCAATTAGCCGTATTTCTTTTCTACGCTAATTTGGATAGCACGACGGTTTGGAACACTGAAAACAAATATAATTGGTTATGGTCTAGTGTTTATGGCAACACAATTAGGCTAACCCAGGAATAATAGGCAGAACTCTCAGATGTTCCGACTCCGGAGTAGATTTATATAGTATTCCCGATATGTGTTTTAAATCGAGAGACAAAATAGCACATCAAATATGGGAAGATGAAATGCCAAATTTCACATCCAAAAATCTACGACCTAAGGCGGGACTTCTAACTCGAATGATTATTAACACTATCATTCCTCGCCTTGGTAGTTATGAGCAGATAACGGAGTTAGAACATAAGGCCCTATATGCTATATTTACTGGAACGTGGGTCAATTAGGCAAAATTTATATTTGACGAGTTCAAACACTTTTGGACTCGATCACGCCCATCGATCATCTATCCTACAAATAACATGAGACTTCTACGAGCTCACACCATCCCCTCTTATTTATCCAATTTTGAAGAAATCTCTTCGAAATATGCTTCCATAAAGTTTTTATCACTAATGCACCAACCGGAAAATCCTCCGGATATTATATCATTTGAAGAGTGGACGCAACGTCGTCAAGCCAGACAAGCTGGGCCTCCACCTCAAACTCACCCTGAACCATCACAAGAGGTATAACAACATCGCGAGACTACTCCTCCTCCTCCTGCGCCATTTGATTATACATGCCACGGTGATATTTTGGAGACTCGAATAGAGACGAATCCAAATGAAAGTATTCGAGACCCCACTCTTCAAATTCAGGATATTTTACCTCGAAATCAAAAAGGTTTGGCTAAGTGCATTGACAGTTTTAAAACATCTTTTGCTACATGCCTGGCCACAGTTGAAACATCACTTTCAACTGTATTATCGGTTCTGAAAAAGTTCTCCAAAGTGTTCGTGGTCCTACACCAACTTTAGAAGATTGGCCAACCCCAGTGCCTTCTCCTCCTTCAAAACATTCCAAACTTTTTGAGGAGAAAGAACCTTTAGACCAAACTCCGACATCTCCTACAAAACAACCTAGCTCTTCCAAAAATGAAGATAAAGGAGATGATCAAGAGAAAGGTTCCCCAAAAGACTCGTAGATTTTTAGGACTCCATCTTATGTAAAATTGATAAAAATCTATAAATGTACTCAATTAATGTAATTAATGAAATTTCTCTTTTGGTGTATTATCTTTGTGTATATTTAATGATTTCTACATTTAAAAGTTATATATCCTTTTTTATAATGCCAAAAGGGGAGAAATAATATTCAGCGGGAGGTCATAATAAATTATGGAAAGCATATATTCAGGGGGAGATTTATAACATTATAAGTACATCATATAGTTGTCATCATAAAAAAGAGGGAGATTGTTAGGAAATCAAATCTACGGTTTCGATGACAACAACTATACAATGAAAATCAAATATGCATATAAATTTCTATATGCAGGTATTTGCTTGAGCAACATTACTAGAAAGACAAGAACAAGGCTCAAAGAACGATACAGGAGACCATAAGTCGATAAGATTAAAGAAGCAACAAGAAAGATGCACAAAACATACATTCACAATTTTCAGACGTCTGGGTGCACAAGTCAGACTTCTGGAAAAGTCCTCTCAAACAACAGAACAGACAAAACCAGACGTCTGGTAGATGCACTCAGACGTCTGAAAATCTACTATATACCAAAAATATATAGGATCAGACGTCTGATACAAATACCAGATGTCTGATTTCAAACTCGGGATTTTAATTTAAACTCCAACTGCCAGATTTAAATAGACATCTTCGCTTCTCTTCGCTGCAACTCTTCATCATCAACAGAATTAACTGTAGAGCATTTGTTAGTGGATGCGACTACTCAAGGAACCTCTCTACAACTATATATATCATCAAGAATCAAAGAGAACAGTCACCTTACTTACTTACGCTCTCTACTTACATACTCTTTTATATTCTTGATCTCTAGCAATCTACACTTGTATTTCACTCTTCCATATATTTAGCTCTTCACAGATAATACTCTCTAAATATATAGTGGAAACATTTGTACTTATTATTCAATATCCGTGTTGTAGAACACATATTTGACAAGAACAAGCTATTGTAACCAAGCCTATTACTCCGGATGAAGTGAGGGTGTTTGATAGTCGAATTCCGAAGGGGAGCTTCGGGACTGGACGTAGGACGGAAGGCCCGAACCAATATAAAATCCTGGTGTGTTTATTCTATAGTTACATAGATTATTATTGTTTTAGTTGCATCATATATTTCATCACATATACTTGCGTATACACTACACAATCCACCCTGTAGACTTATACAACCTCTTCTCTTTTCATCTTAAAATTTATTATTAGGACAACTTTCTCGGATTTGTGCCTTATTTAATCCCTCTTTTATTTAGCTTAAGAAATATTAGTGTAACATCTTACCCCTCAAGTTTGCAATGGTCGCAAGTTGATATGGACTTGCCTCTACCCATTTCTAGTCTTCGCATCTTATTAGCTACTTTCCGGATGTTGCCTTTCATGTAAAAAAATTCATGTGTTTGGCATGGTCTGCCCTGCTATTTGGGGACAGGCCATTTGTTGTTCATATGCTATGTGGTTGGTACAATTATCAAATAATGGTGGTGATATGCAAGAAATTGTTTATTTTTAGTTTAGCGTTACCGTTCTCATTTTTGAGATTGTCGTTGTTGTTCATATATTGTGTTGTAAATACAACTATTAAACGGCAGCGGTAAGCTACAAAATATCGTTTGCTTTTAGTTTAGCATCACCGTTCTCATTTCTTAGATTGTCGTTGCTATTCATATGATGCTTTGTTAAAAGACCGCGGTGAGCTATGAAAAGTTATTTATTCGTGCACTTGACACGGTCTTCCTTGTGACTTGGGAGAGGACTGAATCTTGATTGTGATGGCAGGTTGCATGTCTGCAACCTTCGCATGCGCATTATTTTTTGTACTTGTCCTGACAGTCAAGTATCCGTACGGCAACTGCGCTATGTTGACATCAACAACATAGAGAGGTTTTTATACTAGTTCAGGCCATCTAATATCCTTGCATCCAGTAAGTTGGCTGAAGAAGCCAAGCTGCTTGTTAGTAGCTCCATTTTTATAACTAGTTCGAGTAGTCTAATATCCCTATGTCCAACATGATCATTTAGCTATGTCAAAGAATATTAACATAGAGAGATTTTTGTACTGGTTTAGCCGTCTAATATCCCAACGTTCAGTTCATTGTATTATTACTTTTCTATAATAATTACAATGTACATTACATAAGCAATGTAGATCATACAAAGTAAGGTCCAAGATGCTCTAAATTCCAACTCCTTGGAACTAGGTTGTCATCAGGCCTTGATAGTCGATATGCCCCATTTGCTAAGACTTCTGCTGTGACTAACAGACCTTCCCAACTCGGACACAGCTCTCCATCTGCTGGATCCTTTGTGTTGGCCATTACTCTTCCCAGTACCAAGTCCCATTTGTAGAAGTTTCTTTCTTTAAGTCTGACGTTATAGCTTCTTGCCATCCTTTACCGATATGCAGTCGGTACTACCGCTGCCTCATCCCTTCTTTCCTGAATGAGATCTAAGGTAGTTTCCTTTAATTTTTTTTATTCTTTTCTACTGTATATGATATTCTTCTATAGGATGGGACATCTACTTAGATAGGAATCATGGCCTTATATCTGTAGGTCAGCGAAAAAGGGGTATGGCCATTTAGAGATCTGATTGAAGTTCGGTAGGCCCATAGTACTAAAGGTAGCTCTTCTACCCACTTTCCTTTAGCTTTCTTTAGTCTTTTCTTAAGTAGCTTCCTGATGGATTTGTTTGTAGCTTCTACCTACCCATTTGCTTGTGGGTGAGCGACTGAATAAATTTTTTTTATTATGTCATTCTTCTTACGAAGTTCGGTAAACTCTTTACTCTAGAATTGGGTGCCATTATCGGAATTGATCTTATGGGGAATCCCATATCTAGTGATTATGTTCCTCACCACGAAAGTGGTTATCTTCTTCACAGCGATCATGGCCAGGGGTTCTTCTTCTACCCACTTAGTTATGTGGTTTATCGCCACTATTGCATATTTAGCTCCTCCCTTTGACAATGGAAGTGGTCCCACCAGATCTATTCCCCGTATATTAAACGGACATGGGCTTGCAAGTGGGATGAGCTCGTGGAATGGTTGTCTGAGGATACTTGCAAATCATTGACATCGATCACACTTCCTTACAACTCTTTTGCATCTTGGAGCACCACATGCCAATAATAATCATGCCTTAATATTTTCTTCGCTAATTTATTTCCCCTTAAGTGATCACCACATTGGCTCTCATGTACTTCTCTCATGATCCATGACCCCTCTTCTTTGAAAATGCACCTAAGATAAGGGGTTGAGCACCCTCTATTGTATAATGTGCCTTCAAAGAAGGAGTCATATGGAGCCTAGTATCTTATTTTTAGGGCTTCGTTCTAGTTCAAGTGTAAGTTTCCATTTAGCTGAAAATGCTTGATGGGAATCATCCAGTTATGCTCCTTGGTTTAATGAGGTAGGTGTTCAATTGATGGTTGCTTTTAATTCTCCACCGTCTCCTGATCTCGCGACCCTTGAATGGCGATCCGTTAGGCTCGAATCAAGATCGGTATCTGATCTGATTCTGTTATACTTAGCTCTACTTGATTCCCAATTGGTACTGCCTTCATTTCACTAGCCACTTTGGTACTAGCAAGTTTTACTAAGGAGTTGAGGGATGAATTTTTTTCACATGGAATTTGTTCTACAGATTATTCGAACTGCTCTAGCAACTTTTTAGATAGTTACGCATATTTGGCTAAGTTGGGTTCCTTCGCTTGGTAATTGCCCCGCACTTAGTTCACAACTAGTTGGAAATCACTTTGAATTTTAAGCGAGTTACTTTTATTACTTGGGCCATTTTTTGGCCTATGAGGAGCCTCATGTTTGCCATATTGTTGATTGCTTTGAAACCAATCTGCACTGCTCCATATAGCTTCTGCCCATATGTACACAATTTCTACCCACCGTTCATTTGATGCACCATTATGAACAACTGCCAAAACTACAAGGTGTTTGCTTCTTCTTCTGATTAGGGTTCAATTCGTAAGGTGCACTTTGCAATGAAATCTATAAGCTCCTAGGCTTTGATTGCCTTCCTGGGGTAATAGGTGATGTTATATTGACTAAGCTCCATTATTTATTTCAGTACGTGGCCCGACGTCTCTGGCTTCTGCAGTATTATCTCTGAAGAATTTGATGGGAGCTTCTGGAAATAAAGCCATAGCTTCCTTGCTACAAGGAGTAGGTTGTAGGCTAGTTTTTCAATGACCGAGTAGTTTAGCTTTTCCTCTGATAACCACTTGCTTGTGAAGTAGATGGGTCTATGGGTCCCTTCGTCTTCTCGTATCACTGCAGCACTAATAACTTTAACAGTTACTGCTAAACAAATGTATAAGTCCTCACTTGTCATCGACTTTAATAGCATAAGAGTATTGACCAGACGTTCTTTTAGGTTTTGAAATGCAGTTTGCATTTCTCTGTCCATCTGAAATTTCGTCCTTTCTTCACTGGTCGAAGAACACGATGCATTTGTCTGTTGCTTTGGACATAAATCTACTTGGTGCCACTTAACTGCTATTTAGACTCATCGGATCCATTGGCTTCTTTGGTATTCCCATTCCTCTTATTGACTCAATCTTCTCAGGATTTGCTTCAATGCCATTTGAACTTACTATGTATCCTAGGAACTTGCCTGATTGGATGGTGAAGGTGCATTTCAATGGGTTCATCTTCAAATTGTATTGCCTTAGGACTCCAGTGCATGTTCTCAAAGTTCTCGGACGTGGCTTGATGTAACCTTGGACTTGATAAGCATGTTATCTACATATACTTCAACGATTTTTCCCAACCTTTGGTAGGCTGCCCCCCGTTCTAGAGTCAACGAAAACTTTCTTCATTGTGCATTTTGATATCTGTACTGTAATGATGAGTAGGTCTTGGTGAGGGAAGACAATTCCTGCCTCATCAACTGCAGTAAACATTATCTTTGGAATAGAATTTTGTTTGATATGGAAGATTGACTTTTGCTAGACCCTAGGCCTCCTGTACATACCTCTCTTGTGCCTTCTTACTTATCCCCAAGGGGTATGACCCACTATGGATTGATGTTATCACGTTAGAGGGGTTACCTACTTGATTCTCATTTGGGTCAGGAGTCAGATCTCCCATTTTCGCCTTTGCCATTATTCTTTTGAAAGTTCCTAGGTATCATTTCTAGATCAGCCTTTCTATTTAGTTCTTCAGATGTCGATAGTTGTTGGTATGCCATTAGCTTGGTGGAAGCGGGAGTATGCCCGGCCCTATTTTGGCTTTGGTTTCTTCCCTTTATTGGGCAAGTTATAAGAACGTTCTGCCTTAGTCATCTCATATATCTGATTTAGAGTGTGAATGAGTGGAGTTTTCGCTACGAAGTTAACATCCTTCTTTCTCTTAGTTGGGGGTGATATCCTTCTGCCCCTTTTCTTATCATAGGTGGGGGTAGAAGACTTCTGAATCTGTGCGGTGGAACCAGCTTCTTCCATTCTGATGTAGCCGTTGGCTCTTTCATATAAAGTCTTCATGATATGGCATGACTTCCAGTTATTCTTCTTCTATTTTGAGGTCCCCATTTTGATCCCAGCAATGGCCTCCATCAGTAATGCTCCTTCATCACTAACTCCAACCCTGAGAGCTTCAGACTTGAAATGCTTAATAAAGTAGCACAAACTTTCATTCTCGCCTCGCTTAACGTAGGACATCATATGTACATCAGGTGATGTTTCTCTTCCTAAACTGATCTGTCTTAGAAAATCCATAGATAAGTGTTGCTAAGAATGGACCTCCCTGGATCCAAATCTCCTAAACCGCCTAGTTTCTACTTTGGCTAAGTAGACCGAGAAAAGTTTGCATCTAGCCATCCTTCCCACTTTCAGAAAGTCCATGTGATATTCAAACATACAAAGGTGATCATTTGGATTTATAGTCCTGTCGAAAATTTCAATTATTGGGGCCTTGAAATTGCCAGGGAAATCTGCTTCGATGATGGTCTCACTGAATGGAGTAGATCCTTCCTCCTTAACTTCTCCCTAGTTCCATATTGCATCGTTTAGCCAACTGCTCTACATGGGCTTTAACCGACAAATTCCATCATCTCCGGGCTCTGACTGTGATGATTCTTCCTTAAATAGTGAAGTGACATCATCCTCTTCTAGAGCAGATCGAGTTTGTTTTTTAAGCAGCAGAGAGTTAAGACAGGTTGGTTTTGTCTTAATTTGTAGATTTGCTTGAATCTTGCCTTTCAGCTTGATATCAGCTCCTAAGCCAGTGTCATCGTTCCCATCACTGGGAGTGCCATTATCATTCCCCACTGAATGGCCAACGCAATAGGTGAACGTAGGTGATGAGCTGTGGGCCGAGGTGGAGAGGATATGGTCTTTGGGCAGTATGTTGGACCATAATTTTCTCTAACTCTTCCATCCGTTGGGTAATTTGGTTTACAAAGGATTGGAATGCGGTCAGAAGGGGATCTCCAGTGGCTTAATCAAAGCTCCCGCTTTATCTTTGGAATGGAATTTTGTTTGATATGGAAGATTGACTTTTGCTAGACCCTTGGCCTCCTGTACATACCTCTCTTGTGCCTTCTTACTCATCTGTGTGAGGTATGACCCACTATGGATTGATGCTATTAGGTTAGAGGGGTTCCCTACTTGATTCTCATTTGGGTCAGGAGTCAGATCTCCCATTTTCGCCTTTGCCATTATTCTTTTGAAAGTTCCTAGGTATCATTTCTTGATCAGCCTTTCTATTTCGTTCTTCATATGTCAGTTGTTGGTATGCCATTAGCTTGGTGGAAGCGGGAGTATGCCCGGCCCTATTTCGGCTTTGGTTTCTTCCCTTTTTTGGGCAAGTTATAAGAACGTTCTGCCTTAGTCATCTCATATATCTGATTTAGAGTGTGAACGAGTAGGGTTTTCGCTACGAAGTTAACTTCCTTCTTTCTCTTAGCTGGCGGGTGATATCCTTCTGCCCCTTTTCTTATCATAGTTGGGGGCAGAAGACTTCTGAATCTTTACGGTGGAACCAGCTTCTTCCATTCTGATGTAGCCGTTGGCTCTTTCATATAAAGTCTTCATGATATGGCATGACTTCCAGTTATTCTTCTTCTATATTGAGGTCCCCATTTTGATCCCAGCAATGGCCTCCATCAGTAATGCTCCTTCATCACTAACTCCAACCCTGAGAGCTTTAGACTTGAAACGCTTAATAAAGTAGCACAAACTTTCATTCTCGCCTCGCTTAACGTAGGACATCATATGTACATCAGGTGATGTTTCTCTTCCTAAACCGATCTGTCTTAGAAAATCCCAGATAGTTGTTGCGAAGAATGGACCTCCTTGGATCCAAGTCTCCTAAACCACATAGTTTCTACTTCGGCTAAGTAGACCAAGAAAAGTTTGCATCTAGCCATCCTTCCCACTTTCAGAAAGTCCATGTGATATTCAAACATACAGAGGTGATCATTTGGATTTATAGTCCTGTCGAAAATTTCAATTATTGGGGCCTTGAAATTGCCAGGGAAATCTGCTTCGATGATGGTCTCACTGAATGGAGAAGATCCTTCCTCCCTTAACTTCTCCTTAGTTCCATGTTGCATCGTTTAGCCAACCGCTCTACATGGGCTTTAACTGACAAATTCCATCATCTCCGGGCTCTGACTGTGATGATTCTTCCTTAAACGGTGAAGTGAGATCATCCTCTTCTAGAGCAGATCGAGTTTTTTTTTAAGCAGCAGAGAGTTAAGACTGGTTGGTTTTGTCTTAATTTGTAGATTTGCTTGAATCTTGCCTTTCAGCTTGATATCAGCTCTTAAGCCAGTGTCACTATTTCCATCATTGGGAGTGCCATTATCATTCCCCGCTGAATGGCCAACGCAATAGGTGAACGAAGGTGATGAGCTGTGGGCCGAGTTGGAGAGGATATGGTCTTTGGGCAGTATGTTGGACCATAATTTTCGCTAGCTCTTCCATCCGTCGGTTAATTTGGTTTACGAAGGATCGGAATGCGGTCAAAAGGGGATCTCCAGTGGCTTAATCAAAGCTCTCGCTTTATTTTGGGTTTTAGAAAGTTATGATGATTTGTTGACAGTCTTGGAGGCTATTACAAGTGCTCTTGAACATGTAGGATTATGAATCGGTGGGTTTCATGTTGCGTGGAACAAATGCAGTAAAATTTTACAGGATGTATGAAATAAACAAAGGTTCGAGCCGTCCTTCTAGCACCAAAAATATTAATAAGATTTTTCGTCTTACAGTACTCCAACTAATGAGGAAGTAATTATTGTATTAATTACCTTAATGATTTTGGAAGTAGCGAAGTTAGAAGTATTAAATTTGCGGTGAAGTTGTAACTATTTCATTGGATGCTTATATAATTAGGTAGTTGTACTTTAAATGTTTGTAAAAATATCAAATCCAACTGCTATTTAATTCTAGTACGTAATATGTAAGATCTGATATTGAAAACCAGATGTGCAAATAATAAAATGCAGAAATAGTAAAGGAACACAAGAAATTTATGTGGTTCGGATGTTAAGAAATCCTGCGTCTACGGGAAAATTTTTCTTCCTTCATATTTTCAGGTACAGGTTTTCATGGCAGAGGATACAATAAAACCTTAAAAATATCAAAAGGTGGAAAAGATAAAAGTTTTTTTCTTACGGTAGTGCTTTTCTATTTATATTATAATAGCATACGCAAATTGCCTCTTGCCATTGTGTTTCAATCTTCGAACCTTGTCAGGTGTCGTCTACCCGCGTTGTCTGTTTGATATACCTGGTTTGCTGACGTGTTTTTGAAGGGAAGTTTGAGGTGAAAGCGGGAGCTCTTGAAATCGTGGCAGGAATATTTGAAATCATGGCCGAAGACGTCAAATTTGGATCGGCCTTGCATACGGGTCCTTGGGAGGATAATAACAGTTACTCATTGGTATTGGGGTGTTATCGACGCACATTTAGAGTGTGGCTATATTGATTTGTGCGTGATATTTGTATAATGACGCGATGTTTATATGATACTTAAATGCGACTGTCCTGGGCTGCTTTGGGTTTTAGGATGTGCGATTTATGGTTTTCTAGGAGTTAATTCAGTACATGTACGAACGCGACCTGAGCTGGCTGCGGTCTGAGCCGACTATGATCCGAGCTAACTGCGGCCCGTATCGGCCTTGTTGCTAATATGCATGAGTTATTGATAAGGGTGATTCATATTTGCTATTTACCTATAAGTGTGGATCTACAGTGAAGCGTCGATGTGGCCCTGTGTGTAGTCCTTTGGGATGCTTCTAACCCCGTGCTATACTGCTGCTTAGTTAGACTTTAGTATGCACGGTACATAACCATCTTTAGGGTGTTAACAAAGTTTGAGTTCTACGGATGTTGGCGGTGCAACTCAATCATTCGCTTATCGTGTCTTGGAGGTGCAGTACTTCATTGCCTGCTTCTTATGACTATGCTAGATTTTGGTTTTAGCATCATAATATAATATTGAAGCAGAGGGACAAGAGCAGATTCGACATCTTTATGGCCTTCCTTATGAGCGCAGTATTTCGTTCTATTGCAGTCTCCTACTTTTTGGTATAGTTGCTTTGGTCAGATTAGGTGTTGCAACCGTAGATCGATTTTTTGTGCAATATCGGTTGGATTAGTTCAACCTCTTCTCTTTACGTCTTAACTTTTATTGTGAAGGTAGCCCTCTCAGCTCTATGCCTTCTTTTATTCCCCTTTAATTTAGTTTGAGAAATACGGGTGCAACAGACGTTTAATTGATCATTCGATTTTGTATGACATCTTATAGGGTTCCCTCTTGAGAAGGTAGAGGTTTCCTTCAATTTACAGTGATTCAAGTGCTTCTGTCATCATCTTCATATAGCTCTGATGTTAGCGAATAATAGTAGTATTCAACTTTGAGTTTGAATGATTAACAAAACAAACAAGTTCAACATATCAACAAAAGAGAGCGAAATGGAATTTAGTTCGAAACCATATCAAAATGGGTTACAATTATTTGAAACAAAAACAAGCAAACCAAATAAGTTGTAGTTGATTTCTCAAAAAACAAAAACATTTTGTTATGACCTTATTTCTCACACATACTACTCCATTTGTAGAAACTGATTTCATCAAAAGAACCGGCACTATAGTGTTTGCTCTTCTTATATATCCTCTCTTTAATCGACCCTTAATTAGAAGCAAGTGATATAATCCCTTAGAAATCAAAATTAATTCTATTATCACGCTTTCATATGGTAATTCAATAGACAAAGTCACCAATTTACCTAACGTTGGCAACACTTATCTTTTTTTTTTTTTAACAATAAATTCAAAGTAAGATACTTCCCATATCTATCACTACCCAAAGCATCAATCTTCACAGACCTGAAAACAAAGAGCAACTCAAAACTATTTACAATGCAGCTAACCACAAATGTATAAAAATATAGTAAGTTGCATTTATTTAGAAAAAAAGTTATAGGACAATCAAACATTAATAGATAACAAAAACACTCTATAATGATAAATCCCAACGACGACTATTACAAATTTCATACCCGTTGCAAACTTCAACACTGATTATCTCTTATATACAAATAGTATAACACGTTATTAATATTACATACATAACGTATTTGGACGCTATTATATCATGTACTACACACATTATGGTGCTAACACAAAATACATTGCCGTAAAATAGCATTAAAATCAAATAACTTTTACCTCTTTGTTTTTGAACGCATTGTAAAATTAAAAATGAGAAGGTCAAGAAGAATTTAAAAATGACGTTCTAGAAACACGATGAATGGAACAATCAAATTCAAAGATAAGAAATTATGGATGGTTTTGAAATAATTAAGAGTAATCAAAAATAATATTCAAATCATGAAAAGAATAATTTAAATAATACGCAATGATGCATAGACATTAAATAAAACACGTAGTATCATATCATATGTTCAAGAAGATTCAATTTTAAAAAACATATACCATTGTTCCATATGATACATCACCTATACAAAACTAATTTGTTTAAACCTTTATTCCATCAAATACTAAAAAAGAATTTACGTAATCTAACTTTCGTTTTCATCAAACCATTTAAGTACAAATACACTAAACGTCAGCCTTAATTCCATCATCCAACTCAACCACACTCCCCTTCCCATCCCGAACCACATCAACCCCATAAAGGGCTGCCACAACACCAACCGAACAAACAAAAACCAAAACCGGCCCAAATATCCAAAGCACAAGCGGCAGCGTTCCAAAAAACCAACCTATTCCACACATTGCTCAAAAGCACCCCTTTCTCCAGCAACCTCACGACGGTTACCTTCCTAACCCCACCCCCTTCACCATCAACCCCCACTACGTTAATCAAAACATTTACCTGCGTCAAGAAGAACACGGCCAGAAATCCTAACAGCACCACTGCGCATTTCGAATCCGCCTTCAGCTCCTTGTCGTCGCCCCGCAGTGAGAAGACATCGTTGGTCATGTCTAGTCCGTACGCCTTGGAAGCGAAGGTCAGCACTCCACAACAGATGAAGATCGATGTGGTTGCTGTTAGATTTGCGCCCATTATGTTGTTTCTGATCGTGTGGATTGCTAGTACGCTCTTCTTCTCGTTGTTGTTTAGTATAGAGTTTATCCATGCTCTTTGCCCTAGTGCATTCATAGAAATGTAGGTTCGATGTGGATAATATTTCACAATATACCAGAGGTAGGTATGATAGAGAAGGGGAAGAAGAACAGAAATTGGCACCGGTGCGAAGTTTAGAAACAGTTTTGTCCTCCAATATTCCATTTTTGCTTTAGATTGTTGTTGTTGGATAGGCATATAAATACCAAGCCTGATAGATCCCTTACCTGAATTGTTTGCTTCTGTAATAAAGAAAACAAATGAGTGAGAAATCATGACTAAATGATTACTAGCCATAAGACCCGTAACTCAAGTTTGGATAGGTGACACATTAGAAGATATTGTATTTCTGACATAGAGTGCATCCATACCCAAGGAAGAGATACAAGGAAATAATAAAAATAATCCCCATCACCGGATGGCAAAATGTAATCTGGTTTAAGTAGTACCATTTACAGTGGGACGTTGCTGAGCTAGGGACTGCTCGCTTGCAACTCAAATGGAGGCCACGAAGTGTTTGGTTGGTTAGAGGGTGCTAAGTAGAGTGTGATAGATGCATGACACATGCATCTTATCTTACCTGGTTTATTACAAATGCATCCAACTTGGTCTCCTATTTCACTCGCAAAATGCATCATCCAATAGCCCAAGCTGCAAACATGCTTACTAATTATACATTGGGGCATTTTTATCGACATTATTTAGGAGGATTCGTTTCTCATTCGTTCGTTTCTACATTTTGGTCCATATTGCTCTTTGGTCTTTTGCAGCTATTTGCAAGTCTTTTGGCTATGGCTTTTTAATCATTACGATGACTACAATTTTTTTGAAATCATATGATTTGAATTCTGCTCTAGTTGAACCTTCCAAGTTCAATTATATACTTAAATTTTTATTCAAAATACAATCTAAGTTGTAGTTAATTAACAGGGCAAAATTTTTAGCGTACATGTACACGGTTAAAACATGAGTAATTTGGATCTGTGATTCACGAATTGTATCAAACTTGATTTAAAATATTAATTGGTGTTTGGTTTAAAAACGAATTTTGTGTTTTCGGTTGGAAGAAGGAGGGAATGAAAAAAAAACAGACAGGAGGACGAAGGGGATAGAGGAGTGACTGAAGAATGTATTGTTTCATGTGCTTGTGTTATTTTCAAAAGCACGGAGAATAAAAAAATGTTTTCTATTTTGTATGTTAATTTGGTTTTTTAAATTGGTCATTTTTGGTGGTACTCATGCAGTACCTTAATTTTTTGATTTATGATTTGAGTTCCTTCTGGCAGTCTTGCTAGAAGGATAATTTGCCAGTGAAAATGTTTACCCTGTGCATCTTTCTTTCTTTATTTTATTTATGTTGGTGTAAACCAAACTATGGTGTTCTGATAATCTTGTTTGCCAACAATCATTTGTCAATAAATAAATTTTCTTTTACCTTCCGGGAAAACAAAATGGAGGGAAAAATGGTCTAGGCAAGTTTTGAACTTGTATCTTCAATGAAATTGATGCTTTACCATTTGAGCTACTAGACCCTTTGTACATCTGGCTATTTATTTTTGAACTATTACATGGTTCATTCAGTCAATGGCAATTTCTACAATAAGAGCTATTGCATTTTTGCAGGGTTCTAATCTTGGTAACCGTTCAAGCAAGGATTACATCACGTCATCCCCACCCAGACAAGACACCCCCAGCTTCATTATCAGCAATGCTATACGTTGGCCTTTGGTGTTGGAGGGTTTATCGTAAATTTACCTGCACATGGTGCTGACCAGTTGGATGGATCAAATGAGCATGTAATTTCTAGCTTTTTTAATTGGATTTTCTTCTGCTTGTGTACTAGAGGAATGTTAGCTGTTACTTTTTTGGGATGGATTCAAGAAAATAAGGGCCCGTTTGTTTTCATTTTGTATTTTGAGTTTTGTGTTTTTATCTTGCATTGAGAAACATGAAGAAATAAGAGAAGAATATGTATAATTTTTAGCCGTTGCAACGACCAACGGACGACAAAGAAGTTGGATTGTTGCCCATTCTTTTCTTATCTCTCGAAACACGAAATACAAAATAAACTTGTTTTTTTATTTTACATGTTAATTTCATTTTTCAAAATTTTTTGTTTTCCAACAATTCATACAACGGACGCGCTATTGCATAGACGAAAACACAAAACTAAAAACGATAAGCCAAACGGGGCCTAAGATTTTTATGTTGGGGTTTTGGTGTTTGTTCAATTGCTTTGTCTATAACAATTATCCTATGTTCTTCCGGCTTTAGGCTGTACAAGCAAAAAAGGCCTAGTGGAAGCCCTTTGACAAGGGTTTTTAAGTTATTTATTTCCTTGAAACACAAGCATAAAGTGTTCATATTTTTCACAGAACACTAAAAACAATTATATACTTTGATCTCATAATTTTTACCTGGGCTAGGTCCCTGGGTAAATATACAGTTCCACTTCTTTTTATAGAATACTCATTTCATTTTGATTTATAAAATTAATAGTGGAATAATTTATAAAATTAATAGTGGAATATTTCAAAACTTTTATGTCGTTTCTATTGACTGTTCAATATATGTTGTTTCTTTTAGAAAATATTATTAACCAATAGAGCTAGATCGAGTTTCCCAGATTATGTTTATTCAAATGGTTTGACTCTATGATTATTATCAGAAAATTTGGTTTAGTGTGTCCTTGGGTTGCAACCTACGTTTTTGCATTAAGATGTTAAGAAGAAAAAAAACATAATTTACTAATAAGAGGCTAAAAAAGAAGTCCGGAGTCTAAAATTATTTTATCTTTCAGCCACAAGTTGTAATTATTTTCCTAATTTAAGCCCAAAGACCATAAAATATTCATGGAGTAATTAATAGAGCTATAAGAAGAATGTTTGTTATTAGTCATGTTTCTTTTATAAGATGTCATTAACCAATGTAGATAAACCAAGTTTCCAGATAATATAGTTCCCAAATCGTTAAACTATACGAGCAATATTGTAAAATATGGTTTTGTGCCCTTGGTAAAATAATAGAAGGAAAAAAAAAACATAATTTACAATAAGTGGTTGAGATAGAATAATATAACCTAAACTTACTGTTTAATCCCAAATATTAATTATTTTTTTGATGAAGTATATTTTATGCTGTATTACCTTGTTCGTTCGAGGTTATTGTATTATTGATTATATTATATTTTATTCCTTCTGTTATGAGTTTCAAAAGGTGTAGAACACTGTAGATAGCTCTATGATCTATTTTATATATTTTACTTCAAAACGATCCGCTGTGAGGTCTGCAATGTTAGCGTCTTTTAATGCATGAATCGGGGCATCGTAAATAATGGATTGTTACATGGAGACAAACTATTGAAGATGCGAAGTTACAAGTTATCGGAAGCATAAAAATGACGCTATTGGAGATATGATTGTTGTGCTATCAAAGGTATGGTTTTGTGCTATCGAATGTATGGTTTTTAGCTCTTAAGAGCGCACACGGTGGCACTTGTCAATCGTCATTGATCTACCTCAATCATGCTAGTGGGGCCCGCAAAGCTTTTGCTGCTTTTTGAAGAAAATCACTTGACACGCATATATATGTACACACATGTGACTAATTATTTGGACATAAAATAAAACAGAATTGCTAACACAAAAGATCTGGACTGTTTGGTTTTTTTTGTTTTTATATGAGATGTGGAAATCAATGGGCAATATAGTGGTGGAGATCTACTATGTCACCAATTGTATCTACATTTTGTGTCCAAATAGATTTTCTCGTGCACACATAGCAAGTAATATTTCAAATTTAAATTTTATACAAACATTTATTTATTTATTTTAAACAAAAAAACTAAAAAAAATCGGCCATCATACTATGTGTGTGTGTTGTTATAAATCAATCAGCCTATATAAATAAATATCGTTAAAAATTCAAATTCAAATTTTAAATATATTTTAAACATTTATTTAAATTCAAGAGATGAGACCCTTTTTATTATCGAAACATAAAAAATATGCGCGTGCACACACACACACACATATATATAAGTTGTATTAGTCGAAGGTCAAAGCTAATAAATTTTTATATATAAGATAGTATACTGTGCGTATGTGCGTGTGTATATATGTACATAAATTTAATATTGGCAGTATATCATTTTTTAGCAAGGCTAGCCGATTTTAAAGTGAGGCGTTCACTTTTATTAAAACCATTAGAAAAACAGGAGAGGAAATAGGATCTTAACCGAGAAAGGCAAGGGAGAATCAATAGATCCATGCTTACAATTTTTCGCAGTGTGACCAAAAGAGTGGAAAACCGAGCAAATATCATGTATGCAACTATAATCGACATCAAAAAAAAAACATTCCGCCCTTTAGCAGTACGAACCTTCAGCCTAGAGGGCAATGGATTATACGGCGTTGTTTCAATCAATGCCTTAGCATACACTAGCTTATTCCTTACCATAGTATTAGCATCAAAACATCTGAGTTTGTCAACTAGGCTAGCAAGCCAATCTAGCCCAATCATGGGTTGTAGAACAAAAGGGATATGCGAGAAATAAGCCCACATTGGAATAGACAAATTCTGATCCCTAACACTATCTACCATTGGACTCCACAAAGCTATAATAAAAGGCATACCGGCAATTATGGATGGTTCCGCTTCAAGGACACATAATCTTTCTTCTTTACAAAAGAACTTAAAATAAAACATAGAATCTTCATAATGGCAATATAACGTCGCATATGGTAACTCATATTATATTTAGCTCTTTACTAATATAATGATATAAATTCATCCACATTCAAATTAGTCTATTGTTTAGTTTTAACCCTTTACGACATAAACACTATATATATTTCCCACAAATTTACGATGTTCAAATATCCAATCTAACACAAAACAAAAAAGTAAACTTAGAATTAAATTTTAAATTTTAAATAATCAAAATAAGTTACATTAAATTAACATTTTAAACATAAAACTCAAAAAAATATTGAATACGATTTAATGTTACAAAATTATTCATGAGAGCACAAATCACAAATCTAATGCATAATGAATTAATTTTTTTTTTAAATTCTCATTTTACTTCACTACTCGATGCACCTAATCCAACAACGTGGTTCTCCCAAAAAAGATGCTTATGGTAAATCTTTTTAAGAAGTGATGATAGTATCTTTGGATGGATGATTCTCCACATGCACTTATGAGTTTTCAATGTTGTTTATATCCTCTGATGATGAATCAAGGGTGTTTCCAATATGTAACCTTGGATGAGACAACGAATGAACATATAAAACCTTAGATGGGCCACCATGAATATTTATAGCTTCTTCTACTTTAAGAATAGATATTGATTTAGGCGATACGCTTGAAGAAGCTACATGAGAATTTGATTGCAGAACACCCATGTTTCATTGTCTATTTTTATATGGTTATGATGGATTTTAAATCAAATCATACGATGTATGCATCATATCATCTATATTTGTAAAGATGCTTGACTCTTTTTTGTTACTTTTTGGTATGGTACATACAACGGATCTCTAGTGCATATTCCAATATTTCTCTATGTTGCCACTGTTATTGCATTTCGAACCTGTGCAGTTAATGCCCCGCTATTACTCTGCTATAACCCTGCTATATCTCATAGTAGATTTCTACCGTTATGATTTTTTTATATAGCCCCCTAATATAGTCTTTCCGCTTTAAGCACTGCTATATCCCGTTATTCCAGCTATTTCCGCTATATCTTCTTCAAAAGAAATGAATTGAAAAATGTCATTTATACATTATAAAAATTATGAAATTAACTAATTTAATTGAATTTTTAATATATTTTCATGAAAATATTTTAATATTCTACAAAATTCAATTATGTTATATAATAGTTTTACGTTTATTTACAGTGTATTCGCACATGTTTTTGTTTAAAATTATTTATGTATTAATTATAATTCAATTAAATGTTAATTTTTCATTTAATTACCATTATATATTTGTAAAAACATTAAGTACGAGTTTTATATGCTATTTTAGAGTCATCCGCTCTATCCCGTTATATCCTCGCTGTATCCCCGCTACGACTTTTTACACCTCTGTCGCATTGAATCCGCCAAGCGTTTTAACTGCATATTTTTGAACGTTTGATGGGTATAAGGCATTAAGATTTGAAATGACTAAAACATTTTCAAATTTCACAATTTGCAAGAATAAATTTATATATATTCTAAAGTTTGTATATAAATTGCCCCATATTCAATTTTCTCCTAAACACGTACTCGCAGTTTAGCTTCAACTTTAATCTCAACCAAAACCTTGACATGGTATATCTTATTCCTCTTTGCAGCAGTATCGTCAAGTATGATTAATCCGTCACTACTCTTGTTATGCGACAAATACTGTAGCAACCTTGTTTTTCGAAGTCGTAGTATTATACAAATTTAATTAAAATAAAATGTTCTTGTTCGATTTCGATAACTATTTTTTGGAATTCACTTTTTCTTAATTGAAGTCTATTTAATAATAGACTTTGTTTTAACAAACTGAATTAATTATTAAATTCTTTTCGGTGCACATATTAAATTAGGTTAGGTGTTATTGTTAGCTATAAAATATTTTAAAGTATAAGTGATTTTTATAATTCATATAGACGAAAAGAAGACCTATTTGGCATTGAATAAAATCATTAAATCGACGAAGATGAATAAATATATTGTTATATCAATATAGTGAATAATTAAATAGAATTAAACAATAATTGATTAGATGAAATCGTGCAGTTGTCGAATATATATTTCATAAAATATAAAGTATATATCGATTTGGATAAATGATATATCGATCGGGTTCAACGTTGGCATATGGAGTGTGCTTCCAGTCGCATGGACAAGGAAGGCAACGCGAGTAAGGGGAGCTCGTTTTAGGGCTATGGGGGCGATGCAACTAGTGACGTTAGGAAGGGGGACCTGACTTAGGGCATCGTGATGGCGACCGCGGTGTGGAGCTCCTGATGTCTTGAAGGTGGATGTATGTGCGTGTAGATGTGATGGCTGGAGGTCGCGACGGTGAAGAAATGCATGGCTGGCCTTCGCGTGACGTCAAAGCATAGCTGGGTGGTTTTAGGCGACATAGTGGCTGCGACTATGGTTGAGGAATGGACGCAACAGTACTTGCCAAGATGTGGTCGTTGGCTGTAGTTTGTGCAAACTCCTGGTCAAAGCGGGATATTTTTAACTCACGCTTCTATCTCTACGTAAATGAATATCCTTATGTATGCCGTCATATGGTTATTTGGATGATAATTGTTGATTTTTAATTATTAAATTAGTTAAATTATGAATGCATGCATGAATTGTTCTATGTTTTGCACATAATTTGGATAAACTTGTTTGGTTTAGGATGTTGGTTCCTTGAATTGTTTGATGGTGTAAATTTACAAATGTAACCCCGTCCGTTTGTGAATTAAATTTTTTTAATGTGTCGATACTTGTATATTGTCGTATGATCGAAGAAGTTGGAAAGCAACTTGAATCTTTAAGAAATTTAATATTATGGATTGATATTTTATAGAGCGATGTTGGCTCTAGAAGATGCATTTTTGATGGATTTATTGTTTGAATTGTTCAATGTTTTTAAAAGATTCTAAAAGTGTGATTTTATCTATTTTGATACTTATTGGAATTTAGTTTATAGAATATAGTTATATTTATTTTGTTCTTAACTTATTTTTTATTTCAAAATTTCTATTCAAAGCTTTTGAAAATGAGTAATGTTTATTCATAAATCTTTTTAAATTGACTATTACAAGTATATTATAATTTTGAAAATGTGTTAGAGGCAAAAGATAAAATATAGTATTATTTTATAAAAGCTGCTATAAAAGTAATAATTTTAGTTTCAAGTGATTTTAGTCATAAAAGAGTTTTAAATGATTTTGTAAGTATTCAAAACCCTTTGTAAATATACAACTTTTCCTTAAAATGAATTTAAGGATTTAAAAAGTGATTTTGGAAAATTATTTCTTTGTATATATAAAATAAATTTAAAACTCTTTTATTTTATTTATTATGGATTTGAGATTTAATGAGATTTCTTGCTTTTCTATGAAATGAGGAATTTTATTAAATAATCGATTCATACAGATTGGTATGAGAATTTTTGTACAATTCTTTCTCCCATTTTCATAACTCATTGAATATAGTATATTAAGAAGAAATCACTATTTAGTAAATACTTGAATATCATTAAGTGATACGGGACATTTAATTAAATTCTAGTGATTACTAAAGTGACGGTGATTGACACTTTAGAGCTATACTATCTTGGGATGTTTAAAGGCATGGGCTAATAAATCCCTGAGAAATGATGACTTATTTTATTCATCGTTTTCAAAGTCGATACATATTTAGATTTGGGTAGGTAGACCTATATTATTGGAATTAGGTTTGTTATGTTGTAACACGGCTGGTCTTTTGTTTCTTGGACATGTGTTTACATGCATTAATAGTCTCTATATTGGATGACTATAACCTATTAGTTTGATGCACAGTTTGGACGATGTTTCCCTATATTGTTTCCATTAGGCAAATTCACATAGTTTTGATATAAACACAGTTATCTTTTATTAGGTGCAGGTGTTTATAACTTTTAGTCTATATTTTTTCCATTACTACAGCACTATGTGGCGAAGTCTATATTGTTTCTGTTAGACTCCTTATCGTTGTATTAAACTAATAGAAACTACAATATTGTTTCATTAGTGATGATTGTTTCTTCAGAGATTTTTAGGATGGATATTTAGTATCTTTTGTCTCTGAAGAATTTTGAATTATTATCACCATATTTTTAGATAGCGGTCCATTAGAGACCTGATATGGATTTATGAAATGGTGATTTTGATTGATCAGCCTTATTATGATTATTTGATTTCAAGCATATTTTTGTTTAGAGTTGTTTTTATTGTTAAGCCACATATTTATGATATCAGTACCTCACCTTTTTATTAAATATAACCTGACCCGTTTATTTTTATAATACTCGAATCAGACCGAGACTCTACAGGTGTTACATCAATTTTTACCACAAGTCAGAACCAAAAAGAAACAATACTTTCTAACGACAATAGAGATTAGCAATGAGTAGGTTGAAGGTTAAGCATCTGACAAGACCCAAGCCTTCTCAATTAGAATCAAGGCTACACGAAACATATGTGGTGTGCAGAAAGATAGAGCAGAATTGACATCTTTGGAAACAAAGACCAAAACATAATACAAGGCCAAAGTATAAAGGTTAGTAAGTGAGGATTTGAATTAGCTATACTCATGTTGTCACTATAGGATCAGGTCTGCATAAGCATACACTAGGGACAACCTAGACAGTGCCATACAGAGCCAAGAGCATTACGCTAGGGATGTATACAGGGTCAACCAAGATACGCTTCATTGCAAACTCTACCCTACAGGCAAACGACAAACGTGAAGTTCTCCCTCTTTCAATCTCTCATTAGCAACAACTAAGAAAACAATTCAAATAGAAAATAAGCAACAAGCACATCTGGATAGTTTTCAGCACATAATAGGAAGAGATACTCCATTCAGACTTGGGATGGAGGCAAATTAAGTAAAAGAGTAAGGACAATAATGGGGCAGTGAGGTTTGAATGCAAAACAACATTCACCACCACCCCTGTTCCTACAAATCAACAACACGAAAAAGTCACATGAAGGTCTCCTATTATTCCTTTTAGAGCGGTATGCTACTTCAAGAGAGAAGAGATTGAACTATGCAGATTAAAGCTTCCCGCCCACTTTTTCGAGCATCCTACTTCAAAATTCCAATATTCCGCCAGACTCAGGATTACCCGCCGAAGACACATCGTTAATTTAGGCACAAAGAACGAGCTTCGTAAATAAGCGACAAGTGGCAAAATCCAAGGTCGGATATTTAAAGGAAAACGCGGAGGACGGTTACCACCATTAATAATGCACTTTTCAAACTATAAAAAAAGACAAAAGGATAAAGAAGGGGACCTTCTTTTTTCAACTTCTTCTTCTTGAGTAGAAAAAAGGGCAAAATATTGTACACCTCAAGGCCATTTAAATCTCTTGTACAAAAAATGATAAAGGATAGTAGATTACACCACGGACGTAGGATTATCAAAAATCTAAACCATGTAAAATTCTATGTATCCTTTTAAATTTTTGCAATTTACTTTCAATCGCATTCGTATTTACCAATCCATTTTGATATCTCAACAAACAGTTGAAGTGCGGCTATTTGGCTGTGTAAGCATTCAGCAACATAGTTGCTTCCTAAAGGCGAATATAACTAAGCTTAAATTCATCGATTCCTAATTGTGAGGACAATAAATCGTAAGATTATCTCACAATCCAGTTGAATGTGGCGAAGATGAAAATTTTCACCAACATTTTTGGCGCTAAAAGCAGCACGAACCTCCATCCCTTTGTCCCTCCATCCTCCATTCCTCCATTCCTCCAATCATCAAACCCCAACAATCCTCCAATGCCACCTTCTAATTATCCATCACCCATGGCTCACCGCCATTCTACCTGCAGCATGTGTCATACAACAGACAAGCAGTCATGGAGTTCTCCAAAATAGGAGCGGTGAGACCGGCCCTAAGCTACTTGACAGATTGACTCAACCAACCTTCGGCAACAAGAAAGGAATGACCTTTGTAGTAGGAGAACCCCGACACATTTTAACTCTTCATCATCATTAATCGTCGCCTCTTCCTCTTCCAACCCTCCTCCATTACCATCCGGCGACCACCTATGAGTTGTAGATGAGTTGGTGTTTGATGGCGGCCCCGATGAAGAGGCAAGGGAGTCTATAAGAGCGCTATTGCAATCAGATCAATGGAGGTGCCTACTCCTTCCTGCCCAAAGATCAGATGATCCGACTGTGGGATCTTCGCCTCCGACCAGAGTGGTCAGCCTAAAAAATGTATTATATGAATGTAATAAACTAGAGGTACGGATATCAACCAGCCCAAACCAATGTAAAATCTAAAAAAGGAATATATATATATATACACACAGATACACACACACACACACAGATATATATATATATGCACCTTCACATGTCACCACCAGTAGTCACTGACTCAAGAAAATGCAAAATCAGTAGGCAAAAATGGCACTCTCAATACTAAGAACGGTGATAGTGGCCTACACACTTGGATCTACATCAACGTAGGCCCGGCTCTTCAACCAAAATATTTTGCTAGGCATGATGACAAATTTCTTTGCTCTGGTATGAACTTTCTATGATGACAAATCATAAAGACTGGTTGTAGGGATAGTAGACTGCCTGAACCAGTATAAAAAATGCTTATGTCGGTTATTTTGACATGCCACACTGGACATATAGATATTAGGCTTCTCGAACCAGTTCAAAAAACCATGCACATGTGATCGTAGGTTGTATCATGACCTGACTTCTCAGTCAAATCTATGCCTGCAATGGGAATGACCATGCCCAAAGCATGACGATTCATCCTCCTTGGCCCTCGCCATTGTTCCAAAGGTATAATTTCACCAAAGAACAATAACAACAATCTCTACAATGAGAATAGTGACATTAAAGAAGAATTAGGCTCATCATGCGCATGACATTTCTCCCCATAATAAGGGGTAGGTCGTACCTAGCTCGCAGCCAAGGCAATTTTCACCCTAAAACCCAAGGTAGGTCAAAACAGTTGTTCACCCCAGGACAGGGGTAGGTCTGATATTTGATTACACATGTAGAAAAGGACATTTTGCCTCCAAAATAGAGGGCAAATCATCCCAGCATCCATCTATAGACACTTCATTGCTAGAATAAGGAGAAGAACTTGATGCACACAACATTAGAACTGGGATCCGCTCGTATCCAACCAACAGCTAACTCAGCAAAGGATCAGATCACACCTTCAAATACCAGGAAGTCACAACCTATCAAGTCATGATCAGGAACGCATACCCTACTCCCCAAAACACATCCTAGGTGAATACAAATAAGTACACCATATGGAATATACTATCAATCTGGTACATGCCCGAACGCTACTCAAGTCTAACTAGGTATACATCATAAAACTGAGCTGTCAATACTTAGCTATTGATCTTATAATAATATTACTTGTTTTACACCTATGTGTAATTTAAAAAAATTACCACTCAAGTCATATTACAAAGAAAACATTATTTTTACAAAGTTAAATTACAAATTTAATCGAAGTGTGACCACACCACATCATCCCGATCTATGAAAATACGTCATGGTGAGCTGGGACAAAAATTAGCCCTCTAACTCTGTAATCACCATTGATGATCGAGAAAGAGAGACCCGACCACGAGCCGATCTATGATATGCCACGTGTGGATCATAATTGGCACCGGTCCAAAAGTTTTCGTAATTTACATATTTGTATTCATAGTCAGCCCGGTTTAAAGGACAAGTCAAGTCCAGGCTAGAAATATTTAAAAAGGTTAATCGCACGTTGTCAACCGATTTCTGCTATTCTAATCTTTAGCTTCTCTTTATGAAGTTCATCCAAAAGGGATGCCCTATCCATCCCACCTTGGGAAACCGCAATAGAGTCCAATCAGACCTTACACTTCAAAATATATATCTTTTTTTCTTAGGCATTTATTCACCTCATAACCATTTTTTAAACTCTATCGATCTCATGCAAGAGTTGCTCTTTTGACTTCCCTACACTTGTGGAGGAAGGACCAATGAACTCATCCTCATTAGACAAGAACGGGGAAACTCGAGTATCCGGTGTCCCTAGCTCCCCCGTTAGGTAGTTCTCTAAGTCGTTAATCTTGGCCTCATAATGAACCTTCACATCATTCTTCCACTTAAGGATCTCAGTTGGGTTAGCTCTAGATGGAAGCTCAGGGATTATACCCAACCCAAGAGGAACACGTGAAGCTAGAGCCGCCAAAGAATTCTCCTCTGCATTCATACACAATGTCATCTCTCTATCCATCTCAACAATCTCTCCTCTTATTTTTAATCTCATCCATATACACGGTTGTGTATATGCTCTCAACATTCATTAATAAATCTTCCAGCTCACCTATTTTGAGCTTGAATCCTAAGTAACACGAATTAACTAGATAAGGTCGGATAAGCTAACATTTAAATAACAATATAAATAGGAAAACTAGAATTACCAAAAAAAAACCCTCTAGATTTCTCTGTGTGAATATTAACCAACCGACTTTGGTACTACGAAAAAAAAATGTTAGATTACAAAAACTACTTTCCCTATCTTAAGTTAAGTTATATGTCACAAGAATGTTTTCCTAAAACTAAAGTTATGATAATAAAGCACTAAGTTTGGCGGTAGATTGTCGGGGGTCGTAACGAGCTCCTGCCCAAGGGTCCTTATGCGAACCAGCTGTCACTTTGAAAGCCTCCTTATCACTTAAAAACTTTAATCAGTGAAGAGTAGAAAAATTCCAAAACATTTCAAGAACATTGCAAAAATGTTTCAACCTTCTTATTCCTAGCCTTCTCTTGATCAAGCTTATTCGTACAGGAAGTGACCCTATCATTCGGGGATGGCATTACGCTTTTAAATCTTTACACCTTCAATGCTGCTTTCCTTCTGATGTCATTTAAGGTCTCTATCAATTGAGCCTTTGTCTTCATATTCTCACCTGAGAAATCACCAAATAATCTCCTAGCAATAACCTTACAACCATCACCATAAGGTCAAGAAGATTCAGAACCCATCCGAGGAATATAAGTAATATCTGATTGAGACATTTCAATCGACCTTCTATGCTCAACGGCTTCTAGCTCGCCAAGTAGTTTGGCAATCACAACTGATATACCCTTTACCTGTTTCTTATATTCGACAATTTTTTCCTTATAGACAGTACCATAAAGCTCTTCCCCTGTACCTATGGTCTATTAATTCCCTTCCAGCTTAACGCATCATCTCCCGACCATATGCGCAAATTCTTATTACAACCATATGGATGTTCTAGTACATCTCGAGCCTTTGCAATATCTTTACGATTAAACTTTAGCTCTGTTTCGAGCCTTTCAACATCATACCCGAGTTGAGCAGCTTCATCTTTAATATCATCATCTGCCTTAACCACATCAGAATCCGTCATGGTTGGAATAATAGTCGAAGTAGAAACATCCTAGTGATGAATACAATTAGTACTGAGCAGAGCTAAAGGAATCGATTCAAATATTAATTGAAATAAAACTTAGTTTACTTAATCAAAACATGACGGGCTAAGTCACAATATTGAAACGTTTGTTACATTACACCTACTTTGACTACATGATTGAAAATGTACTTAAAAAATTAATCAACAAAGACATAGGGAGATTATTCAATCAAAGCTCTCAGGATTGAAAATATACTTAAAAAGTTAATTAACAAAGACATGGGGAGATTAGTCAATCAAAGTTCTAAACCTAAGCCTAAACCATTCTAGATCAAGGCTATTGGGTAGAAAAGAACCACCCTTTAACGTGTGATGCCATTGATGCAAAACAAAATCACTGAGATCTTCCTTTTCTCGAACCACTTGATTTATTTGGAATGATAACTTCACAATCTTTCTCTTAAATTCTGTGTATATCTGATCTAATTCCGTTCACACTTAACAATGGCTATAATATTTAACCCCAGATGATCTAATGTATATTTTTCAAGCCTAGCCTCAGTCTCCTTCAATATTTTTGTGAATACATTCATTCTAGAATACTAAACAAAGCAATAAAGAACACGATTATTCAAATATATAAGATATAATGTCATCTTAAAAATAACAAAATAAGCTTCGTAACTTGAAGTACAAAAAAACAAAAGGGTATTTGGGATTAAACGTCTAAATCTATCAGAGAAGATGAATTAACCTTGTTTGCAAGTCAATCTTGCTCTTTAGATTGTGGATTCTCCCAATCCTCAATAGTTATCTCCTTATCTTCTTGAGAAAGATGCTTATGACAACAAGGATCGATAAAATTTCTCGCAACCACCTCCTCCTCGGCTTCTTGTGCCTTCCATTTATTCTTGTACTAAACGAAAAATTGAGTCCACCGCAGATTCCTCATCCATAAAGTCCGGCCTAACTTCCATCTTATACTGATGTCTAGCCATAGCATAAAAATGGTAGGAGACCCTAGAAGTAAGGGTGTTGAGATCCTCCTCAGATTTAACCAGTTAACCTTTAACCCTGGCAAGTTCTTCATCCTTCTCCTTTAGCACATGTTCCTTTGTAGCTCGAGCCTCCTTAGGGACCTTAACTTCTCCCTCAACCTACTTAAGGAACATTCTAGCCTCTTCCTTTTCCTTATCTTTATCAGACACTAGTGTGGTATTAGCCGAAGCAAGATCAGTCTCAAGCTTGGCTACCGAACCCAAAAGCAAGGCCTGAACATGCTCTGATGCACACGCTTTCATCATCAAGGTAGTAAACTACAATAGTAGAAAATAAAAATCTGTGTGGGTCGTAAACCAATGCAATGCAAAGAAAGAAAAGAAAAAGCAGAAAGTAATCACATACATAAGACCAAAGGTTTCCAAATTTCGGCAAAATGGCAGCAGAAGGCATCTCGGGACAACAGGGCATTGTGTTGACCTTCCAACATTTTCCATGAAAGAATGAATGTTATCTTCAACAAAGCCACCAACATCGAGAGCAGACTCACCCCTAGATGAAGAGCCAATCAACCCAGAAGATTTAGCAACCTCGAATGAAGGAGGAACAACCAATTTCTTTTAGAGAGCATAAGGATCATCGGATCCTTCATGTGGCCTCTTCAAAGCAGCCTTCTTCTTCTCCTTCGCCTCTGGAGAATTATGAAGTTAGCAGCAACATTCTTATCTATATTATTTGCAAAAAGAGAGATAACAAAAATTAAAACCATGTGTATGGCAATTCTTAACATTTTTTACAAACCATTTATCCCTAAATTGCAGGTATAGGAGTGGGCTTAAATCTTCCCCTAAAAAAAAATATGGTTTGGACGTAGCAAACCGATCTTCCAACTTCAGTCCAAGGAAAAAAATCTTGTTATCTTCCTAGCCTTCTTGGGAAAACTCTAAATTTGATGTCTATGGGACCTATATAACTGCTTATTAACCTCCGAAGAGATGGTGTGAGCGGAATAATATTGAGAAAAGAAAGGAAATCCATTGTGATTCGAAATAAAGAATAATATGTAATCAAAGGTTCAGTCTACTGAGGGCACCTATTAGAAATAAGTTTTTAGCTTGGATATAAAAGAAAACCATATCCCCCTTTCCAGGACCTTTTTTGATCTCGAAAAGGAAGCGGAGTTCCTCACTAGTAAGGTTGATACCATTTTCGGCATAAAGGATAAACGTAGCTAAAGATAAGGTATAAGAATTAAGGGCAAGTTAAACTAAAGTGGTACCTAAAGTAGTAATCCTTTCACGAATTATCCGATGCATAGGAAGAAACAACCCCCCCACAACCCCCTCGCGAATATGCTAAGGGGTTATGGCGATGTAACCTTTCCGACGGAGTATCGATCTGCTCGTGAGATTCTAGGATCCCAGATAGATACCCACGAAACCCGAATTGCCTGAGGATGCCACTGGCGTCCTCCAAACAAGTAATTTTAGAAGAGAGAGATAAAGAGGAGGAATCCGTACTAAAACCCTGAACACTATTTCGAAGAAGTATCAAGCAAGAACTAAAACGACCCATCCTACTTCTAATTTAAAATATTATGCCTAAATTTGCAAATCAATTTGATCCTTTATAAGCAAGAAAATGAAGATAAAATTTGGGGAAGATGAAGAAGGAAAATATGACCTAAGCTTGAATTGCAACCGTGCGATTGAAATGATTAAATATCGAATGAAACATAGGTTTGTTGCAGAAAATAATAAGTAAAAAGGTTTATGAAAATCTTCCTAGAAAAATGATAAGGCAGATTATACTGATGTTAAGAAATGCTCCAATAAGACACTGACATGTATGCCAAAGCATTAAATGCGCAAGTAGTTGAAAAGACTTATTTCCAGCGCCGAAAAGATAGATTAGACACGATTGAGTGAAGATACAGATTAAGTGCATAAGGCAACAAGTCCACCTCGACCTACGGTCGCCACAAACTTGGGGGGGGGGAAGTATTACACTCCTTCTTACCATACGTCAGAACCAAAAAGAAATATATGATACTACCTAACGGCATCAGAGCTTAGCAAAGAGCAGGTTGAAGGTTAAGCATTTAACCCGACCCATGCCTTCTCTTTCAAAATCAAGGCTACACGAAACAGATGCGGTATGCAGAAAGATAGAGTAGCATGGGCATCTCCGAAAACAAAGGCCACATAATAATACAAGGCCAAAACATGAAGGTAGCAAGTGATTATTTGAGTTAGTTATACTCATATGTTGTCAAACGTCTACAGGAACAGGTCTGAATAAGCATACACTGGGGATAACTTAGACAACGCTGTACAAAGCCAATAGCACTACATTTGAGTTGTATACTGGGTCACTCAAGATATGTTTCAACACAGACTCAACCCTACAGGAAAACAACAAATGTGAAGTTCTCCATATCTCAATCTCTCATCCACAATAGCCAAGAAAACAATTCAAATAGAGAATAAGCCCCAAGAACATCTGGGTAGTTTTCAGCATAGAATAGGAAGAGATACTCCATTTTGACCCAACATGGAGGAAAATTAAGTAAAATAATAAGGACAACAATAGGGTAGTGAGGTCTAAATGCTAGATGACATTCACAACTGCCCCCGTTCCTACACATCAACAACACGACAAAGTCATAGGGAGATCTTTTATCATTCCTCTTAGTGTGGCATGCTACTTCAAGAGAGAAGAGGATGACCTATGTAGACTAAAGCTTCCCATCCACTTTTTCGAGCATCTCGCTTCAAAATTCCAATGTCCCATTAGACTTAGGATTTCCCACCGAAGAAACGAAATCAATCAAGGCATGTGGAACGAGCTTCACGAATAAGCGACAAGCGTTAAGATTCAAGGGCAAATATTGAAGGAAAATGCGATAGACGATTGCCACCATCAACAATGCCTTTTCACACTATAAAAGGAAAGACATAAGGACAAAGAAGAAGATCTTCCTTTTTAACTTCTTCTTCTGCCTGAATAGAAAAAAGGGCAAAATTTGTATGCCTCAAGGCCATTCAAATATTTTGTACAAAAATAATAAAAGATGGTGGATTACCTAGTAGACGTATGATTATCAACAATTCGAACCATGTAAAAATCTCCATATCCTTTTATATTTCTACAATTTACTTTCCGCCGTGTCTTAATTTACCAATCCATTTCCATATTACAACAAATAGTTGAAGCGCGGCTACTCGGTTGTGTCAGCATTCAGTAACATGGTCAAGCTTAAATTCGCCGACTCCTAATCTTAAGGATGATAAATCGTAAGATTATCTCATGATCCAGTCGAGTGTAGTGAAGATGAAAATTTTCATTTTATTTGGTTATACCATAATTTTAGATGATAGTCCATTAGTGACTTGATATGGATTTATAAAATGGTGATTCTGAATGAGCTTTATTATGATCATTTGATTTCAAGCATATTTTTATTATGCCTTATTTTTATTGTTAAGTCATATATTTATGATATCAGTATCTCGCCTTTTTATTGATATAGTCCGACCCGTTTATTTTGATAATACTCGTGTCATGCCGAGACTCTAGAGATACATGGACTCGCTGACTTTTGGATTTGTGCTGGTACTGGAGTAGATTATTTTGACATTTTGATTTTAGTTCATGATTGTATATAATAGGTACTTGTGATGACCTGTCATGTATATTATTTAGTAGCCACTTTGTATCTGATATGATATTTTGGATGTGATGTAGGTATTTATGTGGGTCTAGTACTGATATTTTATAGACTCATATTTTATTATGTTATATAATGTATATTATTCTGCTATGATCCATGATTCTTTGACTGATATTGTATATTGTTTTGATTCATTTTAACATGTGTATGTTGCTTTGTATCGAGACTGTACATGTCAATTATTCTATTCGTATCCTCAAATTTTTTGATAAGAATGATGTGTCAGTGTTACCAAGGAAATAATCACACCAAGTTGGTTTTAACAAAGCTTATTCTCTGTATTACTAGGCAGTATTACTTAGTAATGCTCTTTTAGCAGTATAGGTATAGAGGCACAACATTACAACTTGGTATCAGAGACGAGTTAGGATATTATAGAGTATAATAACACAGATCTTGACCTACAGTTACTTAGAGTCCCAAATTCCCCTTGGGTGTATTATGTTTACCCTATATTAAAGGGATAGTAAGAGTATCCGATGATTACCGAGGTAATCATCTGGGGACGTACTTTTTATTTTCGTACTATCCATTATCTTTATCCCTACTTCTTCTATGTAAGTGTCCTTGTGTAAAATGTAAGTTGTGATGAAGCAAATTTAAATGGAAGGATCCAGGAGTGATCAAAGTGCGCAGCAAAAGCTGGATGATAACTTTCTATTAAAGGTAATTGTTTGTTTGTTTGATTGAAATGTATGTTGTTTGTGTCAATGTTTGTTTTTGTTTATGTTTAGTTTAAAATTTGAAATTGAATAGGAAGTTCACTCAAATAATTTATAAACCCAATTAAGTCTAGACGAACCCAATTATTAATAAAACCCAGCGGTTTCTCTAGAATAAGACCGATGGAGGATAATAAAAATGTTTTAAGTAATTAATAGTTATAATATATAGAATGATTATATATATATATAATTAAATTTGAAATTGGAAAACATGCTTAATAAATAAAATAAGGTATAATAAGAATTAAATGGTTGCTTGCTGTTGTGAATAATTGAATATGGCGAGATGTATTGTTTTAATTACAGATGGTTGATAAATGAATGTGTGCGTATGTAACATCATACATTAATATTTTTATGTAAGCAAGCAAATGATTTTAAGCAATACGAATATTATTTTCTAAAGTAGTTGAAAAGAATTTTAACGGTATACTTTGTGTTAATTTATCCGTTGAGTATTTTAAGAATTCTGGTCAATGCGTTTGACCAACGTTATCGATAGGGATTCATAAACATTAGAACAAGGCATTTCGACATAATAGTTTGAAAAAAAAATATGTTTTGGAAAAGAAAATGGCATTTTGAAAATAATACAAGGCATGGAAAAATAATAATAATAAATACAATGTTTGGAAATACACACACACACGTACGCACACAAAGAGATTTGGAAGTGCTATAAATAATATTTGTGGAGTTCACTATGTTTGAAGTTTGAAGTATTTTGATTCTAGAACCTTGTCATTTTGCTTGCATTTGAATTTCTTGGCTTGCTTGAGATGTTTAAGCTACAAGGACACTTCAAAATCAAGCAGACATCTCTGAAAATCATGCTTAAACATCTTAAGAAAAGCTTTGAATAGTTTTAAAATATTTTGTGCCTTGTTTTTTATTCCAAAAGCTTGTCCAGGCTTCATAATTTTTTTCTACCTTCCTCTCGCCATTGCTTGTTTTGCATTTTTCAAATGATTTGAAACCTACATATCACACTCCATAAACACATTGGAATATGAATTATAACCAAAAATGATATTAACAAAAGGAATTGAATTTACTACAAACAAAAACGTATTTTATAATTAATTTACAGTAAACAAGCTATAGTTTGGAAAAATTCATTTAAAATTTTAGATTTTTGAATTTCTTATATATGATATTTTAAAAATATCAAGATTCAAAATCTTCGAAGTATTTTTAGATTATTTGAATTTAAATTTAAAAGGAGGGGTTTTGAAGTATGTGAATATTTTCAAATAAAGAAAATATTGATGCAAATATTTATTTATTATTTTGAAAATTCAATATATCATATATAAAATGTTTTGAGACAAAATCTATGTTTTTAAATGATTGAATTTGAATTTTATTAAAAGTAATCGAATGATCTAGATATAAAGCATACATAGAGATAGAAAAGCGTTTTGCATTTAAATTTTTTTGAAAGAATTTTTATGAAAGATAAGCATTTGATTATTTTAAGTTAAAAAGGAGAGTTTTTATATTTAAATTCGTAAAAAGAATTTTGATGAGTTTTATAAAGAATAACTTTAAGCTATTTTGAAGTTAATGAAAAAGTGATGAATTAAAATATCGATTTAGGGATTTTGAGGAATTTATATTATTAGCAAAGGTTCTAAGTAATCGAAAATATTTTAATTACACTTTGAATTTTTTAACCTGATTTTTCTAGTCCGACTGCATTATGAAATCTCGGTTCCTTGGTCAATTCCCCTGCTTTGATTAAATATGAAATTGTAGTTCACATCTTCATTTAGAATGGTTGTCCGTCTTTACTTGGCCGCACTATATGTTTTGTTTGCTAATTTTTGTGTTCACTCTTTTGAGCACTCGCATTTTTGACTTTTCTTGTACATGTGCTTATCCCTGATTATACATCATTGCACCATGTTTAGCTTCCCTTGAGTACTTATATGCTTGAATCAAGTTTTGATATCGAGTTGCCCTTATATGTACTCGAACTGATTGCCTGAATTCGAGGGTATCGAAGTCTGTTGTACTATATGCACACATCCACTTTGTAGTTAATTGTTGCAATTTGTGCACTATATATCTCTATACCCTTATGTCCATTTGCCTTGTTCTTGTTACCATTATGTACCATTGTGCATGCACTTTCCTTTGTTTGGTGTGAATGTGCCTTTCCAGTGAGATGTTGACTAGTTATTGTAAGTGTGCCATTGTGCTTGCCTGTGTGCTTATTTTTATTGAACTGGTGCACATGTATATGAGCACCCACTTTAGCCTGAACTTGTCTTGAGTTTTGCTTGGTGCACTTGCACTTGCCTCTCCTTGTTTGGCTTATACGCCAATATAGGCTACCTTATTTCATTTTGAACTGCCTTGTACTCGCATTTGTCTTTAGACCTAACTGGCCTTGAGTTTGGTTGTACTTTATTGAAACCTTGTTTGCCCATGACCTTAGAGCGCTTTTTTGCTCCTCTTTAGCCAAATCAATATACATGAATTCTTGTTGCATTGGTGTGTATCCCTATACCATTTGCTCTGAACTGTTTTGTGTGTGTCTTCATTCCTGTTGTGTGCATCTCTGAGTGCATACACCATCTTTCTCTTGACCCTTACGCTTGTGTGCATTTGCTCCATTTTGATACTAGTTTTGTATGTTTCTTTTGTTGCTTTTGTACACGAGTTGAAAGGAGATAAAATTTAGGAAATTTATACTTGAAAAGTGCTTAACAAATATGGACATAATTTTGATTTAGCTGTCCGATTTTGATGATTATTTTTTCAATTGAAAGATATTTTAATGTAGAACAACTTTCATGTTTGTTATTTTTGAAGATTTTGAATCTATTAGGTCAAAATCACTTCAAATCTAAATCAAGAATCTGATCGGGATAATTATTTTCAGAATTTCAAGGATGAAGCAATTTGGCTGTAAATTTTGAATGGTTTATCTGATTTCAATGATTTTGCTCATTCTAGAAAACTAATAACATAAGCTACAACTTTTGTTTTAGATGTTACACATAATTTTGACGTTTACAGGGCTAAAAATGCATGTTTATAAAGAGGGCCTGCCCTTGTAGTTTAATTTCAGTTTTTATGATCCTTAAAAAAACTTGCACAAACTGATGAATGTGACCAATTTGAACATATGAAGAAAGATTGTCTGAAGCTCAACAATGATAAAACGAAGAACAAATTTGAAAAGTTCAAAAAGAAGAAAGCATTCAAAGTAACATGGGATGATTCAGATTCTTCTTCATCATCAGATAGTGATAGCGATAGTGACAGAGAACAAGCTAATGTATGCTTTATGGCACAAACTGATGAGGTATGTCCCGAACTTAGTTATGATGAATTATTAGAACTTAGCATGGAATTAGATGATAAGTTTAGACAAATAAAAAAAATTAATAAAGAACATATAGCCAAAATAAATAGATTAGAACTTGAAGTAGGACTGTTAAAGGATGAAAAAACTATTTTAGAAGAGGAACTAGAATTATTTCAAGAAAAGGTTAAAAATATTTTAGTTAAAGACGAGACTATGTCTATAAATTTTGGAAAAACTAGACTAGAAAATGATAACTTTTTGAAAGAAAATATCGACTTGAAGAGTAATATAGAAACTTTGAAAATTTAGAATTAAACGACAAATTAGATAAAATTACAAATAATGTTTCAAAATTTAATATAAAGGAAAACAAGATTTGGAAAATCTTTTCAAAACTTAAAAACCACCAGGTAATAGAAACGGAATAAGATTTAGAAATATTTCTAAACAAAACGGGAATAATATTAAGAAATATAGTTTTATTTATCAAAAGACAAAAAGGGTAGCTAAATCTAAAATAAATATCAAAATCATAAAAGTTTGGATTCCTAAGACAAATAATAATTTGATTAGACAAAGACACATTAATAATTTTTTAGATAACGTAGTTTACAATAAAAATTATATTCATAAAGTTACCAAACCTTCGTGGGTATGGCTACCTACCCCTTCTAACATCTAGGACCCCAAAAAAGTATATGGATACCAACTAAATCATCTTTTATTTTGCAGGTACCCAAAATAAAAAATAAGGAGAAATGGATACTTGATAGTGGATGCTCCAAGCATATGACCAGAGATTCAAAAATGTTATCAAATATAACATACATCGATGGTGGAATGGTAAATTTTGGAGATAACTCAAAAGCATACGTTGTGGGCACTAGAGAAGTCATCAACTCTGGCATTTCTAACTCTCCTATTATTACAAATGTTTTATTAGTAGAAAATCTAAAACACAACTTACTTAGTATTAGTCAATTATGCGATAAAGGTTTTCAAATCAATTTCGAAAAAGACAGATGTAATATTTTCAACAAAAAAAAACAACTTATATTTGAGGGTTTTAGAAACAAAAATATTTATGTTTTAAACATGAATATAATCGAAATTCAAATTTGTGTTTAACCGCCAAACATGATGATCCATGGTTGTAGCATAAAAGATTTTGCCATATTAATTTTAAATATATTAATAAATTAGCAACTACGAGCAAGTTAGAGGATTAACTAAAAGAAATTACAAAGTAGAAAATTTATATGACAATTGTCAAATTGGAAAACTAAAGAAAAGCTCTTTTAAATCTAAAAATAATATTTCTACAAAACAACCATTAGAATTATTACATTTAGATTTATTTGGTCCAACTCAAGTACGATCTATAAATCACAATGAATATTTTTCATAATAATTGATGATTTTTCAAGAATACATGGACTTTATTTTTAAAACATAAAAGTGATACCTTTGGTATGTTTAAATTGTTTTCTAAAAGAATTAAAACACAAATGGATTTGAAAAATAAAAATATTCGAAGTGATCACGGTGGAGAATTCGAAAATGATCTTTTTACTAATTTTGTAATAAAAAAGGTATAAGTCATAATTTTTTTTCCTCGCACACCTCAACAGAATGGCATAGTAGAAAGAAAAAATCGTACGTTACAAGAATGTGTACGAACTAGTGGTCTACCAAAACATTTTTGGGCTGAAGCTATTGCCACAACTTGTTATGTTTTGAATCGAGTAACCATACGACATATGACTAAACAAACCTGTTTTGAAATATTTTTTGGAAGAAAACTGAAAGTATCATACTTTAAAACTTTTGGATCAAAATGTTTATATTAAATACAAACGATAATTTAGGAAAATTTGACCCAAAGGCTGATGAAGGAATCTTTGTTGGATATTCGGATTGTAGCAAGGCATATAGAATCTTTAATAAACGAATAACATAATTGAAGAAAGCTTATATGTTTCGTTTGATGAAAATCTTCTTTACCATCATACAAATGATGATAAAGAAATAATTCCGATAACAAATACAACAAACTCTTTTAATAATGAGACAAATGCACAAAATAATACTTTAATATCATCTCCTATAATTCTTAAAGATCATCCAAAAGATAATATCATTAGGGATCTCAATTCTAGAGTAACTAGAAATCAACTTAACCAAATAAGTCATATAGCGTTTGTATCAAAATTTGAACCAAAAAATTATAAAGTAGCTTCAAATGATAACTTTTGGATAATAGCTATGCAAGAAGAATTAAATCAATTTGAATGTAATAATGCTTGGAAATTAGTACCAAGACCAGAAAATCAATCGGTTATATGAACGAAATGGGTATTTAAAAACAAAACAGATGAAAATGGAAATATAGTTAGAAATAAAGCACGTTTAGTTGCTCAATGTTATAATCAAGAAGAAGGTATCGACTACGATGAAACCTTGCTCCAGTAGCAAGACTTGAGGCCATATGTACATTACTGGCTTTTGCAAGTCACCACAATTTTAAACTATTTCAAATGGATGTCAAAAGTGCTTTTTTAAATGCTTTTATTAAAGAAAACGTATATGTTGAACAACCTCCATTGTTTGTTCACGAAAAAATCCCACCCATGTCTTTAAATTACAAAAAGCCTCTTATGGTTTAAAACAAGCCCCCCGTGCATGGTACGAATGTCTTAAAAACCATTTAATTACATCTGGTTTTCAAATAGGTAAAATCGATACAAACTTATTTATTAAACGAGAGAATAACGATATTTTAGTTGTACAAATTTACGTAGACGGTATTATTTTGATTCAACTAACGAAAATCTTTGTAATCAATTTTCAAATATTATAAAAAATGAATTTGAAATGTCTTACATGGGAGAATTAAATTTCTTCTTAAGTTTACAAATAAAAAAACTTGAAAATGGTATTTTTTATTCATCAAGAAAAATATTGTAACGGTCTATTACGTCGTTTTGAAATGGATAAAACTTCAAGCAAACCAACACCGATGAGTACTGGTGTTCACTTGGAAAAAGATGATAATGGAAAAGATTTCGATGAAAAATTATATTATAGTATGATTGGCTCCTTACTCTATTTGACGGCTAGTCGACCCGACATTATGATGAGTGTATGTCTGTGTGCCCGATTTCAAGCAAAACCAAAAGAATCTCACCTAAGAGATGTTAAACCTATCTTACGATATCTATCTAGTACTAGAGATTATGCTTTGTTTTACCCAAAAGGATCATCGTTTGAACTAGTTTCTTATAGTGATGCGAATTTTGGTGGATGTAAAACATATCGTAAGAGTACTTGTGGAACATGTCACTTTATCGGACAATCACAAGTTTCATGGTTTAGCATAGAGAAAAATTGTGTCTCCTTATCTACTTGCGAAGTCGAATATATTTCAGCAGCTCTAGCATGTGCACAAGTGATATACATGCAACAAACACTTATGGATTTCGGCAAAATTATCAATAAATCACCAATATATTGCGATAACACGAGTGCAATAATTCTATCAAAAACCCTTTGAATCACTCGCGCACTAAACATATAGATATACGACATCATTTTTTGCATGACAATGTAGAAAAAGGAATTATTAAATTAGAATGCGTAAATGCCGAGAATCAAATAGCAGATATTTTCACAAAACCACTACACGAAACAAATATTTGTTAAACTACTACGTGATTTAGAAATATGCTCTCTTCATGATCTTCTAAACTGATACCATATCTTCATTTATTCTATGTTTAGCCTAAAGTGTTGTTATCCACAAATCAAAATTGCTAACTCCTTCACCTTAAATTTTTTTAGGTGCTTTTTTTCTAGAATTACCTATAAATAATTTTTGAAATTATATATAAATCTTTACAAAACAAGAAGTAAAGAATATATAGATTTCATATTTTTACAACAGAAAATATAATCATGTCTTTTGAAAATTCTCATCTGTGCTTTTCGACACCTACAATAGATAGCTCAGCGTATACGCCACAACGCCTTCCTACCCCTACACCAAACCAGGAACCGACGTATAGGTGGTCCTCCTATCACACGGGATTCACTCCCAATAATAAGAAGTCCAAACAATCTTTATTTGTTTCTCCTAACACAGAGAAGAAGATTGATGAGATACATCACTATTAAAAACAACAAATAGATCTACAATGAGAATTATATTTTGAACAAAAAGTCACCGCATGACGACTAAGTTTTTTGGAGAAAGTAGCGATGAAGTTTTGTGATTGACGGAAAAAGTATGTACACGAACCACTTTCGATTCCTTGCAGTTCTTTAGATCCCTCATCTTCATATCACCTTTGGATCCATCACCAAGGCGATTCTCTGGTTCTCCGAAAACCCACGAACATGGAAATATATGGTCTCCACTCAAGCCATGGAGGGATGACAAGTCCGAAGACCGCAATACTCCATCGCCATCTAAATAAATTAAATTATCCCCATTGTATTTGTATCTACGTATATTTGTAATTATGTTTCTAAAAAATAATACTATGTTTTTATTAGAAAATAAAAATAAAAAAATAAGCAACACCCTTCAAAATTAGGTTATTTTTAGAAAATTTGGTCATTCCAGATGTTTGTACATTGCTCTCAGACATCTGACACACTGATATCACAAATTTTACACCATCGTGCATATATCAGACGTCTGATATAATCTTCCAAACATCTGAAAATTGCTTCTATTTACTAAATATAGATACCAGTCTATTACAGACGTCTGAACTATGCACCAGACATTTGAACAAAGTCTCTGCCTCCATATTATACAAACTCAGCTTATTTTCAGACGTCTACTATTTAACCCAAACGTTTGAGAAAACTATCTATCATTCAGAAATGCAAAATTCGATCTATTCCAGACGTCTGATAGTACAAACATACATCTGATAATTCTCTCTAACTATCAAAATTTACAAATCGATCAAATCCAGACGTCTACCACAAACAACCAGACATCTGATTCTATTTACTGTTTTAAAACCAGGTTAAATCAGGCGTCTGATTTACGTCTGAAATTCAATCCACACTCTTATATGCCCAGATAACGTCTATTTTCTTTCTTCTCCTCTCATTTCATTTCATTATAATTCTCCTGCGAACTCGATATCTTAATCCTCATAAATAATTCCTCTTCCAAACTTTATCAATTTCAATGGCTCCTAAAACAAAAAATCTTAAGATCACTAAGCGATAACAGGGCCAAGCAACTTCCTCAAACCCCCAAGTTTGCTCAGATGATCAAATAGAACGACGGATGAATCGTGTGCCACATTCACCCAAGAGATATGAGGATATTCAAAAGAAGAAACTCCACACAGGTCCATTTTATAATCTACTCAAATTCCCAACGTACGATTTAGATGAATTGTGTGAAAATGCCGGTTTAAAACTTTGATATCTTTTAATCCCAATAACATCCAAATTGATCAGTTAGCTGTATTTCTTTTCTACGCTAATTTGGATAGCACGATGGTTTGGAACACTGAAAACAAAGATAATTGGTTATGGTCTAGTGTTTATGGTAACACAATTAGGCTAACACCAGGAATAATAGGCGGAACTCTCAGATGTTCCTACTCCGGAGTAGATTTATATAGTATTCCCGATATGTGTTTTAAATCAAGAGACAATATAACACATCAAATATGGGAAGATGAAATGCCAAATTTCGCATCCAAATATCTACGACTTAAGGCGGGACTTCTAACTCGAATGATTATTAACACTATCATTCCTCGTCTTGGTAGTTATGAGAAGATAACGGAATTAGAACATAAGGCCCTATATGCTATATTTACTGGAACGTGGCTCAATTGGGCAAAATTTATACTTGACGAGCTCAAACACTTTTGGACTCGATCACGCCCATCGATCATCTATCCTACATATACATGGGACTTCTACGAGCTCACACCATCCTCTCTTATCTATCCACTTTTGAAGAAATCTCTCTGAAATATGCTTCCATAAAGTTTTTATCACTAATGCACCTACTGGAAAATCCTCCGGATATTATATCATTTGAAGAGTGGACGCAATGTCGTCAAGCCAGACAAGCTGGGCCTCCGCCTCAAACACACCCTGAACCATCACAAGAGGTGGAACGACATCGCAAGACTACTCTTCCTCCTCCTGCACCATTTGATTATACATGCCACGGTGATACTTTGGAGACTCGAATAGAGACGAATCCAAATGAAAGTATTCGAGACCCCACTCTTCAAAATCAGCATATTTTATCTCGAAATCAAAAAGTTTTGGCTAAGCGCATTGACAGTTTTAAAACATATTTTGCTACATGTCTGGCCACAGTTAAGACATCACTTTCAACTGTATTATCGGTTTTAAAAAGGTTCTCCAAAGGGTTCGTGGTCCTACACCAACTTTAGAAGATTGGCCAACCCCAGTGCCTTCTCCTCCTTCAAAACATTCCAAATTTTTGAGGAGAAAGAACCTCTAGACCAAACTCTGACATCTCCTACACAACAACCTAGCTCTTCCAAAAATGAAGATAAAGGAGACGATCAAGAGAAAGGTTCCCTAAAAGACTCGCAGATTTTTAGGACTCCATGTTATGTAAAATTGATAAAAATCTATGAATGTAATCAATTAATGTAATTAATGAAATTTCTCTTTTGGTGTATTATCTCTGTGTACATTTAACGATTTCTACATTTAAAAAGTTATATATCCTTTTTGATAATGCCAAAAGGGGAGAAATAATATTCAGGGTTAGGTCATAATAAATTATGGAAAGCACATATTTATGGGGAGATTTATAACATTATATATAAGTACATTATACAGTTGTCATCATAAAAAGGGGGAGATTGTTACGAAATCAAATTTACGGTTTCGATGACAACAACTATACAATGAAAATCAATTATGCATATATATTTCTATATACAGGTATTTGCTTGAGCAACATCACTAGAAAGACAAGAACAAGGCTCAAAAAACGATACAAGAGACCATAAGTCGATAAGATCAAAGAAGCAACAAGAAAGATGCACAAAACATACATTCACAATTTTCAGACGTCTGGGTGCACAAGCCAGACTTCTGGAAAAGTCCTCTCGAACAACAGAACAGACAAAACCAGAGGTCTGTTAGATGCACTCAGACGTCTGAAAATCTACTATGTACCAAAAAATCTATAGTATCAAACGTCTGATACAAATACCAGACGTCTGATTTCAAACTCGAGATTTTAATTTAAACTCCAACTGCCAGATTTGAATAGACATCTTCGCTTCTCTTCGCTACAACTCTTCATCATCAACAGAATCAACTGTGGAGCACTTGTTAATGGATGCAACTACTCAAGGAACCTCTCTACAACTATATATATCATCAATAATCAAAGAGAACAGTCACCTTACTTACTTATGCTCTCTACTTACATACTCTTTTTTATTCTTGGTCTCTAGCAATCTACACTTGTATTTCACTCTTCCATATATCCAGCTCTTCACAAATAATACTCTCTAAATATATAGTGGAAGCATTTGTACTTATTAGTCAATATCCGTGTTGTAGAACACATATTTGACGAGAACAAGCTATTGTAACCAAGCCTATTCCTCCGGACGAAGTGAGGGTGTTTGATAGTCGAATTCCGAAGGGGAGCTTCGGGATTGGACGTAGGACGGAAAGCTCTAACCAATATAAAATCCTGGTGTGTTTATTCTATAGTTACCTAGATTATTATTGTTTTAGTTGCATCATATATTTCATCCCATATACTTGCATATACACTACACGATCCACCCTGTAGACTTACACAACCTCTTCAACCTCTTCTCTTTTCATCTTAAAATTTATTATTAGGACAACTTTCTCGGTTTTGTGCCTTATTTAATTCCTCTCTTTTTTAGCTTAAGAAATATTAGTGTAACATCTTACCCCCCAAGTTTGCGGCAGTCGCAGGTTGATATGGACTTGCCTCTACCCATTTATAGTCTTCGCATCTTATGAGCTGCTTTTCGGATGTTGCCTTTCAAGTAAAAAAATTCATGTATTTGGCATGGTCTGCCCTGCTATTTGGGGACAGGCCATTTGTTGTTCATATGCTATGTGGTCGGTACAACTATCAAAAATGGTGGTGATATGCAAGAAATTGTTTATTTTTAGTTTAGCGTTACCGTTCTCATTTTTGAGATTGTCGTTGTTGTTCATATATTGTGTTGTAAATACAACTATTAAACGGCAGCGATAAGCTATAAAATATCGTTTGCTTTTAATTTAGCATCACCGTTCTCATTTCTGAGATTGTCGTTGCTATTCATATGATGCGTTGTCAAAAGACCGCGTTGAGCTATGAAAAGTTATTTATTCATGCACTTGACACGGTCTTCCTTGTGACTTGGGAGAGGACTGAATCTTGATTGTGACGGCAGGTTGCATGTTTGCAACCTTCGTATGCGCATGATTTTTTGTACTTGTCCTGACAGTCTAGTATCCGTACGTCAACTGCGCTATGTTGACCTAACCAACATAGAGAGGTTTTTATACTAGTTCAGGCCATCTAATATCCTTGCATCCAGTTAGTTGGCTGAAGAAGCCAAGCTGCTTGTTAGTAGCTCCATTTTTATAACTAGTTCGGGTAGTCTAATATCCCTACGTCCAACATGATCATTTAGCTATGTCAAAGAATATTAACATAGAGAGATTTTTGTACTGGTTTGGTCGTCTAATATCCCAACGTCCAGTTCATTGTATTATTACTTTTCTATAATAATTACAATGTACATTACATAAGCAATGTAGATCATACAAAGTAAGGTCGAAGATGCTCTAAATTCCAATTCCTTGGAACTAGGTTGGCATCAGGTCTTGATAGTCGATATGCCCCATTTGCTAAGACTTCTACTATGACTAACGGACCTTCCCAACTTGGACCCAGCGCTCCATCTGTTGGATCCTTTGTGTTGGCCATTACTCTTCGCAGTACCAAATCCCATTTGCTGAAGTTTCTTTCTTTAAGTCTGACGTTATAGCTTCTTGCCATCCTTTACCGATATGCAGTCGGTACTGCCGCCGCCTCATCCCTTCTTTCCTAAATGAAATCTAAGGTAGTTTCCTTTAATTTTTTTATTCTTTTCTACTGTATATGATATTCTTCAATGGAATGGGACATCTACTTCGATAGGAACCATGGCCTTATATATGTAGGTTAGCGAAAAAGGGGTATGGCCATTTAGAGATCTGATTGAAGTTCGGTAGGCCCATAGTACTAAAGGTAGCTCTTCTGCCCACTTTCCTTTAGCTTTCTTTAGTCTTTTCTTAAGTAGCTTCTTGATGGATTTGTTTGCAGCTTCTACCTACCCATTTGCTTGTGGGTGAGCGACTGAATAAAAACTTTGTATTATGTCATTCTTCTCACGATGTTTGGTAAACTCTTTACTCTCGAATTGGGTGCCATTATCATAATTGATCTTGTGGGGAATCCCATATCTAGTGATTATGTTCCTCAACACGAAAGTGGCTATCTTCTTCACAGCGATCGTGGCCAGGGGTTCTGATTCTACCCACTTAGTTATGTGGTTTATCACCACTATTGCATATTTAGCTCCTCCCTTTGACAATGGAAGAGGTCCCACCTGATCTATTCCCCGTATATTAAACGGTTATGGGATTGCAAGTGGGATGAGCTCGTGGAATGGTTGTCTGAGGATGCTTGCAAATCATTGACATCGATCACACTTCCTTACAACTCTTTTGCATTTTGAAGCATCACATGCCAATAATAATCATGACTTAATATTTTATTTGCTAATTTATTTCCCCTTAAGTGATCACCACATTGGCCTTCATGTACTTCTCTCATGATCCATGACCCCTCTTCTTTGAAAATGCACCTAAGATAAGGGGTTGAGTACCCTCTCTTGTATGGAGCCTAGCATCTTATTTATAGGGCTTCGTTCTGGTTCGAGGGTAAGTTTCCATTTAGCTGAAAATGCTTGATGGGAATCATCCAGTTATGCTCCTCGGTTTAATAAGGTGGGTGTTCAATTGATGGTTGCTTTTAATTCTCCACCGTCTCCTGATCTCACGACCCTTGAATGGCGATCCGTTGGGCTCGAATCAAGACCGGTATTTGATTTGATTCTGTTATACCTAGCTCTGCTTGATGCTCAATTGGAACTGCCTTCATTTCACTAGCCACTTTGGTACTAGCAAGTTTTGCTAAGGAGTTGAGGGATGAATTGTTTTCACGTGGAATTCGTTCTACAAATTATTCGAACTGCTCTAGCAACTTTTTAGATAGTTCCGCATATTTGGCTAAGGTTGGTTCCTTCGCTTGGTAATTGCCCTGCACTTAGTTCGCAACTAGTTGGAAATGAGTTACTTTTATTACTTGGGCCATTTTTTTGCCTACGAGGAGCCTCATGTTTTTCCATATTGTTGATTGCTTTGAAACCAATCCGCACTGCCCCATATTGCTTCTGTCCATATGTACACAATTTCTACCCACCGTTCATTTGATGCACCATCTATGAACAACTACCAAAACTACAAGGTGTTTGCTTCTTCTTCTGATTAGGGTTCAATTCGTACGGTGCACTTTGCAATGAAATCTATAAGCTCCTAGACTTTGATTGCCTTCCTGGGATAATAGGTGATGTCACATTGACTAAGCTCCATTATTTATTTCAGTACGTGGCCCGACGTCACTGGCTTCTACAGTATTGTCTCTGAAGACTTTGATGGGATGCGTTTGGAAATAGAGCCACAGCTTCCTTGCTACAAGGAGTAGGTTGTAGACTAGTTTTTCAATGACCGAGTAGTTTAGCTCTGCCCTTGATAACTACTTGCTTGTGAAGTAGATGGGTCTTTGGGTCCCTAATATATCCATTCTCATTTAACTTGTTAACTTCATTGTGTAGAGTGTTGTACCTTTCCTGGTCTAGATTTCTACGCTTTTGTCTAATCGGATAAGTATCAGGGTTAATATAGACTGCAAGACAGATTATGACTGGACCTATTCCTACCATGTCCGAGTGTGTCCAGGCGAATAAATCTGCTGATTTTTTTAAAAAGTCTATCAACTTAATATTGGCATCTACATTGAGGTTCTTTTCGATTTTGAGAATCTTCATGGGGTCCTCTAGATCTATATGTACATCTTCGAGATCATCTACAAGCTCTAGCTCTTTCTTTGATTCTCACAATCTCGGGTCTATTTCACTTTCTGTTTACTCCTCTGGTGGTGAATTTACCGAGGATGCCTATTTCTGGGGTTCTTCAGAGAAGTACCGTGCATAAACTGACTTATACTCATCAATGTTGATCATATATATATATATATATATATATATATATATCTGTGTCTGTGTTTTCTCTTTTCCTTTTTCGTAGATTTCGGTGGTGTAGGATTTCACGTTTCTGCACTAGTTTTGGTACTTAGTACTGGCGTAGTTTTATGAAATGGTTCGCTTTCTTTTTTGTTATTATCATTATAAATAATAGCAGAGACACCACAATAATTTCAAACAATTTTATTGCCAAAAGTAAGGTTTACATTGTATAACTCTCTAGCTAAACTTGTTCGCCTCTTATTGACCATATTCTTGCAGAAGTGTTGAAATTCATAAGCAGATCTTTCTGAGACATTATAACTCCCATGTCTATCAAAGTAGGTCTTCCTAGGAAGGCATTGTACAGTAAGGGTTAGTCAATGACTAAGAAGTTGACATAGAATGACTTGTGCAATGGGGCAGTTCCACCGGTAACGAGAAAGCATGTAGATCTCACCGAAATGAAAATAATGTTGTTGAAGCCAAAAATCGATTCATGACTTAGTTTTAGGATTTCTAGTGGAAGTCTCATCTTATCTTATGCAGATTTGAAGATGACATTGACTGAGCATCCAGAGTCGACGAAAACTTTCTTCATAGTGCATTTTGATATCTGTACTATAATGATGGGTAGGTAAATTCCTGCCGCATCAACTGCAGTAAACATTATCTTTGGAATAGAATTTTGTTTGATATGGAAGATTGACTTTTGCTAGACCCTTGGCCTCCTATACATACCTCTCTTATGCCTTCTTACCCATCCCCGTGGGGTATGACCCACTATGGATTGATGCTATCAGGTAGAGGGGTTCCCTACTTGATTCTCATTTGAGTCAGGAGTCAGATCTCCCATTTTCGCCTTTGCCGTTATTTTTTTGAAAGTTCTTAGGTATCATTTCTTGATCAGCCTTTCTGTTTCGTTCTTCAGATGTCGATAATTGTTGGTATGCCATTAGCTTGGTGGAAGCGGGAGTATGCCCGACCCTATTTCGGCTTTGGTTTCTTCCCTATGTTGGGGAAGTTATAAGATGTTCTGCCTTAGTCATCTCATATATCTGATTTAGAGTGTGAACGAGTGGGGTTTTCACTACGAAGTTAACTTCCTTCTTTCTCTTAGCTGGTGGGTGACATCCTTCTGCCCCTTTTCTTATCATAGATGGGGCAGAAGACTTATGAATCTGTGCGGTGGAACCAGCTTCTTCCATTCCGATGTAGCCGTTGGCTCTTTCATATAAAGTCTTCATAATATGGCATGACTTCCAGTTATTCTTCTTCTATATTGAGGTCCCCATTTTGATCCCAGCAATGGCCTCCATCAGTAATGCTCCTTCATCACTAACTCCAACCCTGAGAGCTTCAGACTTGAAACTCTTAATAAAGTAGCACAAACTTTCATTCTCGCCTCGCCTAACGTAGGACATCATATGTACATCAGGTGATGTTTCTCTTCCTAAACCGATCTATCTTAGAAAATCCATAGATAGGTGTTGCTAAGAATGGACCTCCCTGGATCCAAATTCCTAAACCACCTAGTTGCTACTTCGGCTAAGTAGACCGAGAAAAGTTTGCATCTAGCCATCCTTCCCACTTTCAGAAAGTCCATGTGATATTCAAACATACAGAGGTGATCATTTGGATTTATAGTCCTATCGAAAATTTCAATTATTGGGGCCTTGAAATTGCCAGGTAAATCTGCTTCGATGATGGTCTCACTAAATGGAGAAGATCCTTCCTCCCTTAACTTCTCCCTAGTTCCATGTTGCATCGTTTAGCCAACTGCTCTACATGGGCTTTAACTGACATATTCCATCATCTCCGGGCTCTGACTGTGATGATTCTTCCTTAAACAGTGAAGTGACATCATCCTCTTCTAGAGCAGATCGAGTTTGTTTTTTAAGCAGCAGGGAGTTAAGACTGGTTGGTTTTGTCTTAATTTGTAGATTTGCTTGGATCTTGCCTTTCAGCTTGATTTCAGCTCTCAAGCCAGTGTCACCGTTCCCATCATTGGGAGTGCCATTATCATTCCCCGCTGAATGGCCAACGCAATAGGTGAACGAAGGTGATGAGCTGTGGGCCGAGGTGGGGGAGGATATGGTCTTTGGGTAGTATGTTGGACCATAATTTTCTCTAGCTCTTCCATCCGTTGGTTAATTTGGTTTACGAAGGATTGGAATGCGGTCAGAAGGGGATCTCCAGTGGCTTAATCAAAGCTCCCGCTTTATTTTGGGTTTTCGAAAGTTTTCATGATTTGTTGACAGTCTTGGAGGCTATTACAAGTGCTCTTAAACATGTAGGATTATGAATCGGTGGGTTTCATGTTGCGTGGAACAAATGTAGTAAAATTTTACAGGATGTATGAAATAAACAGAGATTCGAGCCGTCCTTCTAGCACCAAAAATATTAATAAGATTTTTCGTCTTACAGTACTCCAACTAATGAGGAAGTAACTATTGTACTAATTACCTTAATGATTTTGAAATTAGCGAAGTTAGTAGTATTAAATTTACAGTGAAGTTGTAATTATGTCATTGGATGCTTATATAATTAGGTAGTTGTACTTTAAATGTTTGTCAAAATATCAATTCCATCTGTTATTTAATTCTAGAACAGAATATGTAAGATCTGATATTGAAAACTAGATGTGCAAATAATAAAATGCAAAAATAGTAAAGGGACACAAGAAATTTACGTGCTTCGGATGTTAAGAAATCCTGCATCTACGGAATATTCTTCTTTTATATTTTCGGGTACAGGTTTTCATGACAAAGGATACAATAAAACCTTAAAAATATCAAAAGGTGGAAAAGATAAAAGTTATTTTCTTACGGTAGTGCTTTTCTATTTATAGTATAATAGCATACGCAGATCGCCTCTTGCTATTGTGTTTCAATCTTCGAACCTTGTCAGGTGTCGTCTACCCGCATTGTCTGTTTGATATACCTGGATTGCTGACGTGTTTTTGAAGGGAAGTTTGAGGTGAAAGCGGGAGCTCTTGAAATCGTGGCAGGAATATTTGAAATCATGGCCGAAGACGTCAAATTTGGATCGGCCTTGCATACGGGTCCTTGGGAGGATAATAACAGTTACTCATTGGTATTGGGGTGTTACCGACGCACATTTAGAGTGTGGCTATATTGATTTGTGTGTGATATTCGTATAATGACGCGATGTTTATATGATACTTAAATGCGACTGTCCTGGGCTGCTTTGGGTTTTAGGATGTGCGATTTATGGTTTTCTAGGAATTAATTCAGTACATGTACGAACGCGACCTGAGCTGGCTGCGGTCTGAGCCGACTATGATCCGAGCCGACTGCGGCCCGTATCGGCCTTGTTGCTAATATGCATGAGTTATTGATAAGTGTGATTCATATTTGCTATCTACCTAAAAGTGTGGATCTACAGTGAAGCGTCGCTTGAGTGGCCCTGTGTATAGTCCTTTAGGATGCTTCTTACCCCGTGCTATACTACTTAGTTAGACTTTAGTATGCACGGTACAGAACTATCTTTAGGGTGTTAACAAAATATGAGTTCTACGGATGTTGGCGGCGCAACTCAATCGTTCGCTTATCGTGTCTTGGAGGTGCAGTACTTCATTGCCTGCTTCTTATGACTATGCTGGATTTTGGTTTTAGCATCATAATATAATATTGAAGTCGAGGGACAAGAGAAGATCCGATATCTTTATCGCCTTCCTTATGAGCGCAATATTTCGTTCTATTGCAGCCTCCTACTTTTTGGCTATAATTGCTTTGGATAGATTAGGTGTTGCAACCGTAGATTGATTTTTTGTGCAATATCGGTCGGGTTAGTTCAACCTCTTCTCTTTTCGTCTTAACTTTTATTATGAAGGTAGCCCTCTCAGCTCTATGCCTTCTTTTATTCCCCTTTAATTTAGTTTGGGAAATACGGGTGTAACAGGCATTTAATTGATCATTCGATTTTGTATGACATCTTATAGGGTTCCCTCTTGAGAGGGTGGAGGTTTCCTTCAATTGACAGTGATTCAAGTGCTTCTGTCATCATCCTCATATTGCTCCGATGTTAGCGAATAATAGTAAAATTCAAGTTTGAGTTTGAATAATTAACAAAACAAACAAGTTCAACATATCAACAAAAGAAGGTGAAATGAAAATTTGGTTCGAAACTATATCAAAATGGGTTACAATTATTTGAAACAAAAACAAGCAAACCAAATAAGTCGTAGTTGATTTCTTAAAAAACAAAAACATTTTGTTATGACCTTATTTCTCACACATACTACTCCATTTGTAGAAACTGATTTCATCAAAAAAACCGGCACTAAAGTGTTTGCTCTTCTTATATATCCCCTCTTTAATCGACCCTTAATTAGAAGCAAGTGATATAATCCCTTAGAAATCAAAATTGATTCTATTATCACCCTTTCATATGGTAATTCAATAGACAAAGTTACCAATTTACCTAACGTTGGCAACGCTTATCTTGTTGTATTTTTTATAACAATAAAATCGTTCAAAGTAAGATACTTCCCATATCTATCAATACCCAAAGCATCAATCTTCACAGACCTGAAAACAAAGAGCAACTCAAAACTATTTACAATGCAGCTAATCACAAATCTATAATGATAAATCACAACGACGACTATTACAAATTTCATATCCATTGCAAACTCCAACACTGATTATCTCTTATATACAAATAGCATAACACATTATTAATATTACATACATAACGTATTTGGACGCTATTATATTATGTACTACACATTATGGTGCTAACACAAAATACATTGCTGTAAAATAGCATTAAAATCAAATAACTTTTACCTCCCTGTTTTTGAATGCATTGTAAAATTAAAAATGAGAAGGTCAAGAAGAATTTAAAAATGACATTCTAGAAACACGATAAGCGGAACGACCAAATTCGAAGATAAGAAATCATGAATGGTTTTGAAATAATTAAGAGTAATCAAAAATAATATTCAAATCATGAAAAGAATAATTTAAATAATGCGCAATGATGCATAGACATTAATCAAAACACGTAGTATCGTATATCCAAGAAGATTCAATTTTTTTTTAAAAAATACCATTGTTCCATATGATACGTCAACTATACAAAAACTAATTTGTCTTAAGCTTTATTCCATCAAATACTAAAAAAGAATTTACATAATCCAACTTTCGTTTTCATCAAACCATTTAAGTACAAACACACTAAACATCAGCGTTAATTCCATCATCCACCTCAACCACACTCCCCTTCCCATCCCGAACCATATCAACTCCATAAAGGGCCGCCACAACCCCAACCGAACAAACAAAAACAAAAACCGGCCCAAATATCCAAAGCACAAGCGGCAGCGTTCCAAAAAACAACCTATTCCCCACGTTGCTCAAAAGCACCCCCTACTCCAGCAACCTCACGACGGTTTCCTTCCTAACCCCACCCCCTTCACCATCAACCCCACTACGTTAATCAAAACATTCACCTGCGTCAAGCAATACACCGCCACGCACTCGCAGAAGAACACTGCCAGAAACCCTAACAGCACCACTGCGCATTTCGAATCCGCCTTCAGCTCCTTGCCGTCGCTTCGCAGTGAGATGGCATCGTCGGTCATGTCTAGTCCGTATGCCTTGGAAGCGAAGGTCAGCACTCCGCAGCAGATGAAGATCGATGTGGTTGCTGTTAGAGTTGCGCCCATTATGTTGTTTCTGATCGTTTGGATTGCTAGTACGTTCTTCTTCTCGTTGTGTTTTAGTATATAGTTGATCCATGCTCTTTGCCCTAGTGCATTCGTAGAAATGTAGGTTCGATGTGGATAGTATTTCACAATATACCAGAGGTAGGTATGATATAGACGGGGAAGAAGAACAGAAACTGGCACTGGTGCGAAGTTTAGAAACAGTTTTATCCTCCAATATTCCATTTTTGCTTTGGATTGTTGTTGTTGAATAGGCATATAAATACTGAGCCCGCTAGATCCCTTACCTGAATTGTTTGCTTCTGCAATCAAGAAACAATTTAAAGTATTTGAAAGGACACGCTCGTTATTTGTTTAAAGTATTATGTACTTTGGTTTATCAGTTCATAGGGTACGACGGCAGGGAACTTGTAGTATACGGTACTAATGGATAGTTCAGTTTCTTTTGTTATTTGTAGTTGAACTTTGTTCTTATTCAGGGATTTAGCCTGGACAATTTTCTTCTTATTCAGGAAATCTGGACATTTTAGTTCAGCTTTTTCAAACAAGCTGCTTATCTTTATGGATGAATATGGCTTTTTCTAGTCATCCATAAAGTTCACAGTGGGCGTACATGGTAATTCTTCTTTTGTAAACTTAGTTGTGACACCATGGTAACGTGTAGAAATGCATTGACAAAATGATAGTAGAATTTGATGTATCTAAATTCCAATCTCACATTAACTAAATGCCAAAACAGCCCATATGAGATGGAAAATGTTTTAAACTTAAAAAGCTTTTTATCAGGTGGTTAGAAATCAAATCACGGTGGCTTCATTTTTGGGTGAATCTTCAGTTTTTGAATATTCAAAATTAGATTGTTTCCTCTTTGATTTGTCATTAAACGTTTGTGCACATTTGAATTTTTGTTTTTTGTCATCAGAGTTGGGCACGATGAGACAGCAGTAACACAAATAAATTCCATCTTTAAACTCTAATAAAATTGTGATGCTTGCAATCTAAACACCACGTAACACAGAGCACGACAAAACTCCAGTAACAACAAAGAAAACAAATGAGTGAGAAATCATGACTAAATGAGTACTAGCCATAAGACCCATAACTCAAGTTTGGATAGGGGACACATTAGAAGATCTTGTATTTCTGACATAGAGTGCATCCAAACCCAAGGAAGAGATACAAGGAAATAATAAAAATAATCCCCATCACCGGATGGCAAAATGTAATCTGGTTTAAATAGTACCATTTACAGTGGCACGTTGCTGAGCTAGGTAGTGCTCACTTGCAACTCAAATGGAGGGCACGAAGTGTTTGGTTGGCTAGAGGGTACTAAGTAGAGTGTGATAGATGCATGATACATGCATCTTACCTGCATGCACTAAGCTTTGGCTGGAATTCTTGTCTACTCTTGTCCACAACGGAAGTTGCTAACCAGCAATCCCTGGCATAGAGGCTATAGAAACCCATTTTGAATCATAAATAAGATGGTAGAAGTTGCTTATAAACTTGACTTGCACTTGTACTCCTATTTTTCACATGCATAAATTCTACTTCAATTCAAAGCTTTAGATGTATGTAATGTTTTATCCCCCTACCGACCATTACAAAAATTCAAATATAATTTTTATTTCCGGTGTTAAACGTGGAAGCAGAGAGAATGAGAAGCATTTCAATAGTAGACATATAATTTTGAATCTCAACTGTTAACGTCCAAGTAAATTGCCAACGCAGCGACAACAACAAAGAATCCGGCAGATCCACTTAGTATGTTATATTCCAAGTGCTATAAAATTACATTTTTGATAATAAAATATCCCACATCACCGAATGGCAAAATGTAAACATGTTTAAATAGCAACAATTACATTGCGGTGCTCTGGAGTTAGGTAATGCTGGCTTGTAAACCCAAATAGAGACTATGAAGTATTCCTTGGGTTGAAGGGCGATAATTGGAGTGTGATAGATGCGTGGTACTTGCATCTTACTGCAATAATCACTTGAAGCTGGGCATATGCTTGCCCACAGCTGCCGCCTTAACTAGATTTCTTCTCCACTCCTGATCTAGCCTTCAACCTAATAAAAGCAGCATCCATCGTTTGTGGTAAGTGGCAAGGCCGGCCCAAGTAATTTGGTTGCCCTAGTCCAGATTTAAGTAATATAACAAAAAACATTGCACTTTGCTATGAATTGAACCTAGGTTGCCCCATTGTAGGGACAATGCAATTATCACCCCACCAAACACTCAATTATTATCAATCTTCTACAAAATATTTTTTTTATCTTCATTAAATTCTAAACAACCATCACCACCGGTTGCCCCTGCCGGATCCGTTGCCCTAGGCGACCGTCTTGCTCGCCTTGCCCTAGGGCCGGCCCTGGCTAAGTGGCTTACGAAATCCATTTTGATTGTCATTTGTATATGTTGTTTTCTTTAGAATATTATTAAGTCTTTTCCTGTAAATTTTATAATATGGGCACTGTAGTACTTCAGATCATGAGGTTTATTACAAATGCATCCAACTTGGTCTTCTATTTCACTCGCAAAATGCATTATCCAATAGCCCAAGCTGCAAACATGCTTACTAATTATACATTGGGGCATTTTTATCGACATTATTTAGGAGGATTCATTTCTCATTCGTTCGTTTCAACATTTTGGTCCATATTGCTCTTTGGTCTTTTGCAGCTATTTGCAAGTCTTTTGGCTATGGCTTTTTAATCATTACGATGACTACAATTTTTTTGAAATCATATGATTTGAATTTTGCTTTAATTGAACCTTCCAAGTTCAATTATATACTTAAATTTTTATTCAAAATACAATCTAAGTTGTAGTTAATTAACAGAGCAAAATTTTTAGCGTACATGTACACGGTTAAAACATGAGTAATTTGGATCTGTGATTCACGAATTGTATCAAACTTGATCTAAAATGTTAATTGGTGTTTCGTTTAAAAACGAGTTTTGTGTTTTCGGATGGAAGGATGACGGAGAGAATGAAAAAAAAAAAAGTTAACTTGGTTTTTTAAATTGGTCATTTTCGATAATATACATGCGTCATATACATTTTTATACGGATAAAAATCTAAAACTAAAAACAACAAGCCAAGGAACCTTAATTTTTTGACTTATGATTTGAGTTCCTTCTGGCAGTCTTGCTAGCTTTGAATCATTTGCCAGTGAAAATGTTTACCCTGTGCATCTTTCTTTACTTTATTTATGTTGGTGTAAACCAAACTATGGTGTTCTGATAATCTTGTTTGCCAACAACCATTTGTCAATAAATAAAATTTCTTTTACCTTCCGGGAAAACAAACTGGAGGGAAAAATGGTCTAGGCAAGTTTTGAACTTGCATCTTCAATCAAATTGATGCTTTACCATTTGAGCTACTAGACCATTTGGTCATCTGGTTATTTATTTTTGAAGTATTACATGGTTCATTCAATCTATGGCAATTTCTACAATAAGAGCTATTGCATTTTTGCAGGGTTCTAATCTTGGTAACCGTTCAAGCAAGGACTACATCACGTCATCGCCACCCAGACGAAACACCCCCAGCTTCATTAGCAGCAAATGCTATACGTTGGCCTTTGGTGCTGACCAGTTGCATGGATCAAATGAGCATGTAATTTCTAGCTTTTTTAATTGGATTTTCTTCTGCTTGTGTACTAGAGGAATGTTGGCTGTTGCTTTTTTGGGATGGATTCAAGAAAATAAGATTTTTATGTTGGGGTTTTGGTGTTTGTTCAATTGCTTTATCTATAACGATTATCCTATTTTCTTCCGGCTTTAGGCTGTACAAGCAAAAAGCGCCTAGTGGAAGCCCTGTGACAAGGATTTTTAAGTTATTTATTTCCTTGAAACACAAGCATTAAGTGTTCATATTTTTCACAGAACGCTAAAAACAATATATGCTTTGATCTCATAATTTTAACCTGGGCTAGGTCCCTGGGTAAATATACAGTTCCACTTCTTTTTATAGAATGCTCATTTCATTTTGATTTATAAAATTAATAGTGGAATAATTTAAGCTCACCCACCTTTATTACATGTTGATTATTTTTCTCAGTGCACATAACTAGAATGTGGAGGTGCAATCTGCATGCTGTGGAGATAGAACTAAATATCATGACGGAAAATTCAGATTTTCTCTCTCTCACTCTCTTCCTTTTCAATATTTCAGAACTTCTATGTCGTTTCTATTGACAGTTCAATATATGTTGTTTCTTTTAGAAAATATTATTAACCAATAGAGCTAGATCGAGTTTCCCAGATTATGTTTATTCAAATGGTTTAACTCTGTGGTTATTATCAGAAAATTTGGTTTAGTGTGTCCTTGCGTTGCAACCTACATTTTTGCATTAAGATGTTAAGAAGAAAAAAAACATAATTTACTAATAAGAGGCTAAAAAAGAAGTCCTGAGTCTAAAATTATTTTATCTTTCAGCCCCAAGTTGTAATTATTTTCCTAATTTAAGCCCAAAGACCATAAAATATTCATGGAGTAATTAATAGAGCTATAAGAAGAATGTTTGTTATTAGTTATGTTTCTTATATAAGATGTCATTAACCAATATAGATAAACCAAGTTTCCAGATAATATAGTTTTCAAATCGTTAAACTATACGAGCAATACTGTAAAATATGGTTTTGTGCCCTTGGTAAAATAATAGAAGGAAAAAAAACATAATTTACAATAAGTGGTTGAAATAGAATAATATAACCTAAACTTACCGTTTAATCCCAAATATTAAATATTTTTTTGATAAAGTGCATTTGATGATGTATTACCTTGTTCGTTCGAGGTTATTGTATTATTGATTATATTATATTTTATTCCTTCTGTTATGAGTTTCAAAAGGTGTAGAACACTGTAGATGGCTCTATGATCTATTTTATATATTTTACTTCAAAACGATCCGCCTTCTGTGAGGTCCGCAATGTTAGCGTCTTTTTATGCATGAATCGGGGCATCTAAATAATGGATTGTTACATGGAGACAAGCTATTGAAGATGCGAAGTTACAAGTTATCGGAAGCATAAAAATAACGCTATTGGAGATATGATTGTTGTGCTATCAAAGGTATGGTTTTGTGCTATCGAATGTATGGTTTTTAGCTCTTAAGAGTGCACACGGTGGCACTTGTCAAATGTCGTCATTGATCTACCTCAATCATGCTAGTGGGGCCCGTAGAGCTTTTGCTGCTTTTTGAAGAAAATCACTTGACACATATATATGTACACACATGTGGCTGATTATTTGGACATAAAATAAAACACAATTGCTAACACAAGATCTGTACTGTTGGATTTTTTTGTTTTATATGAGAGGTGGAAATCAATGGGCAATATAGTGGTGGAGATCCGTTGTGTCACCAATTATATCTATATTTTGTGTCCCAATAGATTTTCTCGTGCACACACATAGCAAGTAACATTTCAAATTTATATTTTAAACAAACATTTATTTATTTATTTTAAACAAAAAAAAATCGGCCATCATACTCTCTATGTGTGTGTTGTTATAAATCAATCAGCCTACATAAATAAATATCGTTTAAAATTCAAATTTAAATTTTAAATATATTTTAAACATTTAGTTAAATTCAAGAGATGGGACCATTTTTATCATCGAAACATAAAAATTATGCGCGCACACACACATATAAGTTGTATTAGTCGAAGGTCAAAGCTAATAAATGTTTAAATATAAGATAGTATACTGTGCGTATGTGCGTGTGTATATATGTACATAAAATTAATATTGGCAATATATCTTTTTTTAACAAGGCTAGCCGACTTTAAAGTGAGGCGTTCACTTTTATTAAAACCATTAGAAAAATAGGAGAGGAAATAGGATCTTAACCGAGAATGGAAAGGGAGAATCAATAGATCCATGCTTACAATTTTTCGCAATGTGACCAAAAGAGTGGAAAACCGAGCAAATATCATGTTTGCAACTATAATCGACATCAAAAAAAAAACATTCCGCACTTCAGCAGTACGAACCTTCAGCCTAGAGGGCAATGGATTATATGGCGTTGTTTCAATCAACGCCTTAGCATACACTAGCTTATTCCTTACCATAGTATTAGCACCAAAACATCTGAGTTTGTCAACAAGGCTAGCAAGCCAATCTAGCCCAATCATGGGTTATAGAACAAAAGGGATATGCGAGAAATAAGCCCACACTGGAACAGACAAATTCTGATCCCTAACACTATCTACCGTTGGACTCCACAAAGCTATAATAAAAGGCTTACCGGCAATAATGGATGGTTCCGCTTCAAGGACACACAATCTTTCTTCTCTACAAAAGAACTTAAAATAAAACATAGAATCTTCACAATGGCAATATAACGTTGCATATTGTAAGTCATATTATATTTAGCTCTTTACTAATATAATGATATAAATTCATCCACATTCGAATTAGTCTATTGTTTAGTTTTAACCCTTTACGGCACAAACACTATATATATTTCCCACAAATTTGCGATGTTCAAATATCCAATTTAACACAACAAAAACTAAACTTAAAATTAAATATTAAATTTTAAAATAATCAAAATAAGTTACATTAAATTAACATTTTAAACATAAAACTCAAAAAAAATATTGAATACGATTTAATGTTACAAAATTATTCATGAGAGCACAAATCACAAATCTAATGCATGATGAATTAATTTTTTTTTAAATTCTCATTTTACTCCACCACTCGATGCACCTAATCCAACAACGTGGTTCTCCCAAAAAAGATGCTTGTGATAAATCTTTTTAAGAAGTGATGATAGTATCTTTGGCCGGATGATTCTCCACATGCACTTATGAGTTTTCAATGTTGTTTATATCCTCTGATGATGAATCAAGGGTGTTTTCAATGTGTAACCTTGGATGAGACAACGAATGAACATATAAAGCCTTATATGGGCCACCATGAATATTTATAGCTTCTTCTACTTTAAGAATAGATATTGATTTAGGCGATAAGCTTGAAGGAGCTACATGAGAATTTGATTGCAGAACACCCATATTTCATTGATTACTTTTATATGGTTATGATGGATTTTAAATCAAAACATACGATGTATGCATCATATCATCTATATTTGTAAAGATGTTTAACTCTTTTTTGTTACTTTTTGGTCTGGTACGTACAACGGATCTCTAATGCATATTCCAATATTTCTCTATGTTGCCACTGTTATTGCATTTTGAACCTGTGCAGATAATACCCCGCTATTACCCCGCTATATCTCATAGTAGATTTCTACCGTTACGATTTTTTCATATAGCCCCCTAATATAGCCTTTCCGCTTTAAGCACTGCTATATCTCGTTATTCCAGCTATTTCCGCTATATCTTCTTTAAAAGAACTGAATTAAAAAATATCATTTATACATTATAAAAATTATGAAATTAATTAATTTAATTGAATTTTTAATATATTTTCATGAAAATACTCTAATATTCTACAAAATTCAATTATGTTATATAACAGTTACGTTTATTTACAGTATATTCGCACATGTTTTTGTTTAAAATTATTTATGTATTAATTATAATTCAATTAAATGTTAATTTTTCATTTAATTACCAATATCTATTTGTAAAAACATTAAGTACGAGTTTTATATGCTATTTTAGAGTCATCCGCTCTATCCCGCTATATCCTCGCTGTATCCCTGCTACGACTTTTTACACCTCCGCCGCATTGAATCCGCCGAGCGTTTTAACTGCATAGTTTTGAACATTTGATGGGTATAAGGCATTAAGATTTGAAATGACTAAAACATTTTCAAATTTCACAATTTGCAAGAATAAATTTATATATATTCTCAAGTTTGTATATAAATTGCCACATATTCAATTTTCTCCTAAACATGTACTCGCAGTTTAGCTTCAACTTTAATCTCAACCAAAACCTTGGCATGGTATAACTTATTCCTCTTTGTAGCAGTATCATCAAGTATGATTAATCTGTCACTACTCTTATTGTGCGACAAATATTGTAGCAACCTTGTTTTTCGAAGTCGTAGTATTATACAAATTTAATTAAAATAAAATGTTCTTGTTCGATTTCGATAATTATTTTTTGGAATTCACTTTTTCTTAATTGAAGTCTATTTAATAATAGACTTTGTTTTAATAAATTGAATTAATTATTAAATTCTTTTCGGTGCATATATTAAATTAGGTTAGGTGTTATTGTTAGCTATAAAATATTTTAAAGTATAAGTGATTTTTATAATTCATATAGACGAAAAGAAGTCCTATTTGGCATTGAATAAAATCATTAAATCGACGAAGATGAATAAATTTATTGTTATATCAATATAGTGAATAATTAAATAGAATTAAACAATAATTGATTAGATGAAAGCGTGTAGTTGTCGAAATATATATTTCATAAAATAAAAAGAATAAATCGATTCAAATTAATTTGAAAATTCTTTTAACAAAAAAATGAAAAGAATCATTTAAAAAGAAAGAAAGAATGAAAATAAATAAAAATGGGCAACTTGAAGTCATTTTTATTTAACAAATAAAAGCCCAAAATAATTGACCCTAACCCACTTTAGCACTGCTTTCTTTTCTTTTCTATTCACAGAACGAACTAATTTTGGATCCACACAAAAAGAAAACCCTTATTTCACTCGTGCCCAAATCCTGAAACCCTATTCTCTCAAAACCGAACGCAGGCAACCAAAGAAAACAAAAGGAAAATAAACCGCGAATCGGGTTCAACGTTGCCATATGGAGTGTGCTTCCAGTCGCATGGCCAAGGAAGGCAACACGATTAAGGGGAGCGCGTTTTAGGGCTATGGGGGCGATATAACTAGTGACGTTAGGAAGGGGGACCTGACTTAGGGCATCGTGATGGCGACCGCGGCGTGGAGCTCCTGATGTCTTGAAGGTGGATGTATGTGCGTGTAGATGTGATGGATGGAGGTCGTGACGGTGAAGAAATGCATGGCTAGCCTTCGGGTGACGTCAAAGCATAGCTAGGTGGTTTCAGGCGACATAGTGGCTGCGACTACGATTGAGGAATGGATGAAACTGTAACGATCCAGAATTTTGAATAATTTAAATTGAAAATATTTAATTAATTTTAAATATTTGAATGATGGTTTAGTTTGAATTCTCAATATAACTTTGAATTTGGCAGTTAAATTATAGAATTTAATCTATTGAAAGTTGAATAAAAATTTGAATCTTCAATTTTAAGCTGATTAAAAATATTTCAAAGGCTTGTAAAATCCATATTGATAATACTGAAGGTAATAGAAGCTTCAGAATTGAATTTGAAAGTGATTTGATCAGTTTTGAAATTATATCGTTTGAGTCGATATTTAAAAAAATAGCCTTCCGAGGCACAGTCTCGAAATTCGACGAAACCAGTTCCATTGGGTCCGTAATATTGAGTTATTATCGGATTTCAAATTTCGTATTATTCGGAGTTGTTATGTGAGCACACGGTAAGTAAAGCTTTGAACTTAAATCGAATTCAATTTAATTTTAAATTTGTATTGGGTCAACATTAGCACTCTTTTGCCTCAAATCAAAAACACTGCAGAGGTAATGCAAACACGTTCTCTCTGCAAAATCACGTAATCTGTTTCTGTAAGGATCGAACCATACCTCTTCTTTCCAGAAATCATTTCAAATGCAGAAGAAAAAAAAAAGAAATCTTCGTTTGAATTGTTAATGGCCGCGCTCCTCTTTTCTCCCCAAGATAAACGAATCGAAACCAAACCCAGATTCAAAATCAAAGGAAAAAAATAAATAAATCAATGGCCGAAGCCGATTCGAACTCAATGCTCGAACAAGGGGAATCGCGTGCTAGGATTTCGATCGCGTGGTTTTGGGCGAGTGCTTGGTCGCGATGGCGGCTCGTTCGATTCAAAGTGGGTCGTGATGTCGTGAACACGAAGTGAGGGTTGAAGCGAAGTTCGATGACAATGCTTTGGGGTCGCGAATCGAGGCGGAGCAAGCGCTGGCTACTGGAGGCGCGCGCGCGATGGTGGATGCGGCTTGGGTTGGATGGCGACTGGAGGTCAGATTCGATAGCAGGAGGGCAACCGCGGGGAGGTGTATCGATTTGGGGAAGCGAGCTAAGGCTTGGGATCGCCGATGTTTGGGGCGTTGTGGAAGATGCTACCTGTCTGTTCGATTTCTCGGGACTCGGTTGTTCCAGTAAGATATTTGCTAAATTTTCAATTCAATTTAGATTTGAATATGAATTTAAATATGTACAGAAAACAGGTTCTATTAGATTTTAAAATACATATTTATATATGTATTTAGATTTAAAAGAAAAGAATTTTACAGTTAGGGATATGAATAGAAAAATAGAAAGGAAAAAAAAAATTATGTGATGGTAAGGCATATAAATTTTTTTTGTTTTAATAAGTATATACACACATATCTGCATATGAAATAATAAAATGTATTTTGGTGACTAATTTTCTTATTTAAATTTTTTAGTTGCTAAAAGATATTTTAGAAAGGAAAAATTTGTTTAAAATAAATTATGAGTTAATTAAATTAAATTTATAAAATAGAAATTCAATTTATTAAGTGAAATGATTTATTAAAGGAAATTTAGTTTTTAAATTTAATTTTTTATTATGTAAATTTGTTAAAAGGGATTTCTATAGAAATTAAAAGTATCGGTTTAAACTTAATCTATTTAATTACCTTAAGATACTAAAAAGGGAATTTATGGTTTAAAATTAAATTAATAAAATCGTTGGCTAATTAAATTTACCTAATAGGAATTTAATTTATTGGATAAAATGATTTATTTAAAGGGAATTTAGATTAAAACTTAATTTTTAATAATTATTTAAAAGAAATTGATTTAAAATGAAATCATCGATGAATCAAAATTATCAAATGAAAATTTATTATTCGATCTGTTCCAATATTAATAAATTGTGTAAATATTTATACAAGGTATAAATCAAGAAAATCGAGTCAAGATGGAAATGGATTGCAAAATAAAAAGCAAAGGTGAGAACTTCTCACTCAAAAAGGGTTTTGTTTAAATTTTAAATAGTTAGATTTAAAATTGTTGATTGTGTGATTGTTGCTTGGATGATAATATAGTATTATTTATTGTATTAAAATAGACCCTATACGCCGCCTATTAAGCGGAGGTTATTTATTAAACCCATATACCGCGATATTCCACCTTGAGGTGGAATTGGTATTATATACGTATTTGGAGTTGATTTCCCGCATTATATAGCGGATGAGACCCTATTGCGCCGCCTATTAAGCGGATAGTATTTTATAAATCCCATATACCGCGATATCCCGTCTTGAAACGGGATTGGTATTGTGCTAACAGCTGTGGATGCAGGGAAACAGGTTGGAGGGATCCAATTGGATTCATCACCAGTATTTATTTGATTTTAGATATTGTGATATTTGATTGATTATCATATCGATATATGATGTTTGGAAGTCGTGATTGACTATTTGGTGTGTTGCATCATCGGATCCATTTTTGACGTTTAAAAATAACGATTTTGATTTTTAAAGGATTTTTAAAGTGATTTCTGAAAGTATACGTTTTATTAAATTTTCGAATTGATTCATTTTAAATAATTAAAACGTTATTTTTGTAAATTTATAAACGGTTTATATAAAAGATTTATAAAATTGATATTTTATAAGTTAAAGATATTGGAATTATAAAACGAGCTTCTATAAGTGTTAAAATCAAGTTGTACCAGTTTTATAAGTAAATAAGAATTTTAGATTTATAAATTAATGATGATATAAAAAACGGATTTGTGAATAAATGGATTATAAGTAATTTACTTATAGTTGGATTCGACATGTAAACAAAATATAAATAGAATTGGTTACTAAAGGAGATTTATAAATCGAAGTAGTTATGAAATAGAAATGGAATTTATAAACGTTGTTTTATAAATCCGTAATCAAATAAATTTGATAAGTAAACATAGAAATTATTAAAGGAATTATATCCACGATTTTGGACTGTGGAAAATCTTTGATAAATGTGTAGAAACATTGAATTGGAAAAATAAAGTATATTCACGATTTTGGACAGTGAATATATTATTGAATAAAACGGGTATGATTTGGAGAAGTGAAATTTTAAAATGAAGTTAATTGCTTTAAAAGATGTTTTAAAATGTATTAACTATCGAAACCATAGATTTCAACATTCATTGTTGAAATTGACGTTTTTCAAGAAATAAAAGGAAATGGTAGACTATAACACTGTTGTTATAGTAGATGATTTCCGAAAGGAAAAGTTTTGTATAGTATTAGGATTTATATATCTATCTAAATTTCGAATCCCTATACTAGTGATTTTGGGTCGTCGTAACGATGTTTTACACAACATTCGTTTTGACTCAAATAAATGTGTTAAGAGAATGTTTTCTTTAAAGAATGAAATATATACTTAATTTCGATTTAAGTATATTAAATATTTTCCAAGTGTTGAAAATAAATAGATTTGTGAATTACTTATTATTAAATAAGTATGGAAATGTTTTCCAATATGAAGCGAATATTTTGAGATTTTATCTGTTAGAAATAAATTGAAAATGAATATTAGAAATCGATTTGGCAATCGTATATTCATAGATATTTTGGAATTGTAAATTCACTATGGAATTTATAAAAGAAAGGGAAATTTGTTTAAAAATAAGCGTTGATTTATTTTTGAAGTGTGGGAATAAATTTACGGATTTGGAACGTAAACATAAAGTAAATCGGTAAGGATTTATTTAATTGGTTTAAATGAACCATGTTGAATGAAAGTATTTCCGCGTAAGGAAAATGATTGAAATTTGTTTTCAAAAGTTGAAAAGGTGAAAAGTGATTTGAAAATTTGTTTTCAAATGTTGAAGTGTGGAAAATATATATCTTGTAAAGATATTTTTGGAAAGTAATATTTGGAAAATTATTTGGAATCTGGTGATGTTGAGCATGCCTATTGATAGTTAAATAACCGACTATCAATATTTACCTTTAAATAGGTATTTGTTGTGATTTGCTTGAATTTGAATGCCACGCTTATTTTTAAAATAAGCGCTCACTATTCGGGTTAGCCGGGAAAGGACCTTGGGGTCGTATAACCCATTCCGAATATGTGATACGTCGTAATAGATAGCATTGATGACCGGATATTTATGAAAATGGAAGGATTACCGTCGAATGTTTCTGCATCGGCTGATCCCCGATATAGAAATTTATTACCCTTTGTGATGGGAAGTCCGTTCATGATTAGTGAATATCCGGATTGCAAGGACTTCTTTGTAAGTGCCTTCGGTTCCGTTCGATCTCGGAACGGACTTGTATGGAGGTGTGTTTGATGTTACAATTTGAGATGTAGAGATGGTTTCTATCAAACATGTTCCCGTTGTTGGCGGAGAATTTATTCTCTTAGCTTAACACCCTTAGAGGTTATTTAGTTTATGGTTACTAGTGATACATTTTCAAATTGGTAATGTGGCATACGAAGTGCTGTTGAGCATTTGATGATCAAAGCACATCTTTTATATAAAGCGTAGCTTTGTGGACGAGACTTCGTCGGACCTCACACCCCGGAAATGGTCAAAACAGGAAGGATGCGGCAAGGTTATTAGGGGGTAGCGTCCCTTTAGTGTATGTCATTCCTTCTGGATAGAGGTGGTATTATGGTATGGAGCCCAGATACTTAACCTATGTTGTTGCTGCAAATTTATTGCTTTGTGGTTGTTGGAATCGAGGATCCTCGGATATAGATCGGTTACGATCGAGGAATGACATATTCGTGTCAGTAGTTACCCAGTTAGGGGTAATCCGGCCTTGTGTTGGCAGAGATCCGGTTAGGTTATCGGGATGTCATTCCAGAGGCGTTTCCATGCGGCAATGGGAAGTTCCTTGGCCTGACCATTTGTTGGAAATCCAAAGAAACAATACGATCTTGTACGGTTTTAGTTGTAGAACCTATCATTCACTTATGATGGCGCCCCACTGTTTGGATGGTAGTTATAGTAGGCATAAGTGCGAAATGCCTATACTGGCTAAGATTTATATCTTTACTTTCGAAATGATTTTTCCTACACTATGCACTAGTAATAATATCAAATGTTTCTTTTTAATGCGTATCAAGCATCTTTGACTATCATAAGGAGAAATCTCCTCCGATTCTGCGTTTGCATTGTGTGTGTGTATGCGGGAGGCCTTATGGTAGTCTCATTTTCTAAAAAGCATTGCGAATCTATTTTAAAATTATCCTGTTCTTTGTTTTGAAGATAAATAACTGTTTTAAGTTCTCACACCAGTCACATGACTGACCTGGAGTTTATTGTTTCCCTTCCTAAACTCTGGGTGCCCACCAATTTCCACACGGGCAGTCTAAAGTTAGGTTATTAGGATATTCTGGAATTCTAGAGGCAAGCTGGATGGCATGGCGTATCAACTAGTATATAGTATTTCTTTTCCACTGTTTGTTGTTGTACACTCTGATGATGAAATATAATGTAATGTGATGTAATGTAATAACTGATATAGTTCTTTGATTAAAAGATTATTCATTTATCTATTATATGTTGTTCCGCTGCGATTGTTAGATTCTGATATTGTTTTGTTGTTACTTTCTGTTCTGTTCTATCTTTTTCTCTCTTGTTCTATCTTTTTCTTTCTTCTTCTACCTCTTTCTTTTTCTTTAACCCTAAGTGTTCGGTTTTCCGGCATTCGATTGCTCGGCAGTTGATACAGTGGGCGTATTGATGTTGATTTTCGGAAGTCGAAGAATCGGACCCTTACATAGTGGTATCAGAGCATATGGTTAAGCTACAACCATGCTCTGTTGGGTGTTACTCATTAGAGATAGAGTCAGCAGTACTCTAGAATGAGTTCGAGTGTAATAATTGATATGAGCGCGTATTTGTTAGTGAATATGAATTTTTTTTTGTATTGTGTTGACTTATCAGTTGATTGTTTATAAATTCTAGTCGGTGCAGTCTAGCTAACTGTGTTGATAGGAGTTTCTAAACTCTTAAACAAGATAAACTGACATGGTAGTGTTTTAAAAATCGGGTAAATGAAATAATTTTGCCCAAAACTATTTTCATAGATAAAGGAAATTATCTTTATAAATTATTATAGTATATGGATGCTTGGATGTTAGGAATTGATAATATTAAAAATTATTACCATTGATTATTGAATAAGAAATTGGAATCATAATCAAAAGTTTAGAAATAAAATCCATATACAAATGAAATTGGAGAATGTAAATTATAAATGTGATTTATAATTAGAAATAGAATTCCAGGGAAGTATTTGGAAATATTTTTGAAAGAATTTGGAAATTTTAGAAATTAAATTCCTTTTTGATTTGAAAATAATTTTCAAAGGTTTTTGGAAAAATGTTTTGAAGGAATGAAAATCTCTAAACTCTTTTCGGTCGTTGGAAAATAATTTAGGTGATGACTGCAGCATCATTGATGTTCATTTTCAGGTTTCCAAAATAGGAATTTCCGTCAATTTTTTTTTAAATGCAAGTTGTTTTAAAAAAATTGGGTTTGGTTTTGGAAATTCAAAAGATAATTTGAATTGGTTTCAAAAATTGATTTTAAAAGATTGAAAAGACTCTGGAATACTGTATAAAAATATTTATGGAATATTATTAAGTTGATAACTTGTAAAGTTTAAAGTTGTTAAAATAAAAATATAACTTAAAGAAAATTTATTGAGTTGAAAATAAATTTGGAGTAATTAAAATGAATTGGAATTGAGTATTGAATTATGGAAATAAATTGTGAATGAATGAATAAATTTACAATTGCAAGTAAATGAAAGTGAATTGAATGTTGAAATTCATTTCGAAATTGTAAGCAAATAGAATTGAATGGAAATTGGATTTGACTTGTGATAAATAAAGTGAAGTATTGAAATAAAATTTAGTAAATGAAATTGATTAAAATTGAAAAGAATTGAATTCAGTAATTATAAATGAAGTAAATTGAATTCATATGGAATTTGAAATCCAGTTTAAATATACGTGGTTATAAACTGAAATTGAAAACTGAATATTGGCAACCAATTTGAATTGTGCGAGATGAAATGGATTAGAACTAGTAATGAATTAGTAATTGAAACTAATTTAAAATAGTGCAGTTATGAATAAAAGATAGTTGATAAAATTCAATTCAGAAGGTAAATTGAATCCAATTAGAGTTGAAAGTGTAAATTGAATTCAAAGGGAATTGAAAATGCAAGATTGAATGGAAATGAATGTATAACTCCAATAGCAAAGTAAAGATGGTATAAAAAGCATATATTGAAAATTTTGTAATGAAAGGTGCAAAATGGTTTGAATTTTGTAATTGGATATTATGGCTAGCGGGATATACAGGTGTATTAAAAGAAATGGAATTGGGATTTTGATTTCAAAGATAAAATTGAATTGCTCGACAAAAAGGTACGTATTTCAATTTCAGTATGAAATTTGTTGATTTTCTTGTCCAGCCGCTTGGCTTTTCGTTTTCTTTTTGAATCTGAGGGGCCGTGGTGCCATTTTGTAGTCGTACCAAGCTAGCCGCGCAAAGGAGAAGCTGGCGAATTTTTTCAAAAATTTAGAGTGTTAGAAAATTTTTGAGAAAATTTTGGAAGTTTGAAATTTATATTTAAATTTAAATTTGAATTGTTAAGGAAACAATGTTGTTTGAAACTTATAATTGAAGTTGGAAAGCTAGTTGAAATGATAATGAATCTCTAATAAAAAGATTTAGCTTAGTAAGTTGATAAAACTATTTGGACTGTGAAAAAGAGAGCAAACGGGTTAAGGATCATTTTTCCTAACTTGTAGTTTCGGGACGAAATTCTTTTAAGGGGGGAAGTCTGCAACGACCCAGAATTTTGAATAATTTAAATTGAAAATATTTAATTAATTTTAAATATTTGAATGATGGTTTAGTTTGAATTCTCGATATAACTTTGAATTTGGCAATTAAATTATAGAATTTAATCTATTGAAAGTTGAATAAAAATTTGAATCTTCAATTTTAAGCTGGTTAAAAATATTTCAAAGGCTTGTAAAATCCATATTGATAATACTGATAGAAGCTTCAGAATTGAATTTGAAAGTGACTTGATCAGTTTTGAAATTATATCGTTTGAGTCGATATTTAAAAAAATAGCTTTCCGAGGCACAGTCTCGGAATTCGACGAAACCGGTTCCATTGGGTCCGTAATATTGAATTATTATCGGATTTCAAATTTCATATTATTCGGAGTTGTTATGTGAGCACACGGTAAGTAAACGCGTTGAACTTAAATCGAATTCAATTTAATTTTAAATTTGAATTAGGTCAACATCAGCACTCTTTTGCCTCAAATCAAAAACACTGCAGAGGTAATGCAAACACGTTCTCTCTGCAAAAATCATGTAATCTGTTTCTTTAAGGATCGAACCATACCTCTTCTTTCCAGAAATCATTTCAAACGCAGGAGAAAGAAAAAAAGAAATCTTCGTTCAAATTGTTAATGGCCGCGCTCCTCTTTTCTCCCCAAGATAAACGAATCGAAACCAAACCCAGATTCAAAATCAAAGAAAAAATAAATAAATAAATCAATGGCCGAAGCTGATTCGAACTCAATGCTCGAACAAGGGGAATCGCGCTAGGATTTCGATCGCGTGGTTTTGGGCGAGTGCTTGGTCGCGATGGCGGCTCGTTCGATTCAAAGTGGGTCGCGATGTCGTGAACACGAAGTGAGGGTTGAAGCGAAGTTCGATGACGAGGCTTTGGAGTCGCGAATCGAGACGGAGCAAGCGGCGGCTACTGGAGGCGCGCACGCGATGGTGGATGCGGCTAGGGTTGGATGGCGACTAGAGATCAGACTCGATAGCAGGAGGGAAACCGCGGGGAGGTGTATCGATTTGGGGAAGCGAGCTAAGGCTTGGGATCGCCGATGTTTGGGGCATTGTGGAAGATGCTACATGTCTGTTCGATTTCTCGGGCCTGGGTTGTTCTAGAAAGATATTTGCTAAATTTTCAATTCAATTTAGATTTGAATATGAATTTAAATATGTACAGAAAACGGATTCTATTAGATTTTAAAATACATATTTATATATGTATTTAGATTTAAAAGAAAAGAATTTTACAGTTAGGGATATGAATAGAAAAATAGAAAGGAAAAAAAAATTATATGTGATGGTAAGGCATATAAAGAAATTTTGTTTTAATAAGTATATACACACATATCTGCATATGAAATAATAAAAATGTATTTTGGTGACTAATTTTCTTATTTAAATTTTTTAGTTACTAAAAGATATTTTAGAAAGGAAAAATTTGTTTAAAATAAATTATGAGTTAATTAAATTAAATTTATAAAATAGAAATTCAATTTATTAAGTGAAATGATTTATTAAAGGAAATTTAGTTTTTAAATTTAATTTTTTTGTTATGTAAATTTGTTAAAAGGGATTTCTACAGAAATTAAAAGTATCGGTTTAAACTTAATCTATTTAATTACCTTAAGATACTAAAAAGGGAATTTTTGGTTTAAAATTAAATTAATAAAATCGTTGGCTAATTAAATTTACCTAATAGGAATTTAATTTATTGGATAAAATGATTTATTTAAAGGGAATTTAGATTAAAACTTAATTTTTAATAATTATTTAAAAGAAACTGATTTAAAATGAAATCACCGATGAATCAAAATTAACAAATGAAAATTTATTATTCGATCTGTTCGAATATTAATAAATTGTGTAAATATTTATACAAGGTATAAATCAAGAAAATCGAGTCAAGATGGAAATGGATTGCAAAATAAAAAGCAAAGGTGAGAACTTCTCACTCAAAAAGGGTTTTGTTTAAATTATAAATAGTTAGATTTAAAATTGTTGATTGTGTGATTGTTGCTTGGATGACAATATAGTATTATTTATTGTATTAAAATAGACCATATGCGCCGCCTATTAAGCGAAGGTTATTTATTAAACCCATATACCACGATATTCCACCTTGAGGTAGAATTGGTATTATATATGTACTTGGAGTTGATTTCCCGCAATATATAGCGGATGAGACCCTATTGCGCCGCCTATTAAGCGGATAGTATTTTATAAATCCCATATACCACGATATCCCGTCTTGAAACGGGATTGGTATTGTGCTAACATCTGTGGATGCAGGGAAACAGGTTGGAGGGATCCAACTGGATTCCTCACGAGTATTTATTTGATTTTAGATATTGTGATATTTGATTGATTATCATATATGTTTGGAAGTCGTGATTGACTATTTGGTGTGTTGCATCATCGGATACATTTTTGAAATTTAAAAATAACGATTTTGATTTTTAAAGGATTTTTAAAGTGATTGCTAAAAGTATACGTTTTATTAAATTTTCGAATTGATTCATTTTAAATAATTAAAACGTTATACATTTTTATGTTATAAAAATTATATTTTTGTAAAATATAACCAAAGCATGATTTTTGAAATAAATAGCTGATAAATTTATAAAATGGTTTAAATTGGGATTTTTGAATTATTATAAACGGTTTATATAAAAGATTTATAAAATTGATATTTTATAAGTTAAAGATATTGGAATTATAAAACGAGCTTCTATAAGTGTTAAAATCAAGTTGTACCAGTTTTATAAGTAAATAAGAATTTTAGATTTATAAATTAATGATGATATAAAAGAACGGATTTGTGAATAAATGGATTATAAGTAATTTACTTATAAGTTGGATTCGACATGTAAACAAAATATAAATAGAATTGGTTATTAAAGGAGATTTATAAATCGAAGTAGTTATGAAATAGAAATGGAATTTATAAACGTTGTTTTATAAATCCGTAATCAAATAAATTTGATAAGTAAACATAGAAATTATTAAAGGAATTATATCCACGATTTTGGACTGTGGAAAATCTTTGATAAATGTGTAGAAACATTGAATTGGGAAAATAAAGTATATTCACGATTTTGGACGGTGAATATATTATTGAATAAAACGGGTATGATTTGGAGAAGTGAAATTTTAAAATGAAGTTAATTGCTTTAAAAGATGTTTAAAATTGTATTAACTATCGAAACCATAGATTTCAACATTCATTGTTGAAATAGACGTTTTTCGAGAAATAAAAGGAAATGGTAGGCTGTAACACTGTTGTTATAGTAGATGATTTTCGAAAGGAAAAGTTTTGTATAGTATTAGGATTTATATATCTATCTAAATTTCGAACCCTATACTAGTGATTTTGGGTCGTCGTAACGATGTTTTACGCAACATTCGTTTTGACTCAAATAAATGTGTTAAGAGAATGTTTTCTTTAAAGAATGAAATATATATTTAATTTCGATTTAAGTATATTGAATATTTTCCAAGTGTTGAAAGTAAATAGATTTGTGAATTACTTATTATTAAATAAGTATGGAAATGTTTTCCAATATGAAGCGAATATTTTGAGATTTTATCTGTTAGAAATAAATTGAAAATGAATATTAGAAATCGATTTGGCAATCGTATATTCATAGATATTTTGGAATTGTAAATTCACTATGGAATTTATAAAAGAAAGGGAAATTTGTTTAAAAATAAGCGTTGATTTATTTTTGAAGTGTGGGAATAAATTTACGGATTTGGAACGTAAACATAAAGTAAATCGGTAAGGATTTATTTAATTGGTTTAAATGAACCATGTTGAATGAAAGTATTTCCGCGTAAGGAAAATGATTGAAATTTGTTTTCAAAAGTTGAAAAGGTGAAAAGTGATTTGAAAATTTGTTTTCAAATGTTGAAGCGTGGAAAATATATATCTTGTAAAGATATTTTTGGAAAGTAATATTTGGAAAATTATTTGGAATCTGGTGATGTTGAGCATGCCTATTGATAGTTAAATAACCGACTATCAATATTTACCTTTAAATAGGTATTTGTTGTGATTTGCTGGAATTTGAATGCCACGCTTATTTTTAAAATAAGCGCTCACTATTCGGGTTAGCCGGGAAAGGACCTTGGGGTCGTATAACCCATTCCGAATATGTGATACGTCGTAATAGATATCATTGATGACCGGTGTTGAAGACCGGATATTTATGAAAACAGAAGGATTACCGTCGAATGTTTCTGCGTCGGGTGATCCCCGATATAGAAATTTATTACCCTTTGTGATGAGAAGTCCGGTCGTGATTAATGAATATCCGGATTGCAAGGACTTCTTTGTAAGTGCCTTCGGTTCCGTTTGATCCCGGAACGGACTTGTATGGAGGTGTGTCTGACGTTACAATTTGAGATGTAAAGCTGGTTTCTATCAAATATGTTCCCGTTGGTGGCGGAGAATTTATTCTCTTAGCTTAACACCCTTAGAGGTTATGTAGTTGATGGTTGCTAGTGATACATTCCCAAATTGGTAATGTGGCATACGAAGTGCTGTTGAGCATTTGATGATCAAAGCACAGCTTTTATATAAAGCGTGGCTTTGTGGACGAGACTTCGTCGGACCTCACATCCCGGAAATGGTCAAAACAGGAAGGATGCTACAAGGTTATTGGGTGGTAGCGCCCCTTAAGTGTATGTCATTCCTTCTGGATAGAGGTGGTCTCATGGTATGGAGCCTAAATACTTAACCTATGTTGTTGCTGCAAATTTATTGCTTTGTGGTTGTTGGAATCGAGGATCCTCGGATATAGATCGGTTACGATCGGGGAATGACATATTCGTGTCAGTAGTTACCCAGTTAGGGGTAACCCGGCCTTGTGTTGGCAGAGATCCGGCTAGGTTCTCGGGACGTCATTCCAGAGGCGTTTCCATGTGGCAATGGGAAGTTCCTTGGCCTGACCATTTGTTGGAAATCCAAAGAAACAATACGATCTTGTACGGTTTTAGTTGTAGAACCTATCATTCACTTATGGTGGCGCCCCACTGTTTGGATGGTAGCTATAGTAGACATAAGTGCGAAATGCCTATGCTAGCTAAGATTTATATCTTTACTTTTGAAATGATTTTTCCTACACTATGCACTAGTAATAATATCAAATGTTTCTTTTTAATGCGTATCAAGTATCTTTGACTATCATAAAGAGAAATCTCCTCCGATTATGCGCTTGCATTGTGTGTGTGTGCGGGAGGCCTTATGATAGTCTCATTTTCTAAAAAGCATTGCGAATCTATTTTAAAATTATCCTGTTCTTTGTTTTAAAGATAAATAACTGTTTTAAGTTCTCATACCAGTCACATGACTGACCTGGAGTTTATTGTTTCCCTTCCTAAACTCTGGGTGCCCACCAATTTCCACACGGGCAATCTAGAGTTATGTTATTAGAATATTCTGGAATTCTGGAGGCAAGCTGGATGGCATGGCGTACCAACTAGTATATAGTATTTCTTTTTCGCTGTTTGTTGTTATACACTCTGATGATGAAATGTAATGTAATATGATGTAATGTAATAACTGATATAGTTCTTTGATTAAAAAATTATTCATTTATCTATTATATGTTGTTCCGCTGCGATTGTTAGATTCTGATATTGTTTTGTTGTTACTTTCTGTTCCGTTCTATCTTTTTCTCTCTTGTTCTATCTTTTTCTTTCTTCTTCTACCTCTTTCTTTTTCTTTAACCCTAAGTGTTCGGTTTTCCGGTATTCGATTGCTCGGCAGATGATACAGTGGACATATTGATGTCGATTTTCGGAAGTCGAAGAATCGGGCCCTTACAGCAACAGCGCTGGCCAAGGGGTGGTCGTTGGCCGTAGTTTGTGCAAACTACTAGTTAAAGCGGGATATGTTTAACTCACGCTTCTATCTCTCCGTAGATGAATATCCTTATGTATGCCGTCATATGGTTATTTGGAAGATAATTGTTGATTTTTAATTATTAAATTAGTTAAAGTATGAATGCATGCATGAATTGTTCTATGTTTTGCACATAATTTGGATAAACTTGTTTGGTTTGGGATGTTGGTTCCTTGAATTGTTTGATGGTGTAAATTTACAAACGTAATCTTGTCCGTTTGTGAAGTAAATTATTTTAATGTGTCGATACTTATATATTGTCGTATGATCGAAGAAGTTGGAAAGCAACTTGAATCTTTAAGAAATTTTATATTATGGATTGATATTTTATAGAACGATGTTGGCTCTAGAAGATGCATTTTTGATGGATTTATTGTTTGAATTGTTAAATGTTTTTAAAAGATTCTAAAAGTGAGATTTTATCTATTTTGATCCTTATTGGAATTTAGTTTATAGAATATAGTTATATTATATTTTGTTCTTAACTTATTTTTTATTTCAAAATTTCTATTCAAAGCTTTTGAAAATGAGTAATGTTTATTCATAAATCTTTTTAAATTGACTATTACAAGTATATTATAATTTTGAAAATGTTTTAGAGGCAAAAGATAAAATATAGTATTATTTTATAAAGGCTGCTATAAAAGTAATAATTTTAGTTTCAAGTGATTTTAGTCATAAAATAGTTTTAAATGATTTTGTAAGTGTTCAAAACCCTTTGTAAATATACAACTTTTCCTTAAAATGAATTTAAGGATTTATAAAGTGACTTTGGAAAATTATTTCTTTGTATATATGAAATAAATTTAGTACTCTTTTATTTTATTTATTATGGATTTGAGATTCTAGTGAGATTTCTTTCTTTTCTATGAAATGAGGAATTTTATTAAATAATCGAATCATACAGATTAGTATGAGAATTTTTGTACAATTCTTTCTCCTATTTTCATAACTCCTTGAATATAGCATATTAAGAAGAAATCACTAACATTTAGAGTTGAATATCATTAAGTGATATGGAACATTTAATTAAATTCTAGTGATTACTAAAGTGACGGTGATTAACACTTTAGAGCTATACTATCTTGGGATGTTTAAATGCATGGGCTAATAAATCCCTGAGAGATGATGACTTATTTTATTCATCGTTTTCAAAGTCGATACATATTTAGATTTGGGTAGGTAGACCTATATTATTGGAATTAGGTTTGTTATGTTATGACACGGCTGGTCTTTTGTTTCTTGGACATGTGTTTACATGCATTAATAGTCTCTATATTGGATGACTATAACCTATCAGTTCGATGCGTAGTTTGGACGATGTTTCCCTATATTGTTTCCGTTAGACAAATTCACATAGTTTTGATATAAACACTGTTACCTTTTATTAGGAGCAGGTGTTTATAACTTTCAGTCTATATTTTTTCCATCACTACTACACTATGTGGCGAAGTCAATATTGTTTCTATTAGACTCCTTATCGTTGTATTAAACTAATAGTAACTACAATATTGTTTCATTAGTGATGATTGTTTCTTCAGAGGTTTTTAGGATGGATATTTAGTATCTATTGGCTCTGAAGAATTTTGAATTCTAAAGACTTGATATGGATTTATGAAATGGTGATTTTGATTGATTAGCCTTATTATGATTATTTGGTTTCAAGCATATTTTTATTTTGAGTTGTTTTTATTGTTAAACCATATATTTATGATAACAGTACCTCACCTTTTTATTAAATATAACCTGACCCGTTTATTTTTATAATACTCGGGTCAGGCCGAGACTCTACAGGTGTTACATCAATTTTTACCACAAGTCAGAACCAAAAAGAAACAATACTTTCTAACGAAAATAGAGCTTAGCAATGAGTAGGTTGAAGGTTAAGCATCTAACCAGACCCAAGCCTTCTCAACTAGAATCAAGGCTACACGAAACAGATGTGGTGTGCAGAAAGATAGAGCAGAATTGACATCTCTGGAAATAAAGACCAAAACATAATACAAGGCCAAAGCATAAAGGTTAGTAAGTGAGGATTTGAATTAGCTATACTCACATGTTGTCACTATATGATCAGATCTGCATAAGCATATACTAGGGACAACCTAGACAGTGCCATACAGAGCCAAGAGCATTACACTGGGGATGTATACAGGGTCAACCAAGATACGCTTCAATGCAAACTCTACCCTATAGGCAAACGACAAATGTGAAGTTCTCCTTCTCTCAATCTCTCATTAGAAACAACCAAGAAAACAATTCAAATAGAAAATAAGCACCAAGCACATCTGGATAGTTTTCAGCACATAATAGGAAGAGATACTCCATTATGACTTGGTATGGAGGCAAAGTAAGTAAAAGAGTAAGGACAATAACGGGGCAGTGAGGTTTGAATGCAAACATTCACCACCACCCATGTTCCTACAAATCAACAACACAAAAAAGTCACATGAAGGTCTCTTATTATTCCTCTTAGAGCGGTATGCTACTTCAAGAGAGAAGAGACTGAACTATGCAGATTAAAGCTTCCCGCCCACTTTTTCGAGCATCCTGCTTCAAAATTCCAATATTCCGCCAGACTCAGGATTACCCGCCGAAGACACATCATTAATTTAGGCACAAAGAACGAGTTTCATAAATAGGTGACAAGTGGAAAAATCCAAGGTCGGATATTGAAAGGAAAACGCTGAAGACGGTTACCACCATTAATAATGCACTTTTCAAACTATAAAAATAGACAAAAGGATAAAGAAGGGGATCTTCTTTTTTCAACTTCTTCTTCCTCAATAGAAAAAAGGGCAAAATATTGTACGCCTCAAGGCCATCTAAATCTCTTGTACAAAAAAGGATAAAAGATAGTAGATTACCCCATGGACGTAGGATTATCAACAATCTAAACCATGTAAAAATCTATGTATCCTTTTAATTTTTTGCAATTTACTTTCAATCGCATCTTGATTTACCAATCCATTTTGATATCTCAACAAACAGTTGAAGTGCGGCTATTTGGCTGTGTAAGCATTCAGCAATATAGTTGCTTCCTAAAGGCGAATATAACTAAGCTTAAATTCATCGATTCCTAATTGTGAGGACAATAAATCATAAGATTATCTCACATTCCAGTTGAATGTGGTGAAGACGAAAATTTACACCAACAGTTTTGGCGCTAAAAGGAGCGCGAACCTCCATTCCTTTGTCCCTCCATCCTTCATTCCTCCACTCATCAAACTCTAGCAATCCTCCAATGCCACCTTCTAATTATCCATCACCCATGGATCACCGCCACTGTACCTGCTGTATGTGTCATATAGCATACAAGCAGTCATGGAGTTCTCCAAAATACGAGCGGTGAGACCAGCCTTAAGCTACTTGATAGATTGACTCAACCAACCTTCGGTGACAAGAAAGGAATGACCTTTGTAGCAAAAGAACCTCGACACATTTTAACTCTTCATCATCATTAATCGTCGCCTCTTCCTCTTCCAACCCTCCTCCATTACCATCCGGCGACCACCTATGAGTTGTAGATGTGTTGGTGTTTGATGGCGGCCCCGATGAAGAGGCAAGGGAGTCTATAAGAGCGCTATTGCAATCAGATAAATGGAGGTACCTACTCCTTCCTGCCCGAAGATAGATGATCCGACTGTGGGATCTTCGCCTCCGACCAGAGTGGTCAGCCTAAAAAATGTATCATATGAATGTAATAAACTAGAGGTACAGATATCAACCAGCTCGAACCAATGTAAAATCTAAAAAAGGAATACACACACACACACACAGATATATATATATATATATATATATATATATATATATATGCACCTTCACATGTCACCACCAGTATCACTGACTCAAGAAAATGCAAAATCAGTAGGCAAAAATGGCATTCTCAATTCTAAGGACGGCGATAGTGGCCTACACAGTTGGATCTACATCAACGTAGGCCCGGCTCTTCAACCAAAATATTTTGCTAGGCACGATGAAAAATTTCTTTGCTCTGGTATGAACTTTCTATGATGACAAATCATAAAGACTGGTTGTAGGGATAGTTGACTGCCTGAACCAGTATAAAAAATGCTTATGTCGGTTATTTCGACATACCACACTGGACATATCATAAAGACTGGTTGTAGGGAGATTAGTCAATCAAAGCTCTCAGGATTGAAAAAATACTTAAAAAATTAATTAACAAAGACATAGGGAGATTAGTCGATCAAAGCTCTAAACCTAAGCCTAAACTATTCTAGATCAAGGCTATTGGGTAGAAAAGAACCACTCGTTAACGTGTGATGCCATTAATGCAAAAAAAAAACCACAGAGAGCTTCCTTTTCTCGAACCACTTGATTTATTTGGAATGATAACTTCACAATCTTACTCTTAAATTCTATGAATATCTGATATGATTCCCATTCACACTTAACCATGGCTACAATACTTAACCCCAGATGATCTAATGTATATTTTTCGAGCCTAGCCTCAGTCTCCTTCATTATTTTTGTGAATACATTAATTCTAGAATACTAAACAAAGCAATAATGAACACAATTATTCAAATATATAAGATATAATGTCATCTTAAAAATAACAAAATAAGCTTCGCAACTTGAAGTATAAAAAACACCAAAAGGGTATTTGGGATTAAACGTCTAAATCTATCAAAGAAGATGAATTAACCTTGTTTGCAAGTCGATCTTGCTCTTTAGATTGTGGATTCTCCCGATCCTCAATAGCTATCTCCTTCTCTTCTTGAGAATGATGCTTATGACAACAAGGATCGATAAAATTTCTCGCAACCTCCTCCTCCTCCTCCTCCTCAGCTTCTTCTGCCTTTCATTTATTCTTATACTAAACGAAAAATTGAGTCCACCACGGATTCCTCATCCACAAAGTCTGGCCTAACTTCCATCTTATACTGATGTCTAGCCATAGCATAAAAACTGTAGGAGACCCTAGATGTAAGGGTGTTGAGATCCTCCTCAGATTTAACCAGTTAACCTTTAACCCTGGCCAGTTCTTCATCATTCTCCTTTAGCACATGTTCCTTTGTAGCTCGAGCCTCCTTAGTGACCTTAACTTCTCCCTCAACCTACTTAAGGAACATTCTAGCTTCTTCCTTTTCCTTATCTTTAGCAGACACTAGTGTGGTATTAGTCGAAGCAAGATTAGTCTCAAGCTTGGCTACCCGACCCAAAAGCAAGGCCTGAACATTCTCTGATGCACACGCTTTCATCATCAAGGTAGTAAACTAAAATAGTAGAAAATAAAAATCTGTATGGGTCGTAAACCAATGCAATGCAAAGAAAGAAAAGAAAAGGCAGAAAGTAATCACATGCATAAGACCAAAGCTTTCCAAATTTCGGCAAAGTGGCAGCAGAAGGCATCTCAGGACAACAGGGCACTGTGTTGACCTTCCAACCTTTTCCATGAAAGAATGAATGTTATCTTCAACAAAGCCACCAGCATCGAGAGCAGACTCACCCGTAGAGGAAGAGCCAATCAACCAAGAAGATTTAGCAACCTTGGATGAAGGAGGAACAACCAATTTCTTTTAGAGAGCATAAGGATCATCAAATCCTTCATGTGGCCTCTTCAAAGCAGCCTTCTTCTTCTCCTTCGCCTCTGGAGATTTATGAAGTTAGCAGCAACATTCTTATCTATATTATTTGCAAAAAGAGAGATAACAAAAATTAAAACCATGGGTATGGAAATTCTTAAAAAAATTTACAAACCATTTATCCCTAAATTGCAGGTATAGGAGTGGGCTTAAATCTGCCCCTAAATAAATATGGTTTGGACGTAGCAAACCGATCTTCCAACTTCGGTCCAAGAAAAAAAAAATTGTTATCTTCTAGCCTTCTTGGGAAAACTCTAAATATGATGCCTATATGACCTATATAACTGCTTATTAATCTCTGAAGAGATGGTGTGAGCGGAATAATATTGAGAAAAGAAAGGAAATCCATTGTGATTCGAAATAAAGAATAATATGTGATCAAAGGTTCAGTCCTACTGAGGGCGCCTGTTAGAAATAAGTCTTTAGCTTGGATATAAAAGAAAACCATATCCCCCTTTCCAGGACCTTTTTTGATCTCGAAAAGGAATCGGAGTTCCTCACCAGTAAGGTTGATACCATTTTCGGCATAAAGGATAAACGTAGCTAAAGAGAAGGTATAAGAATTGAGGGCAAGTTAAACTAGAGTGGTACCTAAAGTAGTAAGCCTTTCACGAATTGTCCGATGCATAGGAAGAAACACCCCCCTCCCCCGAATATGCTAAGGGGTTATGGCGATGTAACCTTTCCGACGGAGTATCGATCTGCTCGTGAGATTCTGGGATCCCAGGTAGATACCCACGAAACCCGAATTGCCTGAGGATTCCATTGGAATCCTCCAAACAAGTAATTTTAGAAGAGAGAGATAAAGAGGAGAAATCAGAGGAATCCGTACGAAAACCCTGAACACTATTTCGAAGAAGTATCAAGCAAGAACTAAAACGACCTATCCTACTTCTAATTTACAAGATTATCCCTAATTTGCAAATCAATTTGATCCTTTATAAGCAAGAAAATGAAGACAAAATTTGGGGAAGATGAAGAAGGAAAATATGACTTGAGCTTGAATTGCAGCCGTGCGATTGAAATGATCAAATCTCGAATGAAACATAGGTTTGTTGCAGAAAATAATGGGTAAAAAGGATTTATGAAAATCTTCCTAGAAAAATGAAAAGGCAAATTATACTACTGTTAAGAAATGCTCCAATAAGACACTGACATGTATGCCAAAGCATTAAATGCGCAAGTAGCTGAAAAGACTTATTTCCAGTGCCGAAAAGATAGATTAGACACGATTGAGTGAAGATAAAGATTAAGTTCCTAAGGCAACAAGTCCACCTCGACCTGCGGTCGCCACAAACTTGGGGGGCAAGTATTACACCCGTTCTTACCATAAGTCAGAACCAAAAAGAAATATATGATACTTCCTAACGGCATCAGAGCTTAGCAAAGAGCATGTTGAAGGTTAAGCATTTAACCCGACCCATGCATTCTCTTTCAGAATCAAGGCTACACGAAACAGATGCGGTATGCAGAAAGATAGAGTAGCATGGGCATCTCCGAAAACAAAGGCCACATAATAATACAAGGCCAAAACATGAAGGTTAGAAAGTGATGATTTGAGTTATTTATACTCATATGTTGTCAAACGTCTACAGGAACAGGTCTGAATAAGCATACACTAGGGATAACCTAGACAACGATGTACAAAGCCAATAGAACTACATTGGAGCTGTATACTGGGTCACTCAAGATATGCTTCAACACAGACTCAACCCTACAGGAAAACAACAAATGTGAAGTTCTCCATATCTCAATCTCTCATCCACAATAGCCAAGAAAAAATTTCAAATAGCAAATAAGCCCCAAGAATATTTGGGCAGATTTCAGCATAGAATAGGAAGAGATACTCCATTTTGACCCAACATGGAGACAAATTAAGTAAAATAATAAGGACAACAATAGGGAAGTGAGGTCTAAACGCCAGATGACATTCACAAATTCCCTCGTTCCTACACATCAACAACATGACAAAGTCATAGGAAGTTCTCTTATCATTCCTCTTAGTGTGGCATGCTACTTCAAGAGAGAAGAGGATGACCTATGTAGACTAAAGATTCCCATCCACTTTTTCGAGCATCTCGCTTCAAAATTCCAATGTCCCATTAGACTTAGGATTTCCCATCGAAGAAACGGTATCAATCAAGGCATGTAGAATGAGCTTCATGAATAAGCGACAAATGTTACAATTCAAGGGCGAATATTGAAGGAAAATGCGAAAGACGATTACCACCATCAACAATGCCTTTTCACACTATAAAAGGAAAGACATAAGGACAAAGAAGAAGATCTTCCTTTTTAACTTCTTCTTCTTCCTGAATAGAAAAAAGGGCAAAATATTGTATGCCTCAAGGCCATTGAAATATTTTGTACAAAAATAATAAAAGATAGTGGATTACCTAGTAGACGTAGGATTATCAACAATTCGAACCATGTAAAAATCTCCGTATCCTTTTATATTTCTACAATTTACTTTACGCAGTGTCTTAATTTACCTGTCCATTTCCATATTTCAACAAACAGTTGAAGCGCAGCTACTCAGTTGTATCAGCATTCAGTAACATAGTCACTTCCAAAAAGTGAATTGAACTAAGCTTAAATTCGCCGACTCCTAATCTTAAGGATGATAAATCGTAAGATTATCTCATGATCTAGTCAAGTATAGTGAAGACGAAAATTTTCATTTTATTTGGTTATACGATAATTTTAGATGATAGTCCATTAGAGACTTGATATGGATTTATAAAATGGTGATTTTGGTTGAGCTTTATTATGATCATTTGATTTCAAGCATATTTTTATTATGCCTTATTTTTATTGTTAAGTCATATATTTATGATATCAGTATCTCGCCTTTTTATTGATATAGTCCGACCCGTTTATTTTTATAATACTCGTGTCATGCCGAGACTCTACAGATACATGGACTCACTGACTTTTGGATTTGTGCTAGTACTGGAGTAGAATATTTTGACATTTTGATTTTAATTCATGATTGTATATAATAGATACTTGAGATGACCTGTCATGTATATTATTTAGTAGCCACTTTGTATCTGATATGATATTTTGGATGTGATGTAGGTATTTATGTGGGTCTAGTACTAATACTTTATAGACTCGTATTTTATTATGTTATATAATGTATATTATTCCGCTATGATCCATGATTCTTTGATTGATATTGTATATTGTTTTGATTTCTTTTAACATGTGTATGTTGCTTTGTATTAAGACTGTACACGTCAATTATTCTATTCGTATCCTCAATTTTTTTGATAAGAATGATGTGTCAGTGTTACCAAGGAAATAGTCACACCAAGTTCGTTTTAACAAACCTCGTTCTCTGTATAACTAGACAGTGTTACTTAGTAATGCTCTTTAGCAGTATAGGTATAGAGGCACAACATTACAACTTGGTATCAGAGACGAGTTAGGATATTATAGAGTATAATAACACAGATCTTGACCTACAGTGACTTAGAGTCCCAAATTCCCCTTGGGTGTGTTATGCTTACCCTATATTAAAGGGATAGTAAGAGTATCCGATGATTACTGAGGTAATCATCTGGGGACGTATTTATTATTTTCGTACTATCCATTATCTTTATCCCTACTTTTCTATGTAAGTGTCCTTGTGTAAAATGTAAGTTGTGATGAAGCAAATTTAAATGGAAGGATCCAGGAGTGATCAGAGTGCGCAGCAGAAGCTGGATGATAGCTTTCTATTGAAGGTAATTGTTTCTTTGTTTGATTGAAATGTATATTGGTTGTGTCAATGTTTGTTTTTGTTCATGTTTAGTTTAAAATATGAAATTGAATAGGAAGTTCACACAAAGAATTTATAAACCCAATTAAGTCTAGACAAACCGAATTATTAATAAAAGCTAGCAGCTTCTCTAAAATAGAACCGACGGAGGATAATAAAAATGTTTTAAGTAATTAATAGTTATAATATATAGAATGATTATATATATATATATAATTAAATTTGAAATTGGAAAAGATGCTTAATAAATAAAATAAGGTATAATAAGAATTAAATGGTTGCTTGCTGTTGTGAATAATTGAACATGGCGTGATGTATTGTTTTGATTACAGATGGTTGATAAATGAATGTGTGTATATGTAACATCATACATTAATATTCTTATGTAAGCAAGCAAATGATTTTGAGCAATATGAATATTATTTTCTAAAGTATTTGAAAAGAATTTTAACGGTATACTTTGTGTTAATTTATCCGTTGAGTATTTTAAGAATTCTGGTCAATGTGTTTGACCAACGTTATCGATAGGGATTCATAAACATTAGAACGAGGCATTTCGACACAATAGCTTGAAAAAATAATATGTTTTGGAAAAGAAAATTTCATTTTGAAAATAATACAAGGCATGGAAAAATAATAATAATAAATACAATGTTTGGAAATACACACACACATAAACACACAGAAAGAGATTTGGAAGTGCTATAAATAATATTTGTGGAGTTCACTATGTTTGAAGTTTGAAGTATTTTGATTCTAGAACCTTGTCATTTTGCTTGCATTTGAATTTCTTGGCATGCTTGAGATGTTTAAGCTACTAGGACACTTCAAAATCAAGCAGACATCTCTGAAAATCATGCTTAAACATCTTTTGAAAAGCTTTGAATAGTTTTAAAATATTTTGTGCCTTGTTTTTTATTCCAAAAGCTTGTCCAGGCTTCATATTTTTTTTCCACCTTCCTCTCGCCATTACTTGTTTTGCACTTTTCAAATGATTTGAAACCTACATATCACACTCCATAAACACATTGGAATACGAATAATAACCAAAAATGATATTAATAAAAGGAATTGAATTTACTACAAACAAAAACATATTTTATAATTAATTTACAGTAAACAAGCTATAGTTTGGAAAAATTCATTTAAAATTTTAGATTTTTGAGTTTCTTATATATGATATTTTAAAAATATCAAGATTCAAAATCTTCAAAGTATTTTTAGATTATTTGAATTTAAATTCAAAAGGGGGGTTTTAAGTATGTGAATATTTTCAAATAAATATTGATACAAATATTTATTTATTGTTTTGAAAATTCAGTATATCATATATAAAATGTTTTGAGACAAAATCTTTGTTTTAAAATGATTGAATTTGAATTTTATTAAAAGTAATCGAATGATTTAGATATAAAGCATACATAGATATAAAAAAGTGTTTTGTATTTAAATTTTTTTTGAAAGAATTTTTTTGAAAGATAAGCATTTTGATTATTTTAAATTAAAAAGAAGAATTTTTATATTTAAATTCGTCAAAAAAAAAATTGATGAGTTTTATAAAGAATGACTTTAAGCTATTTTGAAGTTAATGAAAAAGTGATGAATTAAAATATCGATTTATGGATTTTGAGGAATTTATATTATTAGCAAAGGTTCTAAGTAATCGAAGATATTTTAATTACACTTTGAATTTTTTAACTGGATTTTTCTAGTCCGACTGCATTATGAAATCTATGGTTCCTTGGTCGATTCCTCTGCTTTGACTAAATATGAAATTGTAGTTCACATCATCATTTAGATTGGTTGTCCGTCTTTACTTGGTTGCACTATATGTTTTGTTTGCTATATTTTTGTGTTCATTCTTTTGAGCACTTGCATTTTTGACTTTTCTTGTACATGTGCTTATCCCTGATTATACATTATTGCACCATATTTAGCTTCCCTTGAGTACTTATATGCTTGTATCAAGTTTTGCTACCGAGTTGCCCTTATATGTACTCGAACTGATTGCCTAAACTTGAGGGTATCGAAGTCTGCTGTTGTGATAACTCGGATTTTTAGCATCTGACAATTGATAATTTACTGGTTTTATTCAGTTTAACAGATAAATTCTAGTAATTAGGATATCTGGATGTGTAAATGAATTTGAAAATATAATAAATTGGGATTTTAATATCTGGATAAATATTGGTAATCTCCTAATATAACTACTTAAAATTTATATTTTGAATTTGTGTTTAATATATATTTTTGAGTTGATTTTAAATTTGAATTAATATTGATTTATATAAACGATTAAAATTCTAATTTGAATTTGAATTTGGTTTGAATTTGAATCTTGAATTTAAAATTTAAATGGATACCTCAGTAAAATAATTTGGATTTTAAAATAATATATATAGGTAATTTATTTAATGTATATTTGGTGTAAAACATTTTCTTTAAAATTAGAAAGATATAATTTGAAAATTGTATAAAAACATAAATAATTAAAAACAAGTATAATCTACGTACATATAATACATAAATATATTAACATAAGGAGTATTAATAATTATTTCTTTAAAACATTTGAAAATATAAAAAAAAGAGTAGTAAATAAATGAGTTAAAGATTTAAGCACAAAATACTTATATTCTAACAAGTGTAGCAAACTTAATTCATGAAATTACAAGTGTTTGCTTAAATTAACATGTGTAGGCTAACAATGAACAAGTGACACAACTTAAAATTTCTTTTACAATTTAATTATAAATAAAAAGAAAGAGAAAACTGGTTGTTATTTTTTTCTGTTCAAAGTTTAAAACTTTTACTCATCTTCAAACTCAAATCTGGAAAGAAGAACCTGAGAAGAACTCAAACCTATAAACAGAGAAGATCAAATCATTTCAACAAGATCAAAGAAAAATAAAAATGTGGAACCAAAACTAAACTAGTTAACAACTTCAAACCAGAAGAAAATAAAGAGGAGCAACAAAAAATTTCAAAATCCAGGACCAGTAGCAGATCATGCAGTCAAGTTCCAGATTACAGCAAAAACTTCCAAACTCTTCTCTTCAACTGAATCTAATGTGAGTAAAATACTCTGTTTCCTCTATTCCATTTTCCCAATGTCTATGAATAAAATTCTGATTTAGGCTTAAATTGATTTAGTACATGATGCATGTGATAATCTTGTATAGTAATGGGGTAAATAAGATTTGCCTGAATGTTTTGGACTGGATATAGTTGAAACTTCCTGTATATTGTGTGCATGACTGAGTAGATGAATATATATCTTCCTCTGTTAACTTCAGGGACAAATCACCTAAATAAATCCATTTCTCTTCATAAATTAAATATTGGATCATCATCATTGAAGATGAAATGGTTAAATGAATGTAACTTTATTTTTAAGAATAAAATCTAGAAGAAATACTTAGTAAATATTCTGGAAAATAGAAATTTCTGTGGAAATCAATTTAAAGTCAGAAAATCAAAGATCTGAAATATAAGTTTTGATTATAAAAACAGATTAGTATTGGAAAATGATGATTTATAATAACAAATTCTCGATTTTTAAGATTATAATTCGTATGGAATTTGGGAAATGATCGATTTTGGGTTTTAAGAGATTTTTGTTGATTCTAATATGTGGAGAACTCAAGATTTTGACTGAAGCTTGTTCGTGGGTATAGGCGCATAGGAAAATTTGTCGGATTTTTTTTAATGAGCTATGGTGGTCGAGAGGAGCCGGAGTAGGGTTTCAGAGGCAATTTTGGGTATGCTCGGACTTGGGAATAACGTGGCAACGTGGGGAAGAATTGAAGGTGCGGTCGTGGGAAATAAGTAGGAGTGGATGGCGACGAAGCTTCAGGCGAAGTTTGGGGTTGATCGATAAAACGTGGTGGATGGTCGAGGTGGCCGTGGTGGGATGACATTTTCAAATGAATGCTGCAAAGTTCGATTTTTCGAACAAGGTCAGAATTTCTCGATTCAGGAGGAATAGCACATGGAAGTGTATGAGTGTGTTTTGCGTGAGTAGTGGATGATCGGAATCGATGATCGCCGTTGTCGTACACATGCACACGAGTGTGCATGTTTCGGTCCAGGTTTTGTTTTTGGGTAGAGGTGGGGATTGGAACTGTTTGAAGGAGTTGCAGGGAAAATAGGATATGGGCCGGTTTGGGCTTAAGGTAAGGGGAGGTGGGGTAATGCAATAGAGAAGTTTAAGTGGGTCGAAGCATGTTTGTGGGCCATGTAAAATAAGGTATTGGAATGTGATGCTAGTTATAATAAAGTAAGCTAACAATTTTTTTTAGGTTTTAAACTTAAAATGAAATCTAGTTTAAATCATTTCTTAAATCTAATTCTTATAAAATAAATGTTCTATTTTGATTTAAGAAATGGTAGGGTTTGTTAACTTAAATGTATCAAGTTAAGTTCTTAAATTATTCTTAACTTAATTTTAAATATGGGTTAAGTAAATGATGAAAATGAAGTGTTTAAATTCATAGGTTAATTAAGTAATTTGTAAGATTAATAGCTTATCTTAAATAAATTATGATCTTGGATAATTAATGATTAATTAAATTAATGAAGTAATTAAGGGAAATTAATCAATTATTGATTAAAGATTAATTAATTAAGAATAATAAATCCAATAAAGATTATTTAACTAAAAATTAGAGATTAATTAATGCAAGTAATTAGAGATTAATTATTTTTATTTAGTGGGAGTGATTAAAGATTAATTACTCGGTGTAATTAATTAAGAATTGATTAATTAAGTATTGATTAATGTAAGATTGATTTATTTGGGAAAGAATCAAGGTTTTGTTAATTAATGAGTGTGATTAACTAAAGGATAATTAATCAATGTAAGTGATTCTTGAGTAATTAATTTGAGTAATTAATTAGGGATAATGTAATTAATGTGAATGGGTGGAAGTTAAATTAATTTGGGTAATAAATTAAAAGGAAATTATTGATGTGGAGTAATTAATGGATAATTACTTGCTTGAAGAAATTAAGTGATAATTTACTCAGTGTAATTAAAGGATTAATTAATAAAATTAATCAAGGAGTTGGTTTAATTGATAGAGTAATTAAGGAAAGTTAATTTCTGATTGTGATTTATTCAAGGTTGATTAACAAAGGTAATTAAGATTAAAAGTTGATTATTAGATGAAATGAAAGTATCTAGAGGATCATTAATTAATATAAATAATAGAGGTGATCAATCTTTCTTATTAATGATTGAATGATGATGAGTGCTTTGAATTGGTTGATATCTCTGATATGAATTGCTTTGTGATATGATATGTTGGATGGACGGTGATAGTGTGATTATCTATCACTTATGAATGGCTATATAAATATGTTATCCGATAATTAAAATTGAGTTGTATTTAATTGGATAATTTGGGTTAGATGACATTGGATTCGAAGAGACCAGAGTCGGGTATTAGTGAATACCCGAAACCTTTTCGATTCTTTATAGATTGATATGTGAAATTAATAAGCTAGAATGGAATGATTTAAGTGATTTGGACTATTTAATCTAAGCTTTGGTACTTAGAAATTTGTGAGTGAAATAAGTAATTTCTATAACAAATTTGAGAATCTGTAATTGATACAAGTTACCCGGGTTATATATATAAGTTGTATGTTTATATCACCCATGTTATATGGATTTACTCACGCTTGTTTCCAGCCTGACCCGGGTGTTACTTTGATGTAATGCTCGGGTCAGACCGAGTATTACAGATTTTCAGGTAAGGACGTTCTGGAACTCAGGAGGCGAGCTGGAGAGCAGGGACGTATAGAGAGTTTTCCGATGTGATATGTTATTGTATAACTAGGTCATGATTGTTTTAAACTGTTCAGTGATTGGAAATGGTTGTAACTCTGTTGTATAAAATATAAGTGTACTGATACAGTTCTTCTTTGTAAAACTGTTATTTATGTGATATTATATTTTGATCCGCTGCGAATGTGAGGTTTTTGTGTTTGGTGTTTCTGTTTTCTTCTTTTCTTCTATCTCTTCTTCTTTTCCCTAACTATCTGGAATTTTCGGGACGAAATTTTCCGGGTCGTTACGGTTGTTCTAATATGCACACATCCACTTTGTAGTTGATTGTTGCATTAGTTTGCGCACTTTTATATCTCTATACACTTATGTCCATCTGCCTTGTTCCTGCTACCATTATGTACCATTGTGCATGCACTTTCCTTTGTCTGGTGTGAATGTGCCTTTCCAATGAGATGTTGACTGGTTATTGTCAATGTGCCATTGTGCTTGCCTGTATGCTTATTTTTGTTGAACTGGTGCACATGTATATGAGCACCCACTTTAGCATGAACTTGTCTTGAGTTTTGCTTGGTGCACTTGCACTTGCTTCTCCTTGTTTGGCTTATATGCCAATATAGGCTACCTTATTTCACTTTGAACTGCCTTGTACTTGCATTTGCCTTTAGACTTAACTGGCCATGAGTTTGGTTGTACTTTATTGAAACCTTGTTTGCCCATGACCTTAGAGTGCTTTGTTGCTCCTCTTTAGCCTGATCAATATACATGAATTCTTGTTGCATTGGTGTGTATCCCTATACCATTTGCTCTGAACTGTTTTGTGTGTGTCTTCATTCCTGTTGTGTGCATCTCTGAGTGCGTACACCATCTTTCTCTTGACCCTTACGCTTGTGTACATTTGCTCCATTTTGATACTGTTTTTGCATGTTTCTTTTGTTGCTTTTGTACATGAGTTGAAAGGAGATAAAATTTAGAAAATTTATACTTGAAAAGTGCTTAACAAATATGGACATAACTTTTGATTTAGCTGTCCGATTTTGACGATTATTTTTTCAATTGAAAGGTACTTTAATGTAGAACAACTTTCATGTTTGTTATTTTTGAAGATTTTAAATCTATTGGGTCAAAATCACTTTAAATCTAAATCAAGAATCTGATCGGGATAATTATTTTCATAATTTCAAGGCTGAAGCGATTTGGCCGTAAATTTTGAATGGTTTATTCGATTTCAGTGATTTTGCTCATTCTAGAAAACTATTAACATAAGTTGCAACTTTGTTTTAGATGTTACACATAATTTTGACGTTTACAAGGCTAAAAATGCATGTTTATAAAGAGGACCTGCCCTTGTAGTTTAATTTTAGTTTTTATGATCCTTAAAAAAACTTGCATAACTCAAGTTGAGGTTGACAATTTTGCAATCCGAAAGTAGATTATGGAAGCTTAGACATTTCGTAGCACTTTTACTTTTGCAAACTATGCTTAATTTTGTGATTTTAGTTCTTAAAAACTTTGTCGACAGTGGCCTAATTGAGATGCTTGTTTAATATATATATATATACTTATTTATTTATTTATTTATTTATATATATATATATATATATATATATATATTAAAGTTATGCATTGCTTATAAATCTTCTACATGTGGCTAATGTTTCAATTGAGTTGAGAATAAGTACAATTGAAGCATATTTGGGTTAATAGGCGACTTTGGTTTGCTTTTACGTGCAAATAAGTAAGTAACTTGCTTTAAATGCTAAAATAAAGGTACGCCTATAGTTTAAAATATTGAAGTATTAGAAAAATTGATATGTATTGTGTTTTTGACCTTGTGGTTGATGTATATATATTATATTTTTGAAATTGCCAATGGCTTCCATACAAAGGAGATTCTGCCGAAAATTTTGACGCTTAAAAAAAATGATTTTTTTGTATGTGAAGAAATAAAAGTTAATAAGCAAGTCTATTTAAATTTATAACATATTATAAGATTAGCTCTAGTATTAACCACTTAGAGAATTGAATGAGCTTCAACTTGATTGTAAATAATTGAATATAAAGAAATATATCTATGAGTGTGTACGTGACATTTCCCTATAAGAAATTGTGATGATATAATTTTCATAAAGGGGGGTTTGTAGCAACTCTGTTTTTCAAAGCCGTAGTATTATACAAATTTAATTATAATAAAATGTTCGTATTCGAATTTTATAAGTATTTTTGAAATTCACTTTTTACTTAATTGAAGTTTGTTTAATAATAGACCTTTTTTTAACATATTGAATTAACTATTAAAATTTTTTTAGAGCATATATTAAATTAGATTAAGAATTATTGTTAACTATAAAATATTTTAAAGTATAAATGATTTTATATAGTTGATATAGATGAAAAGAAGTCCTTTTTATATTCAGTAACATCATTAAATTGATAAAGATGAATAAATTTATTTTTGTATCAATATAGTGAAAATTAAATAGAACCGAACAATAATTGATTGGATGAAATTGTGCAGCTATCGAAATATATATTTCGTAAAATAAAACGTATAAATCGGTTCAAATTAAATTGAAAATTCTTTCAATAAAAAACAAAAAGAATCATTTAAAAAGAAACAATGAATGAAAGCAAATAAAAATAGGCAACTTGAAGTCATTTTTATTTTAACCAATAAAAGCCAAAAATAATTGACCCTAGCCCACTTAAGCACTAAGTTGCTTTCTTTTCTTTTCTGTTTACAGAATGAACCAATTTTGGATCCACACAAAAAGAAAACCCTTATTTCACTCGTGCCCAAATCTTCAAACCCTATTCTCTCAAAATCGTACGCAGGTAACTAAAGCAAACAAAAGGAAAAGGAAAAGAAATCGTGAATCGGGTTCAACGTTGGCATAGGGAGTGTGCTTCCAGTCGCACAACCAAGGAAGGCGACACGTGTAAGGGGAGCTCGACTTAAGGCGATTGGGGTAATGCAACTAGTGATGTTAGGAAGGGGGATGTGACCTAGGGCATTACGATGGAGACTATGGTGTGGAGCTCCTAACGTCTTGAAGGTGGATGTGCATGCATGTAGATGTGATGGTTGGAGCTTGCGACGGTGAAGCAATGCATGGTTGGCCTTCAGGTGACATCAAAGCATTGTTGTGTAGTTTTTGGCGACACATTGGCTGCGACTACAGTTGAGGAATGGAGGCAACAGTGCTGGCAAGGGGTGGCCGTTGGCGGTAGTGTGTGCAAACTAATGGTTAAGGTGAGTTATTCTTAACCCACACTTCTATCTTTGCATAGATGAATATCCTTATGCATGCTATGATATGGTTGTTTAGGTGATAATTATTGATTTTTAACTATTGAATTAGTTAAAGTATGAATGCATGCATGAATTGTTCTATGTTTTGCACATACTTTGGATAAACTTAATTGGTTTGGGATTTTGATTCGTTGAATGGATTGACAGTGTAAATTTATAAACGTAACTCCATCCGTTTATGAATTAAAAATTTATAGTATGTCGATACTTGCATATCGTCGTGTGATCAGAATTGCTACAAAGAACTCAGATCTCTAAGAAATTTTATATTATGGAATGATATTTTATAGAGCGATGTTGGCTCTAGAAGATGCATTTTTGATGGATTTATTGTTTGAATTGTTAAATGTTTTTAAAAGATTCTAAAAATGGGATTTTATTTATTTTGATCCTTATTGGAATTTGGTTTACAGAATGTAGTTAAATTATATTATATTCTTAACTTATTTCTTATTTCAAAATTTCTATTCAAAGCTTTTGTAATGAGTAATATTTATTTAGAAAATATTTTTAAATTCACTATTATAAGTATATTATAATTTTGGAAACGTTTTAGGGGCAAAAGGTAAAATATAGTATTATTTTATAAAAGCTGTTAGGAAAGTAGTAATTTCACGTTCTAGTGGTTTTAGTTATAAAAGAGGTTTAAATGATTTTGAAATTGTTCAAAAGCCTTTGTAAATAAACAACTTTTCCTTAAATGAATTTAAGGATTTAAAAGGTGATTTTTGAAAATTATATCTTTGTGTACATAAATTAGCTTAAACCTCTTTTATTTTATTTATTATGGATTTGAGATTTTAATGAGATTTCGTGTTTTTATATGGAAATGAGTAATTTTAACAAACGGTCGAATCGTACAGATTGGCATAGAACTTTTTGTACAATTCTTCCGCCTATTTTTATAACTCGTTGAATAGAGTATACTAAGTGGAAATTACTAGCTTTTAATAAATACTTGAATATCATTATATGGTATGAGACATTTACTGAAATTCTAGTGATTACTAAAGTGATAGTGATCAATACTTTAGAGTTATACTATCTTGGGGTGTTTAGCAATATAACCTAACAGATCCCTGAGAGACAATAACTCATTTATTCATCGATATGAAAGTCGATATAATTTTAGATTTGGGTAGGCGACCTATATTGTTGGAGTTATGTTTATTATGGTGTAGCACTACTGCCCTTTTGTTTCTTGGACATCTGTTTACATGCATTAATAGTCTATATATCAAATGATTATAACCTATCAGTTTGATAAGCAGATTGGACGATGTTTGCCTAATTATTTTCGTTTGGCAAATTCGCATAGTTTTGATATAAACACGGTTGCCTTTTATTAGGAGTAGCTATTTATATCCTATAGTCTATATTGTTTCCGTTAGACTGCTATATTATGCGGCGAAGTCTATATTGTTTTTGTTAGACTATGTGTCGCTGTATTAAACTAATAGTGGCTACCATATTGTTTCATTAGTGATGATTATTTCTTCATAGTTTTTTAGGATGGATATTTAGTATCTTTTGGCACTGAAGAATTTTAAATTGTTATCGCTATATTTTTTGATGATAATTAATTAGAGACTTGGTATGGGTTTATGAAATGGTGATTTTGATTGATATGCCTTATTATGATTATTTGATTTCAAGCATACTTTTATTATGGCTTATTTTTATTATTAACTCATATATTTATGATATCAATATCTCACCTTTTTATTAGATATATTATGACCTTTTTATCTATATAACACTCAGGTCATGCCGAGACTCTACGAGTATAGGTACTCCTTGAATTTTGGTTTTTGTGCTAGTAATGTAGTAAACTATTTTGACATTTGGAGTTTAATTCATGACCGTATATATAGATACTTGAGATGACCTATCATGTATATTATTTAGTATCCACCTTGTACCTGATACGATATTTTGGATGTGATGTAGATATTTATGTGGGTCTAGTACTTATATTTATAGACTCATATTTTATTATGTTATATGATGTATATTATTCCGCTATGATTTGATGTTCTGCAATTGATATTGTATATTGTTTTGATTTGTTTTAACATATATGTTTGTTGCTTTGTGTCGAGACTGTACATATCGATTATTCTATTCCGATCCTCAAAATTTTTGGTAAGAATTACGTGTCAGTGTTACCAAGGAAATAGTCACATCAAGTCGCTCTTAACAAACCTCATTCTTTGTATTACTAGATGTTTTTACTTAGTAATGCTTTTTAGCAATATACGTATAGAAGAGGGTAGTTACAGCTTGGTATCAGAGCCGAGTTAGGAAATTATAGAGTATAATATCATAGATCTTGACCTATAGTGAGATAGAGTCCCAAATTCCCCTTGGGTGTGTGATAGTTACCCTATATTAAAAGGATAGTAAGAGTATTCGATGATTACTGGGGTAATCATATAGCGGCGTGTTTATTATTTTCGTACTATCCATTATCTTTATCCCCACTTCGTAGTGTAAGGTCCTTATTATGATTATTGGCATTGCAGCCTCCTACTTTTCAACTATAGTTGCTTTGGTTGGATCAGGAGTTGCAACCGTAGGATAGTTTTTTGTGCAATATCGGTTGGATGAGTTCAACTTGTTTGGAAATCAAATCTACGGTTTCGATGACAACAACTATACAATGGAAATCGAATATGCATATATATTTCTATATGTAGGTATTTGCTAGAGCAACATCACTAGAAAGATAAGAACAAGGCTCAAAGAACGATACAAAAGACCATAAGTCGATAAGATCAAAGAAGATACAAGAAAGAGACACAAAACAGACACTCACAATTTTCAGACGTCTGGGTGCACAAGCCAGACGTCTAGAAAAGTCCTTTGGAACAACAAAACAGATAAAACCAGACGTTTGGTAGATGCACTCAGATGTCTGAAAATCTACTATGTACAAAATATATATAGTATCAGCCGTCTGATACAAATACCCGACGTCTGATTTCAAACTCGGGATTTTAATTTAAACTCCAACTGCCAGATTTGAATAGACATCTTCACTTCTCTTCGCTGCAACTCTTCATCATCAATAGAAGCAACTGTAGAGCACTTGTTAATGGATGCAACTACTCAAGGAACCTCTCTACAACTATATATATCATCAAGAATCAAAGAGAACAGTCACTTACTTACTTATGCTCTCTACTTACATACTCTTTTATATTCTTGATCTCTAGTAATCGATACTTGTATTTCACTCTTCCATACATTCAGTTCTTCACAGATAATACTCTCTAGATATATAGTGGAAGCATTTGTACTTAATAGTCAACATCCGTGTTGTAGAACACATATTTGACAAGAACGAGCTATTGTAACCAAGCCTATTCCTCCGGACGAAGTGAGGGTGTTTGATAGTCGAATTCCAAAGGGGAGCTTCGGGGCTGGACGTAGGACGGGAGGTCCGAACCAATATAAAATCCTGGTGTGCTTATTCTATAGTTACCTAGATTATTGTTGTTTTAGTTGCATCATATATTTCATCACATATACTTGCATATACACTACACGATCCACCCTGTAAACTTAAAATTGGTATCAGAGCAAGGTTTGATCAACATACAATAACATGTTTTTGAATCACATTAATATGGCAAGTATTTTTCAAGAAGGTCAATCCACAACACGACCCCCTCTTTTTAATGGCTCTACCTATGCATATTGGTCAACACGAATGAGAATTTTTATGGAAGCTATTAGGTTAGAAATTTGGTTATCCACTCAAGATAAATATGAAGCACTTACTACTGCTATGAACACATGGAATGATGCACAAAAAACCATAGCTTTTAATAATTCCAAAGCTATGAATGTTTTATTTTCTTCATTAGATAAAAATGAATTTTCACCTTTCATGTTATGTAACACTGCATATGATATTTGGCGTACCTTACAAATAACACATGAAGGCACAAACAAAGTTAATCAAACTAAAATTTCAATTTTACAAAATCAATTTTCATCATTTAGAATGAAACAAAACGAATCTATAATAGACATATACTCTAGATTCCAAACTATACAACACGATTTAATGGCACTAGGAGTTCAATTCACAAACTTTGATTTAGTATCTAGGATACTCAATTCTTTAACTCTAGAGCGGAAAAGAATAGTATTAGCTATCGAAGAAGCTAATGGCCTCTAAAGACTCTTAGTCGAAGAATTGATAGGAAATTTAATGTGCTAATTTGTAGGCACGAAAAGAACAAAATTCGAAGAAGAAAAACATAGCATTCCCCGCACCAAAAGAAGACTCTGACTTAGACGAAGAAGAAATCGTATTTATTGCCAAGAATTACAACAAATTCAAGAAATTTAGAAAAATGACCAGATTTCAGAAAGGAGGAAAATCAAGCTCAACAAACCAAACATCAATCAAGTGCTATGAATGTGACCAATTTGGACATATGAAGAAAGATTATCCCAAGCTCAACAATGATAAAACGAAGAACAAATTTGAAAAGTTCAAAAAGAAGAAAGCATTCAAAGTAACATGGGATGATTCGGATTCTTCTTCATCATCAGACAGTGATAGCGATAGTGACGGAGAAAAAGCTAATGTATGCTTTATGGCATAAACTGATGAGGTATGTCCCGAACTTAGTTATGATGAATTATTATAACTTAGCATGAAATTAGATGATAAGTTTAGACAAATAAAAAAATTAAGTAAAGAACATATAGCCAAAATAAATAGATTAGAACTTGAAGTAGGAATGTTAAAGGATGAAAAAACTATTTTAGAAGAGGAACTAGAATTATTTCAAGAAAAAGTTAAAAATATTTTAGTTAAAGATGAGACTATGTCTATAGATTTTGGAAAAACTTGACTAGAAAATGATAACTTGTTGAAAGAAAATATCAACTTGAAGAGTAATATAGAAACTTTGAAAATTGAAAATTTAGAATTAAAATAAAAATTAGATAAAATTACAAATAATGTTTCAAAATTTAATAAAGGAAAACAAGATTTGAAAAATCTTATCAAAACTTCAAAACCACCAGGTAATAGAAACGGAATAGGATTTAAAAATATTGCTAAACAAAAAGGGAATAACATTAAGAAATATAGTTTTATTTATCAAAAGACAAAAAGGGTACCTAAATCTAAAACAAATATCAAAATCATAAAAATTTGGATTCCTAAGAAAAATAATAATTTGATTAGACAAAGACACATTAATAATTTTTTAGATAACGTAGTTTATAATAAAAATTATATTCATAAAGGTACCAAACATTCGTGGGTATGGCTACCTACCCCTCCTAACATCTAGGACCCTAAAAAAGTATATGGGTACCAATTAAATCATCTTTTATTTTGTAGGTACCCAAAATAAAAAATAAGGAGAAATGGATACTTGATAGTGGATGCTCCAAGTTTATGATCGGAAATTCAAAAATGTTGTCAAATATAACATACATCGATGGTGGAATGGTAACTTTTGGAGATAACTCGAAAAGATACGTTGTGGGCACTAGAGAAGTCATTAACTCTGGTATTTCTAACTCTCCTATTATTACAAATGTTTTGTTAGTAGAAAATCTAAAATGCAACTTACTTAGTATTAGTTAATTATGCGATAAAGGTTTTCAATTCAATTTCGAAAAAGATAGATGTAATATTTCCGAAAAAAACAAACAGCTTATATTTGAGGGTTTTAGAAACAAAAATATTTATGTTTTAAACATGAATATAAATCGAAATTCAAATTTGTGTTTAACGACCAAACATGACGATCCATGGTTGTAGCATAAATGATTTTGCCATATTAATTTTAAATATATTAATAAATTAGCAACTATGAGCTAGTTAGAGGTTTACCCAAAATAAATTACAAAGTAGAAAATTTATGTGACAATTGTCAAATTGAAAAACTAAAGAAAAGCTCTTTTAAATCTAAAAATAATATTTCTACAAAACAACCATTAGAATTATTACATTTAGATTTATTTGGTCCAACTCAAGTACGATCTATAAATCACAATGAATATGTTTTCGTAATAGTTGATGATTTTTCAAGATATACATGGACTTTATTTTTAAAACGTAAAAGTGACACATTTGGTATGTTTAAATTTTTTTCTAAAAGAATTAAAACACAAATGGATTTGAAAATTAAAAATATTCGAAGTGATCACGATGGAGAATTCAAAAATGATGTTTTTACTAATTTTTGTAATAAAAAAGGTATAAGTCATAATTTTTCTTTTCCCCGCACACCCCAATAGAATTGTATAGTAGAAAGAAAAAGTCGTACGTTACAAGAATGTGTACGAACACTATTAAATAGTAGTGGTATACCAAAACATTTTTAGGCTGAAGCTAATGCCATAGCTTGTTATGTTTTGAATCGAGTAACCATACGACATATGACTAAACAAACCTGTTTTGAAATATTTTTTGAAAGAAAACCTGAAGTATCATACTTTAAAACTTTTGGATCAAAATGTTTTATATTAAATACAAACGACAATTTAGGAAAATTTGACCCAAAGGCTGATGAAGGAATCTTTGTTGGATATTCCGATCGTAGCAAGGCATATAGAATCTTTAATAAACGAAATAACATAATTGAAGAAAGTTTACATGTTTCGTTTGATGAAAATCTTCTTTACCATCATACAAATGATGATAAAGAAATAATTCCGATAACAAATACAATAAAACCTTTTAATAATGAGACAAATGCACAAAATAATACTTTAATATCATCTCCTAGAATTCTTAAAGATCATCCAAAAGATAATATCATTGGGGATCTCAATTCTAGAGTAACTAGAAATCAACTTAACTAAATAAGTCATATAGCATTTGTATCAAAATTTGAACCAAAAAATTATAAAGAAGCTTCAAATGATAGCTTTTGGATAATAGCTATGCAAGAAGAATTAAATCAATTTGAACGTAATAATGTTTGGGAATTAGTACCAAGACCATAAAATCAATCGGTTATAGGAACGAAATGGGTATTTAGAAACAAAACAGATGAAAACGGAAATATAGTTAGAAATAAAGCACGTTTAGTTGCTCAATGTTATAATCAAGAAGAAGATATCGACTATGACGAAACCTTGCTCCAGTAGCAAGACTAGAGGCCATACGTACATTACTAGCTTTTGCAAATCACCATAATTTTATACTATTTCAAATGGATGTCAAAAGTGCTTTTTTAAATGCTTTTATTAAAGAAAACGTATATGTTGAACAACCTCCATTGTTTGTTCATGAAAAATATCTCAACCATGTCTTTAAATTACAAAAAGCCTTATATGGTTTAAAATAAGCCCCCCGTGCATGGTACGAAAGTCTTAAAAATCATTTAATTACATCTGGTTTTCAAATAGGTAAAATCGATACAACCTTATTTATTAAACGAGGGGATAACGATATTTTAGTTGTACAAATTTATGTAGACGATATTATTTTGGTTCAACTAACCAAAGTCTTTGTAATCAATTTTCAAATATTATGAAAAATGAATTTGAAATGTCTTACATGGGAGAATTAAATTTCTTCTTAGGTTCACAAATAAAACAACTTGAAAATGGTATTTTTATTCATCAAGAAAAATATTGTAACGGTCTATTACGTCATTTTGAAATGGATAAAACTTCAAGCAAACCAACACCGATGAGTACTGGTGTTCACTTGAAAAAAGATGACAATGGAAAAGATTTTGATGAAAAATTATATCATAGTATGATTGGCTCCTTACTCTATTTGACGGCTAGTCGACCCGACATTATGATGAGTGTATGTCTGTGTGACCTATTTCAAGCAAAACCAAAAGAATCTCACCTAAGAGCTGTTAAACGTATCTTACTATATCTATCTAGTACTAGATATTATGCTTTGTTTTACCCTAAAGGATCATCGTTTGAACTAGTTTCTTATAGTGATGCAGATTTCGGTTGATGTAAAACAGATCGTAAGAGTACTAGCGGAAAATGTCACTTTGTCGGACAATCATAAGTTTCATGGTTTAGCATAAAGCAAAATTGCGTCTCCTTATCTACTTGCAAAGCCGAATATATTTCAGCAGCTCTAACATGTGCACAAGTGATATACATGTAACAAATACTTATGGATTTCGGCAAAATTATCAATAAATCACCAATAGATTGCGATAACACGAGTGCAATAATTCTATCAAAAAACCCTTTGAATCGCTCGCGCACTAAACTTATAGATATACGACACCATTTTTTGCATGACAATGTAGAAAAAGGAATTATTAAATTAGAATACATAAATGCCAAGAATTAAATAGCAGATATTTTCACAAAACCACTAAACGAACAAACATTTGTTAAACTACTACACGATTTAGGAATATGCTCTCTTTATGATCTTCTACACTAATACCATATCTTCATTTATTCTATGTTTAGCCTAAAGTGTTGTTATCCACAAATTAAAATTGCTAACTCCTTCACCTTAAACTTTTTAGGTGCCTTTTTTCTAGAATTACCTATAAATAAAATTTGAAATTATATATAAATCTTTACAAAAGAAGAAGTAAAGAATATATAGATTTAATATTTTTACAACAGAAAATATAGTCATGCCTTCTGAAAATTCTCATCTGTCCATTTCAACACCTACAACGGATAGCTCAGCGGATACACCACAATGCCTTCCTACCCCAATACCAAACCAGGAACTGACGTATATGTGGTCCTCCTATCACACGGGATTCACTCCCGATAACAAGAAGTCCAAACAATCTTTATTTTTTTCTCCTAACACAGAGGAGAAGCTTGATGGGATACATCACTATCAAAAATAACAGATAGATCTACAATGAGAATTATATTTTGAACAAAAAGTCACGACATGACGACTAAGTTTTTTGGAGCAAGTAGCGATGAAGTTTTGTGATTTACGGAAGAAGTATGTATACGAACCACTTCCGATTCCTTGCAGTTCTTTAGATCCCTCATCTTCATATCACCTTTGGATCCTTCACCAAGGCGATTCTCTGGTTCTCCGAAAACCCACGAATATGGAAATATATGATCTCCATTCAAGCTATGGAGGGGTGACAAGTCCGAAGATCGCAATACTCCATCGCCATCTAAATAAATTAAATTATTCCCATTGTATTTGTACCTACGTATATTTGTAATTATGTTTCTCAAAAATAATACTATGTTTTTATTAAAAAATAAAAAGTCGAAAAATAAGCGACACCCTTCAAAATTAGGTTATTTTTAGAAAATTTGGTCATTCCAGATGTCTGTACATTGCTCTCAGACGTATGACACACTGATATCACAAATTTTACACCATCATGCATATATCAGACGTCTGATATAATCTTCCAAACGTCTGAAAATTGCCTCTGTTTACTAAAAAATAGATACCAGTCTATTTCAAACGTCTGAACTATGCACCAGGCGTTTGAACAAAGTCAATGCCTCCATATTATACAAACTCAGCTTATTTTCAGACGTCTACTGTTTAACCCAGACGTTTGAGAAAACTATCTATCATTCAGAAATGCAAAATTCGATCTATTCCAGACGTCTGATAATACAAACAGACGTCTAATAATTCTCTCTGACTATCAAAATTTACAAATCGATCAAATCCACACGTCTACCACAAACAACCAGACGTCTGATTCTATTTACTGTTTTAAAACTAGGTTAAATAAGGCATCTGATTTACCTACCAGACGTCTGAAATTCAATCACTCTTATATGCCCAGATAACGTCTGTTTTCTTTCTTTTCCTCTCACTTCATTCCATTATAATTCTCCTACGAACTCGATACCTTAATCCTCATAAATAATTCCTCTTCCAAACTTTATCAATTTCGATAGCTCCTAAAACAAAAAATCTTAAAATCTCTAAGCGATAACAGGACCAAGCAACTTCCTCAAACCCTCAAGTTTGCTTAGATGATCAAATAGAACGACGGATGAATCGTGTGCCACATTCACTCAAGAGATATGAGGATATTCAAAAGAAGAAACTCCACACAGGTCCATTTTATAATCTACTCAATTTCCTAATGTACGATTTAGATGAAATGTGTGAAAATGCCGGTTTAAAAACTTTGATATCTTTTAATCCCAATAACATCCAAATTGATCAGTTAGTCGTATTTCTTTTCTACGCTAATTTGGATAGCACGACGGTTTGGAACACTGAAAACGATGATAATTGGTTATGGTCTAGTGTTTATGGCAACACAATTAGGCTAACCTAGGAATAATAGGCAGAACTCTCAGATGTTCTGACTCCATAGTAGATTTATATAGTATTCCCGATATGTGTTATAAATCGAGTGACAATATAACACATCAAATATGAGAAGATGAAATGCCAAATTTCGCATCCAAATATTTACGACCTAAGGCGGGACTTCTAACTCGAATGATTATTAACACTATCATTCCTCGCCTTGGTAGTTATGAGCAGATAATGGAGTTAGAACATAAGACCCTATATGCTATATTTACTGGAACATGGGTCAATTGGGCAAAATTTATATTTGACGAGCTCAAACACTTTTGGACTCGATCACGCCCATCGATCATCTATCCTACATATATCATGAGACTTCTATGAGCTCACACCATCCCCTTTTATCTATCCACTTTTGAAGAAATCTCTCCGAAATATGCTTCCATAATGTTTTTATCACTAACGCACCTACCGAAAAATCCTCCGGATATTATATCATTTGAAGAGTGGATGCAACGTCATCAAGCCAGACAAGCTGGGCCTCCACCTCAAACACACCCTGAACCATCACAAGAGGTGGGACAACATCACGAGACTACTCCTCCTCCTCCTGCACCATTTGATTATACATGCCATGGGGATATTTTGGAGACTCGAATAGAGACGAATCCAAATGAAAGTATTCGAGACCCCCCCTCTTCAAAATCGGCATATTTTATCTCGAAATCAAAAAGTTTTGGCTAAGTGCATTGACAGTTTTAAAACATCTTTTGCTACATGCCTGGCCACAGTTGAAACATCACTTTCAACTGTATTATCGGTTCTAAAAAGGTTCTCTAAAGGGTTCGTGGTCCTACACCAACTTTAGAAGATTGGCCAACCCCAGTGCCTTCTCCTCCTTCAAAACTTCCAAACTTTTTGTGGAGAAAGAACCTCTAGACCACATTCCGACATCTCCTACAAAACAACCTAGCTCTTCCAAAAATGCAGATAAAGGAGATGATCAAGGGAAAGGTTCCCCAAAAGACTCGTAGATTTTTAGGACTCTATCTTATGTAAAATTGATAAAAATCTATGAATGTACTCAATTAATGTAATTAATGAAATTTCTCTTATGGTGTATTATCTCTGTGTATATTTAACGATTTCTACATTTAAAAAGTTATATATCCTTTTTGATAATGCCAAAAGGGGAGAAATAATATTCAGGGGGAGGTCATATAAATTATGGAAAGCACATATTCAGGGGGAGATTTATAACATTATTTATAAGTCCATTATAGAGTTGTCATCATAAAAAAGGGGGAGACTGTTAGGAAATAAAATCTACGGTTTCGATGACAACAACTATACAATGAAAATCAAATATGCATATATATTTCTATATACAGGTATTTGCTTGAGTAACATCACTAGAAAGACAGGAACAAGGCTCAAAGAATGATACAAGAGACCATAAGTCGATAAGATCAAAGAAGCAACAAGAAAGATGCACAAAACATACATTCACAATTTTCATACGTCTGGGTGCACAAGCCAGACTTCTGGAAAAGTCCTCTTGAACAACAGAACAGACAAAACCAGATGTCTGGCTCGGACGTCTAAAAATCTACTATGTACCAAAAAATATATAGTATCAGACGTCTGATACAAATACCAGACGTCTGATTTCAAACTCGGGATCTTAATTTAAACTCCAACTGCCAGATTTGAATAAACATCTTCGCTTCTCTTCACTGCAACTCTTCATCATCAACAGAATCAACTGTAGAGTACTTGTTAATGGATGCAACTACTCAAGGAACCTCTCTACAACTATATATATCATCAAGAATCAAAGAGAAAAGTCACCTTACTTACTTATGCTCTCTACTTACATACTCTTTTATATTCTTGATCTCTAGCAATCTACACTTGTATTTCACTCTTCCATATATTCAGCTCTTCATAGATAATACTCTCTAAATATATAGTGGAAGCATTTGTACTTATTAGTCAATATCCATGTTGTAGAACACATATTTGACAAGAACAAGCTATTGTAACCAAGCCTATTCCTCCGGGCGAAGTGAGGGTGTTTGAGAGTCGAATTCCGAAGGGGAGCTTGGGGACTGGACGTAGGACGGAAGGTCCAAACCAATATAAAATCCTGGTGTTCTTATTCTATAGTTACCTAGATTATTATTGTTTTAGTTGCATCATATATTTAATCACATATACTTGCATATACACTACACAATCCACCCTATAGACTTACACAACCTCTTAAACCTCTTCTCTTTTCATCTTAAAATTTATTATTAGGACAACTTTCTCGGATTTGTGCCTTATTTAATTCCTCTTTTATTTAGCTTAAGAAATATTAGTGTAACATCTTACCCCTCAAGTTTGCAGTGGTCACAAGTTGATATGGACTTACCTCTACCCATTTCTAGTCTTCGCATCTTATGAGCTGCTTTCCGGATGTTTCCTTTCATGTAAAAAATTTCATGTGTTTGGCATGGTCTACCCTGCTATTTGGGGACAGGCCATTTGTTGTTCATATGCTATGTGGTCGGTACAATTATCAAATAATGGTGGTGATATGCAAGAAATTGTTTATTTTTAGTTTAGCGTTACCGTTCTCATTTTTGAGATTGTCGTTGTTGTTCATATATTGTGTTGTAAATACAACTATTAAACAGCAGCGGTAAGCTACAAAATATCGTTTGCTTTTAGTTTAGCATCACTGTTCTCATTTCTGAGGTTGTCATTGCTATTCATATGATGCGTTGTCAAAAGGCCGCGGTGAGCTATGAAAAGTTATTTATTCGTGCACTTGACACGGTCTTCCTTGTGACTTGGGAGAGGACTGAATCTTGATTGTGATGGCAGGTTGCATGTTTGCAACCTTCGCATGCGCATGATTTTTTGTACTTGTCCTGACAGTCCAGTATCCGTACGTCAACTGTGGTATGTTGACATCAACAACATAGAGAGGTTTTTATACTAGTTCAGGCCATCTAATATCCTTGCATCCAGTTAGTTGGCTGAAGAAGCCAAGCTGCTTGTTAGTAGCTCTATTTTTATAACTAGTTCGGGTAGTCTAATATCCCTACGTCCAACATGATCATTTAGCTATGTCAAAGAATATTAACATAAAGAGATTTTTGTACCAGTTTGGCCGCCTAATATCCCAACGTCCAGTTCATTGTATCATTACTTTTCTATAATAATTACAATGTACATTACATAAGCAATATAGATTATACAAAGTAAGGTCCATGATGCTCTAAATTCCAATTCCTTGGAACTAGGTTATCATAAGGTCTTGATAGCCGATATGCCCCATTTGCTAAGACTTCTGCTATGACTAACGGACCTTCCCAACTCGGACCCAACGCTCCATCTGCTGGATCCTTTGTGTTGGCCATTACTCTTCGCAGTACCAAGTCCCATTTGCAGAAGTTTCTTTCTTTAAGTCTGACGTTATAGATTCTTGCCATCCTTTACCGATATGCAGTCAATACTACCGCTGCCTCTTCCCTTCTTTCTTGAATGAGATCTAAGGTAGTTTCCTTTAATTTTTATTCTTTTCTACTGTATACGATATTCTTCTATGGGATGGGACATCTACTTCAATATGAATCATGGCCTTATATCTGTAGGTTAGCGAAAAAGGGGTATGGCCATTTAGAGATCTGATTGAAGTTTGGTAGGCCCATAGTACTAAAGGTAGCTCTTCTACCCACTTTCCTTTAGCTTTCTTTAGTCTTTTCTTAAGTAGCTTCTTGATGGATTTGTTTGCAGCTTCTACCTATTCATTTGCTTGTGGGTGAGCGACTGAATAAAAACTTTTTATTATGTCATTCTTCTCACGAAGTTCGGTAAAATCTTTACTCTCGAATTAGGTGCCATTATCAGAACTGATCTTGTGGGGAATCCCATATCTAGTGATTATTTTCCTCACCACGAAAGTGGCTATCTTCTTCATAGCGATCGTGGCCAGGGGTTCTGCTTCTACCCACTTAGTATGTGGTTTATCACCACTATTGCATATTTATCTCCTCCCTTTGACAATGGAAGAGGTCCCACCAGATCTATTCCCCGTATATTAAAAGGTCATGGGCTTGCAAGTGGGATGAGCTCGTGGAATGGTTGTTTGAGGATACTTGCAAATCATTGACATCGATCACACTTCCTTACAACTCTTTTGCATCTTGAAGCACCACATGCCAATAATAATCATGCCTTAATATTTTCTTCGCTAATTTATTTTCCCTTAAGTGATTACCACATTGGCCCTCATGTACTTCTCTCATGATCCATGACCCCTCTTCTTTGAAAATGCACCTAAGATAAGGGGTTGAGTACCCTCTATTATATAATGTGCCTTCAAAGAAGGAGTCAGATGGAGCCTAGTATCTTATTTTTAGGGCTTCATTTTGGTTCGAGTGCAAGTTTCCATTTAGCTGAAAATGCTTGATGGGAATCATCCAGTTATGCTCCTCGGTTTAATGAGGTGGGTGTTCAATTGATGGTTGCTTTTAATTCTCCACCGTCTCTTGATCTCGCGAACCTTGAATGGCAATCCGTTAGGGTCGAATCAAGACCGGTATCTGATTTGATACTTAGCTCTTCTTGATGCCTAATTGGTACTGCCTTCATTCACTAGCCACTTTAGTACTAGCAAGTTTTGCTAAGGAGTTGAGGGATGAATTGTTTTCACGTGGAATTTGTTCTACAGATTATTCGAACTGCTCTAGCAACTTTTTAGATAGTTTCGCATATTTGGCTAAGGTTGGTTCCTTCGCTTGGTAATTGCCCTGCACTTAGTTCACAACTAGTTGGAAATCACTTTGAATTTTAAGTGAGTTACTTTTATTACTTGGGCCATTTTTTGGCCTACGAGGAGCCTCATGTTTGCCATATTGTTGATTGCTTTGAAACCAATCTGCACTGCTCCATATAGCTTCTGTCCATATGTACACAATTTCTACCCACCGTTCATGTGATGCACCATCTATGAATAGCTGACAAAACTACAAGGTGTTTGCTTCTTCTTCTGATTAGGGTTCAATACGTAAGGTGCACTTTGCAATGAAATCTATAAGCTCCTAGGCTTTGATTGCCTTCTTGGGGTAATAGGTGATGTCATATTAACTAAGCTCCATTATTTATTTCGGTACGTGGCCCAACGTCTCTGGCTTCTGCAGTATTATCCCCGAAGACTTTGATGGGATGCGCCTGGAAATAGAGCCACAGCTTCCTTGCTATAAGGAGTAGGTTGTAGGCTAGTTTTTCAATGACCGAGTAGTTTAGCTCTGCCCCTGATAACCACTTGCTTGTGTAGATGGGTCTCAGGGTCTCTTCGTCTTCTCGTATCACTACAACACTAATAACTTTATCAGTTACTGCTAAATAAATGTATAAGTCCTCACTTGTCATCGACTTTGATAGCATAAGAGTATTGACCAAATGTTCTTTTAGGTTTTGAAATGCAGTTTGCATTTCTCCGTCCATTTGAAATTTCGGCCTTTCTTCACTCGGTCGAAGAACGCGATGCATTTGTCTGTTGCTTTAGATATAAATCTACTAGGTGCCACTTAACTGCTATTTAGACTCATCGGATCCATTGGCTTCTTTGGTATTCCCATTCCTCTTATTGACTCAATCTTCTCAGGATTTGCTTCAATGCCATTTGAACTTACTATGCATCCTAGGAACTTTCCTTATTGGATGGTGAAGGTACATTTCAAAGGGTTCATCTTCATATTGTATTGCCTTAGGACTCCAATGCATGTTCTCTTTCTTGGACGTGGCTTGATGTAGCCTTGGACTTGATAAGCATGTTGTCTACATATACTTCAACGATCTTTCCCAACCTTTGGTAGGCAGCCCCACGTTCTTGAGCCCAAATGGCATGACTTTGTAGTAGAATAATTCTTTATCTGTTATGAAACTAGTATGCACCTGATCTAGCTCAAAACACGACTATCTAACTATGCCATGAATATGCATTTATGAATGAGAGCAATTCATGCCTATTGGTTGTGTTTACTAACTGATCAATTCTAGGTAAGGTAAAACTATCCTTCGGACAAGCCTTGTTGAGGTTGGTAAAGTCTATGCAATTCTCCATTTCCCATTGGACTTCCTTACAAGTACTGGGTTAGCAATCCATTTCGAGTAGTATACTTCCCTAGTGTATCCATTCTCATTTAACTTGTTAACTTCATTGTGTAGAGCGTTGTACCTTTCCTGGTCTAGATTTCTGTGCTTTTGTCTAATCGGATAGGTATCCGGGTTAATATAGAGTGCAAGATAGATTATGACTGGACCTATTCCTACCATGTCCGAGTGTGTCCAGGCGAATAAATCTGCTGATTTTTTTGAAAAGTCTACCAACTTAATATGGGCATCTGCATTGAGGTTCTTTTCGATTTTGAGAATCTTCATGGGGTCCTCTAGATCTATATGTACATCTTCGAGATCATCTACAAGCTCTAGCTCTTTCTTTGATTCTCACAATCTCGGGTCTATTTCACTTTCTGTTTCCTCCTCTTGTGGTGAATTTACCGAGGATGCCTATTTCTGGGCTTCTTCAGAGAAGTACCGTGCATAAACTGAATTATACTCATCAGTGATCATATATATATATATATATATATATATATATATATATATATATATATCTCTGTGTGTGTGTTCTCTTTTCCTTTTCGTAGATTTCGGTGGTGCAGGATTTCCCGTTTCTGCACTAGTTTTGGTACTTAGTACTGGCGTAGTTTTATGAACTGGTTCACTTTTTTTTTGTTATTGTCATTATAAATAATAGAAGAGATACTAGAATAATTTCAAACAATTTTATTGCCAAAAGTAAGGTTTACATTGTATAACTCTCTAGCTAAACTTGTTCGCCTCTTATTGACCATATTCTTGCAGAAGTATTGAAATTCATAAGAAGATCTTTCTGAGACATTATAGCTCCCATGTCTATCAAAGTAGGTCTTCTTAGGAAGGCATTGTACAGTAAGGGTTGGTCAATGACTAAGAAGTTGACATAGAATGACTCGTGCAGTGGGACAGTTCCACCGGTAACGAGAAAGCATGTAGATCTCACAGGAATGATAATAATGTTGTTGAAGCCAAAAATCGATTCAAGACTTAGTTTTAGGATTTCTGGTGGAAGTCTCATCTTATCTTATGCAGATTTGAAGATGACATTGACTGAGCATCCAGAGTCGACGAAAACTTTCTTCATAGTGCATTTTGATATCTGTACTATAATGATGAGTAGGTCTTGGTGAGAGAAGACAATTCCTGCCGCATCAACTGCAGTAAACATTATCTTTGGAATAGAATTTTGTTTGATATGGAAGATTGACTTTTGCTAGACCCTTGGCCTCCTGTACATACCTCTCTTGTGCCTTCTTACTCATCTGTGTGAGGTATGACCCACTATGGATTGATGCTATTAGGTTAGAGGGGTTCCCTACTTGATTCTCATTTGGGTCAGGAGTCAGATCTCCCATTTTCGCCTTTGCCATTATTCTTTTGAAAGTTCCTAGGTATCATTTCTTGATCAGCCTTTCTATTTCGTTCTTCATATGTCAGTTGTTGGTATGCCATTAGCTTGGTGGAAGCGGGAGTATGCCCGGCCCTATTTCGGCTTTGGTTTCTTCCCTTTTTTGGGCAAGTTATAAGAACGTTCTGCCTTAGTCATCTCATATATCTGATTTAGAGTGTGAACGAGTAGGGTTTTCGCTACGAAGTTAACTTCCTTCTTTCTCTTAGCTGGCGGGTGATATCCTTCTGCCCCTTTTCTTATCATAGTTGGGGGCAGAAGACTTCTGAATCTTTACGGTGGAACCAGCTTCTTCCATTCTGATGTAGCCGTTGGCTCTTTCATATAAAGTCTTCATGATATGGCATGACTTCCAGTTATTCTTCTTCTATATTGAGGTCCCCATTTTGATCCCAGCAATGGCCTCCATCAGTAATGCTCCTTCATCACTAACTCCAACCCTGAGAGCTTTAGACTTGAAACGCTTAATAAAGTAGCACAAACTTTCATTCTCGCCTCGCTTAACGTAGGACATCATATGTACATCAGGTGATGTTTCTCTTCCTAAACCGATCTGTCTTAGAAAATCCCAGATAGTTGTTGCGAAGAATGGACCTCCTTGGATCCAAGTCTCCTAAACCACATAGTTTCTACTTCGGCTAAGTAGACCAAGAAAAGTTTGCATCTAGCCATCCTTCCCACTTTCAGAAAGTCCATGTGATATTCAAACATACAGAGGTGATCATTTGGATTTATAGTCCTGTCGAAAATTTCAATTATTGGGGCCTTGAAATTGCCAGGGAAATCTGCTTCGATGATGGTCTCACTGAATGGAGAAGATCCTTCCTCCCTTAACTTCTCCTTAGTTCCATGTTGCATCGTTTAGCCAACCGCTCTACATGGGCTTTAACTGACAAATTCCATCATCTCCGGGCTCTGACTGTGATGATTCTTCCTTAAACGGTGAAGTGATATCATCCTCTTCTAGAGCAGATCGAGTTTTTTTTTAAGCAGCAGAGAGTTAAGACTGGTTGGTTTTGTCTTAATTTGTAGATTTGCTTGAATCTTGCCTTTCAGCTTGATATCAGCTCTTAAGCCAGTGTCACTATTTCCATCATTGGGAGTGCCATTATCATTCCCCGCTGAATGGCCAACGCAATAGGTGAACGAAGGTGATGAGCTGTGGGCCGAGTTGGAGAGGATATGGTCTTTGGGCAGTATGTTGGACCATAATTTTCGCTAGCTCTTCCATCCGTCGGTTAATTTGGTTTACGAAGGATCGGAATGCGGTCAAAAGGGGATCTCCAGTGGCTTAATCAAAGCTCTCGCTTTATTTTGGGTTTTAGAAAGTTATGATGATTTGTTGACAGTCTTGGAGGCTATTACAAGTGCTCTTGAACATGTAGGATTATGAATCGGTGGGTTTCATGTTGCGTGGAACAAATGCAGTAAAATTTTACAGGATGTATGAAATAAACAAAGGTTCGAGCCGTCCTTCTAGCACCAAAAATATTAATAAGATTTTTCGTCTTACAGTACTCCAACTAATGAGGAAGTAATTATTGTATTAATTACCTTAATGATTTTGGAAGTAGCGAAGTTAGAAGTATTAAATTTGCGGTGAAGTTGTAACTATGTCATTGGATGCTTATATAATTAGGTAGTTGTACTTTAAATGTTTGTCAAAATATCAAATCCAACTGCTATTTAATTCTAGTACGTAATATGTAAGATCTGATATTGAAAACCAGATGTGCAAATAATAAAATGCAGAAATAGTAAAGGAACACAAGAAATTTATGTGGTTCGGATGTTAAGAAATCCTGCGTCTACGGGAAAATTTTTCTTCCTTCATATTTTCAGGTACAGGTTTTCATGGCAGAGGATACAATAAAACCTTAAAAATATCAAAAGGTGGAAAAGATAAAAGTTCTTTTCTTACGGTAGTGCTTTTCTATTTATATTATAATAGCATAAGCAAATCGCCTCTTGCCATTGTGTTTCAATCTTCGAACCTTGTCAGGTGTCGTCTACCCACGTTGTCTGTTTGATATACCTGGATTGCTGACGTGTTTTTGAAGGAAAGTTTGGGGTGAAAGCGGGAGCTCTTGAAATCGTGGCAGGAATATTTGAAATCATGGAAGAAGACATCAAATTTGGATCGGCCTTGCATACTGGTCCTTGGGAGGATAATAACAGTTACTCATTGGTATTGGGGTGTTACCGACGCACATTTAGAGTGTGGCTATATTGATTTGTGCGTGATATTCGTATAATGACGCGATGTTTATATGATACTTAAATGCGACTGTCCTGAGCTGCTCTGGGTTTTAGGATGTGTGATTTATGGTTTTCTAGGAGTTAATTCAGTACATGTACAAACACGACCTGAGCTGGCTGCGGTCTGAGCCGACTATGATCCGAGCTGACCGCGGCCCGTATCGGCCTTGTTGCTAATATGCATGAGTTATTGATAAGGGTGATTCATATTTGCTATCTACCTATAAGTGTGGATCTACAGTGAAGTGTCGCTGTGGCCCTGTGTGTAGTCCTTTGGAATGCTTCTAACCCTGTGCTATACTACTTAGTTAGACTTTAGTATGCACGGTACAGAACCATCTTTAGGGTGTTAACAAAGTATGATTTCTACGGATGTTTGCGGCGCAACTCAATCATTCGCTTATCGCGTCTTGGAGGTGCAGTACTTCATTGCCTGCTTCTTATGACTATGCTGGATTTTGGTTTTAGCATCATAATATAATATTGAAGCCGAGGGATAAGAGCAAATCCGATATCTTTATGGCCTTCCTTATGAGCGTGGTATTTCGTTCTATTGCAGCCTCCTACTTTTTGGTATAGTTGCTTTGGTTAGATTAGGTGTTGCAACCGTAGATCGATTTTTTGTGCAATATCGGTTGGATTAGTTCAACCTCTTCTCTTTTCGTCTTAACTTTTATTGTGAAGGTAGCCCTCTCAGCTCTATGCCTTCGTTTATTCCCCTTTAATTTAGTTTGAGAAATACGGGTGCAACAGGCGTTTAATTGATCATTCGATTTTGTATGACATCTTATAGGGTTCCCTTTTGAGAGGGTGGAGGTTTCCTTCAATTGACAGTGATTCAAGTGCTTCTGTCATCATCTTCATATTGCTCCGATGTTAGCGAATAATAGTAGTATTCAACTTTGAGTTTGAATGATTAACAAAACAAACAAGTTCAACATATGAACAAAAGAAAGCGAAATGGAAATTTAGTTCGAAATTATATCAAAATGGGTTACAATTATTTGAAACAAAAACAAGCAAACCAAATAAGTTGTAATTGATTTCTTAAAAAACAAAAACATTTTGTTATGACCTTATTTCTCACACATACTACTCAATTTGTAGAAACTGATTTCATCAAAAGAACCGGCACTATAGTGTTTGCTCTTCTTATATATCCCCTCTTTAATCGACCCTTAATTAGAAGCGAGTGATATAATCCCTTAGAAATCAAAACTAATTCTATTATCACGCTTTCATATGGTAATTCAATAGACAAAGTCACCAATTTACCTAACGTTGGCAACGCTTATCTTTTTTTTTTTAAACAATAAAATCGTTCAAAGTAAGATACTTCGCATATCTATCACTACCCAAAGCATCAATCTTCACAGACCTGAAAACAAAGAGCAACTCAAAACTATTTACAATGCAGCTAATCACAAATGTATAAAAATATAGTAAGTTGCATTTACTTAGAAAAAAAAGTTATAGGACAATCAAACATTAATAGATAATATAAACACTCTATAATGATAAATCACAACAACGACTATTACAAATTTCATATCCGTTGCAAACTTCAACACTGGTTATCTCTTATATACAAATAGTATAACACATTATTAATATTACATACATAACGTATTTGGACGCTATTATATCATGTACTACACACATATGGTGCTAACACAAAATACATTGCCGTAAAATAGCATTAAAATCAAATAACTTTTACCTCCTTGTTTTTGAATGCATTGTAAAATTAAAAATGAGAAGGTCAAGATGAATTTGAGGATGACATTCTAGAAACACGATAAGTGGAACAATCAAATTCGAAGATAAGAAATCATGGATGGTTTTGAAATAATTAGGAGTAATCAAAAATAATTTTCAAATCATGAAAAGAATAATTTAAATAATACGCAATGATGCATAGACATTAATCAAAACACGTAGTATCATATATCCAAGAAGATTCAATTTTAAAAAACATACACCATTGTTCCATATGATCCATCAACTATACAAAACTAATTTGTCTTAAGCTTTATTCCATCAAATACTAAAAAAGAATTTACATAAACCAGAAACCCTAACAGCACCACTGCGCATTTCGAATCCGCCTTCAGCTCCTTGCCGTCGCTCCGCAGTGAGAAGGCATCGTCGGTCATGTCTAGTCCGTATGCCTTGGAAGCGAAGGTCAGCACTCCGCAGCAGATGAGGATCGATGTGGTTGCTGTTAGAGTTGCGCCCATTATGTTGTTTCTGATCGTTTGGATTGCTAGTACGTTCTTCTTCTCGTTGTCTTTTAAGATATAGTTGATCCATGCTCTTTGCCCTAGTGCATTCGTAGAAATGTAGGTTCGATGTGGATAGTATTTCACAATATACCAGAGGTAGGTATGATATAGAAGGGGAAGAAGAACAGAAATTGGCACTAGTGCGAAGTTTAGAAACAGTTTTATCCTCCAATATTCCATTTTTGCTTTGGATTGTTGTTGTTGGATAGGCATATAAATACTGAGCCCGCTAGATCCCTTACCTGAATTGTTTGCTTCTGCAATAAAGAAACAATTTAAAGTATTTGAAAGGACACTCTCGTTATTTGTTTAAAGTATTATGTACTTTGGCTTCTCAGTTCATTGGATACGACGGCAGGGAACTTGTAGTATACGGTACTAATGGATAGTTCAGTTTCTTTTGTTATTTGTAGTTGAACTTTGTTCTTATTCAGGGATTTAGCCTGGACAATTTTCTTCTTATTCAGGAAATCTGGACATTTTAGTTCAGCTTTTTCAAACAAGCTGCTTATCTTTATGGATGAATATGGCTTTTTCTAGTCATCCATAAAGTTCACAGTGGGCGTACATGGTAATTCTTCTTTTGTAAACTTAGTTGTGACACCATGGTAACATGTAGAAATGCATTGACAAAATGATAGTAGAATTTGATGTATCTAAATTCCAATCTCACATTAAACTAATGCCAAAACAGCCCATATGAGATGGAAAATGTTTTAAACGTAAAAAGCTTTTTATCAGGTGGTTAGAAATCAAATCACGGTGGCTTCATTTTTGAGTGAATCTTCAGTTTTTGAATATTCAAAATTAGATTGTTTCCTCTTTGATTTGTCATTAAAAGTTTGTGCACATTTGAATTTTTGTTTTTTGTCATCAGAGTTGGGCACGATGAGACAGCAGTAACACAAGTAAATTCCATCTTTAAACTCTAATAAAATTGTGATGCTTGCAATCTAAACACCACGTAAAACAGAGCACGACAAAACTCCAGTAACAACAAAGAAAACAAATGAGTGAGAAATCATGACTAAATGATTACTAGCCATAAGGCCCATAACTCAAGTTTGGATAGGTGACACATTAGAAGATCTTGTACTTCTGACATAGAGTGCATCCAAACCCAAGGAAGAGATACAAGGAAATAATAAAAATAATCCCCATCACCGGATGGCAAAATGTAATCTGGTTTAAATAGTACCATTTATAGTGGCACGTTGCTGAGCTAGGTAGTGCTCGCTTGCGACTCAAATGGAGGCCACGAAGTGTTTGGTTGGCTAGAGGGTACTAAGTAGAGTGTGATAGATGCATGATACATGCATCTTACCTGCGTGCACTAAGCTTTGGCTGATGGGTAGTTATCTGCCTAACAGTTCTCAGCCCTTAGCTGGAATTCTTCTGCACTCTTGTCCGGCTGTCAGTTTTACAAACACTTTTTGGTGTTTTTTCCCCTCTTCTGCCCACAGCGGAAGTTGCAAACCAGCAATCCCTGGCATAGAGGCTATAGTAACCCATTTTGAATCATAAATAAGATGGTAGAAGTTGCTTCTAAACTTGACTTGCACTTTTACTCCTATTTTTCACATGCATAAATTCTACTTCAATTCAAAGCTTTAGATGTGTGCAATGTTTTATCCCCCTACCGACCATTACAAAAATTCAAATATAATTTTTATTTCTGGTGTTAAACATGGAAGCAGAGAGAATGAGAAGCATTTCAATCGTAGACATATAATTTTAAATCTCAACTGTTAACGTCCAAGTAAATTGCCAACACAGCGACAACAACAAAGAATTTGGCGTATCCACTAAGTATGTTATATTCCAAGTGCTATAAAATTACATGTTCGATAATAAAATAATCCCACATCACCGGATGGCAAATTGTAAACATATATTTAAATAGTAACATTTACATTGTCATGCTGCCGAGTTAGATAATGCTGGCTTGTAACCCAAACGGGGGCTATGAAGTGTTTGGTGGGTTGAAGGGCACTAATTGGAGTGTGATTGATGCATGATATACTTGCATCTTAATGCAATCATTACTTTAAAACCTTGATTCAGCTAGCTGTGGGCAGGCTACTTTAAAATCTTGATTCAGCTAGCTGGGCATATGCTTGCCCACAGCTACCGCCTAAACTAGAGTTCTTCTCCACTCTTGATCTAGCCTTCAACCTCACAAACATTTTTTATTTTTTATGCACCACTCCAACTCACACATGATCATAGCATTTTTATTATATGTGAATTAATTCATTGTTTAAAAGGTAAACTGCTTTACAAATCTCCTGCTACACCACCATTTGTTATAATGAGTAAATGATAAAGCAAATAATGTTGCCAAACACTCTAACCTCTTCCTTGATTACACTGCTATCTACAGAAAGAAATTACTCACTGCTATCTACAGAAAGAAGAATGCAAGGGAATATACAATTGAATGCATTGATTCAGGCTGATGGTCTTTGCATAAACTCCAAGTTTACAGTTATATCGTTTTTCTTCTAAAAATTCTTACATTACCCTGTTTAAATGAAATCAAATACTGGCAAATGAACTCTACGGTCAACCCAATAATCTTCTTTAAATCATTGGAAATTAGAAAAAATTAGAACTGGCCATCGGTGAAGTCTGGGTTGGTGACACATTTGAATACTTTACATTTCTGACACATAATGTATCTAAGCCGCAGAAGAAAAACAATGTAAACATCAAATTATAACTTTCAAATTCTCTACTATTCGATAATAAAATTATCACACATCGTGTAATTCAAAAGATTATACCGTTTTATTTGAAAGAAACATGATAATAGCGTTTTATTTGGTACTCGAATAAATCTAAGTGAATGTAGTGCAGGAACCCAGCATTAACCATTTTGAATATGTGGACTGGAAAGGGAGGATCGTTCAACCTCATGAATGTGGTGGAATAAAAGCAGCATCCATCGTTTGTGGTGAGTGATTTACAAAATGCATCCAACTTGGGCTTCTATTTCACTCGCAAAATGCATTATCCCATAGCCCAAGCTGCAAACATGCTTACTAATTATATGAGGACTGCATTTTTATCAACTTTATTGGGAGGATTCATTTCTGATTCCTTCCTTTCAAGATTTTGGTCGATATTGCTTTTTGGTCTTTTGCAGCTATTTGTAAGTCTTTTGCCTACGGTTTTTTTAATCATCATAAAATCCATGCTAACGATGATTACAGTTTTTTCGAAAGCATATGATTTGAATTCTGCTTTAATTGAATCTCCCCAAATTCAATTTTATACATTCAGTCTATGGCAACTTCTATAACAAGAAATATTGCATATTTGCAGGGTTCTGATCTTGGTAACTGTTCAAGCAAGGGATCCATCACGCCATCCCCGCTCAGACTAAACACCCCAAACTTCACAAGCAGCAATGCTGTACATTGGCCTTTATGCAATGGTCTTTGGTGTTGTAGGGTTTATCGCAAGTTTACCCGCACATGGTGCTGACCAGTTGGACGGATCAAATAATCATGTCATTTCTATAGCTTTTTTAATTGGATTTAACTGTTACTTTTTTAGTATGGATCCAAGAAAATAAAATTTGGGTTTGGGTTTTTGGTGTTTGTTCAGTTGCTCTATCTATAATGATTATCCTATTTTCTTCCGGTTTTATGTTGTACCAGTATAAAGTACCTAGTGAGAGCCTTTGACAAGGATCTTTAAGGTATTTATTTCCTTGAAAGACAAGCATAAAGTGTTTCATATTTTTCATAGAACGCTAAAAACAATATATATCCGACCTCATAATTTTTACCTAGGCTAGGTCCCTGGGTAGATAAATAGTTCCACTTCTTCTTATAGAATACTTGTTTTATTTTGATTTATAAAATTAATAATTTGCACTCATCCACCTTTGCATGTTGATTATTTTTCTTAGTGCAGACAACCGAAATGTGGCGTGCAGACTGCATACTCTGGAGATAGAACTAAATGTTACTACGGAAAATTCAGTTTTCTCTCTCTTCCTTTTCAATATTTCAGAATTTTTATGTCATTTCTATTGATAGTTCAATATCTATTGTTTCTTTTAGAAAATGTTACTAACCAATAGAGCTAAATCGAGTTTCCCATATTATGTTTCTACAAATGATTTAACTCTCTGATTATTATCAGAAAATTTGGTTTAACGTCCTTGAGTTGCAACCTATATTTTGCATTAAGATGTTAGGAAGAAAAAAAAAACCATTTACTAATGAGAGGCTAAAAAGAAGTCCAGAGTCTAAACTAATTTTATCCTTCAGCCCCAGGTAGTAATTATTTTCCTAATTTAAACCCAAAGGTCATAAAGTATTCATGAAATATATAATAGAGCTATAAGAAAAATATCTGTTGTTAGTTATGTTTCTTTTATAAGATGCCATTTGGACCAAGTTTCCAGATGATATAATTTCCCAAATGGTTAAACTATGAGCAATACTGAAAAATATAGTACTGTGCCCTTGGTAAAATAATAGTAGAAGAAAAAAAAATACAATTTACAATAAGGGGTTGAAATAAAACAATGTAACCTAAACTTATCATTTAATCCCAAAGATTAAATATTTTCTTGATGAAGTATATTTGATGCTATATTATCTTGTTCATTTGAGGTTATTGTATTGTTGATTGTATTATATTTTATTCCTTTTGTTGTAAGTTTCAAAAAATGTAGATTACCGTGGATAGATCTATGATCTATTTTATATATTTTACTTCAAAACGATCCGTCTTCTACGAGGTCCACAATGCTAGCATCTTTTTATGCATGAATTGAGGCATCGCAGATGACAAGTTACATGAAGACAAACTATTGAAGATACGAAGTTACAAGTTATCGAAAGCATGAGAATGACGCTATCGAAGATATGATTTTTGTGCTATCAAAGGTATGGTTTGGTGCTATCGAGGGTATGATTTTTAGCTCTTAAGAGTACATATAGTGGCACTTGCCAGACGTCATTGATTTACCTCAATCATAATAGTGGGCCCGCTAATCTTTTGCTACTTTTTGAAGAAAATCACTTCACACATATATCTGCACACGCATGTGGGCTGGCTATTTGGGCATTAAATAAAACACAATTGGTAACATAAAATATGTACACCGTTGGATTTTTTTGTCCTTATATGGTAGGTGGAAATTAAGGGCAATGTAGTGGTGGAGTCCATTGCGTCACCAACTGTATCCACATTTTGTGTCCCAATAGATTTTTTCATGTGCGTGCGTGTATGTATATATATGTATATACCAAGTAACATTTCAAATTTAAATTTTAAACACACATATATTTGTTTATTTTAAACAAAAAATAAAAAAAATTAGCCATCATAATGTATATACATACATATATATACATACATACATACATATATATATATATGTGTGTGTGTGTGTGTATTGCTATAAATCATTTAGCCTACATAAATAAATATCATTTAAAATTCAAATTCAAAATTTAAAGACATTTCAAACATTTATTTAAATTTAAGAAAAAGGACCTTCCTTTTTTATTTTCAAACGTAAAAATAGCACACACACACATAAGTTGTATTAGTCAATGATCAAAGCTAATATGTATGTATATAAATTCAATATTGGCAATATATATATATATATATATATATATATATATATTTTAAGCAAGGCTAGCCGATTTTAAAGAGGGACGTTCAGTTTTATTAAAATCATTAAAAAACAGGTGCTCGGCTCATGCGCCAGAGCAACTAATAAAATAAAGTACGGGAGCTGGGCAGAGTACCAAAGCTACTAACATAAGCCAAAAAGCGACTAGTCCCCCTCCGAAGAGGAGGGTCCACTGCCATCATCCTCAAAATCCAACCCAATAACGTGTAAATACCCTGAAAAATAGTGTAGCCAGTTTGGAACATAATCGACCAAGTCGCTGAAGTATAAATACTATGTACCTATCCCATTTGATGTCCTCCAAAACAATCATATTACTATCACTGTCTTCACCTAGCGCAGAAAGAGCAGGACCTTCCCCCAAAAACATGATAGCTTAAACGATGATCCTCACCATCACCTCTAACATGGTAACTATCACACGATGGAGAATATCTAATATCAGATTTCTCATGAACCCAAGCTTGCTTATAGAAATTCTACACAATAACATTTCTGGTAGGTGGAGGAACAATAGGATCAACCAATACATCAATAGTAGGAGTCGAGGCCTCCAAAGAAGGCAAAGTAACAGAAGCAGAGGTAATTTGAATTTGACCGAATGGCAAAGTATCAGCTACATCATCAACAATAAGGATACGTTACTAGGCTTAGGAACTCATTTCCTAACAGGAGGGTGAGAAAGCGAGATCTTAACCAGGAAAGGCAAGGGAGAATCCATAGATCCATGCTTACAATTTTCTACAAGGTGTCCAAAAGAGTGGCAAACCGAGCAAATATCAGGTTTTCAATTATAATCGACGTCAACAAAAACATCCTGCCACTCAGCAATACAAATATTTATCCTAGAAGGCAACGACTTATCCGGTGTTATTTCAATCAATGCCTTAGCATACTAGCATCTTCTTTGCCACAGTATTAGCATCAAAACATCTGAGTTTGTCAACAACGCTGGCAAGCCAATCTAGCCCAATCATGAGTTGTAGAACAGAAGTAATATGTGAGAAATGAGTCCACAACAGAATAGATAAAATCTGATCCCTAGCACTATCTACCGTATGATTCCACGGAGTTATAATAAATGGCTTACGAGCAATAATAGATGATTTTGCTTCCGGGACACATAATCTTTCTTCTTTATAAGAAAACTTGAAATAAAACATAGAATCGTCATAATGGCAATATACCTTTGCATATGGTAAGTCATATATATTTAGCTCTTTACTTACATAATGATATAAATTCATCCACATTCAATTTAGTCAATTGTTTAGTTTTAACCCTTTATGGCATGCACACTATATATATTGCCCACAAACATATGATGTTCAAATATCCAATTTAAAGCAAAACAAAAATGTAAACTTAAACTTAAATTTTAAATTTTAAAATAATCAAAATAAGTTAAATTAAATTAACATTTTAAACATAAAATTCAGGAAAAAAAATTTAAATATGATTTAATATTACAAAATTATTCATAACAGCACAAATCACAAATCTAGTGCATAATGAATTAAAAAGATTTTTTTAATTTCTCATTTTACTCCATTACTCGTTGCACTTGATCCAACAACGTGGTTCTCCCAAAAAAGATGCTTGTGATAAATCTTTTTAAGAAGAGATGATAATATATTTAGCTGGATGATTCTCCCTATGCACTTGTGAGTTTTCAACGTTGTTTATATCCTCCGATGATGAATCAAGGGTGTTGCCAATGTGTAACCTTGGTTGAGACAATGAATGAACATAGAAACATTAGTTGGCCTGCCATGAATATTTATAGCTTCTTCTTCTTTAAGAATAGATATTGATTTAGGTGCTACACTTGAAGGAGCAAAATGAGAATTTGATTGCAGCGGACCCATGTTTCATTGATTACTTTATATGGGATTTTAAACTAAATTATATGATGTATGCATCATATCATCTATATTTGTAATGATATTTGACTCGTTTTTGCTATTTTTTGGTATGGTACATACAACGGATCTCCAGTGCATTTTCCATTATTTCTCTATAATGCCAATGTTATTGCATTTTGAACATTTGATGGGTATAAGGCATTACGATTTGAAATGACTAAAACGTATGCAAATTTCAAAATTTTAAGGAGTAAATTTATACACATTATATAGTTGTATATAAATTGCCTCATATTCAATTTTCTCCCGAACACATTTTCGTAGTTTAATCTCAACTAATCTTGCTTATTCCTTGTCATAGTATAACTTATTCCTCTTCACGGCAGTATTGTCAAGTTTTATCAGTCAGTCAACTGCTCTTGCTATGCGAAAATTTTTTTCTTCATCCCAAGTAGTAGTGCTTAAGTAGGGTAGTCAAATTCATATTGGAAGATTTAAGAGCAAGTCTTTATCCAACTTTAGATTTGGTTCCCATTTCTTAATAATCAATGTTTTTCCTTCTATTAACAAAGGACCCCCTTCACAAAATTTAATAAATTGGAGTTTCCATGAAAATTTGGAAGGTAAAAACCATTTTCCCTTTATAAAATGTCCATATTTCTGATTGATTGCCTAAATATTTTTAATTGAGTCTTAAGATGCATGTAATATGGCATTTGTGATGCTCCATCCCGAGACCCACATTAACAAAGAGTATTACTAGGTAATACCGTTTGCTAATGCAGAGAATATGGCTGGTTAGGAGCGACCATCTATAGCCTTGTCTTAAATACCTATCGAATACGTCGAAAATTGCTCTATTTTTTTCCATCTCAAGTGGATCGACATATCCAATAAATACTTAATACAAAGCCATAAGTGGCTTTAGGATCTATCAGAATAAAATACAACAATTCAAATGTAAAACACGGCACAGAACAACAGATAATCATATATATACACATATAAAGATACACCACTAGAGTAATACAAATGATACATCATATGTGGTATGACGACCACAATGTACACAAGTCAAAACAATATACATATATCAGAGTCAACGCAAAAAGGCTACACAAAAAGATGATAACAGAGATATCCAAGCAGAAGTAGAAAGGCTAGTTCAATGGGTACCTAACCAGAAACATCTTGGTCTAATCCGAGTATAAAATACACGGGCCAGTCTAACTAAAAAAATCAGTTAAGAGGATAATCGATAACATAAACATAAGGCAAGGCGATAATCTTCTCAAGTAAGAAGGAATAAATCAAGAGTATATAGTTACTTCACATGGCACAATTAAGTAGGTATAGTAATTTCAAGTGATATAAGGATGAATGCAACTCAAAGGCGATAAAACTTCATAATAAATCTCACAATAAAATCACACCTCAACTCATCGGCGTATCACAAAACATCAAATATGGTTTAGGAGAAAAACATAACTCCAAGGAGGAGAAATCCCAAACCCACCATATCGGCAAACTCAAAACAATCTCAAAGAAATCACTATCTCCAAATACGCCATAAGGCAATCAAATATAAATCTCCAACATAGGAGAATATAATCCCAAATAAACGCCAAAAGGAAAATCTCATATAATAACGCCAATAGGCAAATCTCAAATCATACGCCAAAAGGAAAATCTCAATTAACGCCAGTGTAGGCAACTCAAATTCCCATAAGGAAATCACCGTATATATATAAAACGGCTCGAATAGCCAACCATGTAAAAGGCATATACTAGGGAAATCACAATAATCAATGAAATCATCTCAAAAGTTTTGCACGTGCTTATGGCCGAAGCCTGCCAAGTACTGCTCTCACTCAAATATGGTACCGCGCTCGAAGGCAAATACGCCTCAATGGACAAATATGCCGCAATGACAAATACGCCGTAATGGAAAAAGTCTTGAAGACAAATACGCCGCAATGGCAAACGTCTCCGGGACAATGACCCGAGGGTCTAGTACTGGCAATACGTCTCGAAGAAAAATGTGCCACAAACTCTCGGATAGGAAGCCGAACAATGTTAACGTCTATCCAATACCACACGTTCGCATCAAACAGTTTACTAACCACTAGTAAATTCCACACTCAAAGTACTAAAAAGTTTATCTCGTCTCATCAGTAAACTCAATCCGAAGGTCAAAACGATCAAATAGACAAGTCGGGAATTAACCGATAAGGGAAGCGCATGTGTCTCATACCATGTGTTTTACCAAACCATTGAATTCTCCTTCTCATTCGCTCGAATAGTGCAAAAACGTGTATTTTATAGATAAAATAATCTACTTTGGAAACAGGCTTTTAAAACCAATTTTCGAAATCAATTTTGAAATCCATATTTGAAAATTTCCTTATTATAGAGAATAAATAGATGTTATATTTGAAAATACTTTTAAAATATTATATAATAATAATTTGAAATGCCCATTTGTTTTAAAAATTATTTCAAAAAGGTTTGGAAAAATCCGTGCTCGAAAACGAATAAAAACCCAAGAAATCACTCAAACCAATATTCAAATTCAATTCAAATTAAATACAAATTTAGTCCAAAATTTGAACTTCGAGATCTCCAAAATTTTGCGTCTATTGATAGACATCATGGCCTTCAATACAATCAAAAATATCACAAAAATGAGCAAGAGAAACAAGCGAATTAGGAAGCAAAACAAGGCAAAACGGGCTGGACAAAGGCCTGGAAAAGGCCTTCACCATGGTCGACATGTAAGTCGACCAAAGGGTCGGCCTTTACCCACCTAAGGTCGACAGGCCGGTCGACTTCAGGGGCCTCTCCGTCGACCTACATGTCGACCTAGAGAAAGAAGGTATTGAACTTCTCATGCGAATTTGTTTCAGGTTAAATTCAAGCTTCGTATTCAATTTCCAATGCAGTTTTGAGCATTCAAATGATAATATTTTGCAACCAAATTTTACAGGCATGAACTACTACAACTGAACTACCAACAGAAAAAATCTGGCAGCATTTGGTTGCCGGAATCAAAAGATATAAGCATGCAAAATATAAAACAGTTTCATAGAAAAGAAAAACTGTCAACAGAAAAACGATTACAGTAGCTTATTTTGCACGGATGCAACCATTTAGCATTTTTGTTTTGCTAGATTTGTGAGTTTATCAACTCACCTTTCTTTTGAAGAGAAATACCGAATTTTTAGCTGAAAGATTGAAGCTTTGAGGAGGAATTGGCTTTAATATCCTGTAAAATCCTTGGACAGAGACATGCAAGATGAAAACTTACGGTTAATAGACAATCACCTCTAAAATTTAGATTTTGATGAGATAAAAGAGTTTTGGAAAGGGTTACCTTTTAATTTTCACTCTAGATTGATAAAAATCTCAGTTTGCTTGAATTAATTTGAAGATTGAAAGCTTGGTTTGAAGAAAATGGTGGAGATGGTTTCTTTTCTGATTTCTTAGGAGGAAGAAGAAAATAAAATACATACATGTTACTTCCTCCTTTCTTGTTTTTGACTTTAGCTGTCTAATGGGCTTTGGACCCAAGTAATAAAGAGAATTAATTTAGCCAAGGTTAATTTGTTCAACATTTAAAACAAAATATGTACATATATATTTTATAAACAAATGTTATTTTCTTCCGATTTTCAGATAAATAATATATGTAAATTTACCTATACAATAAATAAAAATATTTTCCATCGTATAAAAAGATAAATTTTAATTTTTAAAACAGTTTTATTATTAAAATTCTTTATTTTACATAAATGCACCATTTTCACAAATAAATGCACAAAACCTTAGTTTTAACTTCTAAAATTCAACAAAAAATTATTTTCTTACTTAGAAAAATATAATAAACCATTTCAAACTTAATTTTATAATTAAAACTCATTTTTAAACCAAATTCCATCTTTTTATTTACTTAAACACCCTTTTAAAAATCAAATACTTTATTTAATATTATTAAAAGAAGTAATCGGCAATAATTGATAAAATTATTGCATTTTCTCTAAATAAAAATAATCTTCCATTCATTCTTAACCCAAACGAATAAAATAAAGTTTCTAAACTTTGTTTTCTTATTTTTATTCTCAAATTTTATTGTTTATTCCAAATAAACAATTTAAATTCTTCAACATTATTTTAATTTGCAATATTAAATTATAACTACTGTTATGATTTAATAATAACATGTAATCTCCAAAACCAGGGTTGTTATAGCATTTTACCTATGGCATAACTATAGAACAAGTTAGTCTATTTTTCTTAATTATTTTTCATAATCGGATAGCGCTAAGCGACAAATTCGCCATCCTCATCAACGTTCAAAGTATAGAATATGGCAATTGTGGTGTTTCATTGAGATTTGAACATGTCACTCCAAGCTTTAGGTCTAGATCTACTAGCAAAATTTTAAGGTTGTTGGCTTTAGCTAAAGCTACCTCTAACTAAGTGTGTTGTGTGTTGATGGATGGATTAGAATGTGTGGGCATTGCTAGTAAGAATTTTTTGTTTTACAACACTCCAACTGAAGAAGAAGTAATTATTGTACTAATTACCTTAATGATTTTGAATTAGCAAAGTTAAGTAGTATTATATTTTCCATTAAGTAGTAATTATGCTGTTGGATGCTTACTCAATTAGGTAGTTGCACTTTAACTGTTCGTTAAAGTATCTTATTCAACTAGTGTATTTATTTCTAATACAGGAAAAGTAAGACTAGTACTGCAAACTAAGTATGCAAATAATAAAACGAAGAAATAGTATAAGAACATAAGGAATTTACATGGTTTCAATGTTAAGGAATCCTACGTCCATAGAGAAAATTTGTCTTCTTTTATATTTTCGGGTATAGGTTTTCATGGAAGAGAATACAATAAAACCTTAAAAGTACCGTAAAGTGGAAAAGGTAAAAGTCCTTTTCTAACTACAGTGTTGTTTTCTATTTATAGTGTTTCAGTCCTAGGATCCTGCCAAGTGTCATCTATCCGCGTTGTTTTTTTGATAAACCCGAATTGCTAACGTGTTTTTGACGGAAAGTTTGAGGTGAAGCAGGAACTCCTAAAATCGTGGCGGGAATATCTGAAATCATGGCGAAAGACCCTAAATTTGAATTGGCCTTGCATACGAGTCTTTGAGAGGATAATACGAGCTACTCAGTTTTGAGGTGCTACTGGCACATTTAGAGTAAGGCTATACTGATTGGTGTGTGGTATTTGTATGATCATGCGATGTTTGTCATATACTTAGACGCGACCGTCCTGAGCTGCTTTGGGCTTTAGGGTGTGCGATTTATGATTTTCTAGGAGTTAATTCAGTATATGTACGAACGTGACCTGAATTGGCTACGATCTGAGCCGACTATACTCCGAGCTGATTGTGGTTTGGGTTGTCGTTGTTGCTAGCATGCATGAGTTATTGATTAGGGTGATTCATTTCTTTGTTGTCTGCTTGTAAGTGTGGATCTGCAGTGAAGCATTGCTTGAGTGGCCCTATGTATTGTCATTTAGTATGCTTCTGATCTCGTGCGGTACTACTTAGGTACTTTAGTATGTGTAGTACAGATCCGTCTTGAGGGTGTTAACGAAGTATGAGTTCTAGAGATGTTGGCGGCGCAGCTCAATGATTCGCTTATCTTGTATTACAGGCGCAGTGCTTTATTGCCTATTTCTTGTGACTATGCCGAATTTAGGTTTTAGCATCATAATATAATATTAAAGCTGAGAGATAAGTAGTTCCGATATCTTTGTGGCCATCCTTATGGGTGTAGTATTTCATTTTGTTGCAGCCTCTTAGTTTTTAGCTATATTTGCTATGGTTGGATCAGGTATTGCGATCGCAGGTCGATTTGTTGTGCAATATCAGTTGGATTAGTTCAACCTCTTCTCTTTTCATCTTAACTTTTATTATGATGGCATCTCTCTCAAATATGTGCCCAATTTAATTCACCTTTAATTTAAGTTGAGAAATACGAGCATAACATCTTGCCCCCTAAGTCTGAAGTGACCGCTGCTCGATGTAGACTTGCTTTTACTCATTTTTGGTCTTTCCATCTTATGAGATGCTTTTCGGATGTTGCCTTTCATGTAAAATTTTCCATGCGTTTGGCATGGTTTGCCCTGTTATTTGAGGATAGGTTGTTTGTTGTTCATGTTTTGTATGGTCAGCACGACTATCAAATGATGGTGGTGATCTGCAAAAATTTGTTTGTTTTTAATTTAGTATTACCATTTCCATTTCTGAGATTGCCATTGTCGTTCATATATTGTGTTGTCAATACAACTATTGAACGGCAGGGGTAAGCTATGAAATGTCATTTGCTTTTCGTTTAGCATCAATGTTCTAATTTATAAGATTATCATTGTCATTCATATGTCGCGTTGTTGAACGATGGCAATGAGCTATGAAAAGTTATTTGTTTATGCGCTTGGCACGGTCTTCCCCATGACTTGGGGGAGAATTGAATTTTGACTATGAAGTCAGGTCGCATGTTTGCAACCTTTGCATGCGCATGGTTTTTGTACTGGTTCTGGTAGTCTAGTGTCCGTATGTCCAGTGTGCTATGTTAACAACATCCACATAGAGAGGTTTTTTACTGATTCAGGCCATCCAATATCCTTACGTCCAGTTAGTTGGCTGAAGAATTCGAGTTGCATTGTTAGCGGCTCCGTACTTATAACTGGTTTACGCAGTCTAATATCCTTACGTCTAATATGATTATTTAGCTATATCAAAGAATATTAACATAGAGAGATTTTTATATTGGTTCGAGCCGTCTAATATCCCTATGTTAAGTTCATTGCATTATTACCTTTTTAAAATAATTAAATGTACATTACGTAAGCAATGTACATTCATACAAAGTAAGGTCTGTGGTGCTCTGAGTTCCAAGTCCTTGGAACAAGGTTTCCATCAGTTTAGATTATCGATATGCCCCATAATATAAAGACAGTCTTCTGCCCACTTTCCTTTATCTTTCTATAGCCTTTTCTTAAATAGCTTCTTGATGGTTTTGTTTACAGCATCTATATGCCCATTTGCTTGTGGGTAAGTGACCGAAGAAAATCTTTTTATCATGTCGTTCTTCTCACAAAGCTCAGTAAACTCTTTACTTTTGAACCGGGTGCCATTATCGAAAATGATCTTGTGGGGAGTGCTTTATCTATTGATTATGTTCCTCACCACGAAAGTGCATATCTTCTTCGCGGTGATCGTGGCCAGAGGTTCTGCTTTTACCCACTTATTGAAGTAGTCTATCACCACTATAGCATATTTAGCTTCTCCTTTTGACATTGGAAGTGATCCTACTAGATCTGTCCCCCATATATCAAATGGCCATAAGCTTGCAAGTGGGATGAGCTCTTAGGATGGCTGTTTGGGGATACTTGCAAATCGTTGACATCGATCTCACTTTTTTACAAACTCTTTTGAGGCTAATAGTAACCGTGTCTTAATACCTTTTTTGCTAATTTATTTCCCTCTGAGCGATCTCCGCATTAGCCCTTATATACTTCTCTCATGAACTGTGCCCCCTCTTCTTTGGAAACACACCTAAGATAAGGGGTTAAATGCCCTTTCTTGTATAGTGCGCCATTAAAAAAATAGTAGAACAGATCCTAGTATCTTGTATAATACTTGACTCTGCTTGAAGCCCAATTGGTACTGCCTTCATTTCACTAGCCACTTTGATACTAGCAAGTTTTGCTAAGGAGTTGGGGGATCAGTTGTTGTCATGTGGAATTTGTTCTATCTCAGATTGTTCAAACTAGTCTAGCAACTTTTTAGATAGTTCCGCATATTTGGCTAAGGTTGGTTCCTTCTCTTAGTAATTGCTCTGCACTTGGTTCACAACTAATTGGTAATCACTGTGAATTTATTGTAGGTTACCTTCATTACCTAGGCCATTCTTAGGCCTGCAAGGAGAGCCTCGTATTCTGCCACATTGTTGGTTGCTTTGAAACCGATCTACGTTGCTCCATACAGTTTCTATCCATTTGGAGTGATTGATATGTACATAATTCCTACCTCATGTTCATTTGATGCTCCATCTGCAAACAATCGCCAAAACTGCAAGGTATTTGCTTCTTCTTCTGATTGGGGTTCGGTTGTTAAAATGCACTCTACGATAAAATCTGTAAGCCCCTAATGTTTGGTAGCCTTCCTGAGGCAATAGGTTATGTCATATTGACTAAGCTCCATCGTCCATTTCAATAGGAGGCTTGACGTCTCTAGCTTCTACGGCATCTGCCTAAGGGGTTTGTTTATGAAGATTTTGATAGGATTCGCTTGGAAATAGGGCCGCAACTTCCTTGGTATAAGGAGTAGGTTGTAGGCCAAATTTTCAACAACTGAGTAGTTTAGCTCTACCGTCGATAACCGCTTGCTTATGAAGTAGATAAGTCTTTGGGTCCCTTCGTCTTCTCGTATCACTGCAACACTAAATTTTTTAATATTTACTGCTAAATAAATGTATAATTCCTCACCTGTCATTGGTTTTGATAGTATAAGAGTATTGATCGGATGATCTTTTAGGTTTTTAAATGTAGCTTTGCATTCCTTTGTCCATTCAAAGTTTCGCCCTTTCTTCACTTGGTCGAAGAATATGATGCACTTGTCTGTTGCTTTATATATAAAACTGCTTAGTGCCACTATCTTTGCCATTTAGACTCATTGGATCCTTTGGCTTTTTGGGGACTTCAATTCCACTTATTGACTCAATCTTCTTAGGATTTGCTTCAATGCCATGTGCACCTACTATATATCCTAGGAACTTGTCTGATTGGATAGCGAAGGTGCATTTAAATGGGTTCGACTTCATATTGTATTGCCTTAGCACTTCAAATGTCTTCTCTAAGTCTCAGACGCGGCTTGATGCAACCTTGGACATGGCCAGCATGTCATCTACATATACTTAAACGTTCTTTCCAATCTGTTCTGCGAACATAGTATTAACCAACCTTTGGTAGGTTGCCTCTACATTCTTGAGCCCAAATTGCATGAGTTTGGAGCAGTATAACTCTTTATCTAACTAGTATGCTCCTAATTTGGCTCAAACATGGCTATCTAATTGTACCCTGCATATGCATCCATGAATAAGAGCATTTCATGACACTGGTCGCATCTGCTAACTGATCAATTCTAGACAGGGGTAAACTATCCTTCGAGCAAGCCTTATTGAGGTTGGCGAAGTATACGAAAGTTCTCCATTTTTCGCTAGGCAAGTCTGGTATCATCAATGCCAATCATGTGCATATATGTTCTCTTTCCTTTTTTGCTTATTTCGGTGGTGCAGGATTACCCATGTCTATGCTTGTTTGGGTACTTAGTACTAGTAGTTTTATGAATTGGTTCACCTTCTTTATTGTTATTGTCATTATAAATATTAGAAGAGACTAGAATATTTTCAAATAATTTTACTACCAGAAGTAAGGTTTACATTGTATAACTATCTAACTAAGACTTGTTCGCCTTTTATTGACCTTATTCCTTTAGGAATATTGAACTTCATCAGCAGATCTTTTTGGGAAATGATACCTCCCATGTCTATCAAAGCAGTCTTCCTAAAAAGGCATTATAAGGTGATGGTTAGTCAATGACTAAGAAGCTGACATAGAATGACTTGTACAGTGCGGTAGTTTTGGTGGTAACGAGCAAGTGTGTAAATCTCACCAGGACGTTGACAATGTTGTTGAAGTCAAAATTCGATTCATGGCTTGATTTTAGGATTTCTGGTGGAAGTCTCATCTGATCGTATGCAAATTTGAAGATGACATTAACCGACTTCCCAGAGGCAATGAACAATTTCTTCATAGTGCAGTTTGATAGCTATACTTTGGCGAGGGAAGAAAATTCCTACCGTGTTAGCTGCACTGAACGTTATCTCTGGAATAGGCCTTTATTTAATATGGAAGATCGACTTTTGGTGGACCTCCTGTACATACCTCTCTAGTGCCTTCTTAGTCATACCGACGGGGTTAAAGGGGTTCCCAACTTGATTCTCATTTGAGTCAAGAGTCGGATCTCCTATTTCTTCCTTCGTTATTATTCTTTTGAAAGTTGCCTAGGTATCCTTTCTCGATCATCCTTTCTATTTGTTCTTCAAATGTAGGTAGTTATCGACATGATGGCTATTAGCTCGGTGGAAGCGATAATATGCCCTACCCCATTTTTGCCATGGTTTCTTCCTTTTGTTAGGCAATTATAAGCAAGTTCTGCCGTAGTCATCTCATATATCTGACTAGGAGTGTGAGTGAGTGGGGTTTCTTCTACGAAGTTAACTTCTTTCTATCTCTTTACTGGAAGATGATATCCTGCTGCCTCCATTTTCTTATCATAGCTGGGCGCATAAAATTACTGAATTTGTGCGGTGGAACCAGCTTCTTCCATCCAGATGTAGCCGTTGGCTCTTTCATAGAAAGCCTTCGTGTTGTGGCATGACTTTCGGCTATTCTTCTTCCACATTAAGGTCCCCCTTTTGATCCCGGCAAGGGCTTCCATTAGTAGTGCTCCTTTGTCACTTACTCCAATCCTGAGAGCCTAAGACTTGAAATGCTTAGTAATTTGCGCAAACTTTCATTCTCGCCCTGCTTAGCATAGGACATCGTGTTTAAATTAGGTGAAGTTTTCCTTTCTGAATTTAACTGTCTTAAAAAAATCCGTAAATAGCTGTTGTCAAGAACGGACCTTCCCAGATCCAAGTCTCCTAAACCACCTAGCTATAGCTCCGGCTAAGTAGACCGGAAATTTTTGCATCTAGCCATTCTTTCCACTTTCAGAATGTTCATTTGACATTCAAATGTACATAGGTAATTATCTGGATTTGTTATCCCATCGAATTTTCAATTACCGGGGCCTTGAAGTTGTCAGGAAAATCTTGTTCGATGATGGTGTCATTGAATGGAGAAGATCCTTCCTCACTTATCTTTTCTCCTGTTACATAGTATAACCAACTGCTCTACATGGGCTTTTAACTTACAAATTTTGTCTTCTCTGGGCTCTGACTGTGATGATTCTTCCTTAAAGAGTGAAGTGATATCATCATCTTCCAAGGCAGATTGAGCTTGTTTCTTAAGCAACAAAGGGTTAAGATTGGCTGGTTTTGTCTTAATCTGTGGATTTTCTTGGATCTTACCTTTTAGCTTGATAGCAGTTCTTAAGCTAGCATCACTGTTCCCATCATTGGGAGTGCCATTATCATTCCCCTCTGAATGGCCAATGTAGTAGGTGAACGAAGGCGATGAGCTATGGATCGATATGGAGAGGATGGTCTTTGTCCAGTATGTTGGGACTCAATTTTCTCCAGCCCTTCCATCTGTTAGTTAATTTGGTTTGTGGAGGGTTGGAATGCGGTCAGGAGTTAATCTCTTGGGGCTTCAGTCGAAGCTCATGCTTCATTTTGGGCTTTCGAAATTATAGACAATATATTGACAGTCTTGGAGGCTAAGTGCAAGTGCTCTTGAATAGGTAGGATATGTGAATCGGTGGGATTCACGTTGCATGGAACAAATGTAGGTAAATTTATACTGGATGTAGGAAATAAACAGAGGTTCGAGCCCTTCTTCTAGCACCAAAAATATCAGTAACAATTTTTGTCTTCCCTCCAACTGAAGAGGAAGTAATTATCGTACACATTACCTCAATGATTTTAAATTAGAAAAGTAAAGTAGTATTAAATTTGCTATGAAGTGGGAATTACGCCGTTGGATGTTTACAGAATTAGGCAGATGCACTTTAATTGTTTGTTAAAATGTCAAATCCAACTAATATTTAATTTTAGTACAGAAAAGGTAAGATCTAGTACTAAAAACTAGGTATACAAATAATAAAATGTAGAAATAGTAAAGGGGCATAAGGAATTTACGTGATTCCGATGTTAGAAAATCCTACGTCCATGGAAGAAATCTTTCTTCCTTTATATTTTCTAATACAGGTTTTCATGGCAGTGAATATAATAAAGCCTTAAAAGTATTGAAAAGTGGAAAAGGTAAAAGTCCTTTTCTTACTATAGTGCTTTTCTATTAATAGCATGATGGCGTATGCGGATCGCCACAATTTGTCTCTTGTCGTTGTGTTTCAGTCCTCAGATCCTGCCAGGGGTCATCTATTCATGTTGTCTGTTTGATGTACCTAGATTTCTAACGTGTTTTGGTGGGAAATTTGACGTGAAAGCAGGAGCTCCTAAAGTCATGGTGGGAACATTTGAAATTATGACGAGAGACCTCAAATTTGAATCGAATTGCAAATGGGTCTTTGGGAGGATAATAAGAGCTAGCCGTTGTTTTTGGTTGTTGTTAACACATTTAGAGTAAGGCCATGTTGATTTGTGTGTGATATTTTGTATGTTGGCACGTTATTTGTCTGATACTTAGATGCGACCGTCCTGAGCTGCTTTGGGCTTTAGGGCGTGTGATTTGTTGTTTTCTTGGAGTTAATTCAGTACATTTACGAACGCGACCGGACCTGGCTATGATCTGAGCCGACTATGATCCGAGCTGACTGTGGATTGAATCGCCCTTATTGCAAATATGCATAAGTTACTGATAAGGGTGATTCATATCTTTGCTATCTGCCTGTAAGTGTGGATCTGCAGTGAAGCGTCGCTTGAGTGGCTCTGTATGCAGTCCTTTGAGGTGCTTCTGACCCTATGTGGAGGTGGACTTCAATATGCACTGTACAGATCCTTCTTGAGGGTGTTAATAAATTTTGAGTTCTGGGGATGTTGGCAGCACAACTCAGTCATTCGCTTATCGTGTCTTGTAGGCGCATTACTTCAGTTCCCGATTCTTATGACTATGCCGGATTTCGATTTTAGCACCGTAATATAATATTGAAGTTGAGGGACAGGAGCAGATCCGGTATCTTTGTGGCCTTCCTTATAGGCACAATATTTCATTTTGCTCCTCCTACTTTTTGGCTATAGTTTCTTTGGTTGAATTAAGTGTTGCGACCGCGGGTCAATTTTTATGCAATGTCAGTTGGGTAAGTTTAACCTCTTCTCTTTTCGTCTTAACTTTTACTATGAAGGTAGCTTTCTCGAGCCTGTGCCTTATTTAATTCCCCTTTAATTTAGCTTGAGGAATACGAATGTAATAGATGTTTAATAGATCATTGTATTTTGTATGACATCTGTTAGATTTTGGTGATACAATATTCCTTATTTTAGTAGATTTTAGAGATGTTTGAGTCTATATGGAATTTTGACTCTAAATCACTACTTATTTTATAGATTTTTAAGAGTAATTAATCACCTCTTTTGTTTTTTCAAAGAAGATAATGAATAATCTACATGAGAAAGATATATATGGAAGTATTCAATAGCTTCTTAATAAAGATATTTTGTCAAGACTATTATAAATAGGCATATATACGGTTTATTAGATGTGTGTGGGATAAGTTATTTTTTCTAGCATTTTGGGATTAAGATATCTTCTCAAATTTTGGTTTTCTTTGTAATCACTTAGTGAATTAACAAAGGTTTTATTTGAAGGAATTTGTTTTTCATCGTTTTTTCTTCACTTCTTATCTCTTCTAAAATCTAATTGTATAGGAGTAACAAATGGGACTTTCGACCCTGAAAATCGACACTAATGCGTCCATCATGTTGCGTGCCGATTGAATAATTATAATATACAATAAATCTTTACTCAAAGATAAACTGTAATATACATATATTAAACAAAGTACACTAACCAATTTCAGCCTGAACAGTTACAACAGCTTGTCCTTATAATTGCCGATAAAACAACCAACAGACAACGGAACACAAAGATATAGGTAGATGTATTTTTGACCTCCAGCTCATCTGCTGAGCTCTAATGCATCCAAAATATCTGTAAATATGCTCAGTCTGACTGGAGTATTGAAAAAGAAGAATGTCCGGATCAGTCTGGTCAACCAGCGTGAGAATACGCATCCAGATGAATTTGTACAGTTTATCAAACCTTTTAAAATAAAGGTATCTTGTAAGACCACGCTGCACATAAACACGGACGGATTTCTCTCTTACAATAACCAAAAAAATTCTATAGAAAATCTAGTAATATTGTAATAATGTCTAGGGATCAAAATAAAATATGAATATAGCTGAAATGATTGCATCTCATGTTTCAGCACAACCGGGCACAATTAAGTCCGTACGGTGCTTATAGGAGAATGGATTCCATACATTGACTAGGCTACTGGGACGCCGCCCATCTCGGTGCATATCTAGATAAAATAACACCGAGGTCGAACCTATCGACCCCTGAGCTACAGAGGTACCGCCCATCACGGTTCATCTCTAGATAAAATAACACCGAGGTCGAACCTATCTACCCTTGCCAACACAGAATCGACCTACCCTTATTGGATAGTATCAAACAAGATCACCCATTGGTTAATGAGCCCCAAAGCATACAAATAAGGGATAATATCGACCCTAGATAGAGATGATCATACCCTAATGGGAGCGACCTACTTAGCCCTGCCACATATCCTATGTTTTAGTCATTCCAAGTTGATGAGGTTTGAGGCTACGTTTTACCTTTCATATAGCACTTCCCACTTAGAATGCCAACACTGCCCTCCAGGCGGTAATGATATGCCATCATCCATCCATACAAGTTATTCAGGATATGAACAAACCGAATGCACTATTTCTACTACATCCATTTTAGAATCACCCTCAGAATTAGTAGCAAGCAGCCCTTGCACTTCAAAGAGCTCCATCTTCGAATTCCATCGTATTTAAGATGTGTTCACTTTGAAACACTTGAGTTGGATCAAAGTGGTTTTTGGATAATGTATACGATCCAGGTCTCTTCGAAATAATATTCGACAGTTTTCGGTAAAGTCAACCCCAGTTCTTTAGGAAATAAACAGTCAAAGATAAGAGCAGAGATAACCTCCTAGCAGTTAGTGGACGAATTTCCTTATCCTTTATCCTAGGAGAATGAAATGATACACACAGTACAACATCGTCGGAGATGACTAGACCATATACCACATGTGTTTCTCCTAGATATTTCCAAACTTACATTTTGGGTCCATATTTGATAGTCGGTTATTTAACAATCAATAAACTCACATCCAAATCGAGGATTTATTTCCAAAAGGAAAACCAACATTGGTTAAGCACATAAGCAACCACTAGCTTCCTTAATTAATCTTTTCCTTAATTAAATTCATCTTGTAAATACTTGTATCAAAATACTTTTACAAAGATATATTCACAAATCCTTATATTTTCAATACTTGAAAAATATCCATATACTTATCTAACAGTATAAGTATATTCATAGAACGGAGGAAGATTTCCTTTTTACACAATTCTAAAACCATTTATAAACTCCTTAATAAAATTTCTAAAACCCGCTTATAAACTATTTTATAAATCTCTAAAAAACATTTATACACGTCTCTAAAACATTTTTCAAATCGTTTATAAACTCTTCATAAATCCATAAAACTAATAATAAAACTCCTTTTATAAATCTATAAACCCGTTTCTAAAATTCGTTTATAAATTTCTAACCATTTATAAAACTCATTTACCTTGTAAGTAATCTTCCTTTAAGTCCTCAAACCATTTTAGAAAACTCCTCTTATAAAACCCAAGTCCGTTTTTAAATCCCTATTTATAAGTCTCGAAAACATTTATAAATAAATAAAAATCATTTACTTCAAAACACTATATGTAATAATAATTAATAACAATAAATTTTATAAATAAATAATAATAATTTACTTCAAAATATCTTAAAACTAAAAATTAATAATTTCAAAACATTACTAAATAAACAATAATAATTAATCTTTACCATTGTTATAAGTAGTAATACTTTATTTCCAAAACATTATTAATAAATACTTATTCTTAATTTAAAGCCATATTATTATTTAAATAATTAACTTTTCAAAGTATTAAAATATTGATAAATAACTTAACATTAAATATGTTAATCTTTAAAACAATTTCAAATATAAATAATAATCCTTTAAACCATTCTGAGTGAATTAGAAAAGACATGATAAGGTTGGAGTAAAATAGAAATTAGATCTTTAGAACAAAATATTTCCAAACCCAAATTTCAGATTCAAAATCATTTCCCGTCTCAAAATCAACTCCAACCCCAATGGAAATTTATGGTATTTCAAAATAATAATTTGAGGCCGTTAGCTACTAAACGTTTAACCAATATTGATATTGATTTTCTATTACTATGGGGTTTAAATTTGAGCATATAAATAATGTCATAACCCGTAGGATCAACAATCGAGTTTGATTTTCCAAAACTCATATAACAGGAATATAATAGAAAACATTTCAACAATGGTGAGGAATCTCGTTGGATCCCTCCAACCTGTCCCCTTGCATCACAACTTATATATATCAGCACGCGTGCACAAATAGACATACACACGCATACATATATAAAATTCAATAGTGGTGAGGAATCATGCTGGATCCCTCTAACCCATCGCCTGCAATTGATTTCATATATTAACCACTTTCAAAATCGACAATTCATCAAAACCAAACAATCGATAAATAAACATCTAATGAACAATTTTTATCGGCTATATAACATTACTGGTTAACCAGCATGTGAGTTTAGCTCACCGAAATTCCTATTGTCGCCGAGGCATTCTTGTTTGGAACTAAAATCGAAGAATGTCTTATTTTAGTCCAATTTTCAACAGGATCTGAATTTGACCAAACCTGTTCTATCGCAAAGCTTTTGTCATTACGAGCGCAATGCAAGAATTTGCGTCTCGATTAGACCTCATATAAGAGAGTTATACATTTATAAGCATTCGATTTTTATTATATATTTATTTTAATTTTAGTTACAACCAATTACATTAATTATCGTAATTAACTACCCTAATCCCTCTTTGTTCAAATTTTCAAGGCCATGCATGTTCCAAATTCGACTTCACCACCGCTGCCTCGTGCATCCAGCCACCGCTACGACCTTGTCGTTGATAGCCCCATCTTCGCCTCGCCATTTGCCACTGTTCCACCCTCGTAAGTTGTTTCCTTCATTTCGCAAAATCCCAAAACATCGTCGAAGTTCATCGCTAGAATTTGATCACCTCCGTCCATCTTACGACACCGCAAGTTCACCGAGGGTGCCGCTCATTGCCGCTCTCCCAACTATCCAAGCCTCGTCACCTACCTTCCCCTTAATCACCGTGACGAATAGAAAAGACAATTTCTATTCATTGAAGAACCGCTGCTGCCATGCTACAAATTAAACGATCTCCACGTTGGTTGACTTCTATTCGTCATTGCGGTCATCTTTCCAGTTGCGGTCATGGGCGAATAGTACCTCTAGCAGCGGCGATGGCTAAGAGCCATAGGATTTGGCCACTTAAATTTGAAGGAGGAGAAATAAATCCTCCGCTTGACACGATTTATAATGAAGGGGAGGGAAGGGCTATAATATATGGTATGGTTGTGAAGCGATGGGTATGGGCTGCCTTTTTTTTTAAATATCTTACTTTAGGCAACCTAAAAGCTTGAACCCCTATGGAGGCATGTCGATTGGCGTTCTATACTATATACCTCTATATCAAACTCAATGGAACTAGTGTTGGAGCCTAATTCGATTATATGCTGAAGTTAGCTTTAAAAAATTGAATTATACTATTTAAATTCATATAATAAATTTTTACGCATTCCGAGCTCGTCTAACCACACAATAGGTCCAATTGTCATGAGGTTTGTCGGCATATAAATTCATTACTATGGATCCAATGACATTGGTTTCGTCAAAATCCGAGACAGTGCCCAGAATGCTATTTTCACACGTTAATTATATCAAATTTTTATTAAAACGATTTCAGCTGCTTTTAATTTACTTTTAAATCCTAATTTAAAAGTCTACTATCAACATTCTTATTTATACTAAATCCAAATAAGATTTCGAAATCACTTTATTTCACATTAAACCCAAGATTTCAATTTTTTTTAAATAATCCCAATATTTGAATTACTATTCCAATTAACAAGATTTACTATTCAAATAAATCCCTATATTTGAAATCTACGCTATTTGACTTATAATATAAATATTTCAATAATTATAATTAATTAAATATCTCAATATCGAATGACTAAAATTCTAAGTTGTTATATTCTTCCCCCTTAAAAAAAAATTTCATCCCCAAAATTACCAAGTTAAGAAAAATGCTTCGAAACCCATTAACTTTTCAAAACCAATTATTTGAAACTTGTTTTAAAATTTTCTAACTTTTTAAATTTACGGAAAATTTCGGTCGCGTCTCCTTTGCGCAGCTAGATCGAAACAACTACAAATCGTCACTATGGTCCCAAACTAACCAAAAGAAAACAAAAGCCAAGTGGTTGGTCATAAAATCATCAAATCAAACAACAACAACAACATAAACATGTAACTACTTGTCGGGCAACCAAATTCTTCTCATGAAACCAAAGGCATCAAACTAGCTTTTGCTTCCATGAACCTGCATCTTATTTACAAATAATATCCAACCATATAATTTCTAACCATATTATGCATTTTCCAATGAAAAGTATTTAATTATGAGAGCCAATAAGATGTACATATACCATTCGTACATAGTATTAATCATATCGCTCGTTCAATCACACAATTTCACTTTCGAAATAATAACGTCCAATCGACTTCTCTAGTACGGACTCCGATCCGGTTCTTTGATTAGAAACCGTCATTCTCCTTGCATAACCATGTACTATGATAGAGAACTTCAGAATAAATCCAAAAATTCGTGTTAAGTGTTTGTTGTCAAGAATCGAGTGAAGAGTCCTTGTTCGGACCGATGTAAATCACCTCGAAATCAAGTGCTCGAATCTGGATCAACAGTTATGCGAATAATGATATGCATAAAACTTACATATTTATTCTAATTGGCTTCTAACTATACCAAATTCTTTTTATTCACATCCATTTCCACATTTAGTATATTTTCTTCAATACTAGTTTCACCTATGAATCATTACATAAATCCTTACTTAAGTCCATACACATCCTATAATTATAATTTAAGTTTATATCCAAACCTAAATCCTAAGAGTGTATGTGCACTATTCAAATTTGTTTTACTTAACCCAAATGTCTAACAATTTAAAATTTGCCCTTTTTCCCACTATTTTCCTCAAATTTATATGTTTGCAAAACCTATTTTCTTATGTTTTCTCAAAACACTTAACTTAATTTCTATATCCAATTTAAAAGTCTCAACTGTCCAAAATCGTCGGAAATTCCTTTTTATTTTTTATAAATTAAAATTAAAAAATAAAATATCAGATAGAGATGTGAATCCAATCTACTCTAATGCATAGGCTACATGCGCCCATATAATAACTTGATTGAAAACTTTAGAATTAGCCACCCGGTTTTTATATTCAAATCATTTTGAAATAATATGTACATATTTCCTTTGTATAATCAGATCATACTTTTGCAATTTAAAACAACCTTTGTCTTCCAAAGCAAAACTTTTGTAGCGAATCACTATGGTAGCAATCCGTCGCTTAGAAACTTGAAAATGAATGTCGATGATGCTGCAGTCATCATCGAAATTATTTTCCAGCGATCGAAGTGAGTTCAGTGCTTTTTACCTTCTTAAAAGTCCATTTTAACTTCCTCTATTTCCTCTAAAAACTTATATAATATTTATATTCAAAATAATACTTATTATTATTTTTCAAAACATTTGAAAAACAATTTCCAAAAAACCAGGATCTAAATTCTCAGGTACTCAGTTTAAATCCTTTTAATCACTTTCTTATATAAAATCATTTCCCAAATGTTACCTTTTTAAGTTATAACAACCAATTTTTATTTAAAATAAAATCTTAACCTAACATTATCTTCGAACATCTTATAGTCAAATTGTGAAACTGAATTCACAAGGTGTTCATTTTAAATGTTTCCCACAATTACTAATCTACTCAACCCATGTAGTAAAAAGGATAAAATTGCTCCTAACCTAGCACAATGGTTAATGTCCATAAACTAGTCAGACACGACTACCCAATCAACAAACAATAGTCAATGCTCCAACTGGATGAGCATGGATAATCAAACAATAAATGATAATAACCGAATATCATCATTTTCCTAACAACTAAGCATATATAATATAACTATAATAATTCTTGAAAAATTATTATTTTATATGTAAAATATAATCTAGGAAAAATTATTTCATTTACCTAATTTAAAACATTATTGTGTTAATTAGCCTTGTTCAAGTGTTTAGGAATCCTTATCAATAACGTTAACTACTCGTATTGACCAAATCTATAAGCCACTGAACAGATCGAATAACACATATTTTTATATCACTGAAAAATACACGCTCATATGTATACAATCAAACTCATTCTAGGGTATTACTGGCCCTATCTCTAATGAGTAATCCCCACCAAAGCCAAGATTCTCGCTTAACCTTGCGCTCTGATACCAAATGTAACGAACGCAGGCCTTTCGACCCTCGAAAATTGACACCAATACGTCCACTATATTGCATGTCAAGAAATCGAATGTCGAAAAGCCCAATCGTTAGGGGAAAGAAAGGAGAAAGAGATGAAGGAAGAAGAGAAAAAAAAAAGAAAAAAAAACTAAACAACACAGAATCCCACATGGAGTGAATAATATATAATATATAACAAATCTTTACTAAAAGATAAATTGTAATATACATACATCAAACAAAGTACACTAACCAATTTCAACCTGAACAGTTATAACAGCCTGTCCTTACAACTGCTGATAAATACAACTAATAGACAACAAATCGGAATACAAAGAAATATATAGATAAGTCTTGGACCTCCAACTCGTCTCCTGAGCTCCAATGCATCCAAGCAATCTGTAAATATGATCGGTCGGACCCGAGCATTGAAAGGGAAGAATGTTCGTATCAGTCTGGTAAACCAGCGTGCGAAAACAAATCCAAATGAATTAGCACAGTTTATAAAACCTTTTAAAATAAAGGTATCTCATAAGACCACGCCGCACATAAACACAGAAGGGTTTTTATCTTACAATAACCAAAACATTTTCTATAGAAAATCCAGTGACATTATAATAATGTCTAGGGATCAAAATAAAATATAAAGATACCTGAAATGCTTGCATCTCATTTTCAGTATAGTTAGGCACAACTACGTCTGTATGATGTTTATTGGAGAATGGATTCCATACAATGACTATGCTACTGGGGTATTGTAACAACACACCTTTTTGGACAGTTTAAACCGACGATCCAATACACATGCCGATTCCAAACCATTAAAAAGGGCAGATGGTTATTGGGGTAAATAAGAAAAGAAAAGAATGGGAAATAAAGAAAATGAAACAACACAGAATCTTGCAACGGAACGATAAAATATAATAGTCAAATAAACAGTTCATGAAGCTGTTTATTATACTTTGATCATTATTTATACAACATTTATCAGAGTTATATATATACACCTAAACAAATAAAATAATGCAACAGACAGCATGATGCAAAGATAATAATAGTAATAGTATACCATATCTTCGTCTTCGTCCTCCAGAATAGATCTTCAATAAGCTGAAAAACTCAGGTCTGACCCGAGCGAAATGAAAAGACAAACACTCGAGTCAGGACTAAAATATCCTCATGTAAGTTAAATCAATCGTAAATAAATATGAGTGTAACGACGTTAGAGATGTTTACGGGGTTTAACATCTCATATCCAGTATCAACGTGAGTGCAATAACTTAAGAGATGTTACGGGATTTTCCATCTCTCAAGGATCCGTTAAACTATCTACTATGTAGTACAATATGCTATTATAATATGTTTACAGTAAAGTAAAAGTATTAGAATAGCATTAAGGCGTTACCATAATTCCCCTTAACACATTTTATAATGCCATAGTCTATACAGCACCGTAAAACCCACCGTAAACTAGTGGTTATCAGAGGGTACCCCATAGGTATAACACAAACCAAATCGTAGTGGTCGCGAATAGGATAATCAGTATGACAAGGTACATGAGGCGATACCAACTAGGATACTAGTAGTTGCGTGATCCGGACTGATGTTGAGCATAGCCAGCAGCTACCTCAACACCTCGAAACAACACTCCCAAATCAAGGGGTGCACCCAAATCGAATCACAAAAGTAATAGATATAGTATCGAAGAAGTGTGTCCGCTAGAGGTGGCGAACCTCAATGGCCCGGCGCGGCTCCTGTTTTAGTCATGTTAGGGGTCATCCAATATCGTTCTCTTTCTTCAGTCAACGCGTTCACCAAACCATCCACTTCATTCTGGATCAACAATTCGCGTATAATAGTTATTAAAGTGGTTTTCGGTATCGACAGAGAGTATGTCCATATCCGATCCCGGTCTCTTTAATAACTACGTATTATTACACCGATGGCTCTTTTACATTTCAAGTCGATTCATAATTGATATCAAAATATCATATTCGCTTCAAAAAAATCAAATCCATTTCAAATATCATCATATCTATTCAAAATGTAAGATTCCGTTTCAAAAATCATTTTTCGCCTCAATATCTCATTTCGATTTCAAAATCATTTTGAATTTCAATTTAGGTTGCAACTTCATTTAACCCTATTCGTATTTAAATTCAAGATTTAAACATAAACATTTCACCTTATTGACCAGCTTGAAATTTTAGAAAATAGTTTTAAGTAGTTTAAAAGTAGTTTTAAATAATTAAAATAGTTAAAAATACTTAAAAAATCTTTAAATGGATTCCAAATAGATAAATTAATTTAATATAGTTAAATGGATTTAAGATAGATTTAATATAATTAAATAGGTAAATAGCTTTAAATCAGATTAAAATTAGTTAACATGGTTTAAGATGGGTTAAAAATAATTTAATATAGTTAATATAGGTTAAAATAGTTTACGTATTTAAAGATGGTTTATATTACAGAGTAATTAGAAAAACAAAATGAAACAGCTTCAAAACCAAATCGTTTCAATTATAACTTCCCAATTCAAATCAATTTCAATTTCCATTCTACCGATTCAAATTTCGATTTCAATTCAAATCAATGTCAACTTCCAAATTAATTCAATTCCACATTCACCTTCAATTAATTCAATTTCAATTTATATCGATTTGGAGCTTGATTTTTCAAAATATCAATTTATAACACTCAACAAAATTATCCTTCAATATTCAAATTTAAATCCAAATTTCAAATATGATTCAATTCCAAGCTCAATTTCAAAATATCATTTTTATATCACTTTTACTTAGTAATACTCAAAGCTCGAAATAATGTTCAATTTTTAAAATAAATAAATTTTCAAAATTCAATCATATCCAAAATTTAAATTTCAGAGTCTAAACTTAAATTATTTATAACCGAAATTTATTTCAAAATTCCAAACTCAATTTGGCGATAAATTCGATTTCTATAAATTAATTTTATTTATAACTTTTAAATCAAAACATTTTAAACAAATTTCAAACCAACGATTTTAAAATTTATTAATCTAACCAATCCGATGTCCGTATATAATTTTCTATCCTATGGCCAAGTGATTAGTTATTTCAGTTAAATGTCAGGGATGAATATATATCACTTAAATCAAATCACAGTGTCATATGTATGCATAACAGGATATATATAAGCTAGTAAACATCCAAACATTTAAATATCAACCAATAGCATCCATCGAAATACATCATCCAATAGACAATACAATTCACGGTAATTTCATGGTTATCGATATCAGGTAATTTAATCGCAATTAAATTTTTAATTTTAATTTGACTGTCAATTTTAATTTTCTTGCATTAAATTCGATGACAAAACTAGATGACGATTTTAGTTTATCAAACAACAACAAGTAAAACTGTATCACTTCATACTGTCAACTTTAACTAGCATAAAGATATTCTAGTACGTTGTGAGCATCAGAAAACACTCACCTTGAGTTTTCAGTTGTCACCGAGACGTTCCAATTTTGGAATTTAAACCGAACGACGCCCGGTTTTAGTCCAAATTTCAACCTTCTCCAAATCCGTCCAAACCAGTTTCATTATGAAGATCTTGTCAACATGATTGCAACGCAAAAAGTCTCGTCTCAATCAGACCTCATATGTAGAAGTTATACATTTTTAAGTTATCGACATTTGAATTTATAAAACAATTTATATTATATTTAAATTAATCCATACCCAAAACAATGAAGCCCAACCCACTAAAACTCCATCTTACCCAAATTCCTGTACGTGCACGAGAAAAGAACCCACCAAGCCGTGCACTAATCTCCGGTGATACAGAGCTACAGACGATGAAAATCGAAATCGATCGCGCCGCCAAGCTTCTCCTCTCGATCTCCATCTCCCGGACCCCTCACATCGAAGCTCGCACCTACCAAACGAAATGCGCGTGCTACAGTAAAAAAATCACGCCCCTCTACGAGTGGCCGCACGTCTCCAAACTTGGCATCCAGGTGTTATTCCTCGTGACAAATGCGATGCCACAAACCCCGCTCCTTATCGATGACCAAAGCTCGAGAAACAAGCAACCCTAGCTCTACTGCCTATTCGACCTTCATAGTCGAGCAACCCAGATCGAAGCCGCACCTTTCAAGTCACATACCACTTCGAAGTTCAGGATGAAATTTGATCTTTAAAATTGGTTTCGTGATTTTTAATCGAGTATTTGAAGAGAAGGAAATTTTTGAAGTTTTGATTTATTATTTTCTTACTGCCTGAAGCTTGCGTGCAAATAAAGAAGAAGGAGAGTATGCGTGTATGAATAGAAAAAGGAAATAGGGACCAGGGTGTCGGCTGATAAGAAGAAACAGATAGATGTGAAGGGTATGGTTAAATCAAATTTATATATATATATTAATTAAATTTTCAAACCGTCTTGTGATTACGCAACTCAAAATCTTGAAACCCTATCGAGGCATGTCGCTAGGCGTTTACAATGTTTTACCCACATTCCGAACACAACGGAACATGTTTCAGGGCCTAATTCGATCGTGTGTGCGAGTTACGGAAATAAACGATCAATTTTAAATTAAATCGATTAAATTAACTTCTAAGCGTTTTGAGCTGCCACGGTCAAACGACAACTCCGATTGCTACGGAAATTGAAACCCGATAAAATAAACTATTACGGATCTAATGGAACTGGTTTCATCGAATTCCGAGACTGTGCCCTGGAAGGCTATTTTTAACTCGTCGGTTAAGTCGACGACTTTTCAAAATTTACCGAATTGCTTAAGATTACAATTTTAAAATCTTATTAACTCTATTATTATCCAAATATAACTTATATTCACTTTGGAAACCAATTTGAATCATATTAAATCAAATTTCGGTTATTCGCTCTATCTTCATACATTAAAATTTCAATATCAAGTTAATCATATCAAAGTCTGAATTTAATTATTCAAACATTTGTAATATTAAATTTAAACAAATTTGATTTATTCTTAAATCACTATCTTTTGAAATATTCAAAAACGAACTTATCAAATTAACTTTTGAAGCAAATTCAAATTATAGAATAACCATTTCCATTAAACAGTTATTCGATTCCCGTTATTCAATTACTCAATAAATTCCAAATATTAAATTTAAACAATTTAATTGTTCAATATTTGACGGATTTCAATATTGGATTTTAAATAAATTTCCGTTATCAGTCGATTACTTTACTATATCAAATGAATTCCACATTATTATTTAACTTCAGTTAGAGATAATGCACTCAACTAATATATAAAATTTCATTTCAATTGCAATCGGTTCCCAAATTCAATTCGACTAACTAAATGAATAGGTAACTTAAATAATTATCACCATTAACGTTTAAATCACACTTATAAGTTTATTATTTACAAACAAGTGTCACAATTTCCTATATAATACAACTTCATTCCATTACCATTGACTATATATTATTTCAATTGATTTGGGATTTCATTCAATTCATAAATAATTAACTTAGATAAAATTTGTTGTAATTCATTCTAGTTATTATTATCATAAATAAATTACAAATTTTTAATTCTTCCCACATTAAATCATGAAATCTTATTAAATTAAAAAAATTAATTATCGAAACTTTACGGGTCGTTACACTCTCCCCCACTCAAAACTTTTCGTCCTCGAAAACTAAAAAGAAGGGAAAAGGAACTAAGTAAAGAATTTAACATTTGATATATTTTATTCAAAATTATCAACTTATAAAACAATGAAATTCCATTTATAAAATCGTTACTACACTTCCCCTACGCTACTCAGATTAGCCTATGAAGTTTACGAGTTAGTTATCAAAACCAGTTATAAAATTTAAACTTGAAAATTTTTCTAACGCCCGGATTTATGAAATTTTTTGGCAGATCTCCTTTGCGCGGCTCGATCGGTACAGCTACAAAACGCCTCTACGGGCCCAAACCAACAAAAGAAACCAAAAGCCAAATGGCTCAATCAAAAATTACCAAATCCAATGACAAAATAAACACGTACCTTTTGTCGGGCAATCCACATTTTCTTGATTTTAAATACCTGCATCTCATTTACCAATGATATCCAATTGTATAATTTAAAAGAATCATTTTATATTTGCCATCTTCGATTTGCAGTATTAGCTTTTAATTAAGTCCGTAAGCCGTACATATATCATCTGTGAGCAATATCAAATCTAATCGCTTATTCGATCACACAATTTCACTTCCGACTAGTATCGTTCACACGACTCTCTAGTGCGGACTCAGATTTGGTTCCTTGATTGGAAACTGTTACTCTTCTTGCATAGCCATATACTATGATAGAGAATTCTAGAATCAAATCAAAAATCCATATCCAGGGTTCGCCGTCGAGAATCGATTGAAAAATCCTAACTTGGATCGATATAAATTAGCTCGAAATTTTGTGCTCGAATTTGGATCAAATCGTTATGCGAACAAAAAATTATACGTACAACTCACGTATTACCTTCCAATGGATTTCTATCCAATTTATCTATACTAAATTATTTTATTGGCTTTTATTTTTATTTACAATTAATTATTCACAATCCATTATTCAGTTAGTATATTCATTTCTTTACATAACATGTTCTTTAACATTATCTTTTCTTAAACATCATATCATAGAATTTACTTACCCAAGTTCATTTTAAACATTCTATATAATTTAATTAAATTTAAATTCAATTTTCCAATTGATTCTTAGCTATACCATATTCTTTTGTTTACATTTACTTCAATTTCATAATTTTTAGTTAATAACAAATTTATTTATGGAACATTTTATTAACCAACACTTTAGTTTATTAATCATCCTATAAAGTCTAACCTCTCATAAATGAATTTTCTTAGTTTACAGTTATCTTAAAGGTTACAAATTAAAAAAAAATTCTTTGCAATTTATATTTATTTTCTATAGCCAATTTACAAAGATATAATATGATTCATTTATCTTCTTTCTTAAAGTTCACTTACTTGTTCCATTTATCCATTCATCCATGTTATATTTAAGTATTTATAATTTTTATCCCAACCAAATTTTCCATTTATATACGTTTTAATTCCTTTTGAGTTTTCCTTACTTGTATACTTCAATTATTTTCAGGTTCTGTTTATTTGTATAATATCTCATTACATATCCAAACCATCATTTCAACTTCTTAATATTTGGTAAGTCATATTATATGTCATTAGAATGCAAATTTGGTATTATACAAATTTATAGAATTTCATTTCACTTAATTAGAATGTTTACAAATTTGATTTATTTAAATCCTCTTTACCTTTCAACTTTAAAGGTACACTACAACTCTAAAATTTTCCAAAACATAAGCTTAGATATCTTAATCCTCTTATTTTATAAATTCTGGTTATTCAGATTTCATTCAAATAATTTGAAAATTACTAATTAACATAACTTAGAAATTTAAATGCCCGGTCTTTTCAAATCGTTTGAAATAAACATATACACTTATATCATTAATATATCAAATCATACCTTTGGAGTTTAAACCAAAACCCATTTACCCAAAATAATTTCGAAGAAAAGCAAAGCTTCTTAGAAGTCTCCCCCATTTAGAGACTCGAAAATGAACGTCGATGATGCTGCGCAGTCATCACCGAAATTATTTTCCAGCGACAGAAGAGAGGAGTACTGAATTCATTCCTTCTTAAAAATCCTTTCAAAATATTTCTCATTAATATTTTCCAACTAATATCATAATATTTTTCTTCAAAGCTTTGAGAACCATTGTCAAAACCTCTGGGTCTTAAATTCAATATTTTCCAATTTAAATCTATTTTAATTTATAAGTCACCTTTATAAAATATTCTTATAGGATTTTCTTTCTTAAAACATTCCACAAGTGTTTTATCACTGTTCATTATGTAATTCACCTTATTTATTAAATTACAATATGCAATTAATGATAATAACCAATATTATCATCCCTAACAACCAGGTAAGCTAGATAAGTCACAATAATTTCTGAAAATTTTTCTTTATATACAAAATATAATTAGAGCAAAATTATTTCATTTACCCAATTTCAAAACAATACTATGTCGAATTGTTCTGTTTAAGTGTTTAGAGATCCCTACCAATGACGTTAATTACTCGTATTGACCAGGATCCATAAGCCACTCAACAAATCAACCGACACTACATAAAACATTTTATATCACTAACAAATACGCTCTCTCATATGTATACACTCAGCGACTCATCATAGGGTATTACTATCCTATTTATAAAGAGTCAGACCCCACAAAGCTAAGGTTATCGCTAAACCAAAGCTCTGATGCCAGCTGTAACAACCCACCTTTTTGGACAGTTTAAACCGACGATCCAATACACATGCCGATTCCAAACCATTAAAAATGGCAGATGGTTATTGGGGGTAAATAAGAAAAGAAATGAAAGGGAAATAAAGGAAATGAAACAACACAGAATCTTTCAGCGGAACGATAAAATATAATAGTCAAATAAACAGTTCATGAAGCTGTTTACTATACTTTGATCATTATTTAATTTATCAGAGTTATATATATACACCTGAACAAATAAAATAATGCAACAGACACCATGATGCAAAGATAATAATAGTAATAGTATACCAAATCTTCGTCTTCGTCCTCCAGAATAGATCTTTAATAAGCTGAAAAACCTCAGGTCTGACCCGAGCGAAATGAAAAGACAAACACTCGAGTTAGGACTAAAATATCCTCAAGTAAGTTAAATCAATCGTAAATAAATATGAGTATAACGAAGTTAGAGATGTTTACGGGGTTTAACATCTCATATCCAGTATCAACGTGAGTGCAATAACTTAAGAGATGTTACGGGATTTTCCATCTCTCAAGGATCCGTTAAACTATCCACTATGTAGTACAATACGCTATTATAATATGTTTACAGTAAAGTAAAAGTATTAGAATAGCGTTAAGGCATTACCATAATTCCCTTTAACACATTTTATAATGCACTAGTCTATACAGCACCGTAAACCCCACCGTAAACAAGTGGTTATCAGAGGGTACCCCATAGGTATAACACAAAACAAATCGTAGTGGTCGCGAATAGGATAATCAGTATGACAAGGTACATGAGGCGATACCAACTAGGATACTAGTAGTTGCGTGATCCGGACTGATGTTGAGCATAGCCAGCAGCTACCTCAACACCGCGAAACAACACTCCCAAATCAAGGGGTGCACCCAAATCGAATCACAAAAGTAATAGATATGGTATCGAAGAAGTGTGTCCGCTAGAGGTGGCGAACCTCAATGGCCTGGCGCGGCTCCTGTTTTAGTCATGTCAGGGGTCATCCAATATCGTTCTCTTTCTTCAGTCAACGCGTTCACCAAACCATACACTTCATTCTGGATCAACACTCCGTGTATAATAGTAATTAAAGTGGTTTTCGGTATCGACAGAGAGTATGTCGATATCTGATCCCAGTCTCTTTAATAACTACGTATTATTACACCGATGGCTCTTTTACATTTCAAATCGATTCATAATTGATATCAAAATATCATATTCGCTTCAAAAAAATCAAATCCATTTCAAATATCATCATATCTATTCAAAATGTAAGATTCCGTTTCAAAAATCATTTTTCGCCTCAATATCTCATTTCGATTTCAAAATCATTTCGAATTTCAATTTAGGTTGCAACTTCATTTAACCCAATTCGTATTTAAATTCAAGATTTAAACATAAACATTTCACCTTATTGACCAGCTTGAAATTTTAGAAAATAGTTTTAAGTAGTTTAAAAGTAGTTTTAAATAATTAAAATAGTTAAAAATACTTAAAAAATCTTTAAATGGATTTCAAATAGATAAATTAATTTAAAATAGTTAAATGGATTTAAGATAGATTTAATATAATTAAATAGGTAAATAGCTTTAAATCAGATTAAAATTAGTTAACATGGTTTAAGATGGGTTAAAAATAATTTAATATAGTTAATATATGTTAAAATAGTTTACGTATTTAAAGATGGTTTATATAACAGAGTAATTCGAAAAACAAAATGAAACAGCTTCAAAACCAAACCGTTTCAATTATAACTTCCCAATTCAAATCAATTTCAATTTTCATTCTACTGATTCAATTTCGATTTCAATTCAAATCAATGTCAACTTCCAAATTAATTCAATTCCACATTCACCTTCAATTAATTCAATTTCAATTTATATCGATTTGGAGCTTGATTTTTCAAAATATCAATTTATAACACTCAACAAAATCATCCTTCAATATTCAAATTTAAATCCAAATTTCAAATATGATTCAATTCCAAGCTCAATTTCAAAATATCATTTTTATATCACTTTTACTTAGTAATACTCAAAGCTCGAAATAATGTTCAATTTTTAAAACAAATAAATTTTCTAAATTCAATCATATCCAAATTTTAAATTTCAAAGTCTCAACTTAAATTATTTATAACCGAAATTTATTTCAACATTCCAAACTCAATTTTGCGATAAATTCAATTTCTATAAATTGATTTTATTTATAACTTTTAAATCAAAACATTTTAAATAAATTTCAAATCAACGATTTTAAAATTTATTAATTTAACCAATCCGGTGTCCGTATATAATTTTCCATCCTATGGCCAAGTGATTAGTTATTTCAATTAAATGTCAGGGATGAATATATATCACTTAAATCAAATCACAGTGTCGTATGTATGCATAACAGGATATATATAAGCAAGTAAACATCCAAACATTTAAATATCAACCAATAACATCCATCGAAATACATCATCCAATAGACAATACAATTCACGGCAATTTCATGGTTATCGATATCAGGTAATTTAATCGCAATTAAATTTTTAATTTTAATTTGACTGTCAATTTTAATTTTCTAGCATTAAATTCAATGACAAAACTAGATGACGATTTTAGTTTATCAAACAACAACAAGTAAAATTGTATCACTTCATACTGTCAACTTTAACTAGCATAAAGATATTCTAGCACGTAGTGAGCGTTAGAAAACACTCACCTTGAGTTTTCAATTGTCACCGAGACGTTTCGGTTTTGGAATTTAAACCGAACGACGCCCGGGTTTAGCCCAAATTTCAACCGTCTCCAAATCCATCCAAACCAGTTTCATTGCGAAGATCTTGTCAACATGATTGCAACGCAAAAAGTCTCGTCTCAATCGGACCTCATATGTAGAAATTTTACATTTTTAAGTTATCGACATTTGAATTTATAAAACAATTTATATTATATTTAAATTAATTCATACCCAAAGCAATGAAATCCAGCCCACTAAAACTCCATCTTCCCCAAATTCTTGTACGTGCACGAGAAAAGAACCCACCAAGTAGTGCACTAATCTCTAGTGATACGGAGCTACAGACGATGAAAATCGAAATCGATCGCGCCGCCAAGCTTCTCCTCTCGATCTCCATCTCCCGGACCCCTCACATCGAAGCTCGCACCTACCAAACGAAATGCGCGCGTACAACCTCCCGCTACAGTAAAAAATCGCGCCCCTCTAGGAGTGGCCGCACGTCTCCAAACTTGGCACCCAGGTGCTATTCCTCGTGACAAATGCGATGCCACAAACCCCGCTCCTTATCGATGACCAAAGCTCGAGAAACAAGCAACCCTAGCTTAACTGCCTATTCGACCTTCATAGTTAAGCAACCCAGATCGAAGCCGCACCTTTCAAGTCGCATACCACTTCGAAGCTCAGGATGAAATTTGATCTTTAAAATTGGTTTCGTGGTTTTTAATCGAGTATTTGAAGAGAAAGAAATTTTTGAAGTTTTGATTTATTATTTTCTTACTGCTTGAAGCTTGCGTGCAAATAAAGAAGAAGGAGAGTATGCGTGTATGAACAGGAAAAGGAAACAGGGACCAGGGTGTCGGCTGATAAGAAGAAACAGACAGATGTGAAGAGTATGGTCAAATCAAATTTATATATATATTAATTAAATTTTCAAACCGTCTTGATTACGCAACTCAAAATCTTGAAACCCTATCGAGGCATGCCACTAGGCGTTTATAATGTTTTACCCATATTCCGAACACAATGGAACATGTTTCAGGGCCTAATTCCATCGTATGTGCGAGTTACGGAAATAAACGATCAATTTTAAATTAAATCGATTAAATTAATTTCTAAGCGTTTTGAGCTGCCACGGTCAAACGACAACTCCGATTGCTATGGAAATTGAAACCCGATAAAATAAACTATTACGGATCTAATGGAACTGGTTTCGTCGAATTCCAAGACTGTTCCCCGAAAGGCTATTTTTAACTCGTCGGTAAATCGACGACTTCTCAAAATTTACCGAATTTCTTAAGATTCCAGTTTTAAAATCTTATTAACTCTATTATAATCCAAATATAACTTGTATTCACTTTGGAAACCAATTTGAATCATATTAAATCAAATTTCGGTTATTCACTCTATCTTCATACATTAAAATTTCAATATCAAATTAATCATATCAAAGTCTGAATTTAATTATTCAAACATTTGTGATATTAAATTTAAACAAATTTGATTTATTCTTAAATCACTATCTTTTGAAATATTCAAAAACGAACTTATCAAATTAACTTTTGAAACAAATTCAAATTATAGAACAACCATTTCCATTAAACAGTTATTCGATTCCCGTTATTCAATTACTCAATAAATTTCAAATATTAAATTTAAACAATTTAATTGTTCAATATTTGATGGATTTCAATATTGGATTTTAAATAAATTTCCGTTATCAGTCGATTACTTTACTACATCAAATGAATTCCATATTATTATTTAACTTCAGTTAGAGATAATGCACTTAACTAATATATAAAATTTCATTTCAATTGCAATCGGTTCCCAAATTCAATTCGACTAACTAAATGAATAGGTAACTTAAATAATTATCACAATTAACTTTTAAATCACACTTATAGGTTTATTATTCACAAACAAGTGTCACAATTTCCTATATAATACAACTTCATTCCATTAACATTAACTATATATTATTTCAATTGATTTGGGATTTCATTCAATTCATAAATAATTAACTTAGACAAAATTTGTTGCAATTCATTCTACTTATTGTTATCATAAATAAATTACAAAATTTCAGTTATTCCCACATTAAACCATGAAATCTTATTAAATTAAATTTTTTAATTATCGAAACTTTACGGGTCGTTACAGGTATCGCCCATCATGGTGCATCTCTAGATAAAATAACACCGAGGTCGAACCTATTGACCCCTGCCAACACAAAACTGGCCTATCCCATATTGAATAGTATCGAATAGGATCACCCCTTGGTTAATGGGCTCTGAAGCATACAAATGAGAGATAATATTGACTCTAAATAGAAATGGTTATACCTAATGGGGGCAACCCACCTAGCTCTACTACATATCCCCTGTTTTAGTCATTCCTTATTGATGAGGCTTGAGGCTACGTTTTACCTTTCATATAGCACTTCCCGCTTAGAATACCAACACTACCCTCCAGGGAAAAGGTTCACCGGTATCCATCTATAAAAGTTGTTCAGATTATGAACAAATTGAATGCCCTACTTCTAATACATCCATTTTGGAATAACCCTTAGGATTAGTAGCAAGCAACCCTTGCACTTCAAAGAGTTTCATCTTCAAATTCCATCATCTTTAAGATGTCTTCACTTCAAAACACTTGAGTTGGATCCGAGTGGTTTTCGGATAACATATCCAATCCGGGTCTCTTCGAAACAACATTCGATGGTTTCTAAACTCAACCCAGGTTCTTTAGGAAATAAACAGTCAAAGATAAGAGCAGAGATCACTTTTTAGTCGTTAGTGGAAAAATTTCCTTATCCTTTATCCTAGGAGAGTGAAACAAGATTTATATGCACCGTACAACATCATCAGAGATGACTGTGCCATATAACTCAAGTGTTTCTCCTGGATATTTCCAAAGTTATGTTTAGGGTCCATATTTGATAGTCAATTATTTAACGATCAATAAACTCACATCCAAACCAAGGATTTATTTCCAAAGGGAAAACCAATACCAAGTGTAACGACCCGCAAATCCGTACCCCTTGAGTCAACACTATTCTACAACAATCAACTCAAGTTGTACAGAAATACGAACCATTTGGGTTGAAGAAGAAGAGGTAGAAGAAGAAAAATAGAAAAAACAACATCAGAATCTAACCATCGCAGTGGAATAAAATATAATAGATAGTAAATAATCTTTACTCAAAATCAGATATATCTGTTTACATATATTACATCATCAGAGTACATCAATCACCGCTCACATCAATAACATACAAATGGTTACACAACAACACAACACAGCGGAAATATATATATATACAAATACGAATGTACGTATCGTCATCCAGCTCGTCTCCTGAGCTCCACAACATCTGACCGTGTATTCAAACCACTAGCCTCCTTAATTAATCTTTTTATTAATTAAATTCATCTTGTAAATACTTGTATTAAGACAATTTTACAAAGATATATTCAGAAATTCCCGTGTTTTCAATACTTGGAAAAGTATCCATACACTTATCTTAACGGTATAAGTATATTCACAGAATGGAGGAATAATTCCTTTTTACACAATTCTAAAATCATTTATAAAATACTTGATAAAATTTCTAAAACCCATTTATAAACTATTTTATAAATCTCTAAAAACCATTTATACACGTCTCTAAATTATTTCTCAAAGCATTTATAAACTCTTCATAAATCCAGAAAACTAATTATAAAACTCCTCTTATAAATCTATAAACTCATTTCTAAAATTCGTAAATAAATATAAAACCATTTATAAAACTCCTTTATATTGTAAATAATCTTCCTTTAAGTCTTCAAACCATTTTATAAAGCTCCTCTTATAAAACCCAAGTCCATTTATAAAACTCTATTTATGGGTCTCGAAAACATTTATAAATAAATAAATCTTCAAAACCTATTATATAATAATAATTATTAACAATAAACATTATAAATAAATAATAAATATTAACTTCAAAACATTTTTAAAATAAAATTTAATAATTTTAAAACATGATTAAATAAACAATAATAATTAATCTTTACCATTATTATAAATAGTAACACTTTATTTGTAAAACATTATTTATAAATACTTATTCTTAATTTCAAGCCATATTAATTATTTAGATAATTAACTTTTCAAAATAATAAAATATTGATAAATAACTTAAAACAACATTAAATATAAATAAATAATCTTTAAAATCATTTTAAATATAAATAATAATCCTTTAAACCATTTCAAAATGACTTAGAAAAGGCAAATGATAAGGTTGGAGTAAAATAGAAATTAAATCCTTTAAAACAAAATATTTCTAAACCCAAATTTCAGATTTAAAATCGTTTCCTATCTCAAAACCAACTCCAACCCAAATGGCAATTAATAGTATTTCAAAATATTAATTTGGGGACAATAGCTACCAAACGTTTAACCAATATTGATATTGATTTCCTATTACTATAGGGTTTAAATTTGAGCATATAATAATGTTATAACCCACAATGCCAACAATTAGGTCTGATTTTCAAAAATTCATATGATAGGAATATTATAGAAAATATTTCAACAGTGGTGAGGAATCCCATTGGATCCCTCCAACCTGTCCCCCTGCACCACAACTCATATATATCAACACACGTACACACACATATGCGCGCACACACACACACACACACATATATATATATATAATTCAACAATGGTAAGGAATCCTATTAGATCCCTCCAGCCTGTCCCTTGCAATTGATTTCATATATTGACCGCTTTCAAAAGCGCCAATTCATTAAAGCCAAACATTCAACAGATAAATATCCAAACATCCAATCAATAAATTTTATCAGCTATGTAACATTACTGGTTAACCAAAAAGGTAAGTTTAACTCACCATAATTCTTGTTGTCGCCAAGGCGTTCCGGTTTGGAGTTAAAATCGAACGAAGTACGATTTTAGCACAATTTTCAACATGCTTAGAATTTGACTAAACCAGTTCTATTGTGAATCTTTCGTCATTACGAGCGCAATGCAAGAATCAGCATCTCTATTAGACCTCGTATGAGAGAGTTATACATTTATAAGCATTCGACTTTTATAATATATTTATTTTAATTTTAATTACAATCAATTACATTAATTACCGTAATTAACTACCCTAATCCCTCTTTGTTCAAATTTCCTAAGCCACACGCGTTTCAAATTCGACTTCGCCGTCGCCGCCTCGTGCATCCTACCACCGCTGCGACCTTGTTGTTCATAACTCCACCTCCGCCTCGCCTTTTGCCATTGGTCCGCCCTCCTAAGTTGTGCCTCCACTTCACAAAATCCCAAAACGTCGTCAAAGTTCATCGCTAGAATTTGATAACCTCCATCCATCTTACGGCACCACAAGTTCACCGACGGTACCACTCATTACCGTCGGCTCAACTATGCTAGCCTCGTCACCTACCTTCCCCTTAATCGCTGTAATGAACGAAAAATACAATTTTCATTCATCGAAGAACTATCATTGCCATGCTACAAATTAGACGATCTCCACCGTTGGTTGGCTTCTATTCGTCGTTGCAGTCAACTTTCTTGTTGGGGTTGTGGGCTAAAAGTGCCTCAATGGCGGCGATGACTAAGAGCCGTAGGATTTGGCTGCTTAAATTTGAAGGAGGACAAAATAAATCCTCTAGTTGACATGATTTCTAATAAAGGGGAGGGATGGGCTATGGTATAGGGTATGGTTGTGAAGTGATGGGTATGGGCTGCCTTTTTTTTTATTTTTCAAAAATATCCAACCTTAGGCAACCCAAAATCTCAAACTCCTATGGATGTGTGCCGACTGACATTCTATACTAAGTACCCCTATATCAAACTCAATGAACTAGTATTGGGTCCTAATTCGATCATATGCAGAAGTCGGCTTTTTAAAATCAAATCATATTATTTAAATTTCTGTAATAAATTTCTACGCGTTCCAAGCTCGCATGACCACACAATACGTCTAATCGTCATGAAATTTATCGGCATACAATAATTCATCACTACGAATCCAATGGCCCAAGTTTCGTTAAAATCCAAGACAGTGCACCGAAATGCTATTTCACACGTTACTTAAAACGATTTTTGTTAAAATGATTTCAACCGCTTTTAATTACTTTTAAATCCTAATTCAAAAGTCTACTATCATCATTTTTATTTATACTAAATCCAAATAAGATTTCAAAATCACTTTATTTCACATTAAACCCAAGATTTCATTTTTTTTAAATAATCCCAATATTTGAATTACTATTCCAATTAACAAGATTTACTATTCAGATAAATACCTATATTTGAAATTTAAGCTATTTGACTTATAATATAAATATTTCGATAATTAAAATTAATTAAATATCCCAATATCAGATGACTAAAATTCTGGATCGTTACAGTAGTAATCCTAGGAAAAATCCTAACAGTTAGTATCAAAGTCTACTATAAGATTGCAGAATAAGGACCTTAAGGCTAAATTAACAATACAGGTGGGTGAATAGTGTTTTCTAATTTATATGAATATTTTTGAAATCTTTTGAAATTATACCTTAAATAACGAGATTAACAATCACAGAAAAAATCATAGAATCAAATCAGAGATAAACAGTAAATGCAGTGAGAGTAAAAGGAAAGAACACACCAGGATTTATACTGGTTTCGAAGTTACCCTACATCCATTATCGTACAATTAATTGTGCAAATTTTTTTTCAACTCGTAAATAAAAATGCAATCTCGATTTCAAGGCTACGAGACACACCCTCTAGAGTTCCGACCTTTGGGTAGAGCCGCTTGATTTCTGCACTACTAAGCACATCCAATTGATTTCACGGGCTACAATCACACCCACTAGATTTACAGGCTAGTAAGCACACCCAATTGATTTCATGGGCTACAATCACAACCACAAGTATATTGATTTGATTTTATAGCGATTTACAAACTTAGAACTTCAATCTTGATTACAAATGATCCTATAATCCTTGAACAACACTTAGATCTTGATTGGAGTGAGAGAGGAAATAAAAATCAAAGAGAAAATGATAGAGAATCAAACTATTGGTGATTGAGTTTGATTTTGGTTGAAATTCGGTAGAGTATGGTTATTTTTTTATTTAAAAAATGAAAGAAAACAAGGAGGAGAGAAAAACGAGGAAAAGTGATTGAAAATTTCATTGGGAAGACATGTACTTATAGAGGAATAACGGTCATGTCCATTCGTGAAAAGATGTGACGAATAGACTCTTCTTTTGAAATTTGATTTTTGAAACTCATGGCTAGTATGTCGACATATAGGTTTAGAGTATGTCAACATACTCTTTGTAATTTTGAAAAACATTTAAAAATAATACTTTGAAATGTATTTCTTTGTGAAATAATTTTATACTTTGTAAATATGTTTAAATATAATATATACACATTATAATCATAATAAAACTTAAGTAAAACTATATGATAAGAATTTTAAAAATTAACTAATATAAATCAAAGTTTAATAAAAACAATAACTTGGTAAATTATTAAAAACTAAAATGATAAGTAAAAGAGATTGAAAACTATAGAAAGTTGTTTCGAAAAGAATATTTAAAAACTTATTTAAAGATATAGAGAGATCAAGTGCTATTAGAATTTTAACAAATATTCTAGATGCTATAACTTATCTGGAATATCTTGGAATCTTAGACTCTTGAATTTTCATGAGTCTTCATTCTTGAGTCTCTATATCAACATCTTTAACTCTTCAATCTTTACTGATACTGTACAATCTTCTAATATCAACACGCGTTTAATATCCTACACTATATACTATATATATATTATGATGAAACATTAGTAGTTATATTTTTTATGATTTCTTAAAGTTGTTATCATCATAACAAAATCCTTGATTACTAACAATCTCCTCCTTTTTAATGATGACAACTTTGTATATAAAATATAATATAACTCCTCCTTAATTTATGCATAGTATACAACACTCTTCTTAATCTATTCCTAATATTTTATATATTTCTCCCCCATTGTAATCAATCAAAAATAACTAACTATAACTATAATTCTAACTTTAACTCTTAATATTAATTCTAACTATCCCTAACTAAAACATTAAATGATACAAAAGCATATAGAAGTAATTAGTAATATAATCATGCAATGCAAAATGACATATTGATATATAAGAAACATCACTGAATATTTTTTTCAATTCAAGCATACATAATGTCACACATAAAGAAATATTTTAAATCCAACCAAATTCTAAATCAATCAAATCAAACCAAACAAACAAAGCAAAATTAATTCAAGTATTATATACAATCAAACCTATTAAAACTAGACATTTCTTGGGACTTCAACACATCCATTAGTGCCAAAGTTCGGATCAACTTTAATTGCCTCCCAATCTTAATCATCTTTGTTGATAGTGCATTCTGGATTAGCGGTTGGTTCCCTTTTGTTCAGAGCTAAAATTATCCATCGAATTGCATTGAAACGTCTTTCTTGCTCCTTGATCATCTGCATTTGACTTAATTCTAAGTGTTTCTGGTTCTGTAGGATAAAAGAGAGAATGTTTTTGAAGGATTCAAGCATTTGGATAAAGTTTTCGGTTAATTTTTGAATAGGAGAAGCCATTATTTATTATTTGGAGTTTAAGAAAGTAAAGGAAGAAGAAAGAGAATAAGCAGTAATGATTTTCTGGTTTAAAAGTGTGTTTATAAGGGTAGAAATTTGTTGGAATTGAATAGACGCTTGTTGTCTATTCATTTTTCAATTTTTTTAAAAATGAGTCATTGTATGTCGATATACATACTCATGGTATGTCGACACATATACAGAAAGTTGTAAAGTTGCTTTGTTTTGGTATTTTGATATATTTAGGTTATACTAGTTATGCTTTCCAAAAATGGTAATAAGTGTTTAACGGTAAGGAAATAAGAATTTCATTACTACTTAGACAAGGATTACATAGTTCACAAAGAAAAGAAAGATATATAACACCACATCAAACTCAAACTTAAACAACCAAGCACAATCAAACTTAAACATAAATAAAACAAACTAGAAAGATATGGATGAAGAGGGTGATGAAGAGATTCAAAGCTTGCATTTCACCTTTCCAAAGAACTTATCAATTTTGTTGGAAATGATTTTTAATTTCTTACTCATGGAACGTTTGAGAATCCATTGATTTTCAACAATCTTCTTCTGATTGTTGAGAATGTCTTGATTGGTTGGACGAAGTGGAATGTCAATGCTTTCTAAGAAGGTTTCCTCCATCTCTTCTTCTTCTTCTTCGATATCCATTTCTTCCCCTTCTTCCTCTTCCTCCTCTTCTTGTATTTCTTCCTCCTCTTCATGTGCTAACCTTTCTTCTTTTTCTGCAAGTGTTTCATATGGCTCGAAAATAGGTGGAATTTTCATGAGAGCTATATTTTCCTGATTAAACACTTTACAAGAGAAAAATTCCTCTCCATTAAAATCAATGTAAAAGTAGTTAAATATTCGAGTAAGGTAAATACCATGAAATAGTGTGTTTTCATGGGTAGAAAGATTTTTAGGATAAAATTCATCCAAAATAGCTTGAGCCCAATTTATGTCATATTGATCATAAGTGGTAAAGAGTGCTTTACAAACTTTTAAGGTAGGATTATTGAAATTTCCTAAACGGGGAGTGATAGTATGTTCTAAAAGAAGATTAAGAATTCTAGCTTTTGGATGAAATTTTCGATTTTTAAACTCAAAATTATCATCTCCTTCGAAAATATTATGAAAAATTTCACGATTATGCTCATCAATTTTGAAATCGGAAAGGTCCATTCCGCTGTACTTACATCCAAGAATAGTACCCAAAAGTTCATAATTTAAAACAATTAAAGTTCCTTTAACACTATTCCACTCCTTCTCCACCTTCATAAAATTTCCCTTTCAAATTTGCATAAAACATTTTGACCAAGTGTGGATAGCAAATAAAATCATTTTGAGAAGTATCAATTAAACCGAGAATTACATTTTGAGAACAAAGAGTACGAATTTCATAAGTAGAAAAATTATTAAAAATTGCAAACTTTCCTGTAGGAACTTTACCATAATTCATATGGCTAATAGAGGCATTCATAACTTCTTGAACTCGAAAGAGAAAGTTTCTGGTGGTTTTGGAAAGTCTCATGGATGTTGGAGTGCTTGAGGATGCCATAGATGAATGATTTGAGAAGATAAGAGAGTTAACAAAAGTTTGAATTTT